>JAPVLO010000029.1:23560000-24760000 GCA_027257055.1 Cephalopachus bancanus
GTGTGCAGCAGGCCTGGAGAGCAGCTGTAGGGTTGGAGCAGGAGACTTAAGTCTTCCTGTGAGGGATTCAGTGATTTGCCCCAGATTCTTCATCTCTTTTTGCAGTCACATTTTGGTCATACTCTTATGGTAAGAAAGTTTTACTTTGGACTCACCCATGTTACTTACTTGGGCAATGGCACATGGGTCAAAACGAGAGCTGCTAGTTCTAAATCTAGACCTTAAGAAGTTTGTATGGTCCTGTTTTCCCTCTTCTCTTCTATGATTACCATGTAAAGCATATACTCCCAGTAGCTGCCTAGTCCTGGGAGAAGAATGAGATACGAATGGTGCAAGGTTGAGACTACAGATCCATGAACCTAATGGGCTACCTTTTTTTTTTTTTGAGTCAGAGTCTCACTCTGTCACCCAGACTGGAGTGCAGTGGCTGCTTCCAGCCACCGCAGCGTCAACCTGCTGGGCTCCAGCGATCCTTCTGCCTCAGTCTTCCAAGTAGCCGGAATTACAGGCATGTGCTACCACGCCCGGCTGATTTTTTTATTTACTGTAGAGATGAGGTCTCGCTGCCCAGGCGGGTCTCGAACCTGTGGGCTCAGGCAATCCACTCACCTCAGCCACCCAAAGGCGTGGGATTACAGGCTGAGCCACTGAGCCCGGCTAATGGGCTACCTTTTAAGCCAACTGAGCTTCACTGAGGAAACAACTAACCAGTGCAAGTAGATATACTGCCAAGATAGTATGCACTTCCTGATGTGCAAGGAAGAAGTACAGTATATGATTCAGTTGTAAATAATACTTAAGCTGGGCTCGGTGGCTCAGCCTGTAATCCCGCGCCTTTGGGAGGCTGAGGTGAGTGGATTGCCTGAGCCCGCGGGTTCGAGACCTGCCTGGGCGGTGAGACCTCATCTCTACAATAAATCAAAAAATCAGCCGGGCGTGGTAGTGCATGCCTGTAATTCCAGCTACTCGGAAGGCTGAGGCAGAAGGATCACCGGAGCCCAGCAGGTCGAGGCTGCGGTGGCCGGGAGCAGTCACTGCACTCCAGTCTGGGCAACAGAGTGAGACTCCAACTCAAAAAAAATAATAATAATACTTAATAATGTGATCATTAAATAATAATTTAACAAAAATGGAGATATAATATTTATGTTAGTAGGATGGGAGTTCAAAGTGTGAGGTGATGTGTGTGTACACGTGAGGATTATTTGCAAGGCTTTAATACCCCTCTTTCAAAATAGGAAATTGTGGAAGAAGCTGATACTTGCTCAGCAATATACATATTTTTCTTTCATAGTAAGAGGATTTTAGCTGAGAGTATGACTGCCTTGAATAAAGACCAGAGCTCCCAGCCTCCCCTGTAACTAGCTGGGGCCATGCCATCAAGTTCTAGACAGTAGGATATGAGTGGAATCTATATATACATTTTCTGGTTTGTATACTTAAAGGAAGGCAACAAGCTCCTCTCTTTCCCATTTCCCCGTTCTACTGGATGAAATGTGATCATGGTGACAAACTGTCTTGGATTAGGTGATTAAGGGTCTTTTTAACTTGATGCTCTGCTATTTATAAGAGAAAATAAGTTTCTATATTAAGGCACTGTCATTCCATTCTCTGTCAGAATATCCAAACCTATATCCTAACTCAAAAACCATAAGTTAATATCTGAAGTTGAATAATCAAGAGTGATATGGATGTTATTTAGAAATATTTAATTGAATACCAGAAGAAATAGCCAAAAGACTTAAAAAAACATTGCCACTGGGAATTTTGAATTTATAGAGAGGGAAAAAACAGTGGAATAGGGAGCCACTATTTATCCTTTTTAATTTTGTAAATGTATTATTCGGTTAAAATTACATTTAAAAATAAGCCTTTCTCACACAGATGCACACAGAATTTTATAATTTGTGATTGCTGTCACCTTGAATGAAATATGCTCTCACACAAGAAATTGTGATTTAAGGTATCAGAGAAAACACTGAGATATCAAGAATTTTACTTGAAACCATACAACTGCTGACAAAAGTTTGATCAATGACATCATTCTCATATTTGTAATCCTAAAGCATAAATATATTATAAGACTAGAGGATGGCTTCAAAACAACCAAACTATTACATGACAGTCAAAAAATCTAAAAAGAAAAGAAAATGTTTAGATGCAACCATGGGTCATCATTTCAGGGGTAAACGAAACACTTACTACCAAGGGCATTGTAAAGCTGCAAACCTACTTACCTGAAGTAAGAGCATGATTAAGAAAAATGTATGGGGGAGAAGTGGCAAGATGGCAATGGGGCAACCCAGTCTGTGAAACCCTCTGTAAAGGAGAACTGCAGTGGGTCTCTGACTCTCGCCCCGGGGGCTGCAGACCCCAACATTGCAGCCTGCTCTTCATATGGAGCTCAGCTGTTGCCACCACTGGGGCATCACAGCGGACTGGACAGTCACTGCAGTGCAAACGGCGCTGCTGCCACCGCTGCAGTCCTCCCCCCGCCACCACTGCCACGGCCTCCATGGCGGCCATAGCACATCGCACCACCCAGGCCGGAAGCGATCCACTTCAGTGCTTCAAGTCCCTTCAGGGAAGATCTGCTGGGATCGCTGCCACCTCTCCTGCGACCGAGATGTCCTGCCCACCGTAAGTCTCTGGCCATCTGCCCTGAGGCAGGCAGCCATCTTCAGCCTCTGCCATCCCTGTCCCGCCCCACCCCCTCTGGGGCGAGCAGCTGAGATAGCACTACCTGCTGGTGATTCAAGGTAACAACACCAAAATGGGAGAAACAAGCTTGAAAAAGACATAGGCCAGAGTGGTGAACGGAGGGTGATCTGAACTGTCCTTCACAGCAGGCCAGGGGCAACTGACCCTAACTGCAAACTAATTTGCCTGCTTGAAAAGAAAGCTAGAAATCAGAACTGAAAGGACATTGGACTTAAATGAAATGTCTCACAGTGTGCTTCATTGATTCTGTTAGTTTAATGACTTAATTCTATTCTTACTGTATTTTTCTTTTTTCCTCTTGCTTTTCTTCTCTTTTCTTCTCTCTGTAAACCATATCTTTGTATAGAGGAACAGCACAGTAATAAGGTGGTTGGTTAGCTTGTATGTTAGCATCACTATATGTTTTATTTTTTTTTTGTTTGTTTGAGAGTTGGTTCATCTGTAGCTGTGGTCTATTGTTTTTATCTGTTTCAGTATAGGCCTCTCTCTCTATTTGGTGGCATACTCGTTTGTTTTCCCCTTACTCCTCTATCTCTCCACCCCCCTCTTCAACCCACTGTCTGCTTAATTCTCTCCCCTCTGCTAACCACATTTTATTTCAGGGAGTAAACCTACAGCCCCACTGCACAGACAGATTCCAAGGCAGTGGGAAGTGGGTTCTAGATTATCCACACACCTGTCAGCGAATAGCAGGAATTGCAGATACATTTTGAATCACAGCTCCCTGCTTAAGTAAATCTCAAAACTACAACAAGGACCACCCCCAACCTACAGTGCAACTCCAGAATTGAACAAAGTAAGAAGGCATACATAAAGAATAGGAGATTGAACAAACAGAAGTAAAACCAATCCCTTTACCCCTGAATAACAGAATTAAAGAAGACAGTGACGTGGAGGGAAGGAAAAAGTAGGGAGGGGCAAAAACTGCACAAATGAAGAAAAATCAAAAGAAGAATATAGGTCTCACACAGACCCCTGGGAGATCAGACACTGAGAAAACAGATAATGGAACACAAACAATGAAGAGCCCCCGGAATGACTGGTCACATGCAACAAACCCAGACATCAAGACATTAATGGAGAGAATTTAAAAAATTGAGGAGAGACAAGAGGAAAATAGGAAGAAGCTGATGTCAGAAATGACAGCAGTGAAGAATACTGTGATGGAAATGAATAACAGACTAATAAGCATGGAAAGCAGAATCAGCCAAGCAGAAGAAAGAATCTCAGAGCTCGAAGACCAAAACACAGAACTAACCCAAACTGTCAAAAGCATAGAAAAGAAGCTCAAAAAGACAGAACAAAACCTGCAAGAGATGAATAATCACTTCAAGAGACCAAACCTAAGAGTAATTGGGCTTCCTGAGGCAGAGAGAGAAACAGAAGCCACACTGGACCAAACATTTCATGAAATCATTCAAGAAAACTTCCTTCATCTCATCAAGGATGAAAAAATTCAAACACAAGAGATTCAGAGAACCCCTGCAAGACAACAAATGAGAAGAATAACTCCCAGACACATAATAATTCGACTAAACAAAGTAACTATAAAAGAAAAAATCCTAAAGTAAGCAAGAGAAAAAGGCCAGACTACCTAACAGGAAAAACCAATTAGAATAGCAGCAGATTTATCCACAGAAACCCTTCAGGTTAGGAGAGCCTGGAGCCCTATCTTCAAAGTTCTAAAAGATAAGCAATTTCAACCAAGAATAACCTACCCAGCCAAACTAAGCTTCATTAGTGAGGGAGAATTGAAATCTTTTCCAGATATCCAATCCCTAAGAACCTACACTGCCACCAGACCACCTCTACAAGGAACACTTAAGAAAGCACTGAACACAGAAGAAAAAGAAAAAAGAACAATGACATTCTTCAGAAGAGTACAGGCAAAAGATTAAAAACACACATGAACCAACTCCAAAACCCAAAGAAAGACAACAAATAAACAGGAACAACTCTGTAAGAACCTTATGGCAGGGATCAACTCTTGCATTTCAATTATTAGCCTAAATGTGAATGGACTAAATGCAACACTGAAAAGACATAGAATGGCAAAATGGATAAAATATCATCAGGCAACAATCTATTACCTTCTAGAGACTCACTAGAAAGGACACCCACAGACTCATAGTAAGAGGATGGGAAACAAACTTTCAGGCGAATGGAATACAAAAGAAAGGAGGAGTAGCGATCTTAATTTCAGACAAAATACCCTTCAAGGTATTAAAAATAAAAAAAGATACAGAAGGCCACTACATAATGATAAAAGACTCAATCCATCAACAAGAAATATCTATCCTAAACATATATGCACCCAACATAGGTGTGCCAACTTTCATAAAGCAACTTCTAGGTAAACTAAAGAAAGATATCGACTCTAACACCATCATATCTGGGGACTTTAATACCCCACTCACAACCCTAGACAGATCATCAGGACAAAAAATCAGCAAGGAGATCCAGAACCTCAATGTGACTTTGGACCAAATGGACTCAATTGATACCAACAGAACACTCCATCCAAAGACCACAGAATACACATTCTACTCATCACCACATGGAACATATTCTAAGATCGACCACATATTCGGCCATAAATCAAGCATAAGCAAACTTAAAAGAACCGAAATTCTGCCATGTACCTTCTCATACCACAGTGGAATAAAAATAAACATTGACACCAACAAGTCCCCCCCAAAACCACAAAGACATGGACACTAACAGTATGATGCTAAACAACTCCTGGGTCAATGATGAAATCAAAACAGAGATCAAAAGATACCTGGAAACAAATGAAAATGAAGAAACATCTTACCAAAATCTCTGGGATGCCCTGAAAGCTGTAGTAATAGGGGAATTTATATCCCTACAAACACACATGAAGAAAATGGAAGGAACAGAAATTCACAACCTAACAAGCCACCTAAAGAAGCTGGAAAAGCAAGACCACAAAAACCCTAATTTCAGCAGAAGAATCCAGATCACCAAAATAAAAGCTCAAATCCAGGATATAGAAGACAAAAAGATAATACAAAAAAAATCAATGAAACAAAAAGCTGGTTCTTCAAAAGGATAAACAAGATCGATGGTCCCCTAGCTAGACTGACCAAGAAAAAATGAGAAAAAGACCAAATAAGCACAATCAGAAACACAAAAGATGAAGTCACATCTGACCCTGAAGAAATACAAAAGATCATTAGAGACTACTACGTCCACTTGTATGAAACAAACTTGAAAACCTTAAGGAAATGGAGGACTTTCTGACATCACACAACCTACCTAGGTTGGAACAAGAAGAAATTGAGACCCTAAATAGACAAATGACAATCAAGGAAATTGACTACGTAATAAGAAAACTTCCTTAAAAAAAAAAAAAAAAAGCCCTGGTCCAGATAGCTTTCCAGCAGAATTCTACAAGACATTTAAGGAGGAGCTGTTACCAATCCTACTGAAGGTATTCCAGGTGATTGAAAAAGATGGAACTCTCCCCAAATCATTTTATGAAGCCAACATCACATTGATACCCAAGCCAGGTAAAGATCCAGCAAAGAAAGAGAACTACAGGCCAATATCTTCGATGAACATAGATGCTAAAATTCTCAACAAGATCCTAGCCAACCGGATTCAGCAATACATCTCAAAAATCATCCATCATGACCAAGTAGGCTTCATTCCTGGGATGCAAGCCTGGTTCAACATTCATAAAACCATAAATGTAATTAAATTCATCAACAGATGTCAAAACAAAAACCACATGATCATGTCATTAGATGCAGAAAAAGCTTTTGATAAAATCCAGCACCCATTCTTGATCAAAACCCTCGAACATCTAGGCATACGGGGAACATACCTCAAAATAGTAAAAACCATCTACGAGAAACCCACAGCCAGCATACTCCTAAATGGACAAAAATTGGAACCAATTCCCCTGAAAACTGGAACTAGACAAGGATGCCCACTCTCACCCTTCCTGTTCAATATAGTATTGGAAGTCCTGGCTCGAGCAATCAGAGAAGAGGAGGCAATCAGGGGTATCCAAATAGGAAAAGAGGAAGTCAAGTTATCTCTCTTTGCAGATGATATGATTGTGTACCTTGAAAACCCAAGAGAATCTGTCAAAAGCCTCCTTACATTGATAAAGGCCTTTGGCAAAGTCTCAGGATACAAAATAAATGTATAAAAGACAATCGCATTTCTCTACACCAATAATAAACAAACAGAAACCCAAATAAAAACCACAATTCCATTCACAATAGCCACACAAAAAATGAAATACCTTGGCATCTTCCTAACCAGAGACGTGAAAGACCTTTACAATAAAAATTACAAAACACTGCTCAAAGAAATCAAAGATGACACAAACAAGTGGAAACATATTCCATGCTCATGGATTGGAAGAATCAACATTGTGAAGATGTCCATCTTACCTAAGGCAATCTGCAAATTCAATGCAATACCCATCAAATTACCAGCAACATTCTTCTCAGACCTAGAAAAAACAACACAGGAATTCATATGGAAACACAAACGTCCAAGAATAGCCAGCACAATCCTCAGCAAAAAAAACAAAGCAGGTGGTATCACATTACCAGACTTCAAACTTTACTGTAAAGCTACAATCATCAAAACAGCTTGGTATTGGTACAGGAACAGGCATTTAGATCAATGGAATAGAATTGAGATTCCAGAAGCAAAACCTCAATTTCTCAACCAACTCATCTTTGACAAAGCCCCCACCACCTACCACTGGGGAGAGGAGAACCTATTCAGTAAATGGTGCTGGGAAAACTGGCTGACCACATGCAGAAGATTGAAACAGGACCCCTATCTATCCCCATGCTCAAAGGTTAACTCCAAATGGATCAGAGACCTAAATGTAAAACCTCAAACCATAAGAACCTTAGAAAAGGAAGGAAATACCCTCATGGAAATTGGAACTGGCATCCAATTCCTGAACAAAACTCGAAACCCACAGGTCATAAGAGAGAAGATAGACAAGTGGGACCTTATTAAACTGACAAACTTCTGCAAAGTCAAAGAAACCATCAAGAGAGCAGGGAGACAGCCTACAGACTGGGAAAAAGTATTTGCCAACACCAGGTCTGACAAAGGTTTAACATCCTGGATCTACAAGGAACTCAAACGTGCTGAAAAGAAAAAAACAAATAATACCATTATAAAATGGGCAAAAGATATGAACAGACACTTCACAAAAGAAGACATCCGAGCAGCCAACAAACACATTAAGAAATGTTCAACTTCAGTAATCATCAGGGAGATGCAAATCAAAACCACACTGAGATACCACTTAACTCCAGTCAGAATGGCAATTATCAACAACTCAAAAAATAACAGCTGCTGGAGAGGGTGTGGTGAAAAGGGAACACTTCTACACTGTTGGTGGGAGTGTAAACCAGTGCAACCTCTGTGGAAAACAGTGTGGTGATTCCTAAAAGCTCTAAAAATCAACCTTCCATATGACTCCGCAATCCCCCTATTGGGAATATACCCTGAAGACCTCAAATCACTCTATAAAAAAGATACCTGCACACGTATGTTTATCGCAGCGTTGTTCACAATAGCAAGAACCTGGAAACAACCATGCTGCCCATCAAAAGAGGACTGGATTAAAAAAAATGTGGTACATATACACGATGGAATACTACGCAGCCATAAAAAAGAACAAAATCATGAATTTCGCAGCAACCTGGATGGAACTAGAGTCTATAATACTGAGTGACCTCTCACAGAAACAAAGATCCGAGTATCACATGTTCTCACTCATATAATGGACCTTGAACATTCAATGTAATACTATAGGAAAATGACTGACGGTACTGGGAAACTATGGGGGGAGGGAGATGGGATTAACGGTAGCAAATATCTGTCTGGGGACAGGGAAACACCTCTTAGCAACACGGTGCCTGAATGAAACGTAATTGTATACCTAACCCTTAACTGTACCCCACAAAACCATAATAAAAAATATTTAAAAAAAGAAAAATGTATGTGACCCACTTGTGACGTAGAATGAAAAATGCTGCATTAGCCTCTGTCACGTCACCAGCAATGAGAATGTTAGCAAGACTCTTCGCTGATGTTATTGTTTGGAAACGCAAGGTGAGGGTCACAACCTTTTCACATCTTGCTTTTACTTAAAACATGCCTAATGGATCCATATTGTGTGTGTGTGTTATTTTTTACAAAATGAGCTTGTAGATTAACAGGAAAGTTAAAAAATCATCAAGGCGATGTGAATAGATGAATTGGTAGTAGTCAGAGCAAAAGAATCTGAGAATCTTGCAATATTAGAATTAGAAGGGCCCTTGGATGTCGTTTTCTGCAACTGTCTCATTTTTGTGAGGAAAGTGAGGCCAAGTGACAGTAGTTATTGGCCCAGCAACTGTGACTTAAAGGTACTTCTCCCAGGTGAAGAGAGTGAAACACAGAAGTCACAGAGCAAGAAGAAATCAAGGTAAAGAAAGAGAAAAGGACCATGCCTTGTCTCTCCCTGGGTCTAGATCCCTGGCCATAGGTCACACTGGATCTGAGGCGCAATTAGTGTCAGGGAGAAGATTTAAGTTGGGTGGGAAGTCAACATTTTGATTTTATAAAGGCTGTACTTTTAAATATGTGAAAGTGAGCCACAGAGAGAGCTTGATGTGATTGCTGGTGTGACTAAAAAGTGATGCTGTGTGCTTGAAATGTGGCCCAAGGGCGAGGAACAGAGACCTAACCAGGAGTGGTTGACGACAGTGATGTAGGGAAGATAAAACTATTGGTACCTCAATGAGTTCTACCGGTTCAACAAATCAGTTCTATGTGCCTACATTGCATCCTGCATGTAAGTCTTCTTGGAGCACACCAGGTGGTTGCCCTCAGCATTGATGGAGATAAGAAGGATAAACAGAAGAGAGAGAAGTAGAGAAAGTGGAGTTCAGTTTGCCAATGTTGAGTTTAAGGAACTTGTTTCTCTGTGCAAGTGATAAGTAGGGAATATACTTTCATTTTCTCTTTTAAGTCTAAAGCTCAGGAGAAAGATTCGGAAAAAGATAGAATTTGCAGGACCTTAGATATTGGATGGCAATTGAAATAATGAAAGGTGAGGACATTTTCCATAGAGAATATGCAGAGTGAAAAGAGAAGAGGCCGGAGGCACAGGTCTGAGATATAGACATTCAAAGGATGATTTGAAAGAAGAACCCACTCAGGAAAATGGGGAAGAATGGCTGGAGGTGGATGGAAAACCAGAAGAGCGATGTCACAGAAGCCAGGAAAGGAGAATGCTTTAAGAAGAAAGAGTTGTTAATAGTGATGAAGAGAGCCGGACTCGGTGGCTCAGCCTGTAATCCCGTGCCTTTGGGAGGCTGAGATGAGCGGATTGCCTGAGCCCGTGGGTTCGAGACCTGCCTGGGCAGCGAGACCTCATCTCTACAATAAATCAAAAAATCAGCTGGGCGTGGTAGCGCACGCCTGTAGTTCCAGCTGCTTGGAAGGCTGAGGCGGAAGGATCGCCGGAGCCCAGCAGGTCGAGGCTGCGGTGGCCAGGAGCAGCCACTGCACTCCAGTCTGGGCAACAGAGTGAGACTCCAATTAAAAAAAAAAAATACTGATGAAGAGCAAAGAAATCAACTCTGAAGGCTGGATGGTTTTCAGATTTAGCAAAACTAAAGTTATCCATGACCTTGGGAAGAAAAGGTGAGAAAAGTGGTAAGAGTAGAAACATAATATTGAAGATGTATATATATATATATATTTTAAGATGAGAAGAATTTGAAAGTAATAGGCTAGGGAAAGGAAGTTTAAAAGTTGTAAGTCTAGGGAAAGGAAGAATGAGATAGGGTTAGGAGTCCAAAGGGCAAGAATTAACCCTAAATTGTAGGAGGAACATCTCTTCGTAAAACAAAGAACAAGAGTGGGTGTGGAGGTGTCATGATTATAGTTTAGTAGCTCTTAAAAAAGTTTATGCTTGTGGGCCTCATTAACAAAAGTGTGGCATCAATATCAAAAGAGGTGACAACCCCCCCCTTAACTGTGATCTAGCCAGATGTTCCAGACAATGCTATATGCAGTCTGGGTGCCACATTTCGAAAGGGCGATTGACCACCTATAAGGTCTACTTAGAGGAGTTAAGCCTTAATGATAGTGTCTGAAAATGAGGAACAGGAAAATGTTAGCCTGGAGTACTGCAGCTTTGGCAAAGAAGCCACCACAGTCTTTATATCGAGAGAGGTCAGTGTTGTTCTGTTTTGGTATTAGAGGGCAGATATGGGCAATGAGTGAAAGTTTTTCTGTCACATAGTATGACTCGAATTTAAGTGTGGACTGACTTGTTTACTAAGAAATATTAAGAAAAGTGGTGAGAGCTAGCCAAGATTCTATGGAGAGTTTAGGACTACATAATTGTTTCACTCAAAAAGTATTGAGTTTTTATCATGTGCCAGATACTATGCTGGGTTCTGGCCACACAATCTGAATCAGGCAATTAGCCTGGAATCAAGTGTGGGAAACAGACATATAAAAAGATACTTAAAATACAACCAGCTGCATTTGGCATAGTATACCCCATTCTAGAAGGCAGCCATAGCTATTAATAAAATATTAATGCATTCTACTTATTTATTCATATATTTCACCACAAACACAATTAAGAATTTCATTCTTCTCAGATACAGGATTTTATGAGCCTGGTGGCAGAACTCTTTAAAGAAAATACACAATTGAAGCCGGGCTCGGTGGCTCAGTCTATAATCCCGCACCTTTGGGAGGCTGAGGTGAGTGGATTGCCTGAGCCCACAGGTTTGAGACCCACCTGGGCAACTTGGTGAGACCTCATCTCTACAATAAATCAAAAATTAGTCAGGCGTGGTAGCGCGTGCCTGTAGTTCCAGCTACTTGGAAGCCTGAGGAGGAAGGATCGCTGGAGCCCAGCAGGTTGAGGCTGCGGTGGCCGGGAGCGGCCACTGCACTCCAGTCTGGGTGACAGAGTGAGACTCCGACTCAAAAAAAAAAGGAAATACACAATTGTCCATAACTAATATCAGGGTCTTGAAAGGCAGAGCAGAATTATGTCAAAAGTTTCTGCTCTAATCCTGTGAGAGGCTCAGAAAGAGTATAGGTACACTGTATTCAAAATAATTCACTGAGAGAAAAATCAAGTGGAGTAACTGATGCCTAGAAATGAGTGAAAGGTTGTATAAATGTTCCTAACTCCGTGTCACCTATTTGTGTCGATATTTATCAGTCAGCAGATGTGGTTTTCACGTGATGCCTGCATGTTCACTGGGTAAAGTGATTGCAAGAAACCAGGTCCAGTTGAATCTGGGACCCATGCAAGGGATTTATGTAAATGTATCTGAATTTAGAGCAAGGAATTACCAACAGATAGCTGGAACAGGAGAACAGAGAGAAGAGGTCCCTAACTCAGGCTGAGGTGTGGAGTATGGATGGCAGAGAAACCTGTGTGGGAGGTAACAATGGCATGGAATGGAACCAGCCGGCTGGATGGGAGTGAAAGTTCAGTCTAGGAAGACCACAGAGGTAAAGTTAGGGATAGGTGAACCCCAGGATGTGTGTGTGTAGGGGGGAAGGGGGGGCATACGTGCTGTGGACGTGCACATGTACGCTGTCCACCGTGAGTGGCTCATCAGTTGCTGTAGAGAAAAAATGTGAGGGTGAGGGAGAGAAATGACTTCGAGAAGTGCTAGAGACCTGGTTTTGAATGCCAGGTAGGGCTTGTAGTTTGCAGTAAAGAGTCTCGATCAGAGTCTTGGTAAATAAACACAATACCATTCTGGCTCTATCTTATGCGATCACATATGTTCCTTTGGCAGACCCATTCGCCCACCGTGCCTCAGTCCCCACCGTAAAATGGAGCAGCTTAAGGAGAAGAAAGCAAAGGTATTTTTCAAGCACAACAGTTCATGATTATATTGTCTTCAGCTCTGGATGAGCAAAGCACAATGGTTTCTTGGTTCATACACTCGACAGATATTTGAGACCGACAAAGTGGCAGACACCGTGCTAGGATAAACATTTTCCTTCCTTCAGAGGGGCAGATTAGGTCCTGGTTCCAGAACTAGTTTCTTCTCCTCCCTGCTGAGGAGAGGAGATTTTCGCCTTCATGCTTATTCTCCTAGGAACCAGACCTATTAGGCATGATTCAAAACAGGTCTTATCTGGAGTTGAGGCTGGAGCTTTGCAATGAAAATGCTAGGTACCGTGAACTAAATTTATCATAAGGACAAAAGAACCCACAGAATGTGGCCCTGCCCTAGCCACTGGTCAGTACTCAAGGTTCAGTATTAGGAATCATCATGTATCTTCATTGCGGTAATTTGTCCTTTTATGAAAGAATTTCTGGATGTGCACTTTTACCGCTCTTAGAAAGCTGGTATTTTGACAAATTTTCTAATTCCATTCTGCTCCTATCACATGCCAGTAATTCTTGCATTATTTCTGGAAGATTAGTAGACACACAGTTGCAGTGACATAATTAGTATTCATAGGAGATAATAACGTCAAGGGGTTTCGTTGCTCTTAGAATCTAAATGAAAATATAAGGATAGCAAAAGTTGAATTTGGGATAATTTATTGGCATAAATTGGGTGCCTGTTTAAATAAATTTTAATGTCATAAATGAGGTTGTGTAATGCAAACATATTCCATAAATCAGTTAGAAGAAAGTAGATTTTGTTTACTTTATCTTTAGCTTCCTACCTGTAAGAAAAGGCATGGCTCTGTCTGCTATGAAATGGTTAATCCTGAGAACTGTTTCAGGCAATAAAACACTGACTGGAATCTTTCCGACAATACTTTACTTCTTGATCTTTTTTTTATGACTAATTGAAATGAAAGCCTGGGGAAGCTTAATGTTAAGGAAACACTATGTGCTCTGTGCTGTGTTTCTGCGAAGGGGGTGACTGCATGGTGGGGAGCTCTCTGCTCTGGAATTTTAAGTTGGAGCTCTAACTGAAGAATCAATATTTCAATTAGATGCTGTAGTGGGTTTGGGATTACTGTTACTGTAGCTGGAAGATTGCTGGGTCTTTTCTTGGGAGGGGTCATTACTGTGAGCTGTTTTTTATTTTCTTTTTAATCATAGCTCTCAGAGTCTGTCTACTTTGTCTGCATTCGAACCACTGAAGAGTTCTGTTTCTAGAAAAAAAACCAAATGTAAATTATTAGTGCATCCATAAAGGCTGCTAACAGCATGCTCTGCAGTGGCCATTTGAGAGAAAGTAACCATTGTCTACTGTTTTGTAAAGTCCTAGGATCTGTGACCCTTTGAGTTGGCAGAATTAGTCCTACCATTTTTCAAATAGTGCTTCAAGGATTACCTGGAGGCGTGGTCTGTGAGGAGGTGACAGGGGCCGTGTGGGTAGATTTCCTTTTCCCACCTGGGAGTTAGTCAACCAGAGTGGCTCCTCTTTTATTTGTTTTATATATTGAGTTTCACATGAGATAAGATTTCAAACATGATTTTTTCATTTATAAGCCATATGAGAAAAATGAGTGGAGTCAAGTCAACCTTCCTTGGCTTCCTCACAGATGGTCCGGGTCCTGCTGAACCACCTCCAAGGTAGAATACTTATGACTTTGTCATTTTAGATAAAAACCACCAGTACCACCATCAACCAAATGCTTCACTTCTCAGGATTTAAAATATTTGGGCCAAGAGATTCCTATCTTCCTTTGAAAACCTTTGATCATCAGAACCACATTTTGTCACCAAATGCTATTTCTCAGTATGGCCAAGAATAACCATACAAATTAGTTATTACCATTCAGGAATAAGTAGAATGTCTTTCCCTTTTCCTTCTGATTTTTCCAAAAGAGGCTTAGCAACTCTATGAAATGATCACTCCTCCTGGCCTTTTTCCCTTTTTATCTGTGTTTCTCTCAATACTTGTAGGGTTTTTGTTTGTTTTGTTTTGTTTTGCTTTAGCTAAAATGTATGGCATACAATTTAGAGCACGATCTGGAAGAGATGTCCAGAAATACTTAATCTTATCCAACATCTCATGTTCCTAAACTGCTACTCCATGAGTATTGGTTTTGAATCAACATAGTGAAAGCAAAGAACATTGACATCTTTATCTGTTTTTCTTACCAGCTCTTTGATTGCCGAGATGATATCTTATTCAATTATCTGTCCTAGCCCCTAGGGCACCCTCTAATATACCATAGGTGCTTAATAAATACAGTTTGTTAGTCTAGAATCATAACACCAGTGTTTGAGTTTCTCCCAAGTCACTTACTGGCTGTTTGATCTTCAACAAAGCACTTCGCTCCTCTGAGCTTCTGCTTTCTTAGATGCAATTTAGAGAAATAAGAATATTACCTCAGGTTGTTGAAAGAATTAAATGAAAGACCATGAAACAATGTCAAAAGCTCGAGTGAAGAAATAAACAAATTAATTGATGAATTTACAGCCTAAGGATTTATCAAGATATTTCAAAGTGTGTCTTAAGAAGGCCATATACTTGCAACACTTTCCTTGGTCCCTCATAGAATCTCCTTCACTGAATTTTTAAAATTATAACCTTTCAACTATTTCAGTGTATACTGAAATATGCTATAAGAAACAGTTGTAAGGATCTTACAATTATATTCCCTGAAGGAATGTTGACAAGGAAGATATTCTACTATGATGCTCAGAACTCCCTATATACTCATTTATACACATAATGCCATGAAATAATTAATTTTTAAAAGGTATAGTTTGATATTTGAGAAGGATGTAAGTGACTATGCTTCCTTTGGCTTCTGGAAAGCTCAGAGCAAAATTTGATACATGATTAGATAAAATACAATTTCTCACAAACAATAATATGAAGAATTGATCTTGTCATTGTTTTCAGTTTGCAGTATTTGTGCTTTTGTATTACACAGTCTTGACTTACTGTACTTTTTTTCTACTTAGAGGTTTCTCATTCCTGGGAGATATTTTTAAGTTATTTCATTGAATGTTTCTCAAATTACTTATGGAATGTGGAATAATTAACCAGCTAGATACATAAGATAGCTGGCTATAAAATAACATATTGAGAAATTTAAATACCTATGGTGGAAATGGCTAGCGCCTGGCTCATCTTCTAAAAAATGCAGAGCAAAACTGAAAAGGATCCTAAAAGCTATCATACTTTATAATCTGGGATGAAATTTCTGCTAGCTATAAGATTTATTGTGTTGAATTAAGGAAAACAATTAATGGTATATTTTTGATTCATTACATGAATAAATGCCTGATAAATTACAATCTACTATCACATTCTAAGAGATTAGTCTCCACAAATAAGATGCTGAATGTGAGTGCAGTGGCTGGGAGAATATGTATTACATTGACTCAGGGTGCCAGAGGTCCAGGTGTGAGCAATATCCTTATAGTGAGCGTTGTGTGTATGTTGCGGGGGAGTGAGTGGGAAGGTGATATTCAATACCCAAACTCTTCTCCTCTTTGGGGAGATCACCCATTATGTGTGTAGATTTAGTGGAATGTAGACTCCATCTCCTTTCATGTAAAAGATGAAGTCTGTAAGATTCTCAGGACAACCCTTAGGAGCCTAGAGCATGGGCACATAAAATTATCCAATATGAGTGCAATGTGGGACTTTGGGTTGATGATTTTGAGAAGAGCATTAATCTCAGAGCTTTTATGGATAGTGAAGGATATAGAACTTCCACAGTCACAAACCAAATCCAACTGAAGATAAAATGGATACAAAGAGGTGGGCAGTGCTAAGAGAAAGGCAGAAAAAGGATCTACAGCCCTGATTTTACTAAGCATGAAACCTGCCTATTTTTACAAAGAACCCCAACCGGTATAACGCTCACCCCTCAAGCCCAGTAGATTTGTGTTTATGTGTAAATAAAAGTCTAATAAGTGCTGGAAATGATTTAGAGGCTATATATATCAACTATGCTTGCTATAGTGGGAGATTCAGGAATATTAATTTTACAACATTACTTATTATTTGGGTGGGTAAAATGCATAAAGTGTGAAAACAACACAGGCCCTATGAATGTAATTGTAAACTTGATAAACTTCAAAATTCAGAGGTAGCAAGGTTGTTGAAAAATAACTTACCACTGGGTCTAGGACAACATTAGAAATTTGTGGAAACCTCAGTAATGTCAGGAGCAGAACATGGTCTCTCTGGGAGAACAGAAACTGATAAGAGAACTACCAGGATGGGAAATAATATGACAGTATAAATTCAAAAGACAAAAGGATAAGATGTGAAGGCAATGAAATGGAATGAGGAGGGCCCAGGGTGAGGAAAAGCATGATTAAAAGGAAGCTAGCATTGCAATCAGAGAATTAAAATCTGTATTTGAGGAAGTAAGGAGTAGACCTTAGAAAATCAGATTAATCATGTGGAAATTAAACTTCAAATGCATTCTGAGAGAGAGGTTATATATAAATGGAAAACAATTACTCTATAAAGCTAAGATATAGGTGATTTTGTTTTCTTCCTTTTTGTTTATTAGCTAAAAAAATTTCCTCTGTAATAAAAAGATGTTAATTTTGAAAGGGGGAAAAACAAATTTTTCCCCCTTTCAAAATTGTGTTTTTAATGTATATTTCACTCCTGGGTAGCTATCCAATCCAAAATTCTTTAGCATACAGAGGACCAGTAAAATCTTGACTTTCATAGAAAAGAACAATCAAAAGACCCCTATACTTCGGTGACACAAATGTTGTTAGTATTATCATACTTGAGTGTAGCTATTATAAGAATGTGTCAAGAATTATTGCAAACACTGGTAAAAATGAATGTAAGGATAGAAAGTCTCGGTAAAATGTATAAGACCAGAAAAAAGAAAAAAATGGAAATTTTAGAACTGTAAAGTGCATAATAAAAATTAAAATTTAATTGAATGGACTCAATAACAAAATGGGTATGGCAGAGAGAAAGTAAATAAACTTAAAGGTAAATCAGTAGAAATTATCCAGTCTGAGCAGTAAAGGAGGACAAAAGTTCTAACATTTGTGTCTTTAAAATTAAAGAAGAGGAGAAAGGGCATAGTGACAATAAAATAGTTTAAGGAATAATAACTGAAAGCCACCCAAAGCTGACAAAAGAAGTTGAATGTATTATTAAACATCTTCTGAAATAAAATCTACATGCCTTGATGGTTTCCCTGGCAAATTCTACCAAACATTTAAAGAAGAAATAATAATTTGACTTAATCTTGGGAAAATAAAAGTAGAGGGAGCACTTCTCAACTTATTTTACAGGGCAAACATCACCCTTGTATCAAAACCAAACTAACGCAGTACAAGAAAGAGGCGATGAGTTGAAAGATAAACTTCCCATTCAGATTTTGAACTAAAAAAAATGTTTTTGTAGTGGAAGACAGAGGAGTGGGGACACCCAGGTGACTGATGTGAGGAACTATTGCATTTGTTTATGCTTAAAGCATAACCTAAAACACATAAATTTAATATTTTACATACCGGTTTAAAATAGTTTTTAGAGCACACATGACAACTTCTGTCTATCTAATCTTACTGAAATAACAGAATAAATATTAAAATAAGAAGGATTCCAACACAGTACTGGCAAGCCAGGAACAGTGACTTCAGTAGGTCAGCAACACCGAGGACTTTCTGGGACATTTACAGAAAATGGGATCAAATCTATGATGCAGCATTTGTGGGGGGATTCACAACACAATATAGGATAAAATGGAGACTCCTGAAAAGATAAAGTTTTCAAACAAAAACAAAAACAAAAAAACCCTGGAAATAACAATACCTGGCAATGGCTGCAAAATAGGAAAAAGCCTGGTGAGAGTTGGCAGGATTACTCATTAAAAAGTTGTCCAATTGTTGAGCCTGCCCAGAGCCTTCAGAATGACTGGCTTTAGGGTTTGTCCTCAGCATGAACCCATGAAAACATACTCTTGGTAAAATGGTTGATTGCCACAGAGTTTTCTTAACTTGTGCCTTAAATATAGAGATAAGTGCAGGATCCTGCCCCAGGGAAGGTCTGGCCGCTGCATGGTGGCCAGGATCCCTGTCCCAAAGGCACACAAACTCTGTGCAAATCCAGAAGAAAGGTCTATATGTGTTTTGTGTGGGCCCCCGTGACTGCAATTCACAATCACATGTGCTGAGAACAACCTCCTTTCACTATTAGGCCAATTTCTCCATGAGGCATAATGGCTATAGTGCCTGGGGCCCCATGACATTGCTAGGGGTCCAAGAAAATGTTCTAATTTATTTTAAAATCAAAATTTAAACAAATGAATATAATCCAGCTGGAATTATATTCATCTTTATGTCAATGCAATCATAAAATATAATTTTAGATATTTCTTTGAAGGAAAGAACCCACAAAAATTATAATGGTGCCATGCTCAGCATTAATATCAATCTTCGATATCCTCTTTCTAAGTATACATAAATGGGCAGCCAGGAATCACCAAACATTTGAGAAAAACAAACAACACAGAATACCAAATCAATTTGAAAAAGTTGAGGAAAAATTCCAAGAAAACAGAGTTAATGGAGGAAGAAAATAGAAAATTTTGAAAATTCTAATTAATATTTTCCGAGGTAAGAGCATTTCACTTATAAAAAAATTTTTAAAAAGATTCTCTGAAAGCTAATAATTACTGACCATTTCATTTAAAGCCTTTTCCACATACAGTAGGCCCCTTTGTCTGCTGGGGACACATTCTGAGACCCCCAGCAGAGGCCTGAAACCATAATAGAACTGAATATTGAATACACTATACTGAGCATTTTATGTTTTTTCCTATACATACATACTATGATAAATTTAATTTATACATTAGACATAGTAAGGTATTAATAATAATAACATAGCAAAATCGTATAATTATAACAATGAACAATGTACTGCAGTAAAAACTATGTGAATATGGTCTCTCTCTTTCTCTCTCTCAATATCTTATGATATATCCTCACCCTTCTTGCCATCCATCTTTATGGATCCATTACGTCTTTCTATCATGAGGCACTAAGCTCAGCTTCTCATTCTGTAACGTGAGGCAGCCACTGATGGTCAGTGCCCAGACATAGCACTTCCTCAGGGTTGTAAAACAGTGATGCTCCCTCTCGATCATTCTTCATTTATTAGTTGAAGTATTTCTATAAATAGAAACTTCCCCTCATCAACCTTTTGGTTACCCCGAGGGACAGTATGTGCCAAAAAGACAAAATAAATTCTTCTTTCTTTTTTAATTATTAATTTTTATATTCAATGGTCTGGGCCCTAGCTACTTCTAAGGATTAACCAAAGTGTTTGTATTTACTCATTTTTAATTTTGATTTCAAGTATCATTGTGAATGGACAGATTTTAATATACTGATCGGTTACAATCGGTTGCATTAACTACTTTTATTCATGTTTACCTAATTCATATTTGCCCGGTAGGAACCTCTTCAGGTTATCCTTCAGACTTATCCTTTTTATTTCTGTTTCAGATGAAGAGTGAGCTATTTCTCCAGGTATCCTTGGTTCCCAGCTGCGGGAAACCAAGGATAGTTGTGGATAGCTAGACATCACAGTATCAGTATGCACTGTGTTTCTTTTTCTCTGTTTTTAAAAGCTGTTTATATATTCAGAAAACTAGTCTTTAGTCTCTGATGTAAACTGTAATTTTCCTCTCTGCTTTGTCGTCTTTTATATTGCTTAACATGTTTTCATTCCATTCATATTTTTGTTTTCATGTAGACTTTTAAACTCACTTTAAAGATTCTGATTAAATCGAATCAATGATATATTATGAAAAAGTATTTATAACCCAGACTGACATATGTAAAATATCATTCAAGTGTGAGAATTAAGACATTTCCTAAAATAAAATATCTTAGTAAGTTCACCATTAATGAATTTCTTGGGGGTGAGGGACCCCAACAAAACAAATTTAAACATTTTAAAAGGTATCATAGCTAACATTGTTAGTTTAACAACTCCTTCTTTTTGCTAATAGAATTCAGAATTTTGTTTATGTATCAGATGGCCATGTGTACAGGAGAGACTGATCCGTTTTCAGCCACAAGGAATCAATGGTGGTTGGGTTAAGCCATAGTGATCTCTTTCTTCTTGCCAATGATGTGAGAAGAGAATCCATCTCCAGGTTCTGGGAAATACTGGGTGCTTCTAGATAAAGTTTCCCTTGAGCCCTATGGGAGGAGACATCTTTTTCTATCCCAGATGCTATTTGCAAGTAACACTGGCAAATGCTATCACCATTTTAAAACCAGAAGGGACTCATTGGTATGCTGAGCCTGGCAGAAGAGAAAAATGAACATTTGGTACCTTGATGACATGATGGAGCTGCTGAATTAGCAAACCCTGGGAGGAGCTGTGTCCGGGCTTCTAGTTATGAGATGCTAAATGTACCCACTCTACAAACCACTGCTGCAGGTGCAGGGGCTGGAGGTGAGTTTTGTTCCTTGTGGATGAAGGCATCCTGAGTGACACAGCAACTCCATAGAGGGAGAGGTTCAATACACGACACACTGAAGAACGAAGGACCAGATGAACTCATAATTAGGTCTAAATTATTGTTATTAATGAGGCTGAAATTAAATGGAAAGAATTCCCAGAACATAAGAAGCATAGTGCTAAAAAAAAAAAAAAAAGTACAAGTCTGGAAGAAGTGAAATTCCAGGTGTTTTCAACAAAACCTGGGGGACACGACGGTGCAGAGGAGAAGAAAAATCTGTGCTAAGGTTTTGTCCGTTGCGTAGGATAAATAGGGAAAGGGCCAAATCAGCAGTTCTCAGTCCTGGCTGTACGCAAAGATGACGGGTTACATTAGATGCTGACACTCAGGCCCTACCTAGACCTCATCTCTGGTGGTGGTGCCTGGTTTTCACGTATTTTTAAATATATGTTGCATGGCATGCCTTTAAAACAAGGTAAACCAATTTATATCAAGCAAATGCAAACAAAAGAAAGGCGGAGTAACAATATTAATACCATTCAACATAAAGTCAAGACCAACAATATTAAATGACACACAGAGGGGTGCTTAAATTTGATGTAGCCTAAATGGACAGGTTTACAATATTTGAAGCACAAGCATGTCTATGAATCTAAATTTCTTTCATCCCATTCCTTTGATTGACAAGAAAAACCAGTAGGATCCCTTGAGGAGCTGGGTCCCTCATTACCCTTCCTGAGAACATTGGAAGCCTGAACAGTCTATAGAAACTGTCACATCCTCAGGAGGATATCCACTCCACTTCAGCTCCGAAGAAAGAAGAGCCCACTTCCTGTACCTCCTCTCTGCAGTGACTTCTTACTGCTGTGGACTGGCTAGGCAGTCTTGCTAACATTGCTGTAACACACCAGAGCAAAGTCTCTTTCACGTTGGCTGCTGCAATATCTCACACTGACCAGCTGCCTCCACAAGCCATATGGCCATTTGAAGGAAAGCCCCTCTATTTCCTCAGGGATACACTTTATCCTTTCAAATTCCACTCTGTTCCTTCTGAGCTTCAGTGCTCCCAAAACCATCCATCTGCCTGATGTGAAACTCAAACAGCAACTTTTTAAAAAAATAGCTTTGAATTCATCATGGGACATAGATTTTGTTGCATAAACGACCACCCCAAGTCTTGTTAGCTTAAAACAACAACCATTAGTTATTGCTCATGAGTCGATGGTCTGGGCAGTTCTTTTAACCAGGCCAGGATAGGCTGGTTGTGGCTGGGCTCTGTCACATGTCTGGGTAGCTGAAAGATCAGCTGGGGTCTGGCTGTCTGGGATGGCTTGGGTTGGAATGGCTTCAATGTCCTCACTGTGGTCCCTCATCCTCCAGCAAGCTGGTCTGAGCTTGTTCATTTCATGACAGCAGGGTTCCAGGAGCAAGAGAAAAAGTGCAGATGAGCTCTTGAGATTTAGGCTTGATACTGCTACAACATCACTCTGAGACCCTGAAAGTAGTCACAAAACTAGTCCAGGTCAACATTTAAAGAACATCCCTCCTCTTGGGAAAATCTGCAAAGTCTCATTGCAAAGGTGCATAGATACAGGGAGGAGTGGTCAATATTCATCTCTGGAAACATCAAGCCTTCATCCTTTTCATTTCTCTGACCAGGGTCACTACATTTAGTTTTGCAGGCTGCATATTAGATAATTCCAGGGAGCATGGTTCACATTCAAATTCTGTTCCACAAGGAAAAAAACTCATCATTCTTTCTTAAGATGCTCTTTAGATACTTGAAGAGAACTATTCTCTCTCACACACATACACACACACACACACACTTTTCCCAAGGACAGCTTAGTCTACTACAAAATTGGTTTGTGGGACGTGAAAAAAAGTCTGCTAGTCTACAGTTCAGTTAATGATCCTAACATATTACATGTTTGAATATACTGAATCCAGCAAACATCAGTTGTTTTACATGGTGGTACTAAACTTGCTTAAGCAACAAAAATCTTACACCGTTGATCCTTTAGAATAAATATTTATAAGTTTTATTTTTAGAAAAAAATTAAATGTCTATTGGTTTGCATTATCTACAGCTAAACGTATTCTGCAGGTAGTTTAACATTAATACTTCCAAAAAAATAATCTCCAGGCTTAAGTATACATTTCTGCTGAGGCTATGAGATCAATCATGTAAATGAAGAGCCTTGACTTTGTTATATCTCTTTCTTATTTCCGTGAAAAAGGGGACTTTTATTAGGGTAGAGTTTTCATTTTAAAAATATTATTCCATTAAGATTGTTGCATTGCCGGGAGAGTAGATGAGTATCTATTTCTGTACATTAAGATCCAAATTCCATGTAAACTGCCTCCTTGAAACTAACGATGCTATTAATAGGTTCCTCCAGTGTTCTGTTCAGCATGAAGAGTAGGAGTGAGGCAGCATCTTTAATTTACTGGGGAATGGAACACCTTCATACAACTATTATTTCTGGAAACAACCTTTAACTTTCTGAATGATCTATTTGTGCAACATACTGGATGTTACAGATTTGAGTTACCAGAAGTTAGAAATCACTTATATTTGTAATATCTCTGGCAAGCTGATTGCAAATGCATTTTTTTCTTTACTCAACTGCACTTGATAGTTTGTTAACAATCTTAATTTCTTTAAAAATGCATTTTCATCAACCAAATCTCATGGAATAGATTTAAAATGTGCTAATTTGGCCATATTTGTTAGGAATCTGTGATTATTTGGACAAAGCCTAGGGCAAAGTTCATCCTTTAGTGATATCTAAAAGATGGATTGATAAACAACAAAATAAAGTTGAGCTCTGTTTAAAGGAGAATGTACCCTCTTAAATACAATCTGCTCTTAAGTCCTTAGAAACATCTATTTCACGCGGAAGAATGTAATTAAAGGTCATCTATGCTGAAGCTAGTGTTTGGGTGTGCTAATTATGAAGCATTCTTGCCTTCCAAATGAGGAAAGCCCCAAGGTATGCTTGAAAGAAATAAACCTTCAGGTCTGTAAACATATTATATAATTTAGGTCACTGCTGAGCAATAGTGTTTGCATTAAGAGTCAATTCAGGAAGAAATAAAATGTTTGTAAGCTATGTTTAATTTTTTTTCTTTTTTGTTAAAAGCAGGATAAGGTCAATGAGAAAATTGATACTGCTTTCAGCCATTAACACATTTATATCGGGGGATTTTGAGAAGCAGCAATTGAATATGGTTTTCTATCTTTTGTACTTTGTGTTTTGAGACCTCTTAGTGTTTACTGGGGTATGTTTGCATGTGATACTTCACTTCGTGCCCAAGTGATATCCTAAATTAGAGTCTGACTTTGTTGATGTTGACACACATGCCAACACTGATGAAGTCACACAGAGAGATGGCCACAGTGCTGGAGTGAAAATTGGTCCATTTCATCAAGGGCTACATGTGCCATGAGCCTGGAGGTACCAGAAACTGTCCTACAAGAAAGGATGCAGCAGATGCTGGTGATGGAAGCCCCAACCTCCAGACCAAGCTCATTCTCTAGTTCCAGCTCCACCTGTGAATTCTGCATAAAACTGAGAATAGCCTTTAACTTTCTGAGCTTCCATTTTCTTGTTCATAAAGAAAAGGCTTAGACTTGACCAGCGTTTCTAAAACATTATCCTTCCACGTACCATCTGCATGATTTTTGCCATGACTATCACTCATTAGTATCCTTGGGTTGATATATCTCTATAATTCCACAGACACTGCCTTTCCAGATTTATTTATTTAAGAGGAAACTTTCTATTACTTCTTTAAATGGAAAACCAGCATCACTTGCCAGAGAGAAAAACCACAAAAATGAATACCATGAAACAAAACAATGACAATCCATCTTCACACATGCTGCTGCTTGCTTGACACTGTGCAACTAAGGCCTCCTCTCTGTTAAAAGGGAGATCAGCATGTGCTAGAGGGCTGGGAAAGATGGCAACTTAGGGAGACCTTTGTTTTCATTGACATACCTAGGTAGTGAGAGAAGTTAAAAGGGGAATACCCTTTTCCCTTTGCAATCCAAAGTCACTTAAGACTGTATCTGTGCCGCATCCAAATATCTTCTCTGCTAGCAGTGGCCTTGGTCCTGCACTTTGAGCAACACTAACAGGGAAGAGCTCTTTGAACGTTCTAATTGAGTATCATTTATCTGATTTTAAAGATCTGAAAGGTAGGGATCCCCACAGCAATCAATACCTACCTTTTGCAGCTGTCAGGTACCGGAGCTCCTTTTCTACTTGAACCTCTCCTACTGTTCTGGAAGCTCAGGTTATATTAACCAAGCCCCAGTGGAAATTGAGCAGCTGTTTACCATCTTCCCCCAAGTTCCCCTCTTCTGCTTAAAGATCGTTAGTGAGTTACCACTAGGTCTTTACGTCTTTAAGCCAAATTATGTCAGTCCTTAGCTCTCCCCTCTCCCATCCCATTTCCCAATTATGTCTGTGGCTGTCTGATTTCCAGAAAATTCTACACACACCTTTTGGCTCGGATCCTTTTTAGTTTGAGGCCAGGGTGTAAAAACTTTTTTTGGGGGTCTGATATCTTACCTTTGTCTTCTTCGGAAGCATATTGCCTAGGGTTTGCTTGGCTGTCTCCTGCATTCAGTCCCCTTCTCTAAATCTCTAGACCAGAGATGACAAATAGGCTGCCTGAATACCGGAGCCTACTTGTGTTTAGTGGTGCTACTTGTGTTTAGACCAGTGCTATTCCGGATGTGATCCCTGAGCTGGCGGCATCAGTTGACCTGTGAGCTTATTAAAAATTCACACTTTCAGACCTCACAAAGGCCTACTGAATCAGACTCTCTTGGATGGGGGCCACTGAGAACCTGTGTTTGAACAAGCTCTCCAGCTGATGCTTATGAGGTCTAACAATTAAGTTAGTGAACTCATCCTAGATAAAGTGCTACACAACTCATTGCTGAATATCACTATGGTCATCTTTAAAGTATTCCCCCTGGAAGCTATGCAGCAGTGCCAGTGCCTAGTCTACCCATCAAAACAATTTTGGAACTTTTTTTTCTGGAATGGCCATCAGAGCTGTTGTATTACTCTTGATGTCCTGAATGTCTTCCTTTCAATATTTCCCTTATCTCTGGATAAAGAAAAAAGTCATTGGAGGCCCTATCAGGTGAGTAGAGAAGGTGTTCCAATATGGATATTTGTTAACTGGCTGGAAACTCCCTCCCAGACAGTGCTGTGTGAGCTGGTGCATTGTCATGATGCAAGAGCTCCTTGGGGCCATTTTTGCCCACACATTTCTCATGCCAAGATTTTTAGCTAAGATTTTCCTAACTGTTTCTCTGCCCACATTTGTTTGGTCTGCTATACTTCTCACAGTCAGCCAATGATTTTGACACACAATTCAATGAATTTTTGCAATATTTTTGTCAGTTCTGCTCATTACTGACTGTCCTGACCTCTCTTCATCAGTGATACTTTCTCTTCCTTCAGAAAAGCGTTTAATTCATTTGTACTGCCATTTTCTTTATGGCATTATCCCCATAAACTTGGACTAATGTGTCCCTAGTTTCAATTCCACTCTTGTCAAATTTAACAAGAAATTTAATGCTTGTTCGTTGCTCTAATTCAAACTCAGATATTCTCATGATGGCACACAAAGACACATAACAATAATGAATGCCACTTATCAAGACACCGCCACACATCAACACGAACATAGCTGTGAGACACTGATATACTAAGGTTATGAAATCTTACTGAGTTGTTTGTACAGTGCTACTAGCATTAAGCACACAGCGGCAAGTTCATGAACTAAATTGTCAGATCTTATAGGTTCAATAAACTTGAACATTTAGCTGGGTCCCACATAATATTTTCAATGTTTTTGCATATGGCTCTGACTTTTAAAAACCAGAAGATCTTACATAACAATACAACTTTTCAGCTTCCTTTAAAAGGTTCCATCATCTGAAAATAATTTTTTTTTTGAGTTGGAGTCTCACTCCATCAAGGCTAGAGTGCAGTGGCATGCACTCTCACAGCCACTCCAGCGTCGACCTTCTGGGATCCATCGATCCTTCCGCCTCAGCCTTTCCCATAGCTGGAACTCCAGTGGAAATAATTTTCCAGACTTCACCTCCCTCCTGGAATCAAGCCTGTCAATATCTCTGTGTGATAATCTCCCCATGATGGGCCAGTATCAGCAGCCATTTTCCATATGCAGCATTATTGTCTTTCCTATAGTGGCAGGAAGGTGAATGTAAAATATTTCTTATACATAGATTGCTATAAAAAATGGTCAAATGTAAGACCCAGAGGGCCATATGAGTCAATAGAAATGAAAGAGGAGATTTCTGAGTGGAAGTGATGTGGCTTGCTTTAATCTCCTACATTGCCTTCCTTGCCCTGTCAACATTGGAGTATGTGACTGACTGTGGATTCTGGGTTTTTAAAATTTGCTTGACTTTTCCAGCTACAGTTCCCTCCTTTGACCCTACATGTTGCCTCTGATTCCTGTTTAAACCCTCCTACCTATTCAAACCCTGGGTCTTGGCCTCCTGCAGCCCACTCTGACCCTTTGCTTTCAACTGCTGCCTGGCATCAATGCCACAAGTCACTCTTCAATGGATTAAGAACCCCTGTGCTTTCAGTTTAGTATGTTGATTTGTTCAGAATGTGCTGTGTTATGTATGATAGAGGGGAATCCTGCATTTGGGGGACAAAGGAACTGAGTTTGATTTCAGGCTTTGAACTTACTTGGGCTGTTAGGAGAAGTAAGTAAGAAATACATCGAAAGTTCCTATCAGAGAGTCTGACACATAGTAAACACCAAGTTGGTGGTATTCATAATAGTTTAGTACTTGTTTATTTGGTAATAATGTTAACTCTGTATTTAGCCCCTACATTAGCCTAGGGCTGTGCTAACTAGACATTGGTGTATAAGAATGAGGTAAGGGTATCAGGCACAAAAAGTATTTATAATAAAGACCTATGTACAACATTCTGTAAGATCATAATAGGATGAGTTTTTGAACAATTTTGAGTAGGTTTCATGAAGGAGGTGGTTATCTAGCTAGATAGTCAAGGCTGGGTAAGAATTTAGTTCAGACATATGAAAGATCATAGTGTGTTCTGTGGAGGTTTCAAGATTCATGATAATTTTATGTTCCTGGAGTGAGCATGGAGAGACTACAAACATGAGATTGGGAAAGTAGATTGGGGTGAGTTAGAAGAGTTTAGACTTTATCTCGGAGTCAGATCTGTATTTTGAAAACTTAGGGAGCCAATTCCTCATGCATTTCAGTGAGTAAAAGTTTTGCTGTATCCACCTTTCAGTGAAGTCAACACAAAGTTTGTGATTGAAACTAAACAGTACCGTGGTGGCAAGAGTTGTTACCCTGGCAACACTGACAAAGGTTCAGTGAAGAATTTACCTATGACTAGGCTGTAGGTAAATTACTATTTGGTCTACCTTGGACCAGTAAGTTAACACCACAGGAAAGCCTAGCTTGGCATTTCCTGACTTGGAAGTGCTTTAAGTTTCTCCTTTCGGCAAAGTATACCCGTGGGCTTTACTCTGGGTTGGCCCTTTGTGAGGCAGATGTGTGATTCGACGGGCTTTGACAGGCCAAAAAAATATCTTGCCAGTCCCAGCAATCCCACTCTGATTTTTTCTATTGGTTAACACATTTATTCCAGAAAATTCCGTCAAGATGTAGAAGCATTACTGGAAAACTACAACACATGAAGCAAACAGCAAAGAAAAATGCAGGTAGTGTGAAAGAGAGAACACAAGATCAGCACTCAAATGGTCTGGGTTCCAACCCTACACTAACTCTAGCACAGCCTTCTGACCTTGGGAAAGTTTATTATTAGTATGTGAATATTGACTTCATCATATATATGGATGTAATAAGATTTGTTCTCCTCCACTGGGCAGCCGTGAGGGTCAATTGATGTGGTAAATGTGTTTAGTAGACTATGAAGTGCTATGCAAAATATTATTATTTTAAGTGTGTCTAGGACTGAGACTGAAGAGAGTAATATTTTGATTGAGGTGAGGAGAGAAGGCACAGTGACTACAGCATGAGAAACAAGGTTATGGCAGAAGTTCAGAGGAGGGAGGTGGGTCTTTCCAGTCTCATCTCCAGGGAACCCTGGCCCATTCAAGGCCTCACCGGACGCCAACTCCACCAGCACCTGGATCTTAGACTTCCAACTTCCAGAATTGTGAGAAAATAAATTTCTGTTGTCTAAGTCCCCAAGTTTGTGGTATTTTGTGATGGCAGCCTAGGGAGATTATTACAGATGGAAAGTATCTTAAGGGTAAAGACTGCATTTTCTTTATTTTTGTACAATTAGGTTCTGGAAAAGAATAGATGTTAAGTAATTCTTAAATGCATTAATTAATTAATTAATGTAACATGCCTGGGCTCAATCCTGAGATCAGATGAGGCCAGAAGCTGACTAGCTGTTTACTCTGGGGCAGTGACTGTGACCTTGACCATGGACAGCTAGATGATGAACGGGAGAAGGAACTTAGTCTCACTGCAGGCCATGGGGAGATGTCCAGGTTGGCCTTAGAGTAGATGTCAGATAAGACTCGTATCAGAGGAGCCTGGAGATGTGGGTAAGAGTTGCCTCAAACTCTCCAATGAACTACATCACCTACTGGATAAAGTCTAAGCTTTTTAACTCTGTCAAGGTACTCTATGATACTTTCTCTGCCTACTATAGCCCTGTAGACAGCATGATAGGTATCTATTTAATATTTTCCTCTCAAAGGCAAGAACTACGTCTTGACTTTTGTATCTGCCCAGTACCTAAGGCCTGCTATATCGTATGTGCTCAATAAACGTTTACCTAATGAGTGGGATAAGTACCATCATGACACTTGCCTATAAAGAGCTTTTCTGAGTGACAGAAATGCTCAGAACAGGACTCCTTTGTAGGTTTATGTATTAGTTTTATAGGCTGCGGTAATTACCAGGAACTTGGTGGCTTAAAACAACAGAAATTATTTTCTTAAATCCTTCCTTTCCTCTTCTAGATTCTGGTGATTCCAGTGGGCTTCAGGTGTTCCTTGACTTGTGACTGCAAGACTCCAATCTCTCCTTCTGTCTTCACTGACCTTCTGCTTTGGGTGTGTTCTCCTCTTCTGTCTGTGTCTTCTCTCCTCTTATTAGAATATTTGTTATTGGAGTTAAGTTCCATCCGAATCCAAGTTAACCTCATCTCAAGATTCTTAACTTCATTATATCTGAAATGACTCTTTTTCCAAATAAAGTCACATTCACAGGTTCTGCATAAACATATCTTTTGAAAAACCAACATTCAACCCACACAGGTTCCCCACACAGAGAACTCATCACCCCAAAATAAACTAGAGGAGTCACTGGTGGAACTTGGGTCTAAGATAAAAGCATAGCATTATGGCTCAGTTGCTGAGATGGTAGGAGCAGCACAACTGGATTTTGTGCTAAATCCTTAAGCTACTAATCTAGCATTCCTCAAATTGCTCCAGACTAGGAAAAAAGGATAAAACCCAAAGAAAAGACATGAGGACTAAGTAGCTCTGTATGGCGTTGGGACGACTACAAAGCGGGAGAATTTTTTCTTCCCAGGACATTAAAACCTGGTTTAAAAAATACAGAAAGTGATACTATCCAATTTTTAAGAGGATGAAGGAAAATGCATACCCTCACATTGATAGTGAGGATAAAATTAGTACAAAATTTTGGGCTCCATGTATTGAAATTGTTAAAGAAATTTGCATACACTTTGATCCAGCAATTCCTCAAGTAAGAGAAAGATTTAGCAGCACGTATATTCATAGTGCTGGGAAAAAACTGGCAATAACTGCTATTTCCTACAATAGATGATTTTTTAATATATAACGGTTACAATGTATGTATGCAATAGATGGGAAATTATATTCCTATAAACAAACAAACAATGATGCTGCTCTGATGTACTTTTGACTGGAAGTATTCAGAGAGAGAGAGAGAAAGAGAGAGAGAGAGAGAGAGACAGTGTGTGTGTGCATGATCATATTTTGTTGAGTGAAAATACAGATTTAAAAGTGTATAGACAATATTGATCAATTTTAGTTAAAACAGTTACATTTTACAACAAGATAAGGATGGGTGCAGTGACTCACGCCTGTAATCCCAAATCTTTGGAAGGCGGAAGCAAGAGGATTGCCTGAGCCCAGGGGTTCCAGACCAGTGTGGGCAACTTGGTGAGTCTTTGTCTCTACAATAATTTAAAAAATTAGCCTGGCTTGGTGGTGCATACCTGTAGTTCCAGCTACTTGGAAGGCTGAGGTGGAAGGATCGGCTGTGACTAGCATGTTGAGGCTGTGGTGACTGTGAGCGTGCCACTGCACACCAGCCTGGGCAACAGAGTGAAACTCTGACTCAAAAAAAAAAAAAGACAAGGATTTATGCACTATGCACTCACATGTGAACCGAAATTATCTCTGGGTGATGAAATTATGAGCAGATTTTTGCTAATTTTTTTGTCTTTAGGCTTTCTGTCATGAACATACATTACTTAAAGGAGAAACAAAAGTTATTTTAAAATATGAAAATGTGGTCTCATAGCGTAAACTTTTACTAGGCCATGTGTATTAGCTGCTCCTATTATCTTTATATAGCTATATTGCTCTCTGATCTAATTTGCATGGTGATGTTAAAAAGTAGCATTTATCTTACATTAGTAGGGAACAAGAACAGACAAGTGACTTTGTTTAAACATTTGTGAAGCACCCTAGCTGGCTTGAGGATTCTAAAACTCATGTAACTTTCGAAGCATGTTGGCTGCTAAACTTTTTGCACTGTCCCACTCTGTGGCATTAAAAGCTGGAAATGTAACTGCTTCTCTCTTCTGATCTCTCACTTAAAATGAAGGGGGGTTTGGAAAAGCACCTTGCAAATAGTATGCTGCTGTACAAGCAGGGGCCATTATTATTACCAGTGAGCCCGAAAGCATGTTGGAAATGCAATGATTCCAGGAACTTCAAACTCTCTTCCTTGGAACCCCACAACATCTTGGAGATGAGGAAACAGCCGAATGGAGGGAAGAATTAAGGGCCCACCCAATTCAATGTGAGAGACTCTACTTGTGTCCAATGTTTTTATCAAGGATTCTGCTGCTCAGGGAGAAATTTGAACACTTCTGAGTTCCATCTCCTCACTTTAAAGAAGCACTAATCAAGGTCCAGGACCGTAATGAGAGAGGAGGAGTGACTTTCCCAAGATTGCCTACTGGCATAGCTGGAACTAGAGTGGGTCTTTGAATTTCTAAAACTAGGTCATGTTGTCTCTGGGCTTTATTGGTGTCTTTCTATTGAAAGAGAAACCTAGAACCTCTCATATACAGACATGCACTGCTTAATGACGGGGATGTGCTCGGAGAAATGTGTTGTTAGGCAGTTTCATAGTTGGGCAAACATTACAGGATGTACTTACATAAACCTAGACAGTAGAGCCTGATACATGCCTAGGCTATATGGTACGATCTATTGCTCCTAGGCTACAAACCTGCAGTGTATTTCTGTTCTAAATACTGCAGGCAGTTGTAACACAATAATATTTGTGTATCAAAACATATAAAAAGCACAGTAAGAGTATGGTAGAAAAGATAAAAAAGGATACACTTGTCGAGGGCACCACTTACTATGCATGGAGCTGCTCTGGGTGAGTGAGTGGTAAGTGAATATGAAGGCCTAGGACATTACTGTTTGCTACTGTAGACCTTATAAACACGGACACTCAGGCTATACTACATTTATTTAAAATTTTTTTCTTCAATAATAAATTAGTCTTAGCTTACTGTAACCTTTTTACTTTATAAACTTTTATTTTTCTTAACTCTTTTGTGATAAGGCAGTGTAAAACACAAACACGTTATATAGCTGTGCAAAACATCTTCTTTCTTTCTATTCTTATTCTATATGCTTTTTTTGGTTTTTTGCTTTTTAAACTATTTTTGTTAACAACTAAGACACCAACACAAATGTTAGTCTGGGCCTACACAGGGTCAAGATCATCAATATCATCGTCTTTTACCTCCACATCTTGTTCCACTGAAAGGTCTTCAGGGGCGAGTAACACACAAGGGACTGTCATCTCCTGGAATAACCAGTCCCTTGAAGGACCTGCCTGGCTGTTTTGCAGTTAACTCTTTTTTATAAGCGGAAAGAATATACTCTTAAATAATAATAAAATGGATAACATAGAAAATACATAAACCAGTAAGATAGTTGTTAATTATTATCAAGTATTATGCACTGTGTACAACTGAATGTGCTAGACTTTTACAAGACTAGCAACACAGTAGGGTTTTCTCTTTCTTTTTTTTTTTTTAACACCAGCATCACCATAGAACATGAGCAATGCATTGCCCTGAGACATTACAATGGCTACAATGTCACTAAGGCTGTAAGACTTTTTCAGCTCCATTATAACCTTAAGGGACCAAAACACTGTTATGCGAGGCATGACTTTTTATTTTATCTTTTCCTTACATAGTTTGTCCTTTCCTTGATCTTGAGCTGTGATGTTATCTTTGTTTTGTTTGTTTTTTAAATTAAGTCTTTGGTTGAGCCCTCGTAATGTTTATTAAATAAATGCATTTTTAGCTTTATTTATTTATCTTTTGTAAAAACAAAGCAAAACAAAACAGTGACTGCCTCTGGTCTCACCAACGGTCCACAGTGATGATGGCAACAACGCTCCCTCTCCTTTCCCATCCTCTCCCCAAGTACAGTCAATATGAGGCTTGATCAACAGCAATCCCAAGCTCTAGTCCCTTCTGAGACCTCAGATCCTACAAGTGTTCTCAGCCCTTGGGAAATGGCTCCTAGGGGATCCAGGGATCGATGCAAACTGTGGTCTCTCATAGAGTCCAGCTGACCTGCCTTATCCCAAGAATAACTCTAGAGCATCCACTTTTATTCTATCAAAGAAGAAAGATTTTCTCAGTAGTCAACTATACTGTAAGGTGCTGTGAAGGAACAAAGGTTACTTATGCATAGCCCCTTGTTTCTCAAGAATCGTATAATCTATTAGATACCTGGAGACACCTTGTTTTATACCAGGCAGAATGGAATAAGCATTTAAGCAAAACGCTGTAGGATCAAAGAAGAAAGAGTGGTTCATCATTTTCCCACTAACACATGTGTGTGTGGCACGTCCACCTGTGCAGGGTACTGAGCTAAATGTTTTCATCCAGGAGGTAACCAATAAAAAAAATGTTCACTTACAATTTCTTGGCTTGATTGCCCAGAAGACTAGAGCATTTTATAATTATAGATGAGCCTGTAAATATAGTTATCTTCTTTTTAGATGTCAGCAGTCATCTTCAGAAATTAGGAATGTTCATATCTAAACTTCATAGTCACATAGTGGTACATACATGGTCAGATATATTTATGAAGGCTGAGGTTAAGTAGAAATTCCAGATATAATTTTGCAAGGGACCAGATTTATCTGGGAATGTATCCTGTAAAATTAAAGACCCTTGGAGATATGGAAATTTTAGAGTTCCAGAAACTTAAAAGTCATGCAGCACAATCCATTCATTTCACAGCCAATTACATTAAAATGTTATTACGACTTCAATCACTTTATGCTGATTTATTTTTTGGTACCACTTCTCACTAGTTACACATATCATGTTTATTGATAGAAACTGAAGGTGATAGGTTACTTTCCCCCTAATACTTGCACAAGCTATTTGAGGCTAGCTAAAGGAAACTCACTTGTTTCCCTCAACCATTTCACCCACCCTTTGTCCCACCATTTCCAGCTCCAAGGAATTCCCTAGAATAGTTTTATTATGTAATATTCGTAACATTATTATGGATAAATCAGGTTCAAAGGTATTCCAGAGAATGAGATTATTGTTTTGGAGTCCATTTTTGAATGATCTTACCAGGTGCTCTGAGCAAGACAATACAGGGGGACTAGGACTATTCTTCCTTAGAAAAAGCCCTGACCATGTCTCTGTTTCTGACTGTGACTCCCCCCCACTTTTTTTGACTTTTTGATCGTTCCTTTCCAAATGTCTGAGGAGGTCATATCTAGGTAGTGGCTAGAAGCCTCTTCTGCATGAAGAGAAGCCCTTACCTCCTATGCAAGGAGATCAGAGAGAGGTTTTGTTCTGTCTTTTCTAGGCTGAAATTTTTTCCTGGTTGCACAGTCTGTCCCAGCTTCCATAATTAGCTTTCTACCTAAAATTTTGATATCAATACCTCTGTTGTATGTATGGATCCTTCTAGAACTTCAAAAGATGAAAAGTGACAGTTGAGGGAAGGATGTATCTCGTATATATCCCCCCTCTCGTATCTATTTATATCAATTTCCTATATATGTTATTACCCACTTTTCATGATTTTTATAGTGCCTGATAACCAGTCATTCAAATGAAAAACCTTGGAGAAAGTCATCCATTCAAAAATATATTTACATGCAAAGTCAATGAGATTCCTTGCAGATTAAGTTCACCAATTGTCTTGCCATGACATCTCTTTGCTCTTACTCCATCTCTCTGTCCCTACTGCTACTATCTTAGTTCTGACTTTCATTAACACTTCTCTTTAACCCATCTGCTAGTCTTCCCCATTCAAATCCATCACAGACTCCTGAGGACAATATTTCTAAACACGAATTCTTTCCCTAACTCTCAGTGTACATGGTAGGCTCAACAAGATGGAGAACACACTCCTTCATGGAGTATCCAAGACCCTTGCAGATCTGACCTGTGTCTACCTCTTCACCCTGTCCAAGTAGCCTAAGTAGCCTGTGTCTCAAATACATTCAACCTGAACTTCTCAAATCAATAGATGGGTTCATACCTCTATTTCCCTGTTCACTTTGCAAGCTTCTGAAGATAAATTCCGTTTCTACTTGTTTGCATTTCAAGGTTCATCTCTAGTGGTATTTCCCTTCTGAAGCCTCTTATCTTCCTCTCCTCAATCAGATTGGACTATTTTCTGTAGAGAATCCTGTGGGGACTCTATTGACAGGACTTGCAAAACTAATTATTCTTTTTTTGTTGTTGTCTGTGTCCATACTGGATCCAGACCTTGTTAGTGCAGGAGCCTATTTTACTTATCTTTGCTGTGGCCTGAATGTTTGTGTCTCCCTCAAAATGTATATGTTAAAGTTCTAATCTCCAAGGCGATGGTATTAGGAGGCAGAGCCTTTTGGGAGGTGATTAAGTCTGAAGGTGGAGCCCTGGTGACTGGGATTAGTGCCCTTATAAAAGAGATCCCAAAGAGCTGCCTTGCCCTTCCACCATGTGAGGACAGAAAGGAAGTCCTGTCTATGGGGAATGGGCCCTCACCAGCAGCTTGAATGGACTGAGCACAGGCTCTCATATACAACAGGCAAATGTGAGTTCAATTAATTGAGATGACATGGATTGAATTGGCCAATATCATAGTCTATGAATTTGAGCAAGTCAGACCAACACTCTTTCTCCCTCCTCTCCCCCTCCTCACACTCAGTTTATTTTCCTCATGACCCCTGGAGTCAGTTTTAAAACACCCAAAACTCAATTTTCAGACATTTTCCCCTTACCCTATTGCAATAGATTTTATTGTATTTAAAATAAAATCCAAGTTCCTTATTCACTAGAAATGTTCATAACTGAACGTTTGCCAGTCACATAGTTGCACATACATGACTTGACATATTCACAAAGGTATTGTGGAAATTACAGGTGATAATTTGTACATGACCAAATTCCCCTCCTTAGTTTAATCAACACAGCCCTGTATGACTTGGTCCCTTATACTTTTATGACTTCATCTGGGTCACTCCCCACCTCCTCATCACAACTCAGCACCCTGTTCTTCTTTTATCTCAAACATACCATACTCACCCCCCCTTTCATGGCCTTTGGCATTGACTGTTCCCTTTCTCTGGAATGCTTCCCTCAGTTTGCCTCATGGGAGACCCTAATAATTCAGGGCTAAGCACAAATGCCACTTCTTAGAGAAGAATTTCTTGATAAATTCACCCCCACTCCTACTATATTACAGTGTTTTATTTTTTTGTAGCACCTACCACTATTGATAGGCATCTTTTTATTTGTTCCCTTATGCATTGTCTTGTTTCTGTGCACACAAAAGCTAACACTTATATAGTTCATATTACATGCTGAGTATTGCTTTCAGTACTTTCATGTTTACTTGACCATTTAATCTTTACAAGAGCCTATGAGGAAAGAAGTATTTTAACTCCGTTTTAAGTAGGAAGAGACTGAGGAACAGAGTGGTTAAGTCTCAATCTCCTTAATCACTGTGCTATGCTATGAGTAAATGTAGAGCTTATGGATTCTGTTCACTGCTCTATTTCTGGTTCTAAAAATATTTGTTTATATCCTTATGACCTAGAAAATGAATGAATAAATACAGTATTGAACATGCTACCTCTCCTTATTTTATTAGACACTGGCACTGCATTTCACTGGAATGAATTATGAAGAGGTAAAGTCAAATGCTTTTTGTTTAAGTAAATTATCTTTACTAATTATCTGGCTTTACTTTTCTAGATATGACTCTAAATTCCCTCACCCCCAAACAACAACAACAACAGCAACAACAACAACAATAACAACCTTTGTTTAAGCTAGGCTAGCAGTGGAAAGGTTCACTGTATTCTTGGGATGACATAAAACTTCACTTGCTATGGTCCATAAAGTATCCAGAATAATTCCATGCATAGTCATTAAAGGACTCTATAAAAGGCACTGAATATTGAGACCACTCAAGCAATCTGATTGCTTAATTAAACCTCTAGAAATGCTCAATATGTGCCAATTGAAACTGTATCACCCATAAAAAAGAGCAATGTGCTTTCTCTTTTTCTTTTAATTTTTAGTTTATAATAGTGATGATGACCTTGTCTCTGGGCATTTTCTGGAGATTAATGACTGGCTAGGCTTTATGGCCCTCAATGCCTCCAGGGGACTATCAACTCCTCCCAACTTGTCTTCTATCCTCTGAAAAGCACCCTACATCTCACTCTGGTTTGCTAAGGAGTGTCAGCATTTGTCAAAGCTAGTGGGGATAGGTTTGTGAATAGTGATTTGTGGATCTTGGAAATTCTATGGCAATATTGACATCTCTAAAGAAGACATGTTCCTACCTAACCTCAGAGGTGGCCTTTGATACACTCAGTGTATACACAAGAGCTTGCTTTCCTCCATTCCACATTTCAGTGTGATAGTTTAAAGGGGCTTACAATGAATTTTTCTGCTGCCAAGGCTTTGTTCTCTTGTCTTCTGCTATGTGATTTTCTTAAACCTGTGTATGGACACAAAATGCTTTGAAATCATAGGAAAAAAGGCTTCTTTTGAATTCAAAGTTGGTGAAGGTTGTATCTAAGGAAATAATTCTGAATACATATAGTACAATACAAGCAAGTTAAGTTTCCTCCTCCCATCTCACTGAGGTTCCTGGAAGAATCTACAACTGGTTGCAATTCTAATTTTCCTTTCTTTGCTTTTTAATTGCTAAAAAAGAGACTTAAAATTTAAAAAATGATCAGTTTCTCTTCAGTCCCAGAATGTCAACGTGGCAAATCCTTAGCTACCACTTTCATCTGTTGACAGCCATGTCACAGTTTTGCAAGCCTGTGTTATTAGTGTGTCATTGAACTACTTTGTCTATTGTAATAATGACATTAGCACTGAACATTTGAATAGTGCCTTAAATTTACAGAGTGCTTACTAGTGGCACATGATTTATCTTGTTTTTCAGTATAGGAAGCGAAGTCCTGAAAAATAGAGTGACTTGCCTATGATCTATAAGCAGAGGTATTCCAGATTTTCTGACTCTAAATTCAATATTTTCTTAGGTCTTTCCATTTCCCATTTTCGGAAGAGAGCTTATCATCCACCTTTTTATCCCTTAAATAATTTCTTTCTAAGTCAGAGTCAGTGAAAGGGCCTTAAACTATAACACTTGTTACTGTTTATTATAACTATGAATAATATTTCACATGTCTTTTCATTTTATTTTATTTTTATAACTTAGTGAGGCATGAACTATTACCATATTACAGAGGAGAAGGCTACAGTTCAAAGAGGTCAAATATCTTACTGGAACTCAGGCTCCAGTAGATCTGACTCCAAAACCTGTACTCTTATGGTTGTGCTGTTATGCTACTCAACAGAGACTATCCTCTATGGGTATTTTATGGTGGTTGTTTTTTTTTTTTCCTGTTGCCTAATATCAATTATGGCTGTTCAGTGAGCTAAAAATGAGATATTTCCAAGCTCAGGACTAATAATGCTGTTGACCACAACAAGACGAAAATAATCCCAGCAGAATGGCAGCCAGAATAGTAGTCTCTTTAGAAGTGGTATGGTGTGGGCTTTGGTATTCATTTTGAATATGACAGGAACACTCGATCTGATAAATATTTTCCCAACTATGACATACAACTATTTATATAAAGAACAGGTAGTTTGTTGTCATATCACGGGACAGATGTCTGTAAATTTTGTGATTGCCATGCTTATTAAACCTTAGGGGGCATATTTTATAGATTCATGGGGCTACAAGGCACCATAGAAATCCTTTACTCCAACCTTATATTCTTTAGAGTAGGGAAAGTAAAATCCAGGAAGGCTAGATGACTTGCTCGAAGTCTTTAAGCAAGTATTGATTGTATTCTTTTTCTTCCTGTGGTCAGTGGTTGATGGGTTGTGTAGCTGCTCTATGTTAAGCACTTTTGTAGACACTGGGAATTGTATTGTATTCCACTGTAGGAAATGAGACAGACCCAGGCCCTGCCATCAGAGAACTTAGTGTCTAGCAGGCAGAGATTAAATCTTTGTTACAACATTGTTCTATGATCAACTAAATATGTTACTCATTTTGGAGCTATGCTCCTTCTCTGCTCCCCTTGAGACCTTGCTGGTCACGTATCCATTACCATGTTCTTGCTCCACACACACTAGACCTAGCCAGGGGTTTCTCCTTCTGATCTGATGTATTGGAATGGGATAAGAGACAGACCTTGAAGGTGCTCCTCACTTAATTCTAGGCCAAATCAGGCCTGGGCAATCCACCGCCTCCCTGTCGTGACTCTAGTGGTGTCACTACTCCCTTTAAGGGCTTCATCTTGCCCTCCCTCCTCTGCCTGTCTCATCCCTTTCTCTTGAATTTCATTCTGTGATGGCCCCATTAGACCATCTGGTTGGTGGGTGTCCCTAGTAGACATAAGAGCGCCCCCTTAAGGTTAAAGTGGGGAAGGAAGGGATATGGTCAAAAGTACAGACCAGCAGGGATTGAAGAAAATCTTGAGTCATAAGACTATTTTGTCCATTTTCCAGTTGTTCATTTACATGATATTATTACATAGCCTCAGGAGAAAACAAAAATAAAACCAAACAAAAACAAAATAAAAAAATAGCACCTTGGAACTCCAGAGTTCATGGTAATTTATTTTCTTAGGAGAGCTTTCTCCTATGACTTCTTACTCTGGAGAACTTGATTTGCCATCAATATTTAAAATGAAAATAAAGTAGTTCTTAAAAAATGAAGATCACTTAAAACATAGTGCTACTTGAATGTCAAGAAGCCATTATGTTTAATAGCATTTTTTAAACTATTAAAGTTGAGTGGTTACTTTTTATTTTGCATTTAGTCACTCATGGGAGAAATTTATTTAGTCTTAGATGCTACAAATAGTGATGATGTTAGTGGAGAAGATTCTCATTTTGAATAATGGTCTCATTTATATAATATCTCTTAGTATAATATATTCATATCCTACTTAGGAATGAAAATGTACAAACTGTTAAGAGAGTGAAAATACTGGAAAACTTATGACCTTAAAGCTATAGAATTGTGAGATCAAGAAATGTGATAATTATTTTGAGTTGGTGAAATTGCATTCACTATATACTACCTTTGGGGGGATTGGCAACATTAAAAACAAAGAAAAAGATCTTTAACTTTTCTTGTCAATGAGTTTAGAATACAATACTGTCCAGTTCCTTTCTGTGATATAATAAAAAACAAATACTGTAAGCTGAAAAGAAAAATATGGAACATAAATGAGATAGATGTGGGCTTTTTTTGCTCCTAGATGTTATTTTATGGAGCAATTTAAAAATAGCCATGCTGGTTTACATGGACAGACCAGTAGTCACTTTAAAAACAAAAGACAGCCAGGCGCCATGGCTCATACCTATAATCCCAGCACTTTGGAAGGCCCAGGTGAGAGGATTGCCTGAGCCCGCTGGTTCAAGACCAGTCTGGGCAACTTGGCGAGACCTCATCTCTACAATAAATCAAAAAATTAGCTGGTCGTGGTGGCGCGTGCCTGTAGTTTCAGTTACTTGGAAGGCTGAGGAGATAACCTGAGCCCAGCAGGTTGAGGCTGAGGTGGCCATGAGCTAGCCACTGGCACTCCAGCCTGGGCGACAGACTGAGACTCCAACTCAAAAAATAAAATAAAATAAAAAATAAAAATAAACAAAAACAAAAGACTTAGTGATTTTTTTGAAATCTTGCACTCTTTTCTTTTAGTTTTTCAGTCTCCCATTAGATGCATAGACTTCTTGAAAATAGGAGCTCTAAGTCAGAGAAAAAATGGCAAATTCTGGACAAAAAAGGCATCGTTTTTGAATCTAAGTTTTCTTCTGAGTACTAATCAGGAATGTTGAATGCAATGAGAAAGTAGTGGAGGGCATAGATGTGTGCTGCAGGGACCTAAAACATGCAATTCCTTTGCAGATAGCATCTGATCCATTAACATTTGTGGTTCAGAAGTCTCCTGATCCTGGTTCTTGTGTGGGTGGTAACCTTTCATGAAAAGAGTCACTGCATGTTGGGTGCCTAGTATATGTCAGACATTATGTCCCATACTCACCAATTTTATCAGTTAAGATTCTTTTGGGTATAAGTGACAGAAAAATCAACTAAGTTGTGGGTTGATATGGGATTCAAACAGTATCACTAAGAGCCCATTTTTCTCCATTTCTCAGTTCTGCTTCTTTATGTTTTTAGATGTAACCACGTAGTTAGAGCAGAGCTTCTCAATCTCAGCTCTATTGACATTTTGGGACAGAAAATTCTTTATAGGGGTGGGGAGCATCTTGTGCATTGCAGGATGTTTAGCAGTATCTTTGGCCTTTATTCATTAGATGAGAACAGCAGCTTCCCCAGAGTTGCAGCAACTAAAAGTGTTTCCAGGTATTGCCAAATGTCACCCATGGCATTAAGAATCACGAGAAGCACATGGAATAAACTGACATAGCTACCAGCAGCTCTTGAAACCATGTCTTTCCAGATCCAGATCCAGCAGAAAAAGGCACTTCGGTCCCAGAACACCCAGGGAAAAACATTCACTCTTATTGGACCTGCTCAGGTAGGTGGCCCACCCTTGAAGCAGTCACCCTAAAGTCACCCCTGAAGCCAGTCATCCTTGACTGGCAGGTCCAGGTCATGTACTCTATCCTAGGGATGGGAATGGAGAGCCACCCAGACCATGTCGATGAGAGTCGAGTGAAAATCAGGGGAGCATCTTAAAGAGGAGTAGAAGCTGGGTGAACCAAAGAGCAAAGGTCTACTTGCAGAAATATGACCTCACTTATGTTCATGGTAAGTGAGGCACAGAGAGAATAAGTAAATAGCCTGAAGTCACTCAGCTGAGTGGTCAGATATATAATTATTTTATTATACGAATCAAAATAATGGGTAATAAATAACATGAGAAAAAAAGCCTTCTTTATTTAATCATAGAATTGTCAAGAGTTAACAATTTCTTAGTATCCAGGTGTATTTGGTGTGCCTTTCTGAAGCAGAGTGGGATATCTGCTCTCGGTAGCCTGGCTTGAAAATTAAAATATGTTTCTCTCAAATTACAGTATCACAAGTGGTCAAATGATGTATTTGCAATAATGCCATGCTGGTATTAACACATACTTCTGGCTCATTATGAGTTAAATAGGCTTTTTTGCTAATCTAGGAAACCAGTCATAACGTATGAAATTGTTTCTGTCGAAAAATGCATTCTGAATACTAAACCATCAGCTTACCAATGTGGAATGTAGTACATTTCTAAGCTAGGGGTTGTCTGTGTTATGAAACCTACACTGCAGTTTTAGGTGATTCATTTTTTTCCAGGAGACTTGAGGTGTTTGTTCAAAGTTTCAAACTGCTGGTGGAATTTCTAATAATAATGAAATTTACACAAGTTCCCATGTTACAGACCAGAAAATGACCCAAATCTAAGCATATATGAAACAATGAGAAGTTGCACAATGGACTCAAGGGATCTACCTGTCACACGCCATCTACATTCCCATTTTTAATCAAAGGTCTTTGTTAATCATATCTGGACAGGTTATGTCACTATATCTTAAGGGATTTCAACTCAGTATTGAGCTCAAAGTTGATTTACTTACATTAGACAGGAAGGAAACACGATTGTTTTTACTTGTGAAATGCATTGACTTCATTTTAAAGCTGCCCAAAGGCATACAAGGAGAGAAAGAGAAAGAGAGAGAGAGAGAGAGAGAGAGAGAGAGAGAGAGAGAGAGAGAGAGAGAGAGAGAGAGAGAGAGAGCTCTTTGCTGTTTCTGAGGACAGAGTTTTAGATGTATCATCTTTGGAAGTGTGGTCCTTGTTGACAAATTTTCCTACCCTGCCTTCCATCATCAATTTAATAAATTCCCTTTAGATAGGCTGCCATTTTGCACCTTGGCCATCTGCTTCTCAACTTTTAAGCTACTGTTTTGTATTACGTGGTGTTAATGAGTGGGGGGTAATCCCATTACTTAAATTTAGTGAAACTTTAGTTCACTCAAGGGGCCGCTTTGGTGAATTATTCTCTTTAAGAGATGATGTGAAAATATCTATTTAAAATAAGGATAAGAGCATTACTGCAATAATTTTTACTTTTAAAACAAGTACCTTTAGAAACACATTTATATCAAGAATATTCAAGAATCAGAGAAAACAGCTGCACAGAATCTTGAGAAAAATAGCTTTAGCTTTCTATAATTTTTGCACTGTTTAAGAACTGCACTGAAGGAATTTGAAATCAAGATGATTGACATTACTGAGCTTTTTTTTATGCTGCACACATGGGCTTTTTAAAAAAGAGTACTCTGCACGCAAAACATAATTGCTCTCTGCTTCTGTAAAGGGTTCCCTTCAATAGAATTGCATTTTCCTGATATAACTGATTAAAATAAATTAAATGAGCCACTCACTTATTCTTCCAGTTTGCAAACTTTGAAATTTTTTAACAGGGTTTTTATATAGGCATACATTGTGCAACTCTACATACTATTTAGTAAAGTGTATTATAAGTGCACTTTTGAAAACCTAGATAACAATGCTCTCAATAAAAGAAAAGATGACACAATGTCTAGCCCAGGGGCCATCAAGCTTCTGCTCCTTGGTCATCAAGCAAATCTCCTCTGCTGCCTTTTCAATTCAGTTGGTTCTTGCCAGCTTTATCTAGGCCCTTTCTAAGCTGGGAGCGCCTTGGGTGGAATGTTATAATCCTTCCAAGTTTTTTCATCACCATTTGCTAAATGCTGATAAAGAAAGAAGCAAAGTTCTTGGTCTGGACTTCCAATTCCATGACCCTTAGCTTTACTATTAAAAAAATCATATGTATATATGTATATGTGTATAAATGTATGTGCATGTATATTACATTGTTCATTACATAATATTATGTACATGGATATATATGACAAAGATGAGCCTGTTTCAAGACTTTTTATAAAGAAGTCCGGACTAAGCTTTCTTGTGATTTATACCATTTATGAACACATATATTATTTTAGTGGTAAATCGATGTCACTTGCACTACAGAAAATATATCTGAGTTTATAAAAATGTTGCAAAATAATAGCTACTTGGTTTAACGTAACTTATTGAGTATGTGGCAGTTGTTTAAAAAAAAAGTCCGTGCATTGATCAATGGAACGACTGCAGAGTGACTATAAACCAAAACGGTGAGGGAGAATAGAGAGAACAGAAACCGTTGTAGAAGACAGAGTAGCAGACAAAATATCAGAAATAATCGACTCATTTTCAGTTTTCTTTCTAAATTAGATCATATCTCACTGTGTCTGTTGTCACCAGGTGTTATAAACCTTAAATATGTGGTTTATTATTATTTTTTTCTCTGAGAAATTTTGGAAGAGTTAAGGAGACCGAGCTAGTCAAGTCTTTAAACATTCTGGTCAGGTTTCCTCCAGGGGCTTGCTGCTGGAAGAATGTCTTATGGGTAAATTTCCACTCTCTCAGCGGGGAGTGTTTTGCATGAACTGACTCCCAGGAGAATATGTTATTCCATACAACAAAGCCCAGACAGTGACTCATATTAAACTGACCAGGTTGGGGGAGGGGACATATTGACTTGGAGGGAGTTGGGGGAGGGCAGAGGACACAATTTACTTTCTAAAAACTGTACAGCTCTCTGGGAAATGAAAAACCTCTGAGGTTTCTGTGTTTTCTTGTGATGCCTTTGTATAAAAAGTATTTACAATGTGTCATAAGGATTTTATAAGATGAAATGAAGATTCTCTGTCAAGGAAAGAAAAATCAAGAATCTCACAGAAAAAGTAACGAAACTGTCTTTCTCACCTATAGCTGTTAGTGATAATGTCAGCTATAGTTGATAAGATTGACATGGCTAATTTAATAAAGCCATGTACCACTCACCACCAGAGACAAGACTTAAAAAGATACTGATTTCAAAGGAAAGCCATTTCTTGCCTAGTTTTGCATGTTTTGCAAGCAACACACCTAAAAATGGATTCTTCTCACATTAGCTAAAGTAACTTGACTCTCAAACACCTTTCCTCTTCAAAAAGGTTAGAGATTCACAGACCATCACTGTCCTGATGTTTTCTATTGTTATAGGGCTGCTTTTTGATAAAATGATACAGTTCTGCTATTCGATCCTTTTAATTATCTTTTTTATTATTACAACATGCACCAGGGTCCTAAACTTCCGAGGATTTATTGATAAGGGCGTCTTCCACTTGTACTGCCTCATTTTATTGCTGTTTTTATAATGGTTTCTAACTAATAAAATGTTATCTTATTCATTTTGTTTATGTGTAATAAATCAGAATCCTTTCCCCTTCTTCTGCTAGGCAGATATGGGTGTGTGCGGGTGGGGGAGATTGTCTCAATGTGCTAAACCAATGATGTCTTTTGCATACAAATAGAAATTAGTACAAGAGCATTTCATTAAGGAAAGTATCACTGTTTCTGCATGACCTAGGGAAAATTAATATTCTAAATACAAAATCATGTGACTTGGGGTTTTGCCTCTTTCCAGCAACCAAAGCTGTGAAAAGATGTCTAGAATCAAACCTAGGTTTCTTTTCCATTCCTATGAGCAATATTGTTTTCTTGATGTAGGAGATAGATATGGTAGGAAAAATAGTGTGTGCAGTTTTTAGATAGCTTTAAATCCTGGATGTTATATTTATTCAACATATATTTATTAAACCTTTAGGATGTGTCAGACACTGTGGCAGGTGTAGGGGTGAACCAGAGACATGGTCCCTGCCCCCAGAGAGTTTATATTCTTATGAGGAGAGATAGACACCTACTGATCACATCAATAAATATGTAAAGTCAGTTGTGATAAGGGCGGGGAAGTAAAAGCTCAGGAAGATGAGAGAGTTTATCACATTAGGATTCACCCATTCTCTCCCATTTTCTTCCTTTATTCAAAGACAAGGTAGTCACTATTGCAGACTGGTGAGGGAGGCTGGTGTCTCACTGAGAGTGAGGAGCAATTCAACTAAATGAATAGGCTGGGAATTGATGCTAAGAGGAGCTGCAATGTTTATTGGGAGTTGAAAAGCACTCCTGGCACAGAAGAGCACTGGCAAAGGCAAGGGGAAGGGCAGGACCATGCTTTTAGAGGAGAGTGAATAGCTCTAGGAGACTAGGAGAGGAGACATGCAGGTGCTAGAGGTGAGAGCCTGGAAAAGCAGGTTGAAGGCAAATGGTGAAGGGTGTTGTGTGCCCCGCTGAGGTATTTGGACTTTGTTGTGAGAGTTGTGGGGAGCCCCTGTAGAAATTTAAAGTGAGCCATAGTGGACATAGTTACCTATAGAGCATCTACTTGTCCATTTCCCCTTCCTAAGAGTACCTCCATTTATTTTCAGGCATCTACCCATCTTCCAATAGCCGATAAGGTCCAGGGTATTTGACCCAACCTGCAACTGCAGGACTTGACCCTATTAAAAGTCGCCCTGTACTGCTTCTTGATTCTTCTCTGGACCTAGTTGGATGGGCCACTTTGGCCAAAACCAATCAGCTCACAATTTCACTATGGCTGTAAGAGCCAGCAAAGGAATCAGCATATGCAAAAGGTGTGCGTGTGTGTGTATGTGTGTGTGTGTGTGTGTGTGTGTGTGTGTGTGTGTGTGTGTGTAGGGAAGTTTGTGGGAAAATTCTGAGAAGTACGTTTCTTCTCTTTTAATAGTCATTGGACAGAATGTGAAACCCAGATTGCTGTAGCCAGCATGCTTTCTGGCTGTCAACTTCAAGCTGAAACCCTCATCCTCACTAAGAAGCAGTCTGCAGGGTCTGCATCCTATATTTACTGAGAGCCTACTATGGCCAGGCACTGCGTTAAGTACTGAAGATGTAGGGTAAGCAAGAAAGACACAAATTCCTTGCCCTCGAGGAATTTGCAGGATGACTTATCTTGTATTATTCTCTTGCATATATTTCATTTTTCTCCATATTGTACTGACATGTACTTTAACTCATGTTTATATCTTCCCCATGATGCCTACAATCATGGCTTATATGTAATAAGTATTCACTGAATATCTGCTGAGAGAACATGCCAAAATAAACATACATCGCATACCTCATAAATACAAACACCCAACCAGGCCATAGTAGTAGTACTCGTGGAGAGGCAGTGTGGTATAGTGGTTAGGGAGCTAGTTTCAGAAGGCTTTCCTTTGAATTCTGGCTCTGGTGTTCACTAGCTATATGACTCTGGGCAAGTTACTCTTTCTTCGTCCCTAACATGGTAATACCTGTCTCTTTAGGGGTGTTATAAGGGATTAAATGAGATGGAGATCATATATGCTATATATTGTACACAGTGCAATGCCTGAAAGTATAATAGATTATATATTATATAGAGAGATAATATTGTATTGTATATATAGGTAATAGATTATATATTGTACATAGTGCATTGCCTGGAAGAAAGTGATTTCAATAAATTATGGTTATTTGTTATTGGTGTATTTTACTGACATTTTCACTTTGTGTTTATTTGGGCATTTTATTTTAACAAGCTTTAGTCATTTTGATTGCTCAGTTCTTGAAAATCTTTCTATTTGAGCAGAAGCCCAGGAAGGGGTCACCTATTGCCTGTCTCCACTGGCTAACAGCTAGATTCAGGGCCAAAACTTGAGTGTAACTAATCAGAGGTTTTTGCCTAGGACTTTGAATTATAAGATAATGATATGAAGAGATAGAGACATTGTTCATGGCAGCTATGCTGGACTCAGGAGTTCACTGGTACCAGGGTGAGTGCCCAGAACAAATGAGTCTAGCAGTGTAGATGGGTATGGGAGGGAGCACATGACCAGAAGTGATGGGTCAAGATCCTGGCTGTTCTCAGACTCCTGAGCCTAGTTCTTCAGCCTTCATGTTCATTTCTTGAAAATCCCAACACCTTCTGCACATTCCCTTTCTGTGTATCAAATCGACCAGTGTTGATTTCTGGTGTGTACAACCAATGACCCAACCTATGGGTATAACAACAAATGTTAGAATTCCTAAACCAGAAATTCAAATTCTATACTCTTATGACATTAGTAGAATACCATATGAGATACTGAAGGTTATCTGTGCTATTAAAAAGCAAACTTGAAAAAAAAATCAATATGAAATCTTCTTTCTTACTCTTCCTAAACTATTAAAAGCCAGATACCTAGCTGTGAGGCTACCATAAAAGTAACCTTATTTTATATTCTCTGAGTTTGGCTAAAATCCAGACATGGATAGAGAATGTTATTTTCAATGTGTCATCTTGTTTAATGCAATCTTCACTGTATGTGTAACTCAAGAAAGTGTTGACTACAAACCAATCCATGGGTCAAGATACCTCAATTCTAAAATCTGCCCCAACTTTTTACTTGCTTGCTTTTGAAATGCCATCTTTGTAATAGGTATTATCTCCATTTTAGAAAAGGAGATGTTTTGTCAATCATATTTAGATAATTGTAGTTAAAAATATATATATTATACATTAAATTATATATATATTAAATCTGAAAGGTAGTTTGTATAGAGGACTCTGCTCAGATAAACTCCAGAGTCTAGAAGCTACCTGGTTGGTATGCTATTATTCTTAGAGAAGATCGGAGGATTTTACCACCCATGGTGTCTTACGTGCTGAACAGTGTACAGAATAAGATAGAAATAGTGATGAATCTATGGCCAAAAATAAATTTTAGGACCATAAGAGACAATTTAGTCTAGAAAAATCAAAGCGCCTCGTCATGCATGCCAGCTTTCATCAATGGGTGGTGTTGCATGGAGTATAGTTGATTATATTTATAAAGCTGCATCCAAATTCAATGGGAAAAGAATACTATAATCAATGAGTAATATCTACCATAGGAGCTGAAGAGCAGAGTCATGGTACATGTATCAGTTATTTATTCTCTGGTCTGGTATAATCCCTTCAGCTCACAGATGAAGAACAGAATTCCAGAAAGTAAAGGGAACTCTCCATAGCTTGTGAGGTTATGAGGTTTCTTTTCTCAGTTAAAAGTTTTAGTTCCTCAATGATTCTTTTTATAATGTGATTTCAAGTCCCTGTCCATACTTGCTGTTGTGGACATCCCAGCTTATTATGTGAGGACAGCATGGTGTCCTGAAAGGCATTGGCTATGGAGTCAAGACAAAACTGGGTTTAAATCCCAGCTTGTTTACTCCTTAGCATCCCTGAAACTTAGCCACTTCATCTTAAAACAAGATAAATACTTACTTCACACTCGCAGAGTTGTAAAGATTCATTCGTTTCACAAATATTTTTTGTGCACTTGTCATGTGCCAATGCATTAACGCCAGAACAGTATACAAAATAGGCAAAATTCTTTGCCTTCTCAGAACTAATTTTCTAGTGAGTTAGGTGAGATTGTGTGTGTGTGTGTGTGTGTGTGTGTGTGTGTGTGCGCGCGTGTGTCTGTTAACAAGTATCTGGCACATAGCAGATACCCAATAATCACTGGTTTCCTTCCACACCTTCCTGGTCCTCAACTCTATGTACTGCCGTATGTCTGCTGAGGGCAAAGCATCTAGACCTAACAATAACTTTCCTTGTTAGAGACATGTACTCAATTTAGCTAACAGCAGCCAAAATTCATAAGAGATCTTGGAAGACAGTTTTTCATTCTAGGGGTCCTTTCCTGGCTTAGGCAGGGTATTAACATTCAGGTGTGGCAACAGATCATTGGTGCCCTGTCCTCAAATGTTGAGTCCAGCCAGGGTTCTCCTCTGCACACCCACTGGACATGATTTCTTTGTCTCTGTCCCTCCTCACCCCCTCCTCCTTGCCATCGCCTTCACACACACATAGAGCAAAGGGGATTAAACTCAAGAAGGATAAAGGCCTTCAGAGCTTAGAAAATCAATCTCCTCTCTCTCTCTCTCTCTCTCTCTCTCTCACTCACTCTCACTGTCTCTGCAAAAGAAGGATTCTAAAATCTAGCTGTTTGCATTTCTTTCTTGAGCATTCAGCAGATTCTATTAGGAACAACAAAAAAAGGTAGCACGCCCCCCCACCCATCTTGTAGTTGCAATTTGCAAATTTCCATCCTGTAAACTTTAGGAAAATTTAAGTGACTATTCATCAAGAAAAGACTATGCAGTTAGCTAACAAACAAATTCAGTTTTAGTGAGGGGGAAAAAAACCCTGAAAACAATGAATTAAAAATGTCAAAAGATTTAAGTGGATGGTACCTAGAATCTGGAGAAATATGTTCTGGTAATGTGAACCAGAATTGGATTAATGTCCTTCCCTTCTAAATTTGATTATTTTTCCCAGGTGGTTCACACTCTTACAACATAACAAAGAGCTAAATGCCCAGGAAAGTTTTTGGTTCCCTCTCTTTCCTGATTGGTTTTAGGTATGTCATGGAAAACAGTGTGTGTAGAAAATTCTGCTGCACTCTGTTTCCTATGGTTCACAATCTAGAAGCCAATTGAAAATTAGACTTCTGCTTGGAATTATGTATAGAATTTGGTTTTTCTCCTATGCAAAGATAATGATTTTCTCATTATGAGAGAAATTTGGAGGAAGTTTTCTGGGCATAAGACTTTGGGAGCTGGCAGGAAGTTTGGAAGTAGTTTCCACATCTGCTTTTTACCTCCTAGTTGTGTAAGCAGAGAAGGTGGTAGCAGAGACATCTTGTATATGCATGGTACCTTGTCTGTGTGGAAAACTTTATAAACTTTCAAAGTATTCACCATCACATCTGTTGTGACAGCAACATTCACAAAGTATTCACAGCATCTGTTGAATCCTGTATTGGTTTCATGAAGGAAGCTGGGCAGAAATTATTTATTCTACTTTGTATCTGAGAAAATTGAGACCTGGCAGGGCAAAGTAACCTGCTTATACTTGCTGAATAAGATAGAGGCAGGTAGGTCTAGAACATACATCTCCTACACACTGACCAGGTCTCATCCCATCTTGTCCCGCTGAGCGGCCAGTCCCAGTCCTGGGTAATTTTACATTCATATGAGGGCTTCAAAATCTGCGACTGTTGCTAGTGTTTAAATCACAGCCAACCATGGACTTCTCCGTGTGCTCCCCGCCCCACAACTCAGTCTCCCAAACAAAAGAGGCCATTTGGGCTTCTTATGATCACAGAATCATAAAACCTGTCTCCTACTATCACTAATTTAAGTCTACTTGTTGGCAGTCTGGTTTTATCATTGTATAAAGTAAGGATGAGAATTGTTTGCCTCTTGGGGTTGTTGTGATAACCAAAGGAGAAAATTACTGTGAAACAGCTTTGTATAGAACAAAGTACTGCATAAATGTAATTTATTCATTTATTACATAACAGCTACCATGTGCCAAGCCCTGTTTTGAAAGCTTTACAAATATTAGCTCAAGTACTCTTCACACTAACCCTATGAGGTTAGTTTTATCATAACAATAATCTTCATTTTACAGGTGTGGAAACTGCTTGTCCATGTCACACCATTGACAGAAGCAGAGCTGAGATATAAACGCAGGCAACAGATAGCAGATAGAGTCTATATCCTTGGCCATCATCCCACGCTGCCTGTAATATGTGATTATTCTGATTATGATTAAAGATGTGACTGGAAAAGGCATAAACAGATCTTCCTTTCTCTCTTTTAAAAGGCTGTGGAAAATAAAATAAAATTATGTGAGGAGAAATCAAGGAATTCTGAATATAAAAGCAGAAATTAATAAATTATAAAAGAGAAAGATGCAAAAAGGATTCATACTTTCAAGAGATGCTTCTTTGAAAAGATCCATAAAAGAAGGAAACGTCTTGAAGGCTAATGAGAAAAAAAAAGAACAAATAAGAGTACAAACACTAGAGATGATAAAAGATATCATATATTAGAGAGGAGGTGGAAAACGTATAAGAGCACATTATCTACAATTCTATAGCAAGACATGTGAAAAAAATTTTCCTAGATCAATTTCCCAAGTTAATTTTGGCAATTTAGATTTTCTTAGAAAATTGATCTAGGAAAATATTTTTTCCCCATGTCTTGGCTTAGAACATCCAGCATAATCCTTTAATGATAAAACTTACAGGCATTCCTATGAACATGAACATATCCACAATCATCACTGTATTTCAACCCTGATTTGGCAAAAGAGAAGGAAATGAAATGAAACAAAATTATCTGAAAAGAGGAGACAAGATTATGTGTGATGATGTTCTTAACAACATAAAAAATCTCAACCAAAGAAGCAAATAAATTAATAAGAATTCAGCAAGTGGCAGTCTAGGAAAAAAAAACCTATCTAAAATTTCAACTCTTCGGTGGCTCAGCCTGTAATCCCGCGCCTTTGGGAGGCTGAGGTGAGTGGACGGCCTGAGCCCGCGGGTTCGAGACCTGCCTGGGCAGCGAGACCTCATCTCTACAATAAATCAAAAAATCAGCTGGGCATGGTAGCGTATGCCTGTAATTCTGGCTACTTGGAAGGCTGAGGCGGAAGGATCGCCGGAGCCCAGCAGGTCGAGGCTGCGGTGGCCGGGAGCGGCCACTGCACTCCAGTCTGGGCGACCGAGTGAGATTCCAACTCAAAAAAAAAAAAAAAATTTCAACTCTTAAAATCGAGCATCCCTTCTTGTTAAAAAACCCTCAAACACCTAGGTATAGAAGGAGCATACCTCAAAATAGTAAGCACTATCTACGATAAACCCACAGCTACCATATTGCTAAACAGACAGAAACTGGAAACATTTCCCCTGAAAACTGGAACAAGACAAGTCTGCCCACTCTCACCCCTCTTGTTCAACATTGTATTGGAAGCCCTAACTAGAGCAATTAGACAAGAGAAGGAAGTCAGGGGTATCCAAATAGAAAAAGAGGAAGTTAAGTTATCCCTCTTTGCTGATGATATGATCCTATACCTCGAAAATTCAAGAAAATCTGTCAAAAACCTGCCTGCATGATAAAGGACCATGGCAACCTCAGAGTACAAAATAAATGTGCAAAAGACAGTTGCATTCTTATACACGAACAACAAGCAGATGGAGAACCAAATAAAAAGCACAATCCCATTCACAATAGCCACCACAAACACACAAAAAGAAATACCTCAGCATCTTCGTAACCAGAGAAGTGAAAGACCTTTACAATGAGAACTACAAAAAACACTGCTCAAAGAAATCCAAGAATACACACAAAAAAAATGAAAAAATATTCCATGCTCAAGGATAAGAAGAATCAACATTGTTAAGATGTCCATATTACCAAAGGCAATCTATAGATTTAAGGGAATACCCATTAAATTACCAACATCATTCTTCTCAGACCTGGAAATGACAATACAGAAATTCGTATGAAAACATAAACAACCACAAATAGCAATAGCAATCCTTAGAAAAAGAAACAAAACAGGAGGTATCATACTTCCAGACTTCAAACTTTACTATAAGGCTACAAGAATCAAAACAGCCCAAATTGGTACAAGAACAGGCATAGAGAAAATGGAACAGGATAGAGATTCTGAAGGCAATGCCTCAATTTCTCAACCAACTCATCTTTGACAAAGCCTCCAACAACAACCACTGGGGAGAGAAGAACCTATCCAGTAAACAGTACTGGGAAAACTTGCTGATCTCATGCAGAAGATTGAGACAGGACCCCTACCTATCACCATACACAAAAAATTAACTCTAAATAGATCAAAGACCTAAACGTAAAACCTCAAACTATAAGAATCTTAAAAATGCAAGAGACACTTTATGGAAATTGTAACTGGCAAATAATTTCTGATCAGAACCCCAAGTGCCCATACCATAAAAGATAAGATAGACGAGTGGGACCTCATCAAACTGACAAACTTCTGCAAAGCAAAATAAACCATCAAGAGAGCAGGGAGACAGTCCACAGAATGGGAAACAATATTTGCTAACTGTATCGCTGAGGAAGGCCTAACATCTAGTATCTGCACAAATGAACCAAAAGGAAAACAACAACAACAACAACAACAACAGCTCCATTAAAAAGTGGGCCAAAGACATGAATAGACACTTCTCAAAAGGAGATATATGGGCAGCCAGCAGACACATGAAAAAGTGCTCAGCCTCACTCATCATCAGAGAAGTGCAAATCAAAACCACATTGAGATACCACCTAACCCCAGTAAGAATGGCCATCATTAATACAACAAACAACAGATGCTGGTGAGGATGCGGAGAGAAAGAAACGATTCTACATTGCTGGAGGGATGCAAACTAGTGCAACCTCTTTGGAAGACAGTGTGGCGATTTCTGAAAGAACTAGAAATTGACCTTCCATATGACCCAGCAATCCCCCCATTGGGAATATACCCAGAGGAACTCAAGTCATTCTACCAAATGGATACTTGCACATGCATGTTTTTTGCAGCTCTATTCACAATAGCAAAAACATGGAACCAACCATGCTGCCCATTGAAAGAGGACTGGATTAAAAAAATTTGGTACATATACACAATGGAATATTATGCGACCATAAAGAAGGATAAACATATGAACTTCGCAGCAACTTGGATGGATTTAGAGTCTGTCATACTCAGTGATCTATCACAGAAACAAAGAACAGAGTACCATATGTTCTCATTCATAAACGGACTTTGAACAACTATCATAATACTATAAGAAAGGGATTGGCAATAGTGGGAAGGGGATTAGGATTAGCAGTTGAGGGAAACTGCCAGGGAGGGAGGGGCATACCTCATCAACAAGAGTACTTGCATAATAAACATTTGTATACCTAACTCTGAATTGTACCCATATCATTAAAATAAAAAATAAAAATAAAAAAATAGAATTTCAACTCTTCACCCCATTGAGGCAACCATGGAAGGTCACCATTCACCTCCTCCTTAGAGAGAACCTTCAGACTCCCCTGCAGCTGAGCCTCCGGCTCCAATTGGCCCTCCATGCAAAGGCCACACCCTCCCTGGGATGCTCTCAGTCAATGAGCAAGCAAGCACAATAGGGTACCAGCACATGGCTATTTCTGCCAGAGGTGGAAATTCTTTAATGCACAATCTTTTCCCTGAAGCTCCCCATTAGTTGGATGAGACTTTCTTAGCTGCATAGCTAAGTGAGTGATGCTCTTTTAACCCATTCCTTTCCCCGCCTCTTCATTTCTCCTCCTTCCCTCCCCGCTCCTTTTTTTTCCAATAAGACTTTTGAGGTTCATTCCTTTCCTTTTCTATGGGTGTCAGATCTCCATCAGTGGCTGAATGTGCTACTACGTTTTTCTTTGTTCTTTCCCTATATTCTCCACAGGTTATCCCCTGTAAATGTTCAAAAGATGCTGGAGAAAATGATCTCTAAATATGTTGTTTTTACTCTGAAATAAATCAGGATTATAATCCAGAATGCATGGGATGGCAAGCCACCAGGAAAATGTATAGGGGAGTTTTTGGTAGTAAAAAGAGATTCACATAAAATACTTAGAAATAGAGCTCATTGGTTCCAGAGGTGCAAAGCCAGAGTTGTCAGTTCATTGATGGAGATGCCATTAGTGGGCAGGTGTTTTTTCAAGAGCACCTTAATTGGATTACTGCAGTCCTAAAGAATGTCTAGTGATAAATCTTATTCAAACAGGAGGTGCATGATGCATGAAGGGCATGAAAGGGTTTTTCTGTGGGGTTTTAAGAAAGTCCTTGGAACAGTTCTTTTCTTAGACATGTAAGCATGAGCTTCCTCTCCTTTGTGCCTTCCCAAACTTATTTTGTCTGGATCTGACAAAAGTGATTTTATCCTTATGTCTGCAGCTTACACAACCTCAATAAATCTTTAAAACGTCTGATTCTGTTTCAACATTGACTTCCTGAAGAACCTGAATTGAAACTCACCAACATTGCTATTTCATAACCTCCTTTCCAGCCTTCTTTTTTCTATATAGCTCTTGATACTATTTAAAATACTCAGTTGTATGTATTTATCTTGATCACCTTCATTCTCTCTATCTCACTAAATTATAAACTCCATAGGGGCAAGGAATTCTTTGTTCTCTAATCTATCTCCAGTACCTAGAATGATTTTTGGTTCATATTAAGTGCTCAGTAAACATTTGTTAAATGAATTAATGAAGGAAAAACATTAAATAAGACTTGAATAATGTTCCTGGAAAAGATAAAAATGTCAGTAGAATTTTTAAGTTAACACTGAAAAATAAGTATTTACAAAAAGACAAGAAAATGGCAGAAAAGAATAGCAAGATAAAATATGAGATAGTGAAGAGTATAAAGATACAATAATGAAAGCAGCCTGGTACTGATTAGGGTATAGAGGAATTGGTAAGTATGACAGAATTGAAGTCCACTCTTGGGCATTTTGGAGTACTCAGTACATGGATAAGCATGGAATTTAGAACTTATATAAAAAAGAAAGATTATTCAACAAATGATGCTAGAAAACCCAGCCACTTGGGAAAAAAATTTGTTTTTTATACTATATACAACTGATACAACATGTGGATCAACGATTTAAATATAAAAGCAAAATCACAAAGTACTAGAAAAATGTGAGAATTTATATATTTGGAGAATGAAAAAGACATTTATAACACCAGAGACAAAAACATACAGAGAAATATTAATAGACATGACAACCTGCAAAATAAAACAACCAACACTTCTGTACATTAAAAAACAAAGTAACAGTTGACACTTTTCAACCAAATTATTAGCTGGGAAGCATATATGCAGTGCATATCACAAAGGTTGCATTTTAATGAATGTACCATTGCTTTATTATATCAATAACTATATAATTAGCAAAAGAGGGAATCTTAAAAAAGCAATAAGAAATTGATGAAAAGACAGTTCACAAAAAAGAAAATGCAAGCAACTTATACAAACATGGAAAAATATTAACTCAGAATTTCTTAAAAACCATGTTATCATTTTTGCCTTTAAATTTTGCTTTTATATTTAAATCGTTGATCTACATGTTGTATAAGTTGTATATAGTATAAAAAACAAATTTTTTTTCCCAAGTGGCTGGGTTTCCTAGCATCATTTGTTGAATAATCTTTCCTTTTTATATAAAAGTAGGCAGATAGTACAATATCAAATATAGAAATTATATATTCTTTATGCCACTGATTATGCTGTCAGCAATTTAAAAAATGTGGGGTACAATTCAGGGATAGGTATACAAATGTTCATTATGCAAGTACTCTTGTTGATGAGGTGTGCCCCCTCCTTCCCCTGGCAGTTTCCCACTACTTCCAATCCCTTTCTTATAGTATTACAATAATTGTTCAAAGTCCGCTTATGCGTGAGAACATGTGATACTCAGTTCTGTTTCTGTAATAGATAATTCAGTATTACAGATTCTAAGTTTATCCAAGTTGCTGTGAAGTTCATAATTTTGTCCTTTATGGCTGCATAATATTCCATCGTGTATATGTACCACATTTTTTTTATCTAGTCCTCTTTCAATAGGTAGCATGATTGGGTCCATGTTTTTGCTATTGTGAACTAAGCTCTGATAAACCTACGTGTGCAGGTATCTTTTTTATAGTGTGATTTGAGTTCTTTCAGGTATATTCCCAGTAGGAGAATTGTGGGTTTGTATGGAAGGTTGAATTTTAGATCTTTTAGGAATTGTCAAACTGTTTTCCACCGAGGTTGTACTAGTTTACACTCTCACTGACAGTGTAGTAGTGTTCTCTTTCCCCAGCATCCTCTCTAGCATCTGTTGTTTTTTGAGTTATTGATGATGGCCATCCTGACTGGAGTTAGGTGGTATCTCAGTGTGGTTTTGATTTGCATCTCCCTGATGATTAGTGAGGTTGAACATTTCTTCATGTGTCTGGTGGTTGCTCGGATGTCTTCCTTTGTGAAGTGTCTGTTCATATCTTGTGCCCATTTTATAATGGGGTTGTTTGTTTTTTTCTTTTCAGCATGCTTGAGTTTCTTGTAGATCCAAGATGTTAAGCCTTTGTCAGACCTGGTGTTGGCAAATACTTTTTCCCAATCTGTAGGCTGTCTCCCTGCTCTCTTGATGGTTTCTTTGGTTTTGCAGAAGATTGTCAGTTTAATAAGGTCCCACTTATCTATCTTCTCTCTTATAACCTGTGGGTTTCAGGTTTTGTCCAGGAATTGGAAGCCAGTTCCGATTTCCATGAGGGTATGTCCTTCATTTTCTAAGGTTCTTATGGTTTGAGGTTTTAGATTTAGGTCTCTGATCCATTTGGAGTTAACCTTTGTGCATGGGGATAGATAGGGGTCCTGTTTCAATCTTCTGCATGTGGTCAGCCAGTCTTCCCAGCATCATATACTGAATAGGTTTTTCTCTCCCCAGTGGTAGGTGGTGGAGGCTTTGTCGAAGATGAGTTGGTTGAGAAATTGAGGTTTTGCTTCTGGAATTTCAATTCTATTCCATTGATCTATATGCCTGTTCCTGTACCAATACCAAGGTGTTCTGATGATTGTAGCTTTATAGTAAAGTTTGAAGTCTGGTAATGTGATACCACCTGCTTTGTTTTTTTTGCTGAGGATTGTTCTGGCTATTCTTGGATGTTTGTGTTTCCATGTGAATTCCTATGTTGTTTTTTCTAGGTCTGAGAAGAATGTTGCTGGTAATTTGATGGGTATTGCATTGAATCTGTAGATTGCCTTAGGTAAGATGGACATCTTCACAATGTTGATTCTTCCAATCCATGAGCATGGGATATTTTTCCACTTGTTTGTGTCATCTTTGATTTCTTTGAGCAGTGTTTTGTAGTTTTCCTTGTAAAGGTCTTTCACATCTCTGGTTAGGAAGATGCCAAGGTATTTCATTTTTTTTGTGGCTATTGTGAATGGAATTGTGTTTTTTTATTTGGGTTTCTGTTTGTTTATTATTGATGTAAAGAAATGTGATTGTCTTTTGCACATTTATTTTGTATCCTGAGAATTTGCCAAAGGCCTTTATCAGTGTAAGGAGGTGTTTGACAGATTCTCTTGGGTTTTCAAGGTACACAATCATATCATCTGCAAAGAGAGATAACTTGACTTCCTCTTTTCCTATTTGGATACCCCTGGTTGCCTTCTCTTCTCTGATTGCTCGAGCCAGGACTTCCAATACTATGTTGAACAGGAGGGGTGAGAGTGGGCATCCTTGTCTTGTTCCAGTTCCAGTTTTTGTCTGTTTAGGAGTATGCTGGCTGTGGATTTCTCATAGATGGCTTTTACTATTTTGAGGTATGTTCCCTGTATGCCTAGATGTTCGAGGGTTTTTATCAAGAAGAGGTACTGGATTTTATCAACAGCTTTTTCCGCATCTAATGATATAATCATGTGGTTTTTGCTTTGACATCTGTTGATGTATTTAATTACATTTATGGTTTTACGAATGTTGAACCAGCCTTGCATCCCAGGAATGAAGTATACTTGGTCATGATGGATGATTTTTGAGATGTATTGTTGAATCTGGTTTGGTAGGATCTTGTTGAGAATTTTAGCATCTATGTTCATCAAAGATATTGGCCTGTAGTTCTCTTTCTTTGTTGGGTCTTTACCTGGCTTGGGTATCAATGTGATGTTGGCTTCATAAAATGATTTGGGGAGAGTTCCATCTTTTTCAATCACCTGGAATACCTTCAGTAGGATTGGTATCAGCTCCTCCTTAAATGTCCTGTAGAATTCTGCTGGAAAGCCATCTGGACCAGGGCTTTTTTTTTGTATGTAGTTTTCTTATTACGTAGTTGATTTCCTTGATTGTTATTGGTCTATTTAGGGTCTCAATTTCTTCTTGTTCCAACCTAGGTAGGTTGTGTGATGTCAGAAAGTCCTTCCTTTCCTTAAGGTTTTCAAGTTTGTATTCATACAAGTGTACGTAGTAGTCTCCAATAATCTTTTGTATTTCTTCAGGGTCAGATGTGACTTCATCTTTTGTGTTTCTGATTGTGCTTATTTGGGTTTTTTCTCATTTTTTCTTGATCAGTCTAGCTAGGGGACCATCGATCTTGTTTATCCTTTCGAAGAAGCAGCTTTTTGTTTCATTGATTTTTTTGTATTATCTTTTTGTCTTCTATGTCCTGGATTTGGGCTTTTATTTTGGTGATCTGGATTCTTCTGCTGAAATTAGGGTTTTTGTGGTCTTGCTTTTCCAGCTTCCTTAGGTGGCTTATTAGGCTGTTAATTTGTGTTCCTTCCATTTTCTTCATGTATGTTTGTAGGGATATAAATTCCCCTCTTACTACAGCTTTTAAGGCATCCCAGAGATTTTGATAGATGTTTCTTCATTTTCATTTGTTTCCAGGTATCTTTTGTTATCTGTTTTGATTTCATCATTGAGCCAGGGGTTGTTTAGCATAATGCTGTTTAGTGTCCATGTCTTCGTGGCTTTTGGGGGACCTTGTTAGTGTCAATGTTTATATTTATTCCACTGTGGTACGAGAAGGTGCATGGTAGAATTTCAGTCCTTTTAAATTTGCTTATGCTTGATTTATGGTCAATTATGTGGTTGATCTTAGAATACATTCCATGCGGTGATGAGTAGAATGTGTATTCTGTGGTCTTTGGATGGAGTGTTCTGTAGGTATCAATTAAGTCCATTTGGTCCAAAGTCACATTGAGGTTCTGGATCTCCTTGCTGATTTTTTGTCCTGATGATCTGTCTAGGGTTGTGAGTGGGGTATTAAAGTCCCCAGATATGATGGTGTTAGAGTCAATATCTTTCTTTAGTTTTTCTAGAAGTTGCTTTATGAAAGTTGGCACACCTTTGTTGGGTGCATATATGTTTAGGATAGATATTTCTTGTTGATGGATTGAGCCTTTTATCATTATATAGTGGCCTTCTGTTTCTTTTTTTATTTTTAATAGTTTGAAGGGTATTTTGTCTGAAATTAAGATCACTACTCCTCCTTTCTTTTGTATTCCGTTTGCCTGAAAGTTTGTTTCCTGTCCTCTTACTTTGAGTCTGTGGGTGTTCTTTCTAGTGAGGTGAATCTCTTGAAGGCAATAGATTGTTGCCTGATGATATTTTATCCATTTTGCCATTCTGTCTTTTCAGTGGTGCATTTAGTCCATTCACATTTAGGCTAATAATGCAAAAGTTTATCCCTGTCATAAGGTCTTACAGAGTTGTTGTTCCTGTTTGTTTGTTGTCTTTCTCTGGGTTTTGGAGTTGGTTCATGTGTGTTTTTAATCTTTTGTCTGTACTCTTGTGAGGAATGTTGTTGTTCTTTTTTCCTTTTCTTCTGTGTTCAGTACTTTCTTAAGCGTTTCTTGTAGAGGTGGTCTGGTGGCAGCATAGGATCTTAGGGATTGGATATGTGGAAAAGATTTCAATTCTCCCTCACTAATGAAGCTTAGTTTGACTGGGTAGGTTATTCTTGGTTGAAATTGTTTATCTTTTAGAACTTTGAAGATAGGGCTCCAGGCTCTCCTAGCCTGAAGGGTTTCTGGGGATAAATCTGCTGCTATTCGAATTGGTCTTCCCTGGTAGTTAGTCTGGCCTTTTTCTCTCACTGACTTTAGGATTTTTTCTTTTATAGTTACTTTGTTTAGTCGAATTATTATATTGTCTGGGAGTTGGCCTTTTCATTTGTTGTCTTGCAGGGGTTCTCTGAATCTCTTGTGTTTGAATTTTTTCATCTTTGATGAGATAAGGGAAGTTTTCTTGAATGATTTCATGAAATGTTTGTTCCAGTGTGGCCTCTGTTTCTCTCTCTGCCTCAGGAAGCCCAATTACTCTTAGGTTCGGTCTCTTGAAGTGATCATTCACCTCTTGCAGGTTTTATTCTGTCTTTTTGAGCTTCTTTTCTATGCTTTTGACAGTTTGGGTTAGTTCTGTGTTTTGGTCTTCGAGGTCTGAGATTCTTTCTTCTGCTTGGCTAATTCTGCTTTCCATGCCTATTAGTTTGTTATTTATTTCCATCACAGTATTCTTCACTGCTGTTATTTCTGACATCAGCTCCTTCCTATTTTCCTCTTGTCTCTCCTCAATTTTTAAAATTCTCTCTATTAATGTCTTGATGTCTGGGTTTGTTGCATGTGACCAGTCATTCTGGGGGCTCTTCATTGTTTGTGTTCTAGAATCTGTTTTCTCAGTGTCTGATCTCCCAGGGGTCTGTGTGAGACCTATATTCTTCTTTGGGTTTTTCTTCATTTGTGCGTTTTTTTCCCCCTCCCTACTTTTCTCTTCCCTCCACGTCACCGTCTTCTTTAATTTTGTTATTCAGGGGTAGAGGGATTGGTTTTACTTCTGTTTGTTCAATCTTCTATTCTTTATGTATGCCCTCTTACTTTGTTCAATTCTGGAGTTGCACTATAGGTCGGGGGTGGTCCTTTTTGCAGTTTTGAGATTTAAGGGGAGAGCTGTGATTCAAAATCTATATGCATGTCCTGGTATTTGCTGACTGGTGTATGGATGACCTGAATTCCACTTCCCACTGCCTTGGAATCTGTCCGTGCAGTGGGGCTGTAGATTTACTCCCTGAATTAAAATGTGGTTAGCAGAGGGAAGAGAATGGAGTACACAGTGGGTTGAAGAGGGGGATGGAGAGATAGAGGAGTAAGGGGGGGAAACAAACGAGTGTACCAACAAATGGAGATAGAGACCTATATTGAAACAGATAAAAACAATAGACCACAGCTACAGACTAACCAATTCCCATACAAAAAAAAACATACAATGATGCTAACATACAAGCTAACCAACCACCTTATTGGTGTGCTGTTCCTATATACAAAGATATGGTTTACAGAGAAGAAAAGAGAAGAAAAGGAAGAGGAAAAAAGAAAAAAAAAGGAACAATACAGTAGGAATAGAATTAAGTCATTAAACTAACAGAACCAATCAAGCACACTCTGAGACTTTTCGTTTAAGTCCAATGTCCTTTCAGCTCTGATTTCCAACTTTCTTTTCAAGCTGGTAAATTAGCTCACAGTTAGGGTCAGTTGCCCCTGGCCTGCTGTGAAGGACAGTTCAGATCACCCTCCATTCACCACTCTGGCCTGTGTCTGTTTTTCAGGCTTGTTTCTCCCGTTTCGGTGTTGTTACCTTGAATCGCCAGCAGGTGGTGCTATCTCAGCTGCTCGCCCCAGAGGGGGTGGGGCCGGACCTGAACCGGCAGAAGCTGGAGATGGAAGCCTGCCTCAGGGCACACGGGGGGAGACTCACGGCAGGACATCACGGTTACAGGAGAGGTGGCAGTGATCCCAGCAGATATTGCCTGCAGGGGCTTCAAGGACTGAAGTCGTGGATCCCCTCAGGCATGGGTGGCGTGATGTGCTATGGCTGCCACGGAGGCTGCGGGGGCGGCGCCGGCAGCTGCTGTGTCTGCGCTGCAGTGGCTGTCCAGACCGCTGCAATGCCCCAGCGGTGGCGATGGCTGAGCTTTGTGTGAAGAGCAGGCTGTGATGTTGGGATCCATAGCCCCCAGGGAGTAAGCCAGAGACCCACTGCAGTTCTCCTTTGCAGAGGGTTTCATAGACCAGGTTGCCCAGTTGCCATCTTGCTGAAAGTCCTCTGGTGTTTTCTTTTCAGCTCATTTGATTTCCTTACAGATCCTAGATGTTAGGTCTTTGTCAGATATACAGTTGGTAAATATTTTTCCCAGTCTGTTGACCGTTTTCCTACTCTTTTGATAGTTTCTTTGGCTTTTCAGAACCTTGTCAAGTTGATGAGGTCCCACTTGTCTATCTTATCTCTAATGCCATGGGCACTTGGGGTTTTGATAAGAAATTAGTTCCCAGTTCCAATTTCCATAAGGGTGCTACCTGTATTTGCTAAGGTTCTTATAGTTTTTGGTTTTAAATTTAGGTCTTTAACCCATTTAGAGTTGATATTTGTGTATGGTGATAGTTAGGAATGTTGTTTTAATCTTCAGCATGTGGTCAGCCAGTTTCCCCAGCATCATTTATGGGATAGGCTCTCCTCTCCCCAGTGGTTGGTAGTAGGGACTTTGTCAAAGATGAGTTGGTTGAGAAATTGAGGTTTTGCTTCTGGAATCTCTATCCTTTTCCATTGGTCTATATGCCTATTCTTGTACCAATACCAAGCTGTTTTGATTATTATAGCTTTATAATAAAGTTTAAAGTCTGGGAGTGTGATACCTCCCACTTTGTTTTTTTGTTTTGTTCTTTTGCTGAGGATTCTTTTGACTATTGTGGTCATTTATGTTTCTATATGAATTCCTGTATTGTTGTTTCCAGGTCTGAGAAGAATGCTGCTGGTAATTTAATGGGTATTGTGTTAAATCTGTAGGTTGCCTTGGGTAGGATAGACATCTTAACAACGTAGATTCTTCCAATCAATTTGTTTGTGTCATCTTTGATTTCTTTGAACAGTGTTTTGTACTTTTCATTGTAAAGGTCTTTGACTACTCTGGTTAAGAAGACACCAAGGTATTTCATTTTTTTGTGGCTACTGTGAATGAGATTGGGCTTTTTATTTCAGTTTCTTTTTCTTTTTGTTGGTATATAAGAATGTGACTATCTTTTGAACATTTACTTTATACCCTGAGACTTTGCCAAAGTTCTTTATCAGGGCAAGGAGATTTAAAACAGATTCTCTTGGATTTTCGAGGTGTACAATCATGTCATCTGCAAAAAGGGATGACTTGACTTCCTCTTTTCCTTTTTGGATTACCCAGATCTCCTCTTTCCCAATTGCTCTAGCTAAGACTTCCAAAACAATGTTGAACATGAGTGGTGAGAGTAGGTGTCCTTGTCTTATTCCAGTTTTCAGAGGAAATTGTTCCAATTTCTGTCTGTTTAGCAGTATGTTGGCTGTGGATTTCTCCTAGATGGCTCTTACTATTTTGAGGTATGTTCCATCTATGCCTAGATGCTCTGCTCAAGGGGTTTTATCAAGAAGGGGAGCTGGGTTTTATTGAAAGCTTTTCCATGACTAAGGATATAATTATGTGTTTTTGTTTTTACATCTGTTGATGTATTTATTTACATTTATGCTCTTGTGGATGTTGAACCAGCCCTGCATCCCAAGGATGAAGCCTATTTGATCATGTGGATAATTTTTGAGATGTATTGTTTTATCCACTTTGCTAGAATCTTGTTGATAATGTTATTATTTATGTTTATCAAGGATATTGCCCTATAGTTATCTTTCTTTGTTGCATCTTTACCTGGTTTGGTTATCAATGTGGCGTTAGCTTCATAAAATGATTTGGGAAGAGTTCCATCTTTCTCAATTGCCTGGAATACTTTCAATAGAATTGATGACAGCTCCTCCTTGTATGTTTTGTAGAATTATGCTGGAAAGCCATTTGGCCCAGGGCTTTTTTCTTTGTAGCTAGTTTTCTCATAACATAGTCAATTTCCTGGGTTGTTATTGGTCTATATAGGGTCTTGATTTCTTCTTATTTCAACCTAGGGAGGTTATATCATGTCAGAAAGTCCTCCATTTCCTTTAAGTTTTCAAGTTTGTTTCCATACAAGTGTACATAGTAATCTCTGATCATCTTTTGTATTTCTTTGGGGTCAGTTGTGACTTGATCTTTTGCATTTCTAATTGTGTTTTATTTGAATTTTTTTTTCTCTTTTTCTTGGTAAGTCTAGCTATGGGTCCATCAATCTTGTTTATCCTTTCAAAGAAACAGCTTTTCATTTTGTTGGTTTTTGTATTATCTTTTTGTTTTCTATGTCCTGGATTTAGACATTTATTTTGGTTATCTGTATTCTTCTGCTGAGGTTTTGGTGATATTGCTTTTCCAGCTTCATTAGGTGATTCAATAGGCTGTTAACTTGTGAACTTCCCATTTTCTTCATATGTGTTCAAAGAGATATGAATTCCCCTGCTTTCATGGCATCCCAGAGATTTTAGTAAGATGTTTCTTCATTTTCATTTGTTTCCAGGAATCTTTTAATTTCTGTTTTGATTTCTATGTTGACCTAGGAGTTGTTTAGCATCATGCTGTTTAATTAATGTCCATGTCTTTGTGGGTTCTGAGGGAACTTTGTTGGTGTTGATATTTATTTTTATTCCACTGTGGTCTGAGAAGGTGCATTCAGTATTTCAATCTTATGGAACCTGTTGATGCTTGATTTAGGACTGAGGATGTGGTTGATCTTAGATTATGTTCCATGTTGTGATGACTAGAATGTATATTCCATGGTTGTTGGGTGGGGTGTTCTGTAGGTATTGTAAGCCTATTTGGTCAAGCATCACATGAGGTTCTAGATCTCCTTGTTGTTTTTTGCCTTGATGATCTATCTAGTGTTGATAGTGGGTTATTTAGTATTAGAGTCAATATCTTTTTTGAGTTTACCTAGAAGTTGCTTTATGAAAGTTGGTACTCCTATGTTGAGTGTATATATGCTTAGGATGGATATTTCTTGTTGATGGATTGAACTTTTTATCATTAAGTAGCAACTTTCCATATCTTTTTTATTTTTTGATAGCTTAAAGGGTGTTTTGTCTGATATTTAGATTGCAACTCCTGCTTTTTTGTGTTCTGTTTGCCTGAAAATTTGTTTTCCATCCTCTTACTTTGAGTCCATGAGTGTTCTTCCTGGTGAGATGATTCTGTTGGAGACAACATATTGTTGCCTCATGATATTTTATCCATTTTACCATTCTATGTCTTTTCAGTGGTGCATTTAGTCCATTCACATTCAGGTTAATTATTGAGATGTGAGAGTTTATCCCTGTCATGAGATTCTTATAGTTTGTTGATGTTGCTGCCGTTTGTTTGTTGTCTTTCTTTGGATATTTGAGTTGATTTATTTATTTCCTGCATTCTTGTGAAAGGGATTGTCTTCTTTTTTTCCTTTCTTCTGTGTTTAATACTTTCTTAAGTATTTCTTGTAGAGTTGGTCTGGAAAGGATTTTGATTCTCCATCACTGATGAAACCAAGCAACACTGGGTAGGTAATTCTTGGTTGAAAGTGTTTATCTTTGAGAACTTTGGAGATTGGGCTTCAATTTCTTCTAGCTTGAAGTGTTCCTGTAGATAAGTCTGCTGCTATTCTAATTGGTCTTCCCCAGTAGGTAGTCTGAGCTTTCTGTCTTGCTGCCTTTAGGATTTTTTCTTTTACACCTACTTTGTGTAGGCAAATTACTATGTGTCTAGGAGTTGGTTTCCTCATTTGTTTTCTTGCAGGTGTTCTCTGAAGCTCTTGTGTTTGAATGATTACATCACTGATGAGATGAGAAAAGTTTTCTTGGATGATTTCATGGAATTTTTGTTCCAGGGTGGTCCCTGTCTTTCTATCTGACTCAGTAAGTCCAATTACTCTTAGGTTCAGCCTCTTGAAGTAATCACTCATCTCTTGGAGGTTTTGTTATATCTTTTAAAGATTCTTTTCTACATTTTTAACAGTTTGGGTTAGCTCCATATTTTGATCCTCAAGCTCTGAGATTCTTTCTTCTGCTTGGTTAATTCTGCTTTCCATGCTTATCAGTTTGTGATTTATTTCATCCACTGTATTCTTTAGTGCTATTATCTCATTTATCAACTCTTTCATTGTTTCCTCTTTTCTCTCCTCATTTCTATTTAGTCTCTCTATTAATGTCTTGATATCTTGGTTTGTGGTTTGAGACCAGTTATTCTGGGGGCTGTTCTTTGTTTGAGTTCTGAAGTCTGTATTCTCAGTGGTTGACCTCCCAGGGGTCTTGTGAGACTCATATTTTTCCTTTGGCTTTTCTTAATTTGTGTATGCTTACATCCTCTTTCTTTTACCTCTTCTTTAATTCTGTTGTTCAGTGATGGGGAATAGTTTTACTTTTGTTTGCTCAATCTTCTATTCTTCCTTATTTAGATCCTTTGGCTTTGTTCAATTCTGAAGCTGGACTAGGGGTGGGGGGCTGTGTTTTTTGCAGTTTTGAGATTTAATTAAGGGGGGAGCTGTGATTCAGAAGCTATCTGAAGATCCCAGTATCTGCTGACAGGTGTGTGGGCCCTCTGGCACCCACTTCCCACTGCCTTACAATCTGTTCATGCAGTGGGAGTGTATGTTTGCCCCCTGAAAGCAAAATGAGATAAGAAAAAGGAAAAGAATGGAAAAGGAAGGAGGAAGACAAAAGGAATGTGGAAAAAGTAGAAGAGGGAAAACAGACAAGCATACCAACTAACAAATAAACAGAGAAAAAAATAAAGACAGAAAACCAAAAAAATACAGACTATCATACAAACAAACAAAGCTCCCCCATCGATGTACTCTCTCCTCAAAAATACCTACACACAAACAGAAAGTCTAAAAAAAATTAAAATAACAGAAACAAAGCAAGTATGAAATATGAAAACATAATCAAAACAGAGAGAAAAAACAAAAACCAAAAATAAATAAACAAAGCAAAAAAAAACCCCACCAAAAAATAAAACTTGCCCTGTGACCATTTCTATAATTCCAAGTTCCTTTCAGCTGCCATCGCCGTGTTAAGGAGTGGTTCCAGTCCCAGCCTCTCCCCACCAATGTCAGCACAGGCTCTTAGGGTTGCTCTCAGTGTGGGTCAGATGCTCCATGAACTACTGTGGGAGGAGGATGGATCACATCTGGACTCACCCGATTTGCTGCCACTGCTGTCAAGTCTCCCACTCAGATCTAATGTGTCTGTACCTGTTCTAGTGTGGGGAAGGGACATTTGTCTCTCTGAGTTCAGTGAAGAGATAGAATTGGCTCGGTCCCAGGTGGAATGTTGGACAGACCTGGGTGGGGCAATGCATGTCTCTGCCTGGTTCAGGGACAGAGAAAACGGCCCCAGTCAGTGTCTCCTCACCAGTGGTAGGGCTCCATTCCAGATTTCCAGTCCTGTCTTCTCCACAGTTCCTGGGGCTCATGCTGGCCTGCTGCCACAGGTGATGGCATGGGCTGGGTGCCAGGTGGTGAGGAGCAGCTGTTCTCTGCTGCTTCCTCTCAAGAGAGCCCCGAGAATGTCAGACAATTCTGAGCACCAGGTGCTCCAATCTCAGGGTGGTGGGGGATTGCAGTCACCTTCAAAGGAGAGCTCCAGGTGCATGAACCTGAGTCTTCCCTCAGACGGACTTTCACTCACCCACTGACACACACCCACTCATGCAGAGAGTCTTTATGGACACTCGCTTTTGCAGAGACTCTCACAGCACAACCTGTTCCATAACCATCTTGTTGCTGCCTCTCTCAAAAGGCTTTCTGTAGGATAATCTGACACTATGCTTTAGAAAATGTAAGGTTTTATACATCTTTTGAACAATGACCTTCCCTTCTATGATTATATTTTAAGGAAATAATCCTAAACATGAGCAAAAACTTAACTAAAATATGTTCTTTACCATATTGCTCACAACAGTTTATAAAATGAAAACAATTTAAATATAGAACACTAAAAAATTGAGTAAATTATGCTATATCCACATAATAAAGTGTGGTTTAGGCATTTAAACAATTTTATTGAATAGAAATATATAGAATATTTAACATCAGAATAATGCTAAAGGTTGTACTGGTAAAAGTAAACTAGATAAACAGAGATAGCATAATCTAATTTGCTCTAGTTGTTCTCAGTGTCTTATACAACAACTCATATAGAGCTGGGCAGTTTTCAAGGGCAGCTCTCCTCTCTCTACATACTTGTTTAACATTTTAAGATATTTCTATATTATCACATCTCTGTGTCATAGCAGTAAAAGAACAGATCAGATAGTCACTACTGGGGATTAAAATGTTTCTACTTCAAAGTGACATGTCACTTTTGCTTACGTTTTATTTGCCAAAGTCAACGGCCACATTGAACCTCAAAGGACAGGAAGATAAGGCCATCTTGTGGGACTGAAAGTAGAGGAGAGTCAGATATTAATAAACAGTAGTATTGCTTATCATGAACATGTATAGTTAAGAATTTAAGAAGATAATGCAATTTGTAAAAGTTGTGTTTGTAAATGTGTGTGTGTGTGTGTCTGTGTGGATATAGATTAGATAGACAGACAGACAGAAAGATTGATAAATAGGTATAAACAGATGCATATGTGTTTACAGAGTAAATAGAGAATCTCTCTGGGTAGCAGGACAGTAGATGGTTTTTATTTTCTCCTTTTATTTATCTGGATTTTTCTAAATTTTCTACAATATGCAAATGTTACTATAATAAGAAATCAAGTTATAACATTAAGAAAAATCTGGCACCAAATACACTTGGATATATTTTCTTTTTCTTGGTAAATGTACATAATATGTCTATAACTATTGGAAGTTCAAATTTTGTGAAACTTTTAAGAAAGTAAAGTTATTTACATTTTACCCTTTGCCATTTATGATTATTCCTTTCTTTTTCTCTACTACTTTGCATGGGTCCAGAAGAAATTGTTGTTAAACTTCTGTTTGAGATGATTGTCTTTAATTTCCATCCCGTTCCAATAAGATGGTGCTCAACTCCTGTGACTGAATTATGATTAAAGTAGCATTACTCTTCTTAAGGAAGACATAATGAAAGGACAGATGGAGTTAAGTGTATTCTGATGACATGCAAGCAATTGTCACTAAAAAGATTTAAGATAGGACCTTTTCTCTTTTATCCTCGATCGCAAGTGTTCTTAAAAAACGAAAACAAAAACAAAAACAAAAACCTAAAACCTTGTACACTTTGAATATCACAGCACTTGACTACATTTTGCTCAGCAAAAAATTTGAAAGTTGAAATGCAATCCTGTTTCTTATTTCATTCCTGCCCCTTAGAATTCAAGTATTCGTGTTGGTGAAGGCAAAAGGCCTGCTTGACGTTGGCCTCCACAGCCTGTGACTCTGTTGGAGCAGGTTCCTTTCAGTGGCTGCTTAGCCATTTCCCTGAGCTTACAGAGTTGCATTGCACTCTGTAAGCATGGTGTCCATTTCAAGATATTGAGATTAATGAGCTGAATCCACCTTAGATGAGGGGGTCTCCGGCAAGCATCCAGACCAGCCTGCACACAGAATGACTTATGTGATAAAACTGAATCTTCAGAGAGATGTATTTGGACTTCCACAAGTTTTGATGATACCCTAAATCTGTTTTAAATTTGGGGATCCAGAGGGAGGACTTTCTGGTGTAGAAGCTTGCATCTCACACTCTCCTGGAGAATGTTGCTAATTTGTCTATTGTGAATCTGGACTTTATTAACTTTCTACTCAATTTTTAAAGTAAACAAACCCTCTTTAATTTACCCAAGAAATGTTTATGCCTGTCAATATTTAATTCTAGCCAAGTATTTACATTTGTCTTTTTGGAGACCATGAAAGAAGAGAAATAAACTTACTGAGCAGAAAGGTAGTATACTTAAATTTAAGAATACACGGAGAAACATCCAAAATCTGTGTTCCAATTCTGGTAGAGATAATAAAAATGGTGTTTCTTGGGATAGAGGATGTAAGACCCCAATTCAAATAATCTACAGGATTTGGACAGTGTAAATGAAATTGTATCAACTGATGATACCCCAGTGGATAATATGAGGCAGTTATTAGTGAAGGTTGATTATAGATTTCTAGTAAATCACCATACAGAGAGGTATGCTATTGAGAACTCCCAAGACACTCCCAAGGTGGGCCTACGTGTCCATCAATATCCAATTCTCTTCCCATTTGCAGGATATGGATTACTGTATTCCCAGCTTCCTTGTAGCCAAGTGAGACGATGACTTATTCTGGTCAATGAAGGATGAATGGAAGTGAAAGATGTCACTTCTGGACTGAGTAGTAAAAGTACCATACATCATTATCCAGTCTTGATCTTCCTTGCTGTACCAAGAAGGATGAGTGGGATGGTAGTGTCTCCAGCAGTTTGGAATTTGAAGCAACTCCATGGAAAATGATTGCCTTGTAGAGATACTTGTACCATTAGCTGACTTTGCATCAGTGAGAAATGCATCTTTGTAGTGGCAAACCACTCACATTTGGGGATTAATTGTTACCATGAAAAAACCAGTCAATTCTGACTAGTTTACTTTGTATATTGCATCTTTTTCTTTTTGAGTCAGAGTCTCACTCTGTCACCCAAACAGGAGGGCAGTGGCACATTCACAGCCACTGTGGCCTCAATTTGCTGAGTTCAGGTGATCCTTCCGCCTTAGCTTTCCAGATAGCTGGAACCACAGACACACGCCACCATGACTGGCTAATTTTTTTTATTTATTGTAGAGACTATGTCTCCCCAAGTTGTCCAGGCTGGTCTCGAACCCATGGACTCAAGCAATCCTTTCAACTCCACCCCCCAAAGTGCTGGGATTACAAGTGTGAGCCACCATACCCAGATGTATATTGTTTCTAATTCACCTCCAGGCTGGACCCAGGTCCTCTCTGATCTGGTCCCAACTTGGGTCATTGATGAACGCTGACCACTGCTGTAATTTCCCTAGTTATTAATTCAACACTGGGTCTTCCAAATAATTCTTAGCCACCACAGAACGAAATCCCATCTTTAAGTTCCTTGAACCAAATAACAGCTCTAAAGAAGCAGCTGCCAGGATACACTTTTCAGATGTGTCCTTTCATCTCTTCAACCTTTATTCTGTACAGCGATTAAGAGAATGGGCTTTGGATTCAGATGAGTTTTGCTGCAGATCTAGTCTCAACTATTGCTAGCCAAGAATATAGAAAAAAGAAATAAGGAAGTTGCTTAATTTTGTTAAAACCTTGTTTTTCTTATCTATAGAATGGAGACGATAATAGCACCTGTTCATAGGCTGGCAGCAAAGTTAAAATGAGATAAGTGAGTAAAAGGCCCTGCAGGAAGTGCTATCACATAGTACACTCTCAGTAAAAGCTGGCTGTTACTGTTTTTACCAGTCAGTTCAGGGTCGGTTTTCTTTTCTTTTTTTTTTTTTTTTGAGTTGGAGTCTCATTCTGTCACCCAGACGGAGCGCAGTGGTCGCTCCCGGCCACCGCAGCCTCGACCTGCTGGGTTCCGGTGATCCTTCCACCTCAGCCTTCCAAGTAGCTGGAATTACAGGCATGCACTACCACGCCCGGCTAAATTATTGATTTATTGTAGAGATGAGGTCTCGCCAAGTTGCCCAGGCAGGTCTGGAACCCACAGGCTCAGGAGGGTCAGTTTTCTGTTTCCCAAAGCCTTTCCTTATGCGTTTACATTTTAGCCACTATCACCTAATTCTGGGAGATGCGGGTGATCTGACAATATACCTCAAAGGCTTTATCTGATAACCTTTTCCTTGGGGTTTATAGTCTAAGGATTTTGTCTTCTAAAGTGGACCTTACCAAAAGTGGAAAGTGCCAGGGCCTTACTTTCCTCCTTCTTACCCTCTCTCTGCTTCCCAATTTGGCTGAGATGGGTAGAGTATGCCTCTAAGAATGAATCCCCTTTATTTTCTGTCTCTCCTCCTTCTTCGGGATTCTCCATTGACTTCTGGACTCCAGCCGTCTTGAACACTCCTCAGGTCCGCAGAGCCACGCTTTGCTCATCTCCTGGCATTCATGCATACTCCCTTGGTCAGAAAAATCCCCCCTTCCGCCCTGCCACTCTCGCTCGGTTGCCTTTTATTCAGATATAGGTTTCCATGTAGAGTACGTTTCTGGAAAGTTTTTCTTGACTTTGCAGGCCTGGGAGGATGTGAACACCATTGCTTCTTTCTATAAATATTTCTTGACAGACATCTACTTAGAATTTTCATAGTCATCTTAAATTTTCATATCTACTCTCTTCTCTCTGTATCTAAAAATCATCTTCCAAAGATCCCTTCAGTTCTTCGTAATTCTTTATCACCCTTGCCCTCGATATCTCCTGCCCTTCCTTCCCCCTCCTCAAAGTCCATATACCAGCTAGCTCCGGTTCATTCTGGAATGGCACAATAAGGAGTTTGATAGTATAGAATTCGGTTACTCAAGGAACAATCTGGGCCACAGCAGCTTTGACATCCCCTTGGGAGCTTATTAGAGATAAGGAATATCAGGCCCCTCTCCAGACCTACAGAATTGGATCTATCATTTAGCAAGATTCACAGGTATTTAAATCTGAAGCACATTTAGGTTTGAGAAGTGCTGGTGTTTGATTTGTGCACTTTGCCCCCTAAACATCAGTTTCCTTTTGTTCCAGGTGAGGAAAATAATACCCACACCACTAAGTTAAGGTAAGAATCAAATAAGGCAATTCATATACAACACTTAGCATAATAAAGGAGGATATTATTAAAACATCCTTCCTATTCCAGGGTCATAGTCAGATCCACAGTATGCTTTTGCATATGAATGACAGTTTCCGTTTTGCTCTGGATAATCCTTGTCTAGTCTATTTTCATTTTTGAAATCATAGAGAGCCCATCTTTGAATGGTAACTTCCAGAAGGTCCTCTTCTTTCATTTGAACTCTGAGTGGACATTACACTTACAAGACATGCCGGTTTTTAATGCACGTATTAACATTTTAGAAATATCCTCATTATCAACTGAGTTGTTAGCTCCTTAATAATGAGGCCATGTCTTAAAGCCCTTTTGTCTCCTGCTGCTGAAATAATACGATGCACTAAAAGAGCAAGAGCTTAAATGTATTCTGATTTTGATAATGATGATGACAATGCTTTCCCTTGACCATGACTTTCTGGAAAGGGAACCCTTTGTTACTCCCATCTTCCCAGCCCAATATAGTGCCATTGTTTCCAAATTTCCATTCCAGCAGTGGTATTCTTTTGGTGATACAGTATTACAGAGCCCCAGTAGATATTACATGTCTGAGCTGTGCTGCTCTGGCTGCAAGAGGGGAGGGAGCCTTGAATGCCTCATTTTCAGTCTCTGTCCCATAATCATACAACTACAGAGGCTAAGAGTCAAAAGAGCTGGCAATGAGTTCTCCTCAAAACCTTAGTAAAGATCTTGTTCATGTCACTTTAGTCCCTGTGACCCTTGACTAGCTCATTTACAAAATAAGGATTTTTTTTTGCCAAATGGAGGTAAAAATACTGTACAGAAAAACTGGCATTAATACTGTTGCTTTATATTTTAAAGAGAAATGAGGCCTTCATTGTTTTATACTTTTTGTCCTTACATGTTTAAAATATCAGAGTGGTCTAGGATCTAGGACCAAGTGTCTTCTTAAAAAAATTGACAAAAGAGATCCAGATTAAAAAAAAGATTATCCTTTGGGAAGAGGTACAGGCCAAAGAACTAATTGGGCCTAATATGTATAAAGGGGAGGAGGGTAGATTGGGAAGTAACGTCTGGAAGTCTGGGATTTGGCTTTGCTGGAGCTCAGAACATGATACCCCAAAATACGGCATATACTTAGTATAGTTGGTATACTAAGTATTTTAAAATGAAGAAAACTGAGAAAATTGCAGAGGCAGTAAGGTTGCTGTCTAACCTTTACCCCCTCTTCTTTTCCAAAGACCCTCATGTGACAGGTCCTGCCCTCCACCGTGAAGGAAGAAATGTCACACAGAGAAGCCAAGAAGAATCTGAATAAATAGGCCTTGTTCATTTCTCCCAAGGTTTTTACCATCAGATATACCTTTGTCCTCCAGTCATACTTCTGTATAACTTCACAAAACTATCCATTTTTCGGAATCTTTGGGTCTTCCTTCCTTTCTTTCTTTCTTTCTCTTTCTTTTTTTTCTTTCCTTCTTTCTTTCTTTCCTTCTTTCTCTTTCTTTCTCTTTCTTTCCTTCTTTCTTTTTCTTTTTCTTTCCTTCTTTCTTTCCTTCTTTCCTTCCTTCCTTCCTTCCTTCCTTCCTTCCTTCCTTCCTTCCTTCCTTCCTTTCTTCCTTCCTTCCTTCTTTCTCTTTCTTTCATTTTCTCTCTCTCTCTCTCTCTCTCTCTCTCTTTCTTTCTTTCTTGTGACAGTGTGCCTCCAAAGAACAAAGGGAAAATCTGGCTTACATAGGGAAAGTTCTTGCCCCTGTAGTCAATCAGGTCCCTTTATGCAATTTTTTAATAAAGTAAAACGTGCTCAGTTTTCACTTGGAATAGTTGAGCCTCATTGAATGGTTTTCAAACCCCAAACTAGAAACACGTTATGTTTTTCATTTGTTTTTTTATTTTATTTTAAAGATGTGGGATACAATTCAGGGTTGGGTATACGAACGTTGATCTTCCTTTCTAAAGATGCCCATGCCATGTAAAATTTATATTAAATACATTTATCATGCTTTTCTCTTGTTACTCTACCTTTTGTTATAGGGGTGTCAACCATAAATCTTGTGATGGTTGAGAGAAATCTTTTCTCTCCTATGGCCTGTACACCTTTTCTTCCCTTCTCCTCCTTTATTCCTTTATCATACTCCTTCTCCTCTCATTATGGTTCCCTTCCATTCCCATTCTAAAAAGATTTCATACTGACCTTAGGAAAAGTACAAATGGCTAATAAACATAAGGAATGATGCACTACTCTGACAAAGCCAAGAAAAAGGCAATTAATGTTACAATAAGCTACTTTGGAAGGTATTGCAGGTCAGATGTTTTAGTTGCATTTGCTTTTGGGATTTTAGCCATAAATTCTTTGCCTAAACTGATGTTCATAAGAGTTTTTCCTAGATTATCTTCTAGACTTTTTATGGTTTTAGGTTTGATGCTTAAGTCTTTACTCTATCTTGAGTTCATTTTTGTATATGGGGATCAAGTTTCATTTTTCTGCATGTAGCTATCCAATTTTCCCAGCACCATTTGTGGAATGTCCTTTTTTCCCCAGTGTATGTTTTTGTCTGCTTTGTCAAAAATCAATTGGCTGCAGATATTTGGGATTATTTCTGGATTCTCTATTCTGTTCCATCGTCCCATGTGTCTGCTTTTGTCCCAGTACCACACTGTTTTGGTTACTATAGCCTTGTATTATAGTTTGAAGTCAGATAATGCGACACAGCCAGATTTGTTCTTTTTGCTTTTAACTGCTTTGGTTATTCTGGCTCTTTTTGGTTACATATGAATTTTAGGATGGTTTTTTCCTAATTCTGTGAAAAATGATGTTAGTAGCTTGATAGGGATTACATTGAATTTGTAGATTACTTGGGGTAATATAGTTATTTTAATATGTTGATTCTTCCAATCCATGAACATAGAATGTTTCTCCATTTGTCTTTGTCTTCTGCAATTTCTTCCAACAGAGTTTTTTAGTTCTCCTTGTAGAGATCATTCACTTGGTTAAATATAAGCCTAATATTTAGTTTTTTGATTACTCTTGTAAATGGAATTTAGTTATTGATTTGATTATCAGCTTGGTTGCTATTGGTGTATAGCAGTGCTGCTGATTTGTGTGTGTGGATTCTATATCCTGAAACTTTGCTGAATCCATTTATCAAATACAGGAGTCTTTTGGAGGAGTCTTTAGGGTTCTCTAGGTATAAGATCATATCGGCATACAGAGATAGTTGGATTTATTCTTTTCCTATTTGGATATCCCTCAAAGCAAATGCAACTAAAACAAAAATAAATAAATGGGACTTAAATAAACTAAAAATCTTCTGTACAGAAAAAGAAATAACAGAGCAAACAAGCTACTTACAGAATGGGAGTAGATATTCACAAATTATACATCCGACAAAGGACTAATATCCAAAATCTACAAAGAACTCAAACAAATCAGCAAGAAAAAAGCAAATATTCCCATTATAAAGTGGGCAAATGATATGAATAGACATCTCACAAAAGAAGATGTACAAATGACTCAACATCACTCATAATCAGGGAAATGCAAATTAAAACCACAATGAGGAGGTACCATCATATTGAGTGCTGGACTGAATTCTCATCTCAGAGAATATGCATCTTCTCTCTCCTTTTCAATGTAGATCAGCTTCTCATTCCTGCCCATCCAGCACATAACAGTTTATTTTGCAGGAGATGAGACAAAGATGATGATGGTATAGGTGGACTTGTGAGATTCTCTGAACGTGAGTTCCCGAAAACACTCTTACTTTTCTTCCCCCACCCCCCTGCCCACTGCCAGCCATATTGGTCTGAGGCCCAGAGACCTTCGGTCCCATGCAGGACCGGATATCGCGGCCCCTGGCTGCTGCTGCTCCACTATATGTAACTCCCACCGGTGCAGGAGTCTCAGGTCTTGGCTCCCTCCCTGGCTACATTGTCTCACCCAGCACCCAGCACCAAGCTGCCGGTTACCCAGGGAGGGTCTGGGTGCCTGCCCCTCAGAGATACTGGTCCCATTTCTGGCTGAAGTATCCTGTGAGGGGCCCAGGGCCACCCTCGCCGCTCACCACCTGCCCTTTGGAGCTTTTGAGCTCTGGAGCTCTGGGCCCACCCTGGCTGAGGCACTCAGCGTGTGCCCCCATGCTTTTGTAAAGGAAAAGCATATCTTAAGGAGGTGCTGATTGGAGGCTCTCAGCTCCAGAGGAGGGAACTCCCGACCCCCTACTCTGCCCCAGCCTGCTGGTGGCACCCCGGATCCAGCGCCCAGCTGTGCAGCTGATCCCTGGTGCCTCCCACAACACCACAGTCCACCATAGTGGATCAAACAGGGACCCAGACAAGTGGAGAGAAAAGATCCGTGAAAGTGAAACTGCCACCTTGGCCATTCTTCAGGCAGAGATTTGCATCATCCTGCCCACCTTCCACCAGCCTCCACCTCGGTTCCTAAGGTAACATCACTAAACAGGAGACAAAGCCCCTCCCCTATGCCGAATCAAAGGCAACTAAGCAACGCAGACCTCCCAGTCAGTAGGCTAAAAAAAACCAAACCCAAACTGCGAGTAAATCTAGCTGCCTGCAAGGAAAACAGAGGGGGAAAGGCTGGAGATCAGCGCTGAAGAGACTTTAGACACTCAGGAAAGATTCCAGAGCTAGTCTGATCTCTTATTTTGACTTTTCATTTAATCATTTTGTCTGTTTGTTTTGCTCACTTTTGTTTGCTTTCTGATTTACACTATCTGTTTCATGATTTTATTGGTCTGTCTCTGTGTAGCTACCAGTATTCTTTAGGGAATTTTCTTGCATGTTTTTTTCACTTCTCTCCGGCCTTGTGTCTCTTTTTCACCTGTTAGTTGGTATGTATGTCTGTTTTCCCTCTCACTCTTCTCTCTTTCTAACTTCCTATTGATCCCCTCTTCCTCCATTATTTTCCTCTTTTGTACCTCCTTTTGATCCAGGGACCAAACCTACATCCCGCTGCACAGACAGATGTAAGGCAGTGGGAAATAGGTTCTAGTGTGCTCATATACCTGTTGGTAGATGCTGGAATCAGCATATAGATTCTGAATCACAGGTTCCCCCTCAATTAAACCTCAAAACTGCAAAAAGTACAGCCCCCAATCCACAGTCCAGCCTCAAAAGTCAACAAAGCCAGAGGACCCTCATAAGGAAGAACAGGAGATTGAACTAAAAGAAGTAAAAGCAACCCCACCTTTCCTGAAAAACATAATTAAAGAAGGGGAGGGAAAAGGGGAGAGAAAAATCCACACAGATGAAGAAAAGCCAAAAGAAGAATATGGGTCTCCCCCAGACCCCTGGGAGGGCAGACACTGAGAAAACTGACTTTTCAATGCAAACAATGAAGAGCCCCCAGAATGACTGGTCTCAAACTACAAACCTAGATATCAAGACATTAATGGAGAGATTAAAAAGAATTGAGGAGAGACAAAAAGAAACTAGGAAGGAGCTGATATCTGAGATAACAGTAATAAAGAGTACTGTGAATGAAATAAATAACAAACTGATAAGCATGGAAAGCAGAATTACCCAAGCAGAAGAAAGAATCTCAGAGCTTGAGGACCAAAATATAGAACTAACCCAAACTCTTAAAAACACAGAAAATAAGCTCAAAAAGACAGAACAAAACCTTCAAGAGATGAGTGATTACTCAAGAGACCGAACCTAAGAGTAATTGGCTTTCCTGAGGCAGAAAGGGAGACAGAGCCCACACTGGAACAAACTTTCCATGAGATCATTCAAGAAAACTTCCTTTATCTAATCAGTGATGCAAAAATTCAAACACAAGAGATTCAGAGAACCTCTGCAATACAACAAATGAGAAGACCAACTCCTAGACACATAATAATTCGCCTAAACAAAGTAGGCATAAAAGAAAAAATCCTAAAGGCAGCAAGAGAAAAAGGCCAAATCACCTACCATGGAAGACCAATTAGAATAGCAGCAGATTTACCTACAGAAACCCTGCAGGCTAAGAGAGCTTGGGGCCCTATCTTCAAAGTTCTAAAAGATAAACAATTTCAACCAAGAATAACCTACGCAGCCAAGTTAAGCTTCATCAGTGAGGGAGAATTGAAATCTTTCCCAGATATCCAATCCCTAAGAACTTACACTGCCACCAAATCACCTCTACACGAAACACTTCAGAAAGTACTAAACACAGAAGAAAAGGAAAAAAGAACAACGTTCTTCACAAGAGTACAGGAAAAAGAATAAAATACACATGAACAAACCCCCAAACCAAAAGAAAGACAAAAAACCAAGTGGAAGAACAACAACTCTATAAGAACTCTATGATAGGGATGAACTCTCACATTTCAATAATTAGTCTGAATGTGAATGGAATAAACGCACCACTGAAAAGATATAGAATGGCAAAATGGACAAAATTTCACCAGGCAACAATATACTGCCTTCAAGAGACCCGTCTCACTAGAAAGGACATGCACAGACTCAAAGTAAGAGGATGGGATACAAATTTCAGGTGAATGGAACACAAAAGAAAGGAGGAGTCGTGATCCTAATTTCAGACAAAATACCATTTAAGCTCTCAAAAATTAAAAAAGATACAGGGGGCCACTATAGAATGATAAAAGGTTCACTCCACCAACAAGAAATATCTATCCTAAACATATATGCACCCAACATAGGTGCGCCAACTTCCATAAAGCAACTTCTAGGAAAACTAAAGAAAGATATTGACTCTAACACCATCATAAATGGGGACTTTAATACTCCACTCACAACCCTAGACAGATCATCAGGGCAAAAAATCAGCAATGAGATTCAGAACCTCAATGTGACTCTTGACCAAATGGACTTAATTGATACCTACAGACCACTGCATCCAAAGACCACAGAATACACATTCTATTCATCACCGCATGGAATGTACTCTGAGATCGACTACATACTTGGCCATAAATCTAGCATAAGCAAATTTAAAAGGACTAAAATTTTAGCATGCACCTTATTGGACCACAGTGGAATAAAAATAAACACTAACGCCAACAAGGTCTCCCCAAAAACCACAAAGACATGGACACTAAACAGCATGATGCTAAACAACTCCTGGGTCAATGATGAAATCAAAACAGAGATCAAACGATACCTGGAAACAAATGAAAATGAAGAAACATCTTACCATAATCTCTGGTACGCCATGAAAGCTGTAATAAGAGGGGAATTTATATCCCTACAAATGCACATGAAGAAAATGGAAGGATCACAAATTAACAGCCTAACAAGCCACCTAAGGAAGCTGAAAACAAGATCACAAAAACCCTAATTTCAGCAGAAGAATCCAGATCACCAAAATAAAAGCCCAAATCCAGGACACAGAGACAAAAAGATAATACAAAAAAAAAAATCAATCAAACAAAAAGCTGGTTCTTCAAAAGGATAAACAAGATCTATGGTCCCCTAGCTAGAATGACCAAGAAAAAGAGAGAAAAAGCCCAAATAAACACAATCAGAAACACAAAAGATGAAGTCACATCTGACCCTGAAGATATACAAAAGATCATTAGAGACTACTATGTACACTTGTATGGAAACAAACTTGAAAACTTCAAGGAAATGAAGGACTTTCTGTCATCACACAACCTGCCTAGGTTGAAACAAAAAGAATTCGAGACCCTAAATAGACCAAGAACAATCAAGGAAATTGACTACGTAATAAGAAAACTACCTACAAAAGAAAGCCCTGTTCCAGATGGCTTTCTAGCAGAATTCTACAAGACATTTAAGGAGGAGCTTATACAAATCCTACTGAAGGTATTCCAGGTGATTGAAAAAGATGGAACTCCCCAAATCATTTTATGAAGCTAACATCACATTGATACCCAAGCCAGGTAAAGACCCAACAAACAGAGAGAACTACAGGCCAATATCTTTGATGAACATAGATGCTAAAATTCTCAACAAGATCCTAGAAAACCGGATTCAACAACACATCTCAAAAATCATCCATCATGACCAAGTGGGCTTCATCCCATGGGTGCAAGGCTGGTTCAACATTCATAAAACCATAAATGTAATTAAATACATCAACAGATGTCAAAGCAAAAACCACATGATTATATCATTAGATGCAGAAAAAGCTGTTGATAAAATCCAGCACCCCTTCTTGATAAAAACTCTTGAACATCTAGGCATATGGGGAGCATACCTCAAAATAGTAAAAGCCATCTATGAGAAACCCACAGCCAGCATACTCCTAAATGGACAAAAATTGGAACCATTTCCCCTGAAAACTGGAACAAGACAAAGATGACCACTCTTACCCCTCCTGTTCAATATAGTATTGGAAGTCCTGGCTCGAGCAATCAGAGAAGAGAAGGTATTCAGGGGTATCCAAATAGGAAAAGAGGAAGTCAAGTTAACTCTCTTTGCAGATGACATGGTTGTGTACCTTGAAAACCCAAGAGAATCTGTCAAAAACCTCCTTACATTGATAAAGGCCTTTGGCAAAGTCTCAGGATATAAAATAAATATGCAAAAGACAATAGCATTTCTTTACACCAATAATAAACAAACAGAAACCCAAATAAAAAACACAATTCCATTCACAATAGCCACAAAAAAAAAAAAAAAAAGAAATACCTTGGCATCTTCCTAACCAGAGATGTGAAAGACCTTTACAATGAAAACTACAAAACACTGCTCAAAGAAATCAAAGATGACACAAACAAGTGGAAAAATATCCCATGCTCATGGACTGGAAGAATCAACATTGTGAAGATGTCCATCTTACCTAAGGCAATCTACAGATTCAATGCAATACCCATCAAATTACCAGCAGCATTCTTCTCAGAACTAGAAAAAACAACACAGGAATTCATATGAAACCGAAATGACCAAGAATGGCCAGAGCAATTCTCAGCAAAAAAAAAAAAAACCAACAAAGCAGGTGGTATCACATTACCAGACTTCAGACTTTACTATAAAGCTACAATCATTAAAACACCTTGGTATTGGTATAGGAACAGGCATATAGATCAGTGGAATAGAATTGAAATTCCAGAAGCAAAACCTCAATTTCTCAACCAACTAATCTTCGACAAAACCTCCACCACCTACCACTGGGGAGAGGAGAACCTATTCAGTAAATGGTGCTGGGAAAACTGGCTGACCACATGCAGAAGATTGAAACAGGACCCCTATGTATCCCCATACACAAAAATTAACTCCAAATGGATCCAAGACCTAAATGTAAAACCTTAAACCATAAGAATCTTACAAAATGAAGGACATACCCTCATGGAAATTGGAACTGACATCCAATTCCTGAACAAAACTCGAAACCCACAGGCCATAAGAGAGAAGATAGATAAGTGGGACCTCATTAAACTGACAAGCTTCTGCAAAACCAAAGAAACCATCAAGAGAGCAGGGCGACTGCCTACAGACTGGGAAAAAATATCTGCCAACTCTAGGTCTGGCAAAGGCTTAACACCTTGGATCTACAAGAAACTCAAACATGCTGAAAAGAAAAAAACAAACAACTCCATTATAGAATGGGCAAAAGATTTGAACAGACACTTCTCAAAGGAAGACATCCGAGCAGCCAACAGACACATGAAGAAATGTTCAACCTCACTAATCATCAGGGAGATGCAAATCAAAACCACACGGAGATACCACCTAACTCCAGTCAGAATGGCAATTATCAATAACTCAAAAAATAACAGTTGCTGGAGAGGGTATGGTGAAATGGGAACACTTCTACACTGTTGGTGGGAATGTAAACTAGTGCAACCTCTGTGGAAAGCAGTGTGGTAATTACTAAAAGCTCTAAATATCAACCTCCCATATGATCCCACAATCCCCCTACTAGGAATATACCCAGAAGAACTCAAATCACTCTATAGAAAAGATACCTGCACACGTATGTTTAGCGCAGCATTGTTCACAATAGCAAGAATCTGGAATCAACCATGCTGTCCATCAAAAGAGGACTGGATTAAAAAAATGTGGCACATATACACGACGGAATACTACGCAGCCATAAAAAAGAGCAAAATCATGAATTTCGCAGCAACCTGGATGGAACTAGAGTCTATAATACTGAGTGACCTCTCACAGAAACAAAGATCTGAGTATCACATGTTCTCATTCATATAGTGGACCTTGAACATCCAATGTAATACTATAAAAAATGACTGACAGTAGTGGGAAACTATGGGGGGGAGAGAGATGGGATTAATGGTAGTAAATATCTGTCTGGGGACGGGGAGACATCTCTTATCAACAAGGGTGCCTGAACGAAGCATATTTGTATCCCTAACTCTTAACTGTACCCCACAATATCATAATAAAAAAATTGATTATAAAAAAAAACAAAACCACAATGAGATACCACCTTACACCAGTCAGAATGGCCATGATTTAAAAATAAGATAACAACAGATACTGGTGTAGCTGCAGAGAAAAGGGAATGATTATACACTGTTGGTGGGAAAGTAAATTAGTACAACCTCTATGGAAAGCAGTATGGAGATTACTCAAATAACTAAAAGTACATATACCATTTGATCTAGCAATCCCACTAATAGGTATCAAACATAAGGAACATAGGTTTTATATAAAAAAGACATCTGTACCCACATGTTCACCGCAGCATAATTCACAATTGCAAAGATGTGGAGTCAACATAAATGCCCATCAACCAATCAGAAGATAATGAAAATGTTTACACACACACACACACACACACACACACACACACACACACACACACACCATGGAATACTACGTATCCATAAAAAGGAATGAAATCACGTCCTTTACAGCAACATGGATGGAGCTGGAGATCATCATCCTAAGTAAACCGACTCAGAAACAAACTAAACACCGCACGCTCTCACTCACGTGGGAGCTAAACCGTCACAGAGATAGAAATAATAGATACTGGGGTCACCAATAAGGGGGAAGGAGGTAGGAGGAAGGAGATTAGAATCCCAAAACTACCTACTGGGCACAATGTTCACTTTTTGGGGAATGGGCCATCTGAGACCCATACCCCACCACTGCACAATAAATCCAATATAGCAAACGTGTACCCCCTGAATCTAAAATTTAAAAAAAAAATTTAAAAAGTTTTGATGGTCAAATAAATGAGAATACCTTTTTTAATTAGCTATTTTAACTCAGTGTATAATTACCTAGATATTTCCCAAGGTATAAATGATTCCATTTCAGATGTTTTGATATATACAGAAATATATGTGTGTGTGTTGGGCATATATATCTATATAATGCTTTGTTGTCCTAGAACTGCCCATTGGTTCAGAACCTGCTGTAAGCAATCAGTGGGAAGATGACAGGGCTTTGAGAATAGTAAAGTCCTGCATGAAAGAAAAGTATCAGGAAATAATTTTTTTTAATTTGTTTTTCTATCCCATCCAGTTCACCATGCTTTCTCAGACTGGGCCCTGAATAATCAGTTAATATCTCTGGCATCTCCTGGAGAGAGAGGAAGATGTCTCAAAATGGTCAGGGCTTATTGATGGTTGCCTACAGCATTCTTCTCCACTTGCGTTTTTTTCTTCACTTTCTCAGAGCAGGAAAAGCATGTTCTGTCTTATTAGATTTCAGAGACGTGGACATGGTACAATAATCCTGATTCAAAACTGTCAGCTAAAAAGAGGGGACTGAAGTCTTGGGTTAGTAATTTGAAAAGATATTAAGTAAAAAGGAAAGAAAATAGTTACAAGGTCTAAAGACAGAGTCTCTGATCAGAAAGACCTCTGTATTTCCCACTCATTATCCTTATAAAAATGAGTTGATTATGCCACTTAATATTCTAAATGAGAAGATCATTAGCACAAATGGTATGAATGAAACCAGCTCTCACTGTCATGCAAAGAGACAGGGGCATTTATATTTGGATGAAAAAAAATCATTGAAGATCTTAATATATAAATGGGCAAAAGAAATGAATAGAAATTTACACCAGAGGAAATTTAAATAATGGACATACTAGAAAGTGTTTATCTTGTCTTATGTAGCCCACACAGCAGAGAGTACAAAACGGTTAAACTGCAAGTTCCTAGCCTGTTCAGGCAGGTGGGATTATTTAGTTACGTTTCCGGGGAAGTGCCCTGGAATCCACATGTTCTCTCAATCTGGGTTAATCTGAGAGTTACCTCACTTAGTCTCTTCCTTTGGAGCTGGGATTGCTCTTTCTAGCAATTCTGACTGCTTGAAAAATGGTCTGTCACTTAGAACTCTCCTTTCATTGCAAATACATTCTGCAATAACAGCTCTTATTTGGGGATAGGGAGTACATGTCACATACAAGAGATTTTCCTAAGTGTTGCTATGTTAATTAATTTAATCTTTACCACCATCCTATGACATGTCTTCTCATCCTCCTCCTTCTTCTACAGATAAGTAAACTGAGGCACAGAGCAGTGAAGTGGTTTGCCCAAGCTCATAGAACTGGGAAGTGACTGAGCTGGGATTCAAAATCAGCCAGGCTGATTCTAGACCTCACACTAGCTCCCTATTTTCAACCTCTTTACCTTTATCACGAAGACCTCTTTTTTATCTCTTAGCTCAACTCAGCTGTTCCCATGTACTATGGGACAGCTGTGTTATGATCTTGCTAGGTACTTCCCCTGGGAAATAATTCAGTGGTCAAATATAGAGGAAAAAATAGAATAAAACGTATTTTCCTAATTTCTTAGTTTGTAACATGACGCTCCTAGAGGAAGGTCTATTATACAGTATTTCTCAAACTTATACCATCATGAAGCCTTTATTTTATGTTACTAATCTACATTTAGATAATCTAACATTGGGGAAAGCAACTAATGTGCAGGACACGACTGCAGAATATATCACTTTACCTAAATAGTAGCTGGCCCCGAGTTTTCTCCCAGACTTCACGTCTCATGGGGCCCCACACATGGGAGACGTTCTAGCTGCTTCCACACCATTACTCTTTCATCTTTGTGGGCATAAGAGCCCTTTTCCTTTGAGGCTAATGACATTCATCCATACCACTCTTTACTACTTCTCATTGCCTTTATTTGCTTAACTCCTGACCTCCTCTCCTTCTGCACTGAAGACTTTGGCAATTGCATGGCTCTTTTCCTCTCTACCCCAGATCCTTCAATTATTGTGGGCAGCGTCTGTGCAGATGAATCACCCAACAGCCATGCCTCTAAGATCCTTTTTTCTCTGTGACTCCCATGATCCTTACACTTACTCCCCTTCAACCACGTACACCCGTGGTCATTGCCAGGCATCCTATACCTATAAGAATGTTGTAACGTTCTGTATCTTATAATGACCTAAATTTCCCTCCTTCCACCTTACTCCCTTCCTTACAATGCTTCTGATTTTTAGCCATGTCAACACTGCTATACTCCCTAACTACCCTTTACCACATGGCCCACCACTCCCTAGCCAATATTTTACTTTCTTCTTTATTCAGCCTAAATCCCATGGTATACAACTTCAGTAACTCTATTGCTGACATCCTCGAGTCACTCTCTTATTCTTTGGCTAGAACTGTCCAGTTATGCTTGGTCATTCTTTTTTCCTGCTTCCAAAGATCCTATCTTTAGTCTAGAAAATTCTACTTTTTGGAAGAAGGAAGGTGATATTTATCACTCTCAATACTTTTCCACTTCCTCTTCCAGTGTGCACAAATAGTGGTTTATACTTATGTTTTCCTCATCTTCCTCCTTTGTTTTCTTTGAGGGTTAACAGAGATGAATCTCCAATATTGGCCATATCTTCAGCTGAAATTAGTTTTAGGAGTGAATGTTCATAACACATTTCCTTCTGTAATCTGAATGCCACCAATGAGTATTCTTGGACTTTCTAGCATCTTTCGCTGGCTTCATATTTTCAACAACACTTTTCATTACAATTGTCAATGGATGGATCTATCCCTTCCAGAAACATCCATATTACACAACAATTTTTTGTTTTTCTTAACACTTTTGTTGCAAGCCAATTTAGGCCAAATTAGATTTCTCCTGATTTAATTAAAATTCCCGCTGTTCAGGAGACATTTTGTGATGTGCAGCCAGCATACCCAGCAGAAATCTATGCATGTATATTTTAAAGGGTGCTTTCATGGATTGTACCTTCTGGGTGCTAGACACTTGACCTAGCAAAAATCACGTAATGTCTTCCCAGGCCTAATATCTGAATACAGCAATATCGGGATAGGTTCTTTACTCCTGGATTTTATAGAGATGATAAAAGGATTAGTTGAGCAAGACTAATCGTTTACTGTGGAAAGCAAACCAATACAGGTGATTAGACAGAAATACCTACAACAGTCACAAGTACAATTATGTTCTAATATCAATCCAGGTCCTCCTTGCAAGGAACTAAAGATAACCCTGATCCAGTCAGACCAAGAAAGCATCTCTTACCCAAGCTTGAATTCCTTTCTTTGTCTTCTTCTCTTCCAGTTGATTTCCAGGTATACGCCTTATACCATCTTATTCCACTGATTTTTTTTTCTCAGCCATCACTTCTGTGATTAATCACATTTTACTTTCAGTAGAGTCTTTATCAATTTACTTTTCTTTCAATTTTGCTTGCCTTTGATATACTTTGTAAAATTATACATGTCTACTTTTTTTTTTCTAACTCTGAGAAAGGCTAGTGTTGTTTACTTTGTGCTAGAGCCTCTCTATAACCTGAGTGTGGGGTCCTATCTGAGTTCACTGTCAAGTAGAGCTGAAGAGAATGGCCATTTATTCTTCTTTGTTGGATAGGAGTGTTCACTGAGGTATGAGCTTAATATGGACCGCCATATTGTTCAGAGCAAGGAAAAGAACTTGCTGAACAAGTATTTATAGCAGGCACTGTCAGCATCCCATTCATATACCTACCTCATCTTGCTTGCCAGTACTCTGTGCCTGGGACCTTCCCTTCTTCTCCCAAATGCACCTGTCCAAGTGAGAGGCAAGCGTGTCCAAGTGAGAGGCAAGGGGAATCAACAACCCCTAAGCAATGCTGAATCAATGGCTCTTGGGTGTGGCTGTGTATCTACCTCAAGTACCTCATTTCTTCAATAGGATATTTGTGAGGAGTGTGTTTTTCATCATTTCCCAAAGTGTTCCCTAGGATGAAGCTCTAGTCATCCACCATGGTAACTGACTTAATAGCACATCCTTTGTTGACTATTTTTTCCTCCTTGCATTATTTCCCCTAGCCCCCTATTGGGGTTCCCAGCACATCCCAAATAAGTGCCTCACTCAAATCCTTGTCTCAGGGTCTGCTTCTTAGAAGACCCAAATTAAACAAACATCACACTTTGTTTGAGCAGCAGTAACTCAGGGGCATTCCATTTAACTATTTAATACACACTACTGTGAGCTACATTGACATTGAGCTTCATTTTAAATACTTATAAAGATATCAAAAATTCAACTTTTTTTGTAAAATGACACATGAGCAATTACACCCAAGGAAGGCTTATATTTACTTCAGTGTTTCAGGGTCTGATAACTCCTCTTAAGTGTGTTTTTCAGACCAAAAAATTCAAAATCATTCCTGGGATCACAAATAGTGGGTTCAATTCTTAGGAGGAAAGGGGAGCCAACAAAATTATTTCCAATTATACCGAGATTATTAGAAGATAGTAGCAGTGTGATCCCTTAAAATGTGGTTGATTTATACATAGTACGTTTAAAACAATTTATTAAATTATATTCTGAGCAGCCTAAAAGTAAATATTTTTAGTGTAATTAGGGAAGTTGCTGTAGTTGTTCAGAGGCTTATATTCAAAGGCTTACTGCTAATAGAGAAAGTAGTCAAAGGTAGGGTATTCACTGATTAATTCATTCAGTCAAAAATATTATTGAGCTGTTGAAGTTCTCCATGGAATTATCACTTCAGTTATTGTGTTCTTCAACTCCAGAATTTCTGTCTGGTTCTTTTTTATGGTTTCTATCTCTCTGTTGAACTTCTTATCGTATCCAGATTTTGCTTTTCTGATTTTGTTTAGTTGTGTATCTGAGTCCTCTATAGCTCACTGGTCTTCTTTAAGATGATAAAATTTAATTATCTGTCAGGTATTCTCCATTTCTTTAGGGTCAGTTACTGGTGCTTTATTTTGTTCCTTTGGGGTGGCATGTTTTCTTGATTATTTATTCACAATCTTTGTGGCCTTGCATTAGTGCTTGAAAAAGTAGGCACTTCTTTCAATCTTTACAGACTGGTCTTGTCAGGAAAGCTCCTTCACTAGTCAACTCATCTAGAGACTCTGTGGGCTGGCTAGCAGGATCTGTGGATGGGCTTGTTGCCATATTCCTTCAGGTGAGCTGGCCTGATGCCTGCATCCATGAGGGTAAGCCCAGAGCCTACATATACAGGACCCAGCCTGGCGCCAAGAGCTACAACAGTGAGCTGGGAGATTTGGTCTGAAGAGGTGGGCTTAGAGACTGGAAGCACAAGGGTAGACCTAGAATCTGGGTCCATTGGTGCTGGCCTAGCATCTGGTGCTTCAGAAGCTAGGCTGGTGCTGGAATAGGTCTTGAGTCTGGGACTGCAGAGGCTAGCCAGGAGGCCAGGTATGTGGGAGCCAGCCTGTTGTCTGGGTCCATGGGGGTTAGCTTGGAGTCTAGGTTGGTAGGGGCTGGCCTGGCACTGGGGTGGGCTTGGAGCCTGGCACTGTGGGGCTGGCTTGGTGCTGTGGTAGGTCTAGAAGTTGGATCTAAGGGAGACAGCTTGGAGAATGGGGTTGTGGGTGTCATTTTGGAGCCTAGAGCCATATGGACTGGCCAGGCAAAGGGGTGGGTTTGTGAGAGCAACTTGGTCCTGGGGGTCACTGGGGCAGGCCTGGTACTGGGGTCCACAGTGAAGTTGGAAACTCATGTTGCTCTCCTTCCTCTACTTGAACGATATCTTTCTCCACACTGTGCTGCTGAGGGCTTGGGGAAGAGAAGTGGTGGCGTGGATAATGTGAAATGATCATTCCTACCATCTTTAGTGGGTTTTTTTTCTTATTTTTGTGCTGTTCTTAGGTGATGTAATCTTTCACCTGGACTCCTTAGCTCTTGTGAAAGTATTTTTGCAGGTAGATGGTTGTTCAAATTGATGTTTCTTCAATGAGATGAACACTGGAAACTCCTGTTCTGCCATCTTGCTGACATAACTCTCCAGATCCATTCCGCCTGATAATATTTATTTATGTATTTATCTGTTTGTTTTATGTCTCCCACACTAGGCTATAAGCTCCATGTGGGTGGTCAAGAGTTTTGTCTTTTTCATTGATCTGCCTTGTACCTCTAAAAGTGCCTGACACGGTTCAATTTATTTGTCAAATGAGTAACTGAATAAAACCCAAGTTCTTTTCAAACCCAGAGACATATAATGGACTGAAGGTACCTGAAAATTCTGAAAAAACTGTTGTTATAATTTGTGACTGCTCTGCCTAGGATTAACTGGCTCTATACTGTTATGTTCACAAAAAGTCACTAGCAATTTCCATAATAAACCAGTTTTTCACAGACACATGACCTTTGCTTGGTTTTGTGGGCTGGATACAATAAGCATAATTAAAGCAATAAATAAAAATGCTACTAACCACACAGGACCCAAAATTCACTTCCAAGGGGATTCCATGGGTTCTGACCCCTGTTTCACTAAATACACATTTAAATAGAGGAAGGAAAGTGCTTATAAATAATGAATGAGTTGATACGGGTCCACTGTCTGTTGTCCTCCATAATTCAAGGCCACAGCTTGAGGTGCAGGTCTTTCTGCTCCATGAACCTGAAGCTGAACTCACACTTGTTTCCAGATACTAGAACTGCTTCCAATTTGTCTCTTTTATATGGTCCACTTACAGCCACAGATCTATTTCATCTTCTCAATGCTGGTACCTATAGTGGGTAGGGAGATAATTTTCCATAGAGATCTTACATGTTTGTGCATTTTGCAAGTAAAGGCATTGAGAACCTTTCCTGAACTATCTTTTTGAGTCAGTTTGCATAGAAAAGAGCCTTGGAAGATACAGAATGAAGGCTGGGCAGTCTTCCTTTCAGCCTAGCCTTCTCCTAAAAGAAAGAGTTTCTTAAGTTCATGACTCCTCTTCTATAATGCATCCCATTCTGTGTGCAGGTGTTACCTGGTCCTTGTCACATCCCTCTGTGGAAATCGGGGCTTAGAAGTTTTGCACAAGATGATGGTGATTTTTTCACCTATTGCTTTTGCTTGTTTCTGACCCACGAGTCTTGTGTCTTCTGCAAGCAGCCATGAAACTAGAGGTTAACTTGTTAATTTGCAATGTGTGTAAAATCTCAGAATTTACTATCTTGACAATGCGAATTTGGTAACTTCTTGTCAACTGGGCAGGACCTAGATGATAAAATAAAATATAAAACCTGGTGATCAGGATGAGGAAGTATCTAAAAACCACATCTCATGAAGAGCAGTTGAAGGGACCCAAAGAGTTCAGTGTAGAAAAAAAAAAGGCCAAGAAAGAGCATGAAAGCAGTTCTCTAGTCTTAGAAGACTAATATAGAAGAAAGAATGCTCTTTGAATGGACTGCTACACAGGACAAAGTCCAAACCAATGTACAGAAGACATATGGAAGCAGATTTCAACCAATTTTTTCCTGCAGAAAAAGATACAACTAATGCATATGAACTGACTGGATTTAATATTAAGATAGAAATTGTTTGGTTCAGACTTTAAACAGGCATGATCAGTAATGAAATGAGTTCCCTCAGTGGGTCCTGTGCTCAAGGATATGGAAGGAGTTTAAACTTATCTCTGGAATCATATTTAAAGGATCCACTCTTTTACACCATGAGAAATTATTTTAGATAATATCGTAGGTTTTTTTTTTTTAACAATCTCACATTCTAGATATATTTGGTATCATCCTGCTGACATATACCTTCTAGACCACAGGTCCAGAAAAATTAGATTGAAAGTTTCTGTGTGGATTTTCCTGGAACTTCAAGGTACTGTGTATACTCCTCTCTATACCTTTCTGCTGACGTCTCATAAAAACATAACTCCAGAGACATCAAAGTTTGAACAAATGTGATTAGTATACATTCTGAGTTATGAGTATGACACCATCCTGGAATTACTTTAGAAACCCTTTATGTATCAAGAGTAAGTCCAGAGTTCTGAATCTTGGACTTTGTAGCTTGTCTAGGCTGGGACTCAGGACAAAATACAAGGACTGGTCCCATAGGTAGCAGCATCAGTAGCACCAGGTAAACTGGATTAGGAGGGCAAGGGCCACCCCTCCTACATTTTATTGGCCTGGACTTTGCCAGTTCTTCTGAAAGACATCATGGGTGCTGGATGCATCCTCCAGTGTCCCTTTAAAGACTTCAGTATAATGAAATACTTCTGAAAGGGAAAGGGCCTGGTTGCTAGGAAACCAATGGCTGCTATTAACCACACCTACAGGGCAGCTCCAGATGAAGTCCTTTCTCTTTAGAATGGAATTTCTAATTCATCCCTTCGACTGCTACTGCCTACATATTTAATTTCTTTTTGGGGTGCAGCAGCCATCTGGCCTGCTAACAAAGGGTTTCTAATTGATTATGCAAAGTGTTCATCACTACAACTTGGCCAGATGTGAGTCTTTCTTTTCTTCGTTCCTCCTTTGAAAGCAGAAGAAAATTGGACAGGTTTTTTCTTTCTTTCTTTGAAGCTAAGAATAAGTAACATGGTAACAGTTTCTTTTAGAGTTTTCACATCCATTTCTTTTTCTAAATTATTTTTATTAAACACCAGCCACTTCAGGCAAAGAACGGGGCTAGGCACTGAGGCAGATCACAGCAGGGAAGATGAGGAAATTTCTCCACTAATAGGTCATGATCAGGTTGGAGAAAGACAGATGGTGGGTAGACAATCCAGGCAATAGGGGTCAGGATGAGGGAAATTTTATTATAATAATAATAATCCCCATTTTACAGATGTGGAAACCGTCCATGTCACACAGCTGGTAAAGGTGGAACTTGGATATGAACCCAGGCAACAGGTAGCAGACAGAGCCTACATCCTTGGCCATGACCTTATGCTGCCTGTAACATGTAGTTATTATGATTATGATTAGATATGTGACTAGAAACGATCAGTGCCTGGTCCTTAGGGTGTGCTCAATATGAATTCACAGCAGAAAAAAAATCTGTTAAATTAGAACTCATAATGCCCAATCTTCCTCTGCATACACTGTAGGTCTATAACAAAATGAACAAATAGTGAAAGCAATTCAACTACAGCTCCATGAACTGAGTCCAGAAAAAAAAAACAACCAAACAATAAGCAACTCAGGAGCATAGTCAGGTAGAGGGAAGACCGTGGGGAGAAGCCACCTGGGTTCTCAACTCAGGTGCTTAACCGGGGAATCAACTACATTTTGAGAATTGTTATTGGCTGAATTATAACCACCTTCGCTATTCATATGTGGAAACCTTAACCCCCAGTACCTCAGAATGTGACTTTTAAAAGATAAGGTCTTTAAATGATGATTAGGTTAAAATGAGGTCATTGAGGTAGGGTCCCTAATATACTGGGATTGATTGGTGGTATCCTTAGGCGCGGAAGAATAGACACCACAAATATGAACACAGAGGAAAGGCCATGTGAGGACATGGAGAGAAGGAAGCCATCTATAAGCCAAGTAGAGAGACCTCAGAAGAAACCAACATGCTGGCATCTTGACTTGGACTTTCAGCTTCTAGAAATGTTAACAAATACATTTCTGTTGTTGCCATCCAGTCTGTGGTATTTTGCTGCAGCAGCCTTAGCAACTTATATAAGAATTTTCACACAGACCATCCAAATCTGAAGAGAAGCACATTTAATCTTCTTTCTCTTCTTATAACTGAAAATTCATGAAAAAGTTTTTAAGATGGGACTAATGACACATGGAAAGCAAAGAAGTCTGGAAGGGCGATGTGCTCTGATATAGTGAGGACTCCAGAGTTCCAGGCTGAATTGGAGCAATGAAGTCAAACGGCATCCTTCTCCCTCCAAGATAGCTTAATTTCCCCAGCCCTCCAAGTAAGTAAACACTAGAAGAGGACAGTTAACATACTCTCAGAAGAAAGTGTGCTCACCTATAATTCTAAGTGTCACATCTAATAGAAGTTTGCACTTGAGTCAGCTGAGCTTCCATGCCTCTTTCCTCTACCCATAATCATCCAAGATCTCAGATTTCCAAAAAGAAACACCCAATAGCTATCCTGAAAGATGCTTTTGAGGAAAAAAATTTAGTCGTTTTAAAAGTCACATCAGAACAAAGAGAAGTTCTATTCAGAACTAGTCAGTAAAAGCAAAATGAAAAAAGAAAGAAAGAAAAGAGTATGGTAATTCACAAATAAACTACAGAAAAAAGAAAAATTAATTCGTGCAAAATATAGACAGAGAATCCAGTCTAGAAGAAAACATAACCCAAGGAACAGAAGGCAATTCCCCATAAGTGTTTCTAGTTATTGAGCAACCTAATAAGAGTGAGAATTCAATAAAAACAAGTGTTCCAAGATGAGCTAATAAAGCAATGGAACACGATGCAAAGGGACATTACAGCCCTAAGGAAGAAAAATGGTAGAATCACATACTTTCATTACAGAACTAAAAAATTAAATTAAAAAAAGTAAAGAAGGGAACGGACATTGCTGAAAATTCAATTATTGAATGTGTGAAAAGGCTTGGAAACAGCACAGTGAAGGTAGGCTAAAATAGCAAAGAACGGAATCAGGTAGATGCTAATAGGGAAGAAAGAAAAAGATAAATCTAACAATCATTCAATTCTTTTAGCAAATATTATGGAGCACTACATCTGCACGGCAAAGTTCTTTACTGAGTTTGCAGGTAGTAAACAGGCCAATGCGTCAGATGGCGATAGGTGCCAAGGAAAATCATAAAATAATGGAAAGATACTGAAGATAGTGGTGGAACTTTGGCTATTTTATATGGGATGCTCAGAGGAGGTCTCACAGGGCAATTCTGAATGTGAAACATGAATGGAGTGAGGGAACCAGCCCCAAGGGTATTTCGGGGAAGTGAGTTCCAGGAAAAGGGAACACAATTGTTAGGCACTGGTGTGAGAACATTCCTCATATGTTTGGGAACTTCATGTGGGCTGGTGTGACAAACAGAGTCAGCAATGAGGAGGGTGATAGGAGATGAGGCCAGAGAAGTTGAAGAAGCCAGATCTGAATCATCTTGTAGCCATTGTGGGGATTTGGGTATGAATTCCATAGAATGCTTTGAACAGAAGACGGGCAGAGTAATTGGAGCTGAGTTGTTGTGAATAGACTTGTAGAGCAAGGGGAGATACAGAGAGACCCAGTCTGGAGGCCATTTCAGTAAATGAAGCAAGAGATGATGGTGCGATAGAGCAGGGTGGAAGGAGAAGTTGGTGAGAACTGGTCAGATTCTGGATATAGTGAAGAGAAAGGTCATAGGATTCACAAAAGGATCGAATATGGAGTATGGGAGCAGGAGAGGAGCCAAGAATAATTGCCAGAGTTTTGTCCTGAGCATCTGGAATGATAAAGTCTCCATTTATGAGACGGATAAGACTGCGATAGGAACAAGTTTGTGATGACACCAGAATCTGGCTTTGGACATGTTAAGTTTGCTCTTAGTTCAAGTGAAAATACAGGGGACGGTTGGATGTACAATCCTGGAATTCCAAGGAGAGTTTGGCTAAAAGATATAAATTTGTGAGTTATTGGCGCATAATTGAAGTCCTTAAAATAAAGAACACAATAAATTTAAAAAGTTATGCAAAGATATAACAAAAATTATAAAAATCTATGACTGCAGATTAAGAGAGATTGCTCTGCTTCCAAACAATTTGATGGAGGGCACCAAAGGAGAGAGAGCATGCAATGTGGAGACATCCTGATTCAGTTGCTGAACTTTCAGGAAAAAGAATGAGCTCCTCAGACATCCAAGAAGTCACTGAGGCAGGAGACAGGAAGACTGACCACAACACGATTCAATGTAGATCAAGTTCTACATTTTTTGGAGCGAATTGTCATTCAAGAATATCAGATATAACCAAGATGTGGTTCAAGAGCAGGACAGCAGGCAAGCATTCTAAAATAATTCATGCAACTCAGAAAATATTGTACCCCTGAGTTCTCACTGAAAAAAAAAATTACTTGAAAATGAAATCAGGTTACTTAAGAAATGAATCAAAGCATAGAACTCAGGAATGGAAGATGTAGTAAAAATGAGCATTGGATTCACTTAAATATTGTCCTAATACCAAATAATTGCAACAGTTATTCCTATAAAACAGAATGCACATACTACGAACCTTGGCAGTGTAAAACGATGCTCTTCAGATCAGGAGGCGGTGGGAGAAAGCGTGAGCATGCAAATGGCTTCATTGCTCAGGGGAGTCAATCAATACTGTGTAAAATTGAAACTTGTTACTTTAAAATACCTAGTGCCGCTAATGATGATCTTGATAATTTTATTTTCTAGCATCAGAAATATTTTAAAATAATCTATTATAGCAAATACACATTTTAAGATTAGCAATTCCTTCCACTTCATTTTAATTTCTTTGTTTTGGTAAATTCAAGTAAAATTAAGCAGTTTTAATTTAAAAACTCTGATTATCACATGATTTTGTTTTTAAAAAATCTATTCTCTATGTTTATCTAGAGAAAGACCTGTGGAGCAATATCTGTTTAAAACATTGATGGTTAGTTTTGGGTCAAATAATCTGAAGCAATGTTTTAATTTGTTGGGGTTTATTATGTGTGCTTTTCTGCGTTGCTTGACATACATTATATTTACAAAAATAATGTTATATCTCGTTTTTAAAAAGTGACCATGAGAGATTGCTTATGAGTGGCTACCAGAATGAACGAGAAAAGACAATATTGTGAGGTTGTTCTCTGAGAAAAGCATCTTGGAAGAGGAGCCTTAAACAGAGTATTTGCCAGTGGGAAGGATCTGGATGTGCTGAAAAGGAAGAAAAGGTATATGAAGCTGAGGAACATATAGGGAGAGGCTTGGGCAAAGATATTTCTTATTTAAGGAATAAAAAAGATATGTCTTATTCAAGGAATAAAAAAAGATATTTCTTATTCAAAGAATTTTAAAAGTCTTCCTTATATTCATCACCTATTATGTGCCAGAATAAAAGTATCTGTCTCTTGCAAGTTGAATGTTATATACCCATATACATTTACCCATATATAATAAATTCAGCAGACCTGGTGTGTTCAGATCCAGCACATTCCAAAGAAAAGAATGGCCCTTAACAGGCACTTGGAAGATGATTTCTTAGCCCTGGGAATATCCTGCCTAGTAAGAATGTGTTTGTATGACTGAAACTTCAGCTCAAACCACATAGTTTAGGTAGCATATGATAATGATGGGATTTAAAGTGAGCATGCCTGTGGTTTTGCTTGTATCAGTTTGACCTCTAGGGGCGCAGAAGACTGCGTAGTTGAGGTCAGTCACATGGGCATTCCATACCAACACGACTAACCCCCAATAAAAACCTTAGGTGCCAAAGCTCAGATCTCTGGTATTGGCAATGATTTGTATGTGTTGTCACACATCATTTCTAGGACAATTAACCACTGTTCACTTGATTCCACTAGGGGAGGACCACAGAAACCTGGCCCTTGTCTCTACTGGACTCTGTCTCGTGTACCTTTCCCTTTGGTGATTTCAATCTGTATCCTTTCAGTATAATAAACCATAACCATGAGTATAATAGCTATTCTGAGTTTTGTGAGACTTTCTGGTAAATCATCAAATCTGAGCATGGTCTTGGAGTCTTCCTATAGGACCCCCTATTTTACAGATGACCTAAAGCTCCAGGGATTTATGTGACTTGCATGTGACCACACAACCAATAAACAAAAGAACCAGGACTTAAACCTCAAGTCTTCCTGACTATAAAGCCTTACTTTTCTATCTACACCAGAGGTTTTCGAATCATTTTTCTTTTTAGCAGCATAATACTTTGGGATGGGTGTACAAGAAATCTTAATGGGATCCTCAATATGTAAAGTAAGAATTAGAATAATTAGGTATTCTTGCTGAAGTGGGAGTGAAGGTTTGGAGTCATGTCATTTGGTCCCCACTCACCCGCCCCCCTGAGTCTCTCTGAAGTATCATCAGGCTAAGCTAGACCTCTGGGAACAAGGTTGTAAACCTATACTAGGCACATTTCTATCTCTAGAATGACTTTTATCAGGTTTTTCTATCTGCCAAAATCCTTCATGGTCATCTTAGTCTTCATGTGTTCTTGGAAGATGCTGCTTGTCCCTCAAGTCACAGTTCATTGACACTCCAGTTTGAGATATCTAACTGTTCTGCTTTGCCTGAAGCTGTCTCAGTTTTTCCACTGCAAATTCCATGTTCCATAAAACATCTCAATCTCACACAAACCAGAATGGCCTGTGATCTCACTTCAGTCTTCTGTAGCAGTGCCCCTCAAGCTTGAATGTGGACCCGAGTCATCTAGGATCTTCTCAAAATGCAGACTTTAATTTAGTAGGTACGATGGGGCCTGAGATTTTGCATTTTTAACAAACTTCCAGGTGCTGCTGGTGGTCCTGCCAGTGTCAGGACTACAGTTTAAGTGGCGAGGAATAGGAGCATGCTTTGCTTTCTCTATCTCAGAGGTCACTGCACTGGATTGTAATTCCCTATGTGTTGGTTTCCCCAACTAACCAGTGAGTTCTCCCAAGGAAAGGAACAATGTCCTACACTGCTGTATTCCCACTACTAATAGGGTGCTCAGCACAAAGCAGGTGCTCACAAGATTTCATTTGGATGAGAATAGAGTAAAATTCCTTAAGAGAGACTGGGATTTGCACTTGAGGACCACCCAGGATCAGTTTGAATCCAGTTAATAAAGACCTTTGTGTGGAGCCAGGAAGGAACTTGATGGCGGGCTGGGGTGGGGATTCTTGAGTCTAGCTTTGTGTTATGTCCCTAAAGAGATCACTGGCATATATGACTGGGAGAAATGGAATGTGCTAGCCTCATTAGAATCCCCTGGAAAAACAGATGCTGGGAAATGACCTCTGGATTATATCATTTAAAAACACTGGGTACAAACTGTTTTCTCAGGATCAGCTCTCACACCTCAAATGCAGTCAGGGCAATTTAGACTCCTAATTCCAAACTGGCCTGTTGATACATCCAATATTAACTTGATGATTTGTGCCGGGTAGAATCCACAATGCCCCCAGCGATACCACCTATTCAATGGAAGAGGGGAAAGTTTCTGAGAAGTTAAGCAACTTGTCCAAGATTACACAGGGAGTAGACTGTGCAGAGCTTTAACTTAAGAGTCTTAACTTAAAGCTCTTTCAAGTGCAACACACCAAATCCCAGTGTAAAAACCACTGTGTGCCAGCCGGGGGGAATGTATAATTTTGTTTTTCAGGGTATCTAGGAAATAGCATTGTTTCCCTTGCAAACAGAACTATCAAAAGTTAAAAAGATTCAACTTTGCAGAATCCTAAAAGAAATAGCCATGGCCAATAACCTCTGAAGGGAGCTAACTGAATCTGCGCTTGGCATTGCCTGGAGCCGGCAGGACTGTAGTTGGCATAATTCTTCATCTGCTCAAGGGATAAAGAGGAAAGCAAACTTGCCCCTTATCTGGGAATCCCCCCTTATTTGGAAGATTTTGACTAGACCTTGATGTTCATTAGGGCCTAACGTATTATATGTAATGTTTGCTTTCTAATGACCACCAGATGGTTTTTCAATGCTAATGAGGGGTATATAATGACTCCCAGATTCCTAGTTAGAAGCTGTAGAAGTCAGCATGCTGTCAACCAAATGGATTCTCTGGGCAGAGTTAGCACTCCCCAGGGCGGGCCACCAAGCCAGTGTTTAAGCAGTATTGGGCCGGGGATTTGCCATATTTGCTGGTATTCACTGCTAGGCTCTAAGCAATGAGGGCATGCTCAGATGACGTTGACCGCCAGCATTAGCATACAGTAGGTACTAGATAGAGCTTCTTGTTGAGTTCATCAATGGATGTCATAGTTGGAATAGACCTTAAAGTTCATATTTGCCCACCTTTAGTGTGTGTGAGACTCTCATTATTTAAAAAATAACTTTTTCTTTTAAAAATCTTTATTATGTCATATCCCTGCAGAAAATTAGAAAGTATAGATAAGCAAAAAGAAAATAAGAGGCTGGGCTTGGTGGTTCAGCCTGTAATTGCAGCACTTTGGGAGGCCAAGGCAAGTGGATTGCCTGAGCCTGTAGGTTCGAGACCAGCACAGGCAACTTGGTGAGACCTCATCTCTACAAAAAATCAAAAAAATTAACTGGGTGTGGTAGCACGTGCCTGTAGTTCCAACTACTTGGAAGGTTTAGGTGGAAGGATTGCCGGAGCCCAGCAGGTCGATGCTGAGGTAGCCATGAGTGTACCACTGTACTCCAGCCTGGGCGACAGAGCGAGACTCCACCTCAAAAAACAAACAAACAAAAAAAACACAACAGCAACAAAAAGAAAGTAAGAAAGAAGAAAATGAAATAAAACAAAGAAAGAAGCAATAAAGAGTAGAAAAAATTTTTTAAGTCATTTATAGGCTTACTGTACCCAGGTCAATTTGCCTAAATCTTGTTTGACTAAGACAAGTTTGTCCATGAATAATTTGCTAACTCACATTTGTCTAAAATTTAGTCTTCTTTTTGCACTGATTTATATCTTACTCTTTCTCTTTCCATCTTTTTGGCATGTAAGTATCCTCAACAGAAAGTAACTTCTAACTTAAAAGCAATCTGACTTATTATTGTACATCAATTAAATTTTATCAGAATTGCAACATTTTAGACATTAAAAGAAACGTCTGAAAGAGAAATAATTTTAGCAAACTACTAGTAAATATTTAGAGAACTGGAAAATCAGTTTTAGGTGAAGTGGATGTTATCATACCCATTACCCATGAGTGACAAGTCTCCGTATTTGGTCTCTGTCCAGTTTTTTTGACATGGGTCTACTCATGTCACTGTAGTCATAGGAGATCCTTTCTATCTATCGGTCTATCTATCTGTCGATCTATCAATCATCTATCTATCTCTATCTTCCTATCTATACTACACATATACATAAATGTGTATATATAGACATATATGTATAATCACACATATTATATACATATTCCATTATATATGATATATAAAATATATCTTACATTCTATTCTGCATATCTTATATCCTACACAGCAACATTTAAACAAAAATGAGATTTTAATTTGATGCCTACTTAATTAATAGAAACTGTTTCATTAGAAATTCTATAACATTACTTCAAATACCTGAATAGTATTTGATTCTGTTGATAGGTTACCGTAGGATATGGCACGTATGCTCAAAGTCTGCTATTAAAAATAATATGCTCTATGACTCTTTTCTTTTTGCTTCTAAGAATATATTTAGGTCGTGCTTGGTGGCTGAGCCTATAATCCCAGCACTTTGGGAGGCCAAGGTGAGTGGATTGCCTGAGCCTGCGGGTTTGAGACCAGCCCAGGGAACTCGGCAAGACCTCGTCTCTACAACAAATCAAAATTAGCCAGGCATGGTAGCGCACACCTGTACTTCCAGCTACTTAGAAGACGGAGGTGGAAGGATCGCCGATGCCCGGCAGTTCAGTGCTGGGGTGGCCATGAGTGTGCCACTGCACTCCAGCCTGGGTGACAGAATGAGACTCCAACTCAAAAAAAATCTTTCATGATAATTCTTTTTGATGGTTTCATACTATGTAGATGTACATGGATACTACATAGAATAGATGCACCATAATGTTTCAAACTATTTATTGTCCTTTGGGGCTACACTTGTGTGTGCACATATAATATTTTCTCAGATTCAATTCCTAGAGTTAGTATGCATGCTGTTAAAGCTTTTGATGCACACATTTTCAAATTTCCCTCTAGAAATATTGTGTCAATTTGTACGTTCACCAGAGGGATATGATAATGGCAATTCCCCTCTTCCCTCACAACTGTTCTCAACTCTGGGCTGTTCTTTCTTTTTTTACTCTTTAATTTTGAAAACAATAATGCTCACATTAAAAAGAAAATGAAAACCAAACCAATAATACAGAATTATAGAAAGCAAAAAGGATAAAGCCTCCTTCCTTCTCTACATTCCTCCCCCTCATCTTCTCACACAATTTCACTACCAAGAATGATCTCTGTTGAAATATATGAGGAGCATCCTTCTAGAACATACTTTTATGCATTTAAATTGCAAGTACTTGAACATAAATGGAATCAGACTATATATATGCTATAAATCTTGCTTTTCTTTTTTTTAACCTAAAAATATATCCCCCAAATCATTCCATACCAGTACGTATAGATGATTCTTTTGAACAGTTACATAGTATTTGAAAAATGAATGTCACAATCATTTAAAAGATATTTCCTATATAATCACTGTTTCCAATTTTTTAAAGTGATCAATTTGATAAGTAAAAAATTATATTATTTCTATCTTAATACACATTTCTGTGATTTCCAATTTTGTTATACATTCCTTTTATACTCATTGACTGTTTGTACTTATTTTGCAAATTGCCCAGCTACACGTTGAGGCAGAGAACTCCTGTGCCCCCTAATACCTAGACTGGACATTTCTAATCGTGTGCTTGACTATGCTTTCTGGGTCTTTTGCTTCTGCGTGGGGACAAGCATGAGTGGCTGTACCTTATCCATGGAATGCAAGTGAAGGAAATGTGTATCATTTCTAGGCTAAGGTGGTTAAGAATGAGTGTCCTGGAATACTGTGGAGCTACATGCTGGAGAGATTCTGGGTTCCTGAATGACTGTGTGGAGCAGAAGTCCCCTACACTGAACTATGATAGAAAAGAAATAAATTCATTGTGTTAAGTCGCTGAGATTTGGGCCTGTTTATTATAGAACTAGAATTACTTACCCTGAAAAATACATGTATGGGCTCCCTTTTATCTTCCAAAACTATTCTTGACCTTCAAATAATATTGGTTTTATTTTTAGTGTTTAGAATTAAACTTGTTTAAATTCAATAGCCTCGGGGCATTTTCACTGTTTTCCCCACTGGAAATATTTCTCCCATGCTGACTTTTTTCATCTTCCAGGTCTCAATTTAATGCCTTCCTTGACCACCAATCTAATAAAATAAAGAAGCCTTTATAAAACATTTGTTGAGGAATGAATGATTCACAATATCCTCTACAGACATTTAGAAAACAGTACTGCATAATGGTATAAGTCCTAGACAGGGCTTGGTATACAGATGGATTTGACAATTTCTTACAGTAATTCTATGGCTTCCAGGAATTTGGGACCTGTGGTATGGTCAGACAAACTCATTTAGCAGATAGCAAAACTGACACTCATGGAGAAGTGACTTATCCAAAGTCACCAAGAGACTTGTCTTTTATTCCTCTAAAACCTACATCAGTAAGTGCAGTAGTTAAAACAGGTAGTATAGACACTTGACTCCAAACGTGCCACTTTGTCACATGTTCTTTAGTAATATGTCTAAACCTTTGTCTTTCTCCTTTGTAAAAAGGGGGCTTTAATACCTCAGTGTGATTGGGAAGTCAAAATAAGTAATGCAGTCAGATGTGTCTATATCCATGGATTCAACAAACTGTGGATCAAAAATATTCAGGAAAAGAAATTACACAAAGTTCCAAAAAGCAAAACTTAAATTTGCTAGGCGACATGAACCACTGTGAAGCCACATAAATGAAGTGATGCATTAGCATTGTATTCGGTATTATAAGTAATCTAAAGATGCTTTAAAGTACGTGAGAGGATGAACTTAGGTTATTCAAATGCTATGCCATTTTATTTAAGGTACTTGCATTCACAGAATTTGGTACTGAGAGAGAACAGCATACGTAAGGTTATTGTGATTGAAGTGTTCCTCTCTGAAAAGTGATCAATAAACAATATAAAGATTATAATAGTTTCTATTAGATGATTTTATTCCTCATTATTCACTTAATTCCTCATTTTTTTACCGATCCCCCCCTTTTTTTTCATGTCAGATCCTTGCCAAATCCTGGAAAAACAGAGATGTGTAAGGTATTATTTCTACTCTGGAGAGGTTCAGGGTCTCATAGCTGAGGAAGACTAGTGAGCAGATGGTTTATACTAAAGCAAGCTCAATGCTGTGCTCAGGTGTACAAAGGCAATACAGAATCTGCCTGAGGGGAACTGGAGGGTGGAAAGGGTGTTCCTTGATTTCCCTCTCTAGAAAGTGAGTGCTTGTGTCTCTACAAATGCACAACGCCTCCCAGATGAATAATATAGAAGCATGAGTACAAAAAGGCCCATATATGACAGAATGTGGTCTGTGGAAGTTTGGAGCCTCTGTACACCTCGTTACATACAGCCTCCACATGTCCTCGTTCTTCAAAGCATTGCTGTACAAAAGAGTTCTCAAACATGAGTTTGCATCTGAATCACCTAGATGGCTTGTTGAAACACAGATTGTTGAACCCCACTCCTAGTGCTTCCAATTCAGGAAGCTGGGGTTGGGACTTAAGATTTGGCATTTCTTATAATGCCCTGGCAGTGCTAATGCTGCTTGCCAGGGAACCAGCAGTGATATGCTTCAACAGCTCTCATCCCAGCTGCGTATTAGAACCATCTGGAAAACTTTATAAGACAGCCACACTGGAGCCCTATCTCCCACATATTCCATTTCTGTTGACCTAGGGTGGAGCGCACATGAGTAGGTTTGTTTGTTTTGTTTAGTTTTGTTTTTCCCTTTAATGGACTTTATTTTTTTAATAGTAGATTTAGGATCACAGTGAAATTGAGGGGAAGGTACAGAGATTTCCAATATATCCTGTTTCCCCACACATGCACAGCCTGTCTGCTTACCAACATCCCCCATCAGTGTGGTACATTTGTTGCAGTTGTTGAGTCTACACTGACCCATCATTATCACCCAAAGTCCATCGTTTACGCTGGGGTTCACTCTTGGTGTTGTATTTTCTATAAATATGGGCAAACATATAATGATACGTATCAACTGTTAAAAAAATCCTGTGTTCTGCCTATTCATCCCTCTCTTCCCCTAACTCCCACTGATCCTTTTATTATCTTTATAGTTTTCACTTTATATATAGTATGTCATATAGTTTTGACTTTATATATAGTATGTCATATAGTTGAAATCACACAGTATGTAGCATACTTAGATTGATTTATTTCACATAGTAATATACATTTAAGGTTTTCCTATGTCTTTTCATGGCTTATGACTTATTTCTTTTTATTGATGAATTTGATGAATAATATTCCATTGTCTAGATATACTGCAGTTTACTTAACCATTCACCGACTAAAGGACATTTTGGTTGCTTCCAAGTTTTAATAATTATGAATAAAGCTACCAAAAACATTTGCGTGTAGGTTTTTGTGTGAACATAAGCTTTTAACTTCTTTGAGTAAATACTAGGGAGTGTGATAGTTGGATTGCATGACAGGGGCATGTTTAGTTTTGTAAGAAATTACCAAATTGTCTTCCAAAGTGATTATACTATTTTACATTTCTATCTGCAATGAATGAGAGTCCCTATGGTTCCACACCCTTACCAGCATCTGGTATGCCAATTTTCTGGGTTTTGGCCATTGTAGTAGATGTATAGTATTACATGGTAATAGATGTGTAGTGTGAATTGCATTAATTTACTTTTCCCTAATGACATGTGTTGTGAAGCATCTTCTCTTAAGTTTATTTGCTATCAGTATATCTTCTTTAGTGAGGTGTTTTAAGGTCTTTGGCTTTTTTTTTTAGTTGAATTTCTTTTTTCTTACTGTTTTTTAAGTGTTCTTTCTATGTTTTGGATAAGTTATTTATCAGGTATGTCTTTTACAAATATTTTCTCCCAGTCTATGGCTTATCTTTTCATTCTCTTGATAGGTCTTTGACACAATGGAAGTTTTTAATTTTAATAAAATCCAGTTGTTCAATTCTTTATTTTCTAGGTAACAATTTTGGCATTGTATCAAAAAAGTCATTGCCAAACTCAAGGTCATCTAGAATTTCTCTTATGCTATTTTCAAGAAGTTTCATAGTTTTACATTTTGAATTTCAGTCTGTGATTCATTCTTAGTTAATTTTTGTGAAGGGTATAAGACCTGTGTCTAGATTTGCTTTTTTTGCTTGTGATTATCTAGTTGTTCCAGCATTATATATTAAAAAGACTGTCTTTGCTCCATGGATTGCCTTTGCTTCTTTGTCAAATATCAGTTGATTTAATTTATGTGAATCTATTTCTAAACTCTCTATTCTGTGCCATTTATATATTTGCCTAATTTTTTTCACCAGTCCAATACTCTTTTGATTACTGTCACTTTATAGTCGGTCTTGAGGTTGGGTAGTAGTGTCATACTCCAACTTTATTCTTTGTCCTTCAATATTGTGTTGACTATTCTAGGTTTTTTGTTTTTCTGTATAAACTTTAAAAGCAGTTTCTAGATAGCCACAAATAACTTGCTAAGATACTGACTGACATTACGTTGAATCCATAGATTCAAATTGAAAAACCTGATATATTAACAATATTGAGGCTTTGTGTCCATGAACATGGAATACCTCTTCATTTATTTTGTGACTCTGATTTTCTTCATCAGAATTTTGCAGTTTTATAGTTTTTGTATATATTTTGTTGGATTTATAACAAAGTATGCTGATGTAAATGGTGTGTATTTTTAAGTTCAAATTTCATCTTTTCATTGCTAATAATAGAAAGCAAACTAACTTTTGTTTGTAAATGATAACCTTGCTATAATCACTTTTTAGTTTCAGAATTTTTTTGCCAAATTTTTCCATTTTTTATATAAAAAATTATGTTACTGCAAAGAAAGACTTTTTTTCTTTCTTCTCAACAGTATTTTTTTCTTTTTGTCATTGCGTTAGCTAGAATTTCTGGTACAATGATAAAAAAGGAGTAGTTAAAGGGAACATCTTTGCCTTCCTCCTGATCAAGTTTCAAATTCTCATTATTACATATGATTTTAGTGTATATAGGTTTGTTTTAGACCAATCTATATCAAGTTGAGGAAGTTTTTTTCTGTTCATAGTTTACTGATTTTATTTTATTTATTTTTGATACAGTGTTTTGCTCTGTTGTACAGGTTGAAGTACAGTAGCATGCCAGTAGCATACAGTAGCATCCCAGTTCACTGCAGCCTCCTGACTCAAGCAATCCTTCTGCCTCAGTCTCCTGAATAGCTTGAACTGCAGGCATGTGCCACTAAACCCAACTTAGTTTTTACTTTTTTTTTTTTTTTGTAGAGATGAGGTCTCATTGAGCCCAGGCTGGTCTCAAATTCCTGAGTTCAAGTAATCCTCCCACCTCAGCTTCCCAAAGTGCTGGGATTATAGGCATGAGCAACTGTACCCAGATTACCGAGAGTTTTTAAAGTTATAATTGATTTCAAATGTTTTTCCTGCATCTATAGTAGATATGATCATGTGGTTTTAAAACTTAACCTGTTATTTAAAGTATATCATACTCAGTGAGCTATCACAGAAACAAAGAATTGAGTACTATATGTTCTCACTCAAGCAGACCTATAAGAAAGGGATTGGCAGTAGTGAGAAACTGCCAGGAGGGGTGGAATTAGAAGTTGAGGGAAGCTGCCAGGGAAGGGAGGGGCACACCTCAACAACAAGGGTAACTACATAATGAACATCTATATACCTAACCCTGAATTGTACCCCAAATCTTTAAAAGATAAAAATAAAATAAAATAAAATAAAATAAAATTTAACTTGTCGATATGATGGATTACATTAATCAATTTTTAAATGTTGAACCAACCTTGCATACCTGAGATAAATCCCACTTGGTTGTAATATGTAATTCTCTTTATGCATTGTTAGATTTGACTTGCTAATATTTTGTTGAGGATTTTTTTATACATATTTATGAGAGCTATTGGTCTGTAGTTTTTCTTTTTTGTAATAACTTTGTCTCATTTTAGTATTAAAATATTTCTGACCTCATGGAATGAGATGGAAAGTATATTCCTTCTGCTTCTATTCTCAGAAGAGATGGTAGAAAATTAATATTAATTTCTTCCTTAAATTTTTGGTAATTTCTCTTTTGGGAGGTTGTTAATTATTGATTCAATTTATTTAATTGATATAGGCTAATTTAAATTGTCTCTTTTTTCCTAAGTGAGTTTTGGCAGAATGTGCTTTAAGAAATTGGCTCACTTCATCTAGATTATCAAATTTATTATTCTTTTAATGTCCATAAGATCTGTAGTAATGTCCCCTGTTTTAGTTCTGGTATTAGTAATTTCTGCCATCTCTGTTTTATTCAAGTGGGTAAAAGTTTTTGGATTATATTCATGTTTTCAAAAAAAATCCAACTTTTAAAAAATTTGCTTATTGATTTCCTGTTTTTTCAATTTCAGTGATTTATGCTCAAATTTTATTATTTCTTTTTTTCTGCTTACTTTAAATTTTCTAAGCACTGCTTTTGCTGCATTCCTCAAATTTTGATAAGGTTTTTTGTTTTTATTTTGTTAAAATACTTTTAAAAATATCTCTTGAGATGTCATCTTTTACCTATGTAATATTCAGAAGTGTGTTATTTACACTTCACATATTTTGCAATTTTTCAGCTATCTTCTTGTTATTTAATTCTAGTTTAATTTTATTGTGATTTGAGAGCATTGTATGATTTTTATTCTTTAAATTTGCTGAGGTGAGTTTTATGGCCCAAAATATGACCTATCTTAGTGAATTTTCCATGCAAGCTTGAGAAGAATGTGCATTCTGTTGTTGTTGAATGAAATAATCTATATATATGTTCATTATGGTGGACTAATAGAGTTGTTGAGTTCGACTATGCTTTTTTTCTGATTTTCTGCCTGCAAGATCTGTCCATTTGAGGTAGGAAAGTGTTGAAGTCTTTAATTATAATCATGAATTCTTTTATTACTCCATGCAATTCTCTGTTTTTGCTTCATGTAGTTTGATGTTCTGTGGTTAGGTATATCACATTAAGAATTGTTATATCTTCTTGAATAATTGACCCCTTTATCAGCAGATAATGTCCCTCTTTATCCTTAATAACTTTTCTTGCTCTGAAGTCTGCTTTGTCTGATATTAGTATAGCTATACTCTTATTTTCTTTTGATTACTGTTAGTATAGGCTGTCTTTTTTCATTCATTTACTTCTAATCTCTATGTGTCTTTATATTTAAAGTGGGTTTCTTGTAGACAACATATAGTTAGGCCTTATTTTTATTCCTCTTTGACAATATCTGTGTTTTTTGTTGGTGCATTTAGCCATTGTTATTCAAAGTGATTATTGATATAGTTAGATGAATATATACCATATTTGTTACCATTTTCTATTTGTTGCTCTTGTTCTTTGTTTCTGTTTTAGTCTTCTCCTTTTTTCTGCCTTTTGTTGTTTTGACTGAATCACATTCCCTGTGATTTTATGTTCTTTTCTGTCTGAGTCCAAAGGCCCCCAAACCAGGAGCATTGATGTTTGAGACCAGGAGAAGATGGATCTCACCTCAAGAAGACAGAGCTAGAATCTTCACTGCTTCCATGTTTTTGTTCTGTTTGAATCCTTAATGGATTGGGATATGCACATCACTTTCCAGTGGTGAGAGTGGATCTTCTTTACTCAATCTACTTATTCAAATACTCCTCTCTTCCAGAAATACCCTCGCAGACACACCCAGAAATAATGTTTTACCAGTTGCCTGAGCACTTCCTAGCCCAGTTGACACATAAAATTAAGTTAATTCACATATCTTGATTAGTTAGCCCAAACTTCTATCCTTTTTCATGCTACTGGCCCATATAAGCCAAGAGTAATACATTTTCACAAAGCCAAGCTCTTTAATCTCAGACAAATTATGTTTCTGTGTCATATCTCATGACATGAAAATGTTAAGTGCATTTGGATGAATCTGGTAGAACTTAAACCTCCTATTTCATTCTAGAACACTGGGTGGATTTTTTTTTTTTAATTTTAGTTTACAATGGTCAGGATTCCTCCCATAGACTGAGGTAGACATTAGGGTAAGATCAGGTACGGCCTGATTTGTTGCTCTTTTCCCCCTAAATTGTGAAATATGGGAATGGCAAACTCATCATCAGCTCTAAAATTCTTTGATTCTATGTTAAGTTTTCAATCAGGACTGTAGCTCTTACTTTTTGAGCTCTTCCAGTGTGCAGATCTCTATATTAGGGCTTATACTTGTGTTCCTTTATCACACCTCACAGCTCATAAGTAAGGTATTATCACTTTTTTCACAGATGAAAACCCAAGCCTTGGGGAAATTAAGTATTTTCCACAGAGTAGCAATTGCCAAGCAAAGATTCTACTATGCTGCCATTGGTAGTACCTCTGCCTTGATTTTGCCCCAACATCCCCTTTGGAGGACTCCATACCACATCACAGGCATCATCTTTGGGATTTGCTATCATAAAGGACCCGGCTAATATCATCTCCTTTAATTCTTACTTAAGCCTAGGTGAAAGGTGCTATTATTAGTCCCATGAGAAAATTGAGGCACAGGGAGGTAGAATAGTCACTGAAAGTCACACAGCTGGTGAGTACCAGAGTCAGGATTTGGGCCTGGACAGTCTGACTCAAGTCCTAAATCACTGAACATGTAGCTGTTGGAAAATGTAAGCAGACTGCCCTGGACTCAGGCAGGTTTCAGAAAAGCAGGGAAGAAAGCCCCTGTCCCTTCCATTCCCTGTAATTTAAGATCACTCCCAACCCATTACCTTGAGAATCACAGCTGTGGACTTTGAAGATTCAAGAAGAGATAACATATTGCTGATTTTGAAAAGAGCTCACAGTCTAATGGGGGAAAGAGAAAGGGATATAAACCTGAATCAATATAATAGTAATCCTTACTGAGTGACTGTTAGCCAAGCACTCTTTTAGGTGCTTTTCAACAGCTGTATGAGGTAGATATTATTATAGTCCCCATATTACAGATGAGAAAATTGAGGAATAGAGAGATTAGAACATTTGCCTAAAGTCAATCAGCTATAAATGGCAGAAGTAGGATTTCAACCACAGCACAGCTGCACAGCTTCAGAGCCCCTCCTCTTATTTTACCTGGAAGAGCTTTGGAACCAGACATGGTGGTCAATGTGTAGGGGCTATTAATTTATTTACTTTTTTGCTACCTTACTGCAGACAGCCATGGCTCCATGGAGCAGAATTCTTATTTGACCACTGAGCGGATTGCTCTATATGTCTCTGTCATCTGGCTGAAGGTTAATTCATCAGTTCTTCTCAACCCCAGGGAGACTCAGACAGCAGAAGAGGAGGAGTAATTGAGCCTGCTGTTCTAATGACAGAGGCTAAAAGTTTAGAGCTGATTCACAAAAACTCAAGTGCCTATGAGGTAACAAATTTCTGTTGTTTTATCCAAAAAACAAACAGACAAAAAAATTCCTTAAAAATAAACAAGACAAAAAAGAGAGAGAGAGAGAGAGAGAGAAGTCAAATGTCTGTGTAAGCTAAGCTGGTAAGCAAGTGGGTGGGGTGTGGTCTTTGGAAATCAGAGGGCTTGCACTTTCCAAGGTAGAAGCCCTTCCACTGCAGATCTCAATTGATGAAGAGGAGCTATGGGTCCATAGCTGTCACATATTGTGCAGATTTTTTTTCTTTTGGTTTTGGAGATCTCACTCTGTTGACCGAGCTAGAGTACAGTGGCACAAGCTTAGCTCACTGCAACATTAAATTCCCGGATTCAAACAATCCTCCTGCTTCAGTCCCTCACATTACCAAGACTACAGGCATGCCTGGCTAATTTTTCATTAAATTATAGACAGGATCTCACTATATTGTCCAGGTTGGTCTTGAACTCTTGGCTTCAAGTGATCCTCCCTCTTCAGTCTTCCAAAGTGTTGGGGTTATGCATGTGTTTTTTAAAAAAAGAGACACAGATTTTTGCACAAAATTCTCCCAGTTAAAAAAGCGAATGTATTTATTCAACAAATTTTTATGAGGCAAATACGATGTGTAGTGTGTGCTAGGCACTGTCCTGCATGTGCTGAGTACAACAGTGGAGGAAAAAAGACCTTGCCCTCAAAGAGCTTACCATTTAGTGGTAAAAGATAGACAATACACAAATTAACAAATATGCCATAAATAAATATTCCAATGATATGTGCAACTAAGCAGGATAATAGAGACAATAATAAGTTCTTAATCCAAGGGGACTATTGTGTATCCAAGTGTCACTGATGTGGTGACATCTGAGCAGAGACTTTGAAAGAGGAAGAATGAAGTCAAAGACACCAAAATGAGAGTATGTCTGGTGTGTTGCAGGTGAAGCACTTTCCAGAGTGTCTGGAAGGGAGGGAGAAGAAGAAGAGTAGTGAGAAGTAGAGTCTGGGACGAAGAGAAGGCAGATCCTCCAGAGCCTTGCAGGCAATTGTAAGAAATTTATCTTCTGCAATGAATGACATGAGAAGCCAATAGAAAGTTTTGAGCAGAGAATTGATAAGATCAGACTTCCTGTTTTGAAATGATCATTTGGGCTGCTACTGGGAGTGGGAACATAGCAAGGGCAGAAGCAAGGTATTCAGAAACCTATTGGAAAATAATCCAGATGAGAGATTGAGGTGCCATGGATTTATAACACAGTGATGGAAGTGGGGTGACATTGTCAGATGCAGAATATATTTGAAGGTGATACTGACAGCACTTTTTGATGTGGAGTTTGAGAAAAGAGAGGAATCAAGGATAATCTCAAAGTTGTTGGCTTGAAAAATTGTAAGGCCCAAACTGCCACTTTCCACAAAGAAGAAGACTGGGTACAGGAGGAAGTCAGGGAAGGAAATGGAATCAGGGGGTTTGGAGATAAGAAGTTTGAGATTCCCTAGCAGGTGCACAAATGAAGATTATGTATTTTGTATGATTCTCTGGGATGGAATCTTGAAAACCAAGGGATTGAAGGAGATTATCCAAGGATTACCAGGGCATTGAGTGTAGATGCAAAAGTGATATGATCCTGAATTCAATGTGAGGCCTGTCAGAATGGTTATATTTTTCTCTTGGTGCATTCTGCTAGTGGGTACAAGTTCAGAATAGGCAGAGCAGCATTGGGACTTTGGCAAGTGTAACACGATGAAAGGAGAAGAATAAGGAAATTGAGGGTATATGCAAGGTGATTAATTTAATTATGGACCACAGTATCTAATTAGGGGGACTAATAAGTGTGGCTAAAAAAGATGAAAAGAAGATAGAATTAATGGGTCAGAGGTTCCCATAGGGTTGAAGAGTTGTTGGACTTGGATTACAAGAGAATGAGCTAGGCAGGTAGAAAGTGGTAGATGGAGAACAGGATACAGAAATAGTGATTACAGAAAGGGTGCAGATATTGGTGAGAACAGAGTCTGGAAGGGCATAACCAATGGTATGTGCAGATGAGGTAGGTGGGAGAGTTGATTCGTCAAAGAAAGTAGGTCAAGGAATTGAAAAGATAGTTACAAGAAGCCTCATTTACAACTGTAGCTCTGGAATGTTAGTTGACTCCAGTATTACTTGAAAGCCTCCCTTTCCCATACCAGTGGGAGTCCAAGAATATGCACTCCCAGCATGCTCCCATTGGACCTGGATGCTGCTGTTTCAGAACCACACTTTGAGAATTATTTTAGTTAGTAGCTACAAAGATATTGCAATTTCTAAGAATCATGTCAGGAGTAGTATCTTAACCATCAAGGAGTCGATGAAAGGACTTTTGCTAGAATACACTTTTATTACCAGTTAAAGAGATGTGTATTGTAGGACAATGAGTTTCAAACTTCGCTGTGCATCACGGTTACCTGGGGAGCTTGTGAAAATACAGTGTCCTGGAGAAGTAGTTGAGAGATTCTGAATCCATAGATGCAGGGTAAGATTCAGAAATATGCATATTAACAAACACCAGAAGTGTTTCCGAGTCAAGTGGTAAAAGGACCACTTCAGAAACACTGTGCAGAGTTAAGTATATAGTTCAGCTGTCTGACTTTGGGCTAGTTTACAAACTTTTCCGAGTTGAAGTTTTCTTGTCTGTAAAATGGTAATAAATATTTTTCCTGTAAGATTATTGTGATGATTGAATGAAATAAATGTGAAAACTTTTATAAATATTAATTCTCTCTATCAGCTATTCAATTTTTTATTACTCTAGATCACCATTTTATTGGGAGAAATTGCTTTCTCTATCCTGTGTATCATTTGTAAAAGGGAGAAGGAGTGAGAGGAAAAAAGGAATTTGCATTTATTGATATTCTACTTTGTGCAAGAAACTATATTAGGCATTTTATTCATATTTTAAAATTTTATTCTCATAGCAAACAGTTTCCAGGTGAGAAATCCCTCAGAGTTGGTGATGGGGTAATGAATCATACCTTTCTTCCTCTCATGCTTTTAACCAGTTGGAAAATCAACATAGCAGTCATAGAAGAATCAAATGCATTAATAGTAGTAAAACTGGACTAGAAGTGTAAGTGACCTTCCTAAGTCCCACTGTTATTTCACACACATACGCTCACTAGTATTACATGCATGGATTATACAAGTGCCTCGGACCAATTATTACCCTATTATTTATTGGCTCAAAATCCACCCTTTTATTGTGTGTGTGTGTGTGTGTGTGTGTGTGTGTGTGTGTGTGTGTGCGCGCTTGAGATGGTGTACCACTTTGTCACCTGGGCTGCAGTGCAATGGCTTGATCATAGTCACTGTAACCTCTGTAACCTCAAACTCCTGGGCTCAGGTGATCCTCCTGCCTCAGTTTCCCAAGTAGCTGGGACTACAGGTAAATGCCACCACACCTGGCTATTTTTTCTTTTTTAATTTTCCTAGAGGTGGGAGTCTCTACTTCCTGTTCTTATGAGCATCACCCAGCCTAGCTCCTTCACTTTGGCAGTGGTGGTTCCTTTTTATAGAAGCAGCTAAATTCAGTTTGCAGCATTTTTTTTTAACAACTGTAGAACCGGCCTCGTTACACTCCCTCTGCCCCACCACAGCAGCACCCCGGGCCTAGCAGCACCTTCTTCTCAGAGGTCGGGTCCCAACTCCAAGGGCTGTCCTCCAAGTTCTAAGCAGTGACTCTGGCCTCTTCCTTATGTTTCCCCAGCCCTGTGGGTGGGAGCAGCTTCTTGTGGTTACTATCTCTGTGAGACTCATAAGTTCTCTCTTATCCCTTCAGTTACCTAGGTAACAACTTTATACTAGTTAATGATTCTTTATATTAAGTTCTCTTTTCAAATAACTGGTGTGGTTTCTGTTTTCTGACTGAACTGACTGATATATACACACATACACAAACACAACATGTCTGTACAGACCAGGGAAAGCAGACAACTGCAGGGGTCTCCTTCCACTCCCTCAATTCCATGGTCAAGGTCTTCCCCAGAGATAGTTTATCCCATGCAGGAAAGAGAATGTATGCCTGGACAGTTTTAGCCCTCATGCCAAAGAAGAGAAAGCCAGGAGGGAACAAAGCTACCCCTGCTCTCCTAATGAGGACACCATGAGGGGTTAAGTCAGTCTTACACTGGCGGATTATATTCTCAAACCTTGAAGTCTTAACTCAATAATATCCTTAGCCCAGCCTTTCACGCCCCTCTCCTCTCTGGAAATTAATGCAGAGGGATTAAAAATCATCCCAAGCAAAGACTGGTTACGTCAGACTACATCGCTTGTCCAAAACACACGGGCTCAGGTATGTCTAATGATGCAAAATCCCTATCTTTACCATTTTATTATACGGCTTTTCTCACTAGCCTAGGTCCCAGGAATGGGACCGAAGACCAGATTTCAGCCCACAACCCCAGGATATTATTTTATAGTTTAGGAATGAAAGAAGCTTTCTATGGCCTGGAAAAGAGCAAATTTGTCATATGCCCAGACAACAGTACCTTCTTTTTCCTTTAATTTTTTTTTTTTTTTTTTTAGCTATGACCAAGCTTTTAAAAAACACAGTTACTTCTGATTATTCAGTGGTGGGGATGGGAAAAGGGATTATCCTGGTCAATGAGGTCATCTTTTCTTCTCTTCTCCTTCCCTCTACCCTTGCTACTCAGATTTAATTATTCTTTCCTATGTGACCACAGGACTTAATATATTCCTCTAGGGCTGACTTGGATTGTTTTCATCTTTGTAAACCCTTTCTTTGCCTCCCTGTCTCAGCCTGTTCAGCACAATCTGGCATCTTGTGGACTCTCTTCCTCGTGTCTTTTACCTCTCACTGGAATATAACTTCTTTGGGAGCAGGGGCCTCATTTTATTTATCTGTGCATCTCTGCAGTTCAGTTCTTCAGCGGGGTTGAAATTGATGGGTCTCAGAACTTGGAAAAAAAACACATCTTTATTTTCACCAGCCTCTAACAGATATTTAGCATATCCTTTAGTCACAAATGTAGGCAATAAGCGACAATTGAATCAGCAGTACCTGTAGCTTTGCCAACAATAGAAATCCCAGATGTTTTTATATCACATTAAAGGTTGTTGCAGACATTGTAAAATATCTGAAGCTCATCACTACTCTGACACTGTGGTAGTCATTAAACTTGCTGCTAGATTGTGTTGCAGTGTTTAAATAAAGAAACACGTATATTACTGTGTCACACTTTTAAAAAAGTATTTTGAAAACTGTAATTCAAATTAATTGTCTTCCTTTGTAAGTCTATGTTTTTGTTTTACACATTTAAATACATTATTCTGATAAGTGAACTCAGTATGACTTCATCAAACTGACAAAGGAATTCCTGTCGTAGTGTCTAACTCAGTGCCTGGTTCAAAGTGTGGTGAGTAAAATATATGTGAATGAGAGAATAAGATTAAGTAATTTCTGTTTCAAGGAAAAATATTTACTCTAAATTAATGAAAAAAGATAGTGTAACAGAAATAATTTGGAAGGTAAGTCCATTTAAGTTCATAGTTCTCACAGTATACCAAACAAATTCTAATGAAGTAAAGAGTTAAATATGTATTTTAAATCAAATTAATGAGAGTTTCTCATATTTACTTTTCAAATATTTACTGGATCCTTATCACATGCCACAGTTCTAGGCAACAGAATATAGCATAGAACATATAGAAACAAATTGAGTCTTTTCAAAATTTGGTGCTGGAACAATTAAACACTCACACAGAGGACATCAATGCCTATCTTAGACCATACACAGTATCAATCCACAATGGATAATACTCATAAAATTAAATCCTAAACCTATTAAACTTTTAGAAGAAAACACGGTAGAGAATCTTTGTAACTTTGGGTTAGGCAAAGATATATTAGATGCAATACCAAAACATAATCTATGTTGGACTTCATCAAAATTAAGAACCTGGGCTTTTCAAAAGGCACCATTCAGAGAATAAAAGATAAAACACAGACTGGAATAAAATATTTGTAAATCCTATATCTGATAAAAGACTTGTATTCAGAATACATAAAGAATGCCCCAAACTCATAGTAATAAGGAAATAAACAATCTAGTTAAAAATTTGCAAGGGGCCAGGCTCGGTGGCTCAGCCTGTAATCCTAGCACATTGGGAGGCAGAGGCGAGTGGGTTGCCTGAGCCTGCGGGTTCAAGACCAGCCTGGGCAACTTGGCCATACCTCCTCTCTACAATAAATCAAAAATTAGCTGGACATGGTAGCACGCACCTGTAGTTCCGACTACTTGGAAGGCGGAGGCAGAAGGATTGCTAGAGTCCAGCAGGTTGATGCTGGGGTGGCCATGAGTGTGCTACTGCACTCCAGACTGGGTGAAGGATTGAGACTCCTACTCAAAAAAATTTTTTTTGCAAGGAATTTAGGCCAGATGTGATGGGTCATGCTTGTAATCTCCGTACTTTGTGAGGTCAAGGCAGAATGACCGCTTGAGCCAAGGAGTCTGAGGTTTCAGGGAGCCACAACTGCATGACTGCACTCCAGCCTTGGTGACAAAGAAAGACTGTTTTGTTGTTGTTGTTCTTTCTTTGTTTTTTAAGACATATAAATACATAGAGGTGATACTAAGAATTATGAAGAATAGAGGCATTAAGGGGGGGATCAAAAGTTAGAGGACTTATGTACATTTAAACAGATGGGTCAAGGAAGCCCTCTCTGATAATGTGAGCTTAAAACACGGGCTTGAATACAGTTCATCGTATTTTTAAAGTTACAGAAAGAGGGGAGTATCAAACTCTCTGGAAGAATGATGATTTTCTACATTATATGATGGCAGGAAGAATGAAAAAAACTTTCCTTTTCAGTATTTTAAATTCTGTAAAACAAACCCTCTAAAAGATTGTAGGAGATAGTCCTGGAGCAAACAGACAGTGGTCTATGCCTTAGTGAATGATTAGGAACCTGGCCTGAGAGTGGGTTTTAAGCAGAATATGAGTGGTCATGGAGAAGGGAGAGGGGCTGCAGGAAAAGATGGATTCCAAGATGGAATCCTGGACAGTCCCCTCCTGCCCCCCAACCATGGGACCTGACCTCCTGCCACAAGACCTTCCATCGGAGACTTGACACCATCTTCTCTCTGATTGGAGTTTGAGAGGTTAAATGAGTAATTTCTCTTTGCAGGTGCTGTGATCAGGTGTTCTTTTTCTATATATAAAACTCTGGTGCTCATGTGCAGATATCCAGAAAGCTCAATTAATCCCAAACATCCCTTCCCATAGAGATATCCCAAAATAAAATCTTCAGCACATGTAAAGTGGCTTAACTGTTTCTTTGACTTAATGACTAAATTTAAATTTATGAAGGGTTTTATGAGACAGATGCTGAGCTTTATTCCCCAGGTTCATGGGCAGCTGAACAAGGAAACAGAAGCTCAAACTAAAGCTGGAGATTCTGGGGCTGGAAACAAGGAGGAATTTCTTAACCCATGGGGAGATTAAACAGAGGAACTGACTCTGCGGAGAAGTGAGGCAGGTTCTATCTCTAGAGTTATTCAAGGAGAAAAGAAATATGTCAGTTGTCTCATTAACATTTATCAATAGGGCATGGGGGGAGAGAGAGAGAGACAGAAAGACCGAGAAAGACTGAATTTGCCTTTCCTCTTTTATTCTATCTGGGCCCAAGCTGACTGGATGGTGTGGGTGGATCTTTTTTATTCAGTCCATCGATTCAACTGCTAATCTCCTCTGGAAACAGTCTCAGAGGCATACTCAGAAATAATTCTTCATCAGCTATCTGGGTATCTTTTAATCTAGTCAAGTTGTCATCTAAAATTAACCATCACAAGGAAGGATAGGCAAATAAAATTGAAATTAATCTGCTGCACCTCCTTGTAGTTACTCTCTACTATTACTACTAATAAACAAATAAAAATATAACAGAAACTTGAGATGCAGTGAGACATACTTCAGGACCTAACTTCATGGACTTAAGAAGGAAAACCTTCATGTGTAAGTCATGTGAATCGTGTCTTGAAAGATGAATATGTTTTGCAAAGTAAAGAGGAGTCAAGGACATTCCAGACAGAGAAAACAACAATGACAAAGGCTCAAAAACAGGAAAAAAAAATTGTTGTACTTGGGAGTGTAGAGAAATGGGGTGCAAATAAACAGTTTCTAGGGCAGAAGTGGTGGGAGGAAAAGACAGGTAACATTAATATTGTGGCAATATCTGATCTATTTACATTTACTTACTTGTTAATCCATCTTCCCTAATGGAATGCAAACTCCATAAAAGCAGGGACTTTCCTCCACACACAAAACTCTGTCTAGCACATAGTAGGACACAATAAATATCTGTAGACTGAATGAATAAAGAATGGTCTGTAGGCCTTGTGAGGGGAAGTTAGACTTTATCCCAGGGCTGCTGGGAGGGGACTTAATTTGCTGAGAAGCAGTTGAAGGTGATGGTGAAATTTGGGGTTCAGGAAGAAAACTATGATGTTAGAAGAAATGATGAAGGCTAGAGAGTGGAATCCTGGCAATGGGGGCTGGATGCAGCGGCAACAGGAAACTAGCCAAGAGTTTCGTAAAAGAAGAGGGTGCAGGCCCATGCTTTCTAGAATAGAAGGGACTACCAGAGCTGAAGGGACTGCATGCTGGACCTTCAAGCTGCTGGGGCATGTGAGGAATTGATGAGGTGCTCAAGATTTTGCAGAAAAATTTAGTAAAACGAAGGACTGTTGATTGAGGTTTTCCTTTTGTTGAATATTATTCAGCACGTTATTCATCTGGCATAATCTAGAAACTGCTGCAATATAGAATTGTTACTCATTGATCTACATAAACTTTTTTTTTTTCTTTTTGAGTTGGAGTCTCACTCAGTCGCCCAGACTGGAGTGCGCTTCCGGCCACCGCAGCCTCGCCTGCTGGGCTCCGGCCATCCTTCCGCCTCAGCCTTCCAAGTAGCCGGGATTACAGGCGCGTGCTACCACGCCCGGCTGATTTTTTTTATTTATTGTAGAGATGAGGTCTCGCTGCCCAGGCGGGTCTCAAACCCGCGGGCTCAGGCAATCCATTCACCTCAGCCTCCCAAAGGCGCGGGATTACAGGCTGAGCCACCGAGCCCGGCTGATCTACATAAACTTTTATATGTGTATTTTCTCACTGTGTATGGTATTCCTTAGAAACTGTGAACAGTAATAAGAGCACGGAAATCAGAAGCTCTGAATTCAAGTTCTAGCTTTTCTACTCATTGGAAGTGTGGTCCCGAGGAAGGTACCTTACCTCTGAGTTTCATCTTCATTTATGAAGAGGGTTAACTGATCATTTTCTGTCCACTTCAGAGGCTTATTGAAATAATCGTATGAGACTTAGGATCTCATAAGGAAAAGACCTAGCATTTGTTAAATTCCAGGGATGAGGTTAAGCACTTGACATGCATATTCTCACTTAATCCTTATAACAATCTATGAGGTACTATATTACTATTCCCAATTATAATATTATCCTCAATTTACAGATTTCAGAGCTGAGGCTAAGAGATTAATTAAACCCAGCACTATTTTATAAGTTGCAAAGTACTATTAAAAAGAAAGTGTCAGTATGACTACCACCTTTGCTTTCTGGGGAAAATATGAAGCACTTCCAATAGGTGGATCGCACCTATGAAATTTAATGACTTGCACAAATGACTGAAGAAAAGATAAGAAAACAAAACAAGGGGGAAAAAGCTATAACAAATACATGCAAAGCAGTATTCTGTGCAGGGTCAGGTCAGTATGAGGTCTTGGAGCAAGTCAGAGAACAAAAAGAGGGAGTTCAGAAAAGACATCTGTAAACAATGGCTGTAATGGAGACATTTGCAGTGAGACAGATTATGTTGCCAGATGGTTTAATCCATCACCTGCAACCTAGGAATGCTCAGACCTGGCTGGAACCTGATCTATAGCTACTCTTCTCTCCATTCCTCTTCTAAACTGGCTGCCACGGAAACTGGAGGGTCCCTAGAGCATGAAGGGAAAATCCCTGCTCTGGATGTTTGGATGTTCTTCCTGTGATCCTGTGAAGAAGAATTTTCCCATGAGAGTCTTGGAACTGCTTCTAACTCCATATATATATATGAAAAGAGAGAGAGAGAGAGAGACATGGTTTATAAGGAACTGTCTCTCACAATTGTGGAAGCTGGCAAGTTGAAAATCTGCAGGTGGGGCCGGCAGGCTTGCATTCCAGGAAAAGCTGATGTTGCAGTTCAAGTCCAAAGGCCACCTGCCAGCAGAATTCCCTCTTATTTTGGGCAAGTCATTCTTTTGTTCTAGTCAGCCTTCAACTGATTGGATGAGGTCCACTAATATTAAGAAGAGCAATCTGCTTTACTTAAAGTCCATTGATTTACATGTTAGCTTTATTTTAAAAAATGCTCACAGAAGCATCCAGGATAAACTTTGACCACATATCTGGACACTATGGTCCAACAAAGTTGGCACATAAAATTCATCATCATACCTGGCTGATCATTCAATTCTCGGCTTAGTGCTGGGTTGAAGCAAGGCTAAGAACACTCAGCTCATCAACTAGGCAAGTCAACAATAATCAAGGGACTCTAGCTGGCTTTTCAATGGGTTCTTTCAACTCTAGTGTCTGGTGTAGACTGTGCAAAGAGTGCTAGCCTGAGAGACAAGGCTCCACAGCAACTGACCCTATGCCTTGCGTCTCCCTGCCCAAGCCCCTTTATTGCTTCCTACATATCTTGGCAGAAAGTTTGTGCTAAAATGAAAGTCCGCCATAGTATACCCTATGTTATCACTCTTTAAAAGGACCATAGAATACCCTACAAAGCCTACCATCACCCTGGCTCCCTCTCCAGCCTCCATGCTGCACCTTGTATGCTGAGCTATGCGAAATCGCAACACACACTACCTCCAGGTCATTGCTCTTGTTTCCTCTGCCCTGATTGTCTTTGGTCAGTTGGCAGGAAGCTATTCTTAAGGCTCACCCTTAGAGTTCCTTCTACAGTCTTTTCAGATTTCCCCAGCCACTCCCTTTTACTGAACACACAATGGACTAGCCTTCCTGTTGTAAAATCTATGCTGCTTTTTTGTATTTACACATTTGTTTTTGTGTCTTGCTTACCTGCTGACTAAGAATTACATTCCACACATGAGAGGTGCTCAATGATTGTTTCCTAAATGGCGAATGAATGAATGGGGGGTGGACACAGCCAGGAATGAATGGTGTCCAATAAGAGGTGTTATATCACTTGCATGGACAGAGCTAGGATTTGAACCTACATTTTTCTGCCTACAAAGTCACTGATGTTTGCCTGAAAACAATGACGCTACAGTGAGAATCTGCAGATGATGCCAGGCTGGCTATATTTGAATCTCCAAGGCAGTTGTTTGGCAAAAATACAGGTTCCTGGGTTCCACCCAGATCTAGCAAATCAAACACTCTTGATGGTAAAACAAAACAAAACAAAACAAAACAAAACAAAACAAAAATGCGGGAGAAAGAGTGTTAGGATAGCTGGCTTAAAATTTTTTTCATCTGGGATCGAAACTCTAGGAGTCTTTCTGCTAGGAATAATACACAGATGCCTGTGAATGTGGTACACAAATGTTATTGCCAAAATCGCTGACACTTTTTTTTTTTGAAGTTGGAGTCTCACTCCAGTGCCCAAGCTGGAGTGCGGTGGCATGCTCACAGGCCACCCCAGTGTTGACCTGCTAGGCTCAGGCAATCCTTCTGCCTCAGCCTTCCAAGTAGCCGGAACTACAGGCACACACTGCCACATCTGACTAATTTTTTTGATTTATTGTAGAGATGAGGTCTCGCCAAGTTGCCCAGTCTGTTCTTGAACCCGTGGGCTCAGGCGATCCCCTCATCTCAGCCTCCCACAGCGCTGGGATTACAGGATTGAGCCACCGTGTCTGGCCACTGATGCGTATTTTTAAAAAGGCAAGTCACAAAGAATATATGCTATGGTTCTATTTGCTTTGAAATTCAACGTATGGGTGTCTTTTATTTCCTTATGTATATGCTATGGTCTAAATGTTTTTGTTTCCCTCAAATTCATATGTTAAAATCCTAACCCAAGGCGACTGTATTAGAAGGTGGGGTATTAAAAGATAATTAGGTTATGGGGGCAGAGACTTCTGTTTAGGGTTAGTGCCCTTATAAAATAGAGACTCCAGAGAGCTGCCTTGCTTCTTCTACCACTTGAGGAGATAGTGAGAAGACACCATCTTTGAGAAATGGACCCTCACTAGCCACTGACTCTGCTAGCACCTTGACTTTGGACTTCTGAGCCTCCAGAATTGTGAGAAATAAAGGTTTATTGTTTATAAGCCACCTAGTCTATAATATTTTTGTTATAGTAGCCTGAATGGACTAAGACAATATGTAAGTGCGTACATGTGTTGATACACACACCAAACTGTTGACGCTGGTTTTCTCTGTAATTTGACAATAAAGTGATTTAAAATCAAAATTAAAATCTTTCAGGCATGAGGAAGTATTTGGGAGATGACAGAAATGTCACAACTAGATTGTGGTGATAGTTGTACAACTGTATAAATTTACTAAAAATTATTGAATTTTGTGCTTATATGAGTGAACTTTGTAGTATGTAAATAATGCCTCAATAAAGCTGTTTTGAAAACAAGTTTCCCAGGTGATTTTGATGTGTACCTAATTTGGGGAACCCCAGCTGTAAAATGTTATTTCCACTCCTTTCCTTTTTTCTAAATCCCATCTTCTTTTCTTAAATGAATATGTGTTTACTCTTCATTAGGAAAGGTGATAATAAAATCAGGAACACATGGTAAAAACCCAAATGCCATAAACGTTTCTACAAAGTATTTATAACTTTGCATATTTAAGAATTAGCAAAAGAAAAACACATCAGAGTTAGAATACTTTAGAGAATTCTAACTTTTTTCAAGTTTAAATTTTAAAAATGTCTGATCTTACATACTACTGAAGTCTATGGCTAAGCATCATTCTTGAAAACATAATGTCTAGAGGGATGCATTTTAAACATAGGACTCAATATTACCTACCTCATAGGGGTATGTAAGAAATAACTGTATTAATGGGAACCTACTATAATCTTCTTTGCCCCAGTTCCCACTAAGCAAAGCTGGCTTTGCAATCTCTTCCCCCAGACCTCAGTTTATTGACCATGGAGGGCTCTTGGCCCATAGGTAGCTGCTTTATAGTTTGGCAAGAGTCTGTGTGGTTGCTTGGCTAAGCAAGAGCTTTGCCAAGATCTATGTTGACCCGCTGAACCCATAAGATTCCTTTCTAGTGATGTTTTAAGGCACCCAAATACAAGATAAATCAACTCATGGCCCCAACAGCGGAGCGTGAGATTGGGGAATAGTGTATTATCTGCTCAGTCTCAAGCTATCACCTGATGGCTCAGGAAAGAGTTTCCCATATGCTGAATGATATTCCAGTCTCTGTGTGGACTGCCTGAGTACCTTTTCCCTGTTTCTTCATTTCCTGTGCATTTTATAGAAAACTCTTTCTTGCTGCAACCTGAATGACGCTCTGCACCTTATGGGTGAAGCAGCCTAATTCATCCAATGCAGAAAGTGGCCCAAGAGCAGCCAGGATGGGGTGTTCATTAGTGATGGCTCTCTACCATCCATGCTGTATTTAATATGTGCACTTGGGCCTGTTGGAAACAGGTTGCACACACCAGCTTCTTGGCTTCTCCATGCTCGTTTGAGGTGGGTACGATTTTTATTATTATTTGCTTTTTAGAGATGCGGGAACTTAGACAGTTGGGAAATGGGTCTGTAAATTAAATCCAGCCAGTCTGGGGCCAGAACACATGCCCTAACCACTGTGCCATGCCTTCTTTCTGTCAATACCAACTCCCTTTTCTTTTCATTTTCCTTATAGCACAATTTCTTAAGAGTCTTCCATCTGCTTCTGAGGTCAAAGTAGGTCACTGTTTAATCTTTCTATTTACCTTAAAGCTCAATAATTCAAAAACCTTCACCAAATCAGATTCTGCCTTTCCTCCTGTGTGCTCTTTTTTTCTGTGATTTGCATAGCAGAGTATCTCATATTTCTTGAGCCTTAATTCAAAGGAGTCAAATGTGCTCTGCAATAGAAAAAGGCACAAAACAGAGGGGAAATGTAGCAGAAGGAAGATAACTTCAATATCTGACCTATTTTCTTTTTTGGTGTTAGAAACAGGAATGACTTTAGAAGTACAAAGTATAACTTGAGGGATCATAGAAACTTTAATCATTCTAGTACAACATTTCAGACAATTCTTCCAGCTAAAAATATTTTCTCTACATTGAAAGTGAATTTTTATTCCTTTTAAAAATGCGCAGGTCCATGAAAAAGAAATTCACACGACTTCAACAACATCAGAGTGGGAATGAGTTTATTTCTGATAAAGAAGAAAAATTCCGAGTTAGAGGACCTTAGTCTTCTCAGTCCCTATTCTGCCATTTGCTGGCTCTGTGGCTTTTGGGTAGGTCACTGGTTCCCTGAGCTCAGATTCTTCATCTGTGAGCTGTCTTTCTTGTAGGCCCACTAGTATGATATACCATGTGTCGTGAGTGGTGTGAGATCAGACATAATCAGGTTCACACACATTTGTTTCATTTAATAAGGTGAGACATATTGATGCTTAATCATAGAAACCACCAGCTATCCAAGGTTTCCAAGAAGGCAAGTCCCCGTAGTACTATCCATTCACTCAGTAGTCAGAGCTGCAGGCACACAGGCTCAAGTCAACCCACAGGTCAGTCAATATTGCAAATCATAGAGTAGTATACTTACTCAATATTTAAATGTCATAGATTAAACATTCCATACCAGAGTAACATTTAACATCAAGAGAAAAGGGGATAGGGAAAGAGGTTAATATACTAGTACAAGGAGAACAATGTGGACAAGGAAAACCAGTTTCCTGAAAAAGGAACTCAAATAAAACAAATGTAAGTTTCAAGCTTGAAGACTGGGAAGGTCAATTTCTATGCTTATTAAAAAAAAAAAACCCCAACAACTGTAACCATTAGTGATGTGAACAGTTGTCAATGACTTGCAAGGAAGAAAGGAAGACTCCTTGATTTGGACAGAGCCTTCAGCAGCAGATGCTGGGTACTGACTATGAGTGCAAGATGGTGTCTGTGAAGATGGCCACATTGAACTGGTAAAGTCTTGCTCTTTTTATAGTCCTTGAGTCCTCTGGTGAGGGCTGGGGAAACACACTTATCTAGTTGGGTGTAGTCTCTGTTGACCTTCTGGCCCTGATGGTCTGATGTCTTTGGAAATGTAAGACGGAGTCATTTTCTAAGATGGAGTTACTTATGACAGGAGTGTTCAATACAATGTGCACAAAGTACCTCACACACAGTTCAGGCAGATTGCAGTGTGACACTAAATGATGTTCATTGTTGAAGGCAGAATAGGAGTAAGTTCCTGAGACTTATGCTTAGATGAAACCTCACCTTCATAAAGCCATGAAATTTCTTTATCTGAGGAAAATCCTCCATTCTTTACAAGATTTTTATGAGACTTAAATAAAATGACTTTGAGGAGATATGTTGCCAGTAAGCATAATTCCTGTCAAAGCTCTTCATCCCAAAGATATTTCTTGAGCAGAAAACATGCTGTGTATTGGAGAGGGCATAATTATTATCCTTGTTACTATAGTGTGGGGGCAAGTATGATGGGATAACATAAGATATAGATTCATAGTAGAAGGCAAGTATATACAAGGGTAGATAGAGATAGTTGGGGATAGGTAAGGGCAGAAGAGGATAGGGGAGGATGGACAAGGCAATTGAGGCTAGATGAAGACAGATGAGGTTGAAGAAAGCAGTCAAGGGTGAATGGCGACAGCTGAGGATAGATAAGGTTAGAGAAGAATAGAGGAGGAGGATGGATGAGGTAACTGAAGGTAGATGGAGATTGACAAAGTTAAAAAGGGTAGTCAAGGGTGGGCGAGAATACTTGAGGCTGGGCAAGGGTAACTGAGGATCAGTGAGGGAGCTTTTGAACCATGGGTAGGGGAGCATTGGATGGAGAAGGGAGGAAACAGAAGCATTATGTTTGGAAACTGAAGCCAGGCCATTGTAGCAGGTGCTTTTAGTGAGGGGAAGACAGAGTTCCCTGTTGTTGAAGATGCCAAGATGCTAAGGGCTCGGGAGGTCACCGGGATTCTAAGCCTGAAGGTGAGAGAAGCTACAAAAGCTAGAATCCACTCCTAAGCAATGTTGTAGCATGCTGTCATGCACCAAACACCAAAAAGCAGTCAATTTTCTCATTTTTCCTTTAGCCTAAATTTTTTACGTTGCTAATGATTGACCTATCTCTGTCTGGGTCACACGAGGAAGGCATGTGTGATTTCTCTGCAAATGACTGTCTCTGCTTCTGGTGAAGAGTTGATAACTCTCCCCAAGAGTTGGGTGGCCTTGAGGGATGGGTTGTGGTTGCTTCCAAAGGTGGGTCTAAAAAAGAAGACCCCTCTCTTCTCTTGTCAAGCCTGGGTCAGTGCGGTGACCACAGACAAATGGGGTTCATCTCTCTGAGGGAGACTTTGTGCTTCTGTCATACCCAGAATCACAAATCTCCCATAAAAGTTTAGAACAGATGATCATAGAAAGATTAATTTCCTGAAGTGCCTGCTCCAGGTTCCATGCTAAGATTAAGTCTGAAAAGTTACTTTTCAAAAAACATAGATTTGATTGCAGCACTTCCTGCCTTCCACAACACCTGCCTGGCTATGAATACAGTTCGAATTTCCTAAAACAGTGTTACTTGACCCCAGGTGACCTCTAGTTTTCTCTTCCATTCTTCATTTCTCATACTACTGATCTAGTCCCTGAATCAGTCACTTGTCTTTTCCTAGCCCCATACTTTTACTTCCCTCCTGAAACGACCACTCTGCTGTCCCCATGGACTTCTTGGCTATCCTTTGATATGTCTTATAAAGGACAGTGCCCTCCATTCCCAGGGGGTGCCAGAGTTTGGGGATAGAGTGCCTTCACTTGTCTGGGTTCACATATCAATTTTGCTGAAGGGTCTTTATAAAGGCAGTCATGAATTTTAGTTTCATATTAATTTGCAACACATATATTCCTACTTCTTGAAAAGAAGCATTTGCAGTGACCATTATATATCTCTGTTTATCTAAACTTAGATATACGTATATACATCCCCTTCATCCAGCTGCAGGCGTGGGGTTGCCCTCGTTAGAGTCCTGCAGTGGTCATCATTTTAACAAGTAGTGCAAGCATCATGATTTTGTTTCCTGGCTCTTGTTTTTCACAGACTTTTTTTTTTACTATTTCCATTCAACCAGCCTGTGTGCTGACTCACCGGGCAGCAAGTTCAAGATGGAAGGACCCCGCCTTTTCCCATATGCAATTCCTAACCTGGATTTTAATTTCAGAGGAAGAGCCATAAATATGTGTCCTTCAATTTGAAAAGGCACACTAAGAATTCGGCAGCTGGGCAAGGGAAGCTAAAGATAAGCTTTGCTAAGGCAGGAAGAAGGAGGCGCACAGCTATAAAAGCAAGAAGGGATCCACGGTGTTGATATTTTTCATGCTGAATTCTTGCTGCGCTTACAGACCTGGTGGCTCCGTTTAGGATGTGGGGGGAAGAAGAGTCCTCAGCACATGCAGAACTAATAAATGGCTACATATCTCTTATTCCAAAAGAGAAGGGCAGGCAAGATCTGCAAACGTGCAAACGACCCGATTTCTGCTGGCTAAGCAGGAGGAGAGAAAGGCAGGCAGCAGCAGCCTCCCCCAGCTCTGCGGTGCTGGGACTCATATTTGTGACTTCAGCTTCCAGCCTAGATGCTTCTCTCTGAATTTCTAGAGTATGTCTGCCCTTCTTGTCCAGGTTCCCCTTCAGCTTGCATTTCTGTGGCCGCACTTTGTGATGTCTGCATAGTGGTTATTTTGTGGGATTGATACATTGTAGCATTGCAATTGTACTGGAGTCTTTGTTCAGAGAAAGATATATCATGTTTCCATGCCAACAAATTCCAAGAGACAACCAATGTTTCCTCCCTTGCTCCCTCTCTTCCTTCCTTCCCTCCTTCCCTTCTTCCCTCCCTCCCTTTCTCATTTTCCTCTCTCCTTCCCTTCCTTTTTAATTCTCTTTGTCTTCTTTTCTTCCAAATGTTTCATGCCACACCAAATTTTATGCATCTATGTAATGTGCGACTGCCAGAGGACAAACACAATACAAAAAAGGATGCAAGAAGAGGAAAAGCTGTGGGGATGGCTGTATAGTTTATCATTCAATCTTCCCATTGCCCTTTCAGTCTTGAGGTTTTAAAATAAATAAACACACACACACACACACACACACACACACACACACACACACACACTAAAGTAACATCCTGAAGACTAATTTTGCTCACAACATTGAGCTTACAATGACAGGGGCATCAGGGGAGCTTTCAGCAGATAGTATAGACTTTCTCTTTGGGATTGCAAATAACATCATGTGTAGAGAGTAAGACAAGTTAGCTGTAAGCAAAGAGGCTCAGTCTAAGGGTTGCACTCTCTTGCTCTGTCCTGAATGAATTGTAATCATTTCAAGGGCACAGATTATTTAAGTCTCTCTATTTCTATGCCCCCTACCCAACCTCGTCCAACACACTTCCTTTCACATAGAAATTCTTTAATAACTATTTGCAAAATTTGCTTAAAATGAGAGCCAAGATGCCCCTTTACCTTCTTCTGACAACACTTGCTGCCTTCTCATAGTTGCCTCCCACATCCCAGTTGCATGGGGACCTACTGAGCTGGGCTTGACTGTGTGATGCATTTCAGTTGCAGTTGACATTCAATTCAAATGACCCTGAGAGAAAAGAAGAGAGGAATATTTTCCTGCGAAACTGGAAAGTCCAGGGAGAGAAACTATATCCAAAGGGCCAAACAATGCCATTAGGATATAGAGTCTTTGTCTCCCAAAGGTCCATTTCTCTCTGGGTGAGATTTGTTTTCCCTCCAGGTAAAGGCCCTCCTGCATCTTAGGTTTGAGTCTAAACAATAGTGAAAGTGCTTCTTTATCAAAGAGTCCCAGTGAAACGGGCTGGGATGAGTCTCACTGACTGGGCTTGTACCACCTGCTTATTTATAAGCGGGTCATGTGGCCATAGGAGTGGGATGCTCTAACTGGTCAAGCCTAAGACTTGAATCCAGCTGGAAGGCAAGGGGTGGAGTCAGAACTCAAGGATTAAGGTGAAAGTAGGCCAACTCTTAGAAGAAAATTGAAGGACTGATAGGAGCAAAAATAAAATGTATACCAAGCAGGAAAAATTGGGGGCTTAAACAACTATCAACTCACCTAGTATAAATATTTCTATTTGATGGTGACTATGAACTGCAAAGTGGCATTTCTTTGCATGTGGCCAGTTGTTAAGTGGCAGACAGTGAAGTCCAGATGCCATAATGACTAACTCAGAAAGTCCATTTTCATACTCTCTGGCTCATCCATTCTCAAAGATGTTTATGAGCACTTAGTGTTGCAGCTTCCGGACCCTGGGCGAAAACATCACCACCACACAACATTGTGGTTCTAATACCAGTAATTGGGAAAGGAAGCATAAATGATAACAATTTGGGAAAAGCCATCTCTCGTTCTCATTTCTGGCCTGTTTGCCGGGCTGTGCTCTTTCTTGACAGGAAGCAGAGGAAGTATGTTTGACCCTGAGTCTCTATGACACTGACACTGCTGTAGTTTCGGTCTTTGAGGGCTCTCTCTTGGGAAACTACTGGTATCCCAAGTTGGAGTGCCCGCCTTGTTCTCTTCTTGTCTCAGTGCCTCCTCCACTCCTATGCTTGAGTGATCTCTGGAAAACAAAGCACAGCCCATGGGTAACACCCTTCAGATCTAGTCTTGTCACTCCAGTGACTTTCCTAACTCTAGATTATTTTTCAAACTTGTATGACTTGCCTCCCAATTTTATGATTTTTTTTGCTGTATTGTGTACCATCTTTATCATACTTTCTTTAATACTTCATTTAAATTCACTTACTCTTTTTTAACCTGCCCTTGCCCTAAGCATTGATTTTCATTAAATTTCAACCTCATTGTGTTATTTTTTTCATTGGAGGGAATTAAAATAAGTAAATAATGATTTTTTAAAATGTTCTGGTCGACCAACAAGGGTACACACGCTCTTCTTTGGGAACATTGCCCTAAAGATTAGATCCCAACACAAGATGGCATTAGGTCTTCTCAGTCTGGCCACTGCTTATTCTTCTGACCCGTATCTCAGTCCACTGCATTCTCCAGACTTCCAGGATTCTCCACATTGTGCATGTCATGACTTTCCAGGCTCTATGCCTTTGCACATGCTGTTCCTTCTACCTGGAGATGCCCTTTCACTTCCTGCTTTGCTGGGCAGACCATCCTTACCCTTTAACGGTCACTCCTTTGGGGAAACTCTGCAGAGCAATTATTGTTCCTTCTAATCATTGATCTAACTGTTAGTTGGACATATTGTGTTGTGTCTCTGGGTTTCTTGGCTCACTTTCTTCTCTCCTCCCACCGTAAGCTCCCACCAGATATGGGGCCATATTCACATCTGTATCCTGGTACCCAGCACAGAAACACCCTCAGTGAAGGTTTGCTGTTATTTGTCGCAATCTCACTAAATCACACCTGCTCACTTTCTCCTGTCTCAATACCAATGAGGATCATTTTATTTTCAGGAGCTGCAAGAGTAGGCATATGCAGAAAGTCTGTGGTTCATTTCTTGGGTACCATGTCTACCCACAGAACCAGCCATTATGATGAATTCTTCAAAGCAGTGATCCTTCTTTTTTTTTAGTTAGTAATAACAGAGCATTATAACAGAGAATGTTCATATATGTGATATTCTACCTTGGAAAACCACAGGGTTGTTATCTACAGTTTCCTAAATGCTAACTAGAACTCCATCATCTCCTTTCTCACTCAAGGCAGCAAATTCAAAGTGGCAGGGTGAGATTTATTACCAAAGAAATAAAGTTGAATCCTCTCTAATTCATTTTTAAAAGTGAATCATTTGCAAATTTTTGAAATTGATTTTTAGCAAAAATCACATGTGAAACACCTCATGACCAAGTCAGTTTTTCCCCACTGACTGCAATAAAATCTCTAAGAACACAGATATTATGCCTGGATTTTTTTTCCACCACAGCATGCCCAGCATCTGGGCACAGTGCCTTAAACATAGCAGATGCATGGTCAATATTTTTAATAGGTGATTTCCCCTATGCATCCCTGACACAGTACTGGATTGTGTGTGTGGATCAGCCAACTGTGTGTAGGGTGGGTAAAGAAGGGGAGATATTGCAAGGTAAGAAGATGTACACAAAACCTAATCTACAATCTGAATACGTCCCCTATGACACGCATTACTACGCTCCAAATGTGCATCAATGCTCAATTCACAGTGGCTGTTTGTCACTTAGAATTTTCACAGACAATGAACGCTAACAAAACAACTTCTTTTGTGGTGGAGTATGATATGGTAATATCATACATGAGATTATATCTCATTAGTAAGGATGATCCTTTAATAAGAGGTCCATACAGTGGTTATCTTTGAATGAAAAAGATTTTATGGGCTTTAAAAAAAAGTTACTCTACGTTTCAGTAATGAACAGAAATTGCTTCAAGATTTTTCTTCTCTCTTTTTTTTCTTTTAGACCTGTCCCCCTGTGCACTTACCAAAGGGAGAGCTCTTCATCCTGGAGAGGTTGGACCACTTCTCCAAACACACCTGGGTTTCCTGCTAATTCCCTCCCTTCTCTGTACCACTCTCTCACTCCAAGAATCCTGATGCATCAGTGACCTGTTCATTCTCAGCCTCACCCAGGCTTCTCTTTTCCCCTCTTGACCACATAATTGGTGGGGACAGCAGAAGAGAAGAGGACTCTGAGACACCAGAGCAAGCTGAGAAGCTAGGTTAGATGCTCTTTGTGGTCCCTTTGCCATGAGATTATGTGCTTTTACCTGTAGACTACCTAAGACGAGAGAGGGGGAAGGCCTGCTGTGAGATTCTTGTTTCTCTTTTGCCTTCTATTTTCCTTCCTTTTACAAGATTTATTGGCATTATAGGCTACCACAAACCTATGGCAATTACTGGTATTCATTGATGCTAGCTATTTTGGAGGAGTATTTTATTTTATATATATTTTTTGTGGGGTGGGAAGACTTTTATTTTTATTTTATATTTTAAAGATGTGGGATGCAATTCAGGACTAGGTACATAAGTGGTCATTGTACAGGCAAAGTTTGGGCCTCCCGGTCCTCACTTTAATGACATAGAGGGACCTGAAGCAGAAATGTTACAAACTCGAGCTCCACGATCACCAAACATGTACCCTTCCCCATCACATGCCAGAGCTGCAAATTGCCAAGAACACCCGTTTTCAGCTTGCCCTGTGTAGAAGTTAAGTCTTTAATGGCTTCTGAGCCAAAGATTGAGAATTCTGCCCCAAACAAACAAACAAAAGCAAAGTGCATCTTAAAAGTCAAATCTTGTGATAAAACAGAAAGAGTATTAAATGCCACTAGAAAAACCAAGTAAGTTAAAGGACTTTGGTCTCGGATGTTTAGGGCCTTGCCTGGCTAAATAAGGCCTGTGTCCACATCCTCTAGGTGAATAAAACACTGGCCATAAATGACCTCCAGAAAGTCTTGTTGAGTCTCCAAATTCAAAGTACTGTTGGCTTTCATAATGAACCCAAGCTTTCATCAGCCAAACCTCTTTTCTAAGCTACAAGTAAGGCTATTATTTTTACACAGTTATTAAAATCAGAAATCCACTCATAAAGAGAAAATTAAATTTGAAAAGAAATAAAAAGCCAAAAAAAGTCAGGATTTCAAAACTTAATCATAATAATGCCAGTGCCATTCCATCCTTGTTTCTGATTTATGCTTCCTACAAATAAATATTGGTAAATTGAAAGTTTTTATTTGGCATTTATTGTGCATTTTGGAGGATTTGTAAATCTGGCACTTGATTTGTTGGCATTGGGGCTGCTGTGTAGGACTTGTAAATCAGTTTTCTGATGTGGCAAATCAATTTTATTTTAGAGGTGAAGCTCGGTGGCTAAGTGAAGTGAAGAAGCAAAGGGACATAAATTCTTGGGCTTTAGATGGAAGAGTGTCGTGAACAGAGCCAAGGGAAGCCCTCCCCACATTCTGGGAGAATGAAGGTCTTTGTGATTACTGACCTCAAATTACAGGTTGCAGACTGGCTTCCAAGGGCCAAAATATAATTCAAAAGCATGCTTTGCATAGCTCATGAAATTTTTTTTTTTTTTTTTTTTAATTTTGGCTTAACCATTATCACTGGGAGAATTCAAAAGGACATTCAGGTAGAAGTTCCATCTCTTGGAAAACAATCGGAAGTTTCCACCACTTGGCCTGTGATTCCTCATAGCAACAGCCATCTGGAGTTGTGAAGCTGTGGCCCCTTTACCTGGAACAAGAGCCCCCAAGTCTGCCATAGTTCCTACTATGCCAGCTCTACTTATTTATATCACCTGCTTGGCCCCCATGAGCATTTGATCCTGTTACTTCATTTTAGACATTTGAACATTTCAAAGACTAGGGTTGGGGAATAGTCACCCTAAAAAAACAGTGTTGTTTATCTGAAATTCAAATCTAACTTGCTTCCTTTATTATATCTGATAATTCTACTGTAGTAGGCAGGATTTTAAGATGGCCTCCAAACTTTCCATACCCCAGACGCATTTGCTTCATGTGACATCCTCCCATTGAATGGGGCAAGACTATAAATATGATGGATCTTAACTGCTGTGATTAGGTTATATGACATAGGTGAAGGCATTTTGCAAATGTAACTAAGGTCCCAAATGGGTTGGCTTTGAGTTACTCAAAAGGGAGACTGTTCTGGATGAGTGTGGCTTAATTGGATGAGCGCCATTAAAAGAGACTGTCCCCTTCTTGAAGAAAAAGATTTGGAGTGTGAGAAGATCTTCTGCTGGTCTTGAAGAAGTAGATAACCATGTAGTGACAGGGTCAAAAGGGAACCCCTGTCATGACATGGCCTGACAGCCATCTAAGAGCAATCTCCAGGAACAGCTAGTAAGAAATGGTGATTCCAGTTCACATAGTCCAACTAACTTGTTGATTTCAGTCTTGTAAGACCCTGAGCAGAAGATCCAGTTGTCTCATGCTTACACTTCAAACCCATAGAAACGGTGTGAGATAATAAATCGGTGTTGTGTTAAGCCTCTGAATTTGTGGTAATTTATTAAGCAGCAATGGAGAGCTAATATACTTATCAAAGTCTCCATTTATTTGTCTTGATTATTAAACCATTTCAGCCAGGTGCGGTGGTTCATGTCTGCCACCCCAGCACTTTGGGAGGCTGAGTTCAGGGATTCCAGACCAGCCTGGGCAATTTGGTGAGACCTCATCTCTACAATAAATCAAAAAGTTAGCCAGGCGTGGTGACAACCATGCCTGTAGTCCCAGCTACTTGGAAGGATGAGGCGGAAGGATCACCGAGTCCAGCAGGTCGAGGCTGTGGTGGCTGTGAGCACACCACTGCACTCCAGCCTGGGTGACAGAGTGAGACTCCAACTCAAAAAAATTTTTTTCAGTCACTTTTTGGTAATTCCAGTGATACTCGTAAACCCCTAAAGAGGGAAATGGTAAGCAATTTTTCCTTTTAACTAGGTGGTGCTCAATGTTACTTTTCTTCCTAGAGCTCTGATATGCTGACAACCAGAGAAACCATGCCTTTGTCTATGAGAAGTTTCATGCAAACAACATGTAGTGATACAGGGTGGGGTGTTGACCTGGTCTCTATCAGTTCTCTCTTGGTTCTTCTTTTCTCTCTCTTTCATGGCTTCTCTTCCCTCCTAGTGGACTTTTAACTTCTCTTTCAGCAGTCAACACTTATTTCTCCAATTAAAATTCTTAATCAAAAGAATATAGTGGGACCAACTATTCCTTGTTTCTGAAACATTTTTTGTTTTGTTTTGTCTTGTTTTATTTTTTGAGTTGGAGTCTCACTCTGTCACCCAGACTGGAGTACAGTGGCACACTCCCGGCCACCGCAGCCTCGACCTGCTGGGCTCTGGCGATCCTTCCGCCTCAGCCTTCCGAGTAGCTGAAACAACAGACGCATGCTATCAAGCCCGGCTAATTTTTTGATTTATTGTAGAGATGAGGTCTTGTCAAGTTGCCCAGGAGGGTCTCGAACCCGCGGGCTCAGTCAATGAAACATTTTTATACTAGGACACATTACAATGTCCAAGAAGTAGAGCCTGAGAGAGTAGGAGTTAGGGTTATCTATTGCAGTGTAACAAATCATATCAAAACTTGTTCGATGAGTCAGCAATTTGGGCAGGGTTTAATCGATTTCATTTATTCTCTGCTTCATGTGGCTTCAGCTGAGGTGGCTCAAATGGGCCTAGAGGATCTACTGTCCAGATGACTCATTCACACACCCAGAAAATTGACACTGTCTGTTGGCTGGAGCTCAGTGGAGGCTGCCGGCCAGGGACTTCAGTTCCTGCCTACATGGTCCTCTCCACATGGCTTCTCCATAGCATGGTGACTGGAATTCTAAAAGACAAGAAGTAGAGGTAGCCAATCCCATAAGACTTTGCTTTGGAAACTGGTACAGCACAACTTCCACTAGTCTTCTGGTTAAGCAGCACAGATTTAAGGAGAGGAGACTTAGACTACCTCCAGTCCCTTGATGGGAGGGTGCCAAATAATTTGCTGCCATATTTTCCCACCAAAGTGTCTGAATCACCTATTTCATTGTCCTGTGTCAGATGAACATTTCTAATTATTGTGACTGAGGATGTATGTGCCAAACAAGGACCCCATTACAAAAGAAAAAAAAAGGGTTGCATCCCTTAGGCAGGGATGTGGTTGAGGCAATTTTTAAAGAGGGTGTCTTAGTCCATTTTGTGATTGGGCAATTTGCAGTGAACAAAAATTTTATTGGCTCACAGTTCTGGAGGCTGGGAAGTTCAATATCAAAGTGCTGGCATCTGATGAGGGTCGTCTTGTTGCATCATCCATCACTTGGTGGAAGGGCAAAAAAAAGCAGAAGAGAAAGGTGAAAGGGAGGGAGAGAAAGAGAAAACAGAAGGGCCACATTCTCTCTTTTATAGTGACATCAATCATGCCCACGAGAGTGGAGCCTCTGTGGCCTAATCACCTCTTAAAGGTCTCACTTCTTGTAGAATGATTTGAGTTCCTCCAGGTATATTCCCAGAAAGGAGATTACAGGGTTGTATGGAAGGTCAACTTTTAGATCTTTTAGAAATCGCCACACTGTTTTTCACAGAGGTAGTACTAATCAAATCATTCTACAAAAAAGATGCATACTTATTGCAGCACTATTCACAATAGCAAAAACATGGAACCAACTGTGCTGCCCATTGAAAGTGGACTGGATCTTAAACATGTAAAACGTATGCATGATGGAATATTGCACAGCTGTAAAGAAGGACAAAATTCTGGACTTTGTAGCAACTTGGATGGATGAAGAGTCTCTCATACTCAGTGATCTATCACAGAAACAAAGAACTGGATACCACATGTTCTCACTCATAAGTGGACCTTAAACATTTATCATAACACTACAAGAAAGAGATGAGCAGTAGCAGAATACTTCTGGGGAGGGGGGGGTCACATAACATTAGTCAGGGTATCTGATCCCAAACCAGATGAAGTGATGAGCAATGGAAGGCCCAAACTTCACCTGTATGTCGACCACTTAGGTACCTAATCCTGACTTGTACCCCAAATCTTTGAAATTGAAAAAAAAAAGGATCTCACCTCGTAATCTTGTTACGGTGGTAATTAAATTTCAATGTGTGTTCTGGAGGGAACAAACATTCCAACCATAATAGTAGAAGGGTTCAGAGGATATAGCAGGCAGGGTGTGCGCAGCCCAGAGCAAATTATTTTTGTGGGAGGGCCCTGTCTATAGAAATTTGTTTCCAAATGTATTTTTCTATTGTTTAAAAATAGGCCATGGAAATACAGACGTTTTAAAATAAAAGTCTAGAATAATGGATAAAGAAGTCTGTATGCATGTGTCATCCAACCAGCACACATGAGTCACACAAACCAGTGGTTTAGCACCATTCTGGGGGTCAATCTTACAAAATCCTGTGAAAGTAATATTGCGCCAGCAAGCAGGAGCACTCCACTTCCTATGTATTCTCCTAGAGCCAGGGGCGGTCGGCAGGATCCCAGCACAACCTTATAGGAATTCTAGAGCCCCTAAGATCATCTGGTTAGCCACATGTGTGTCGAGGGGCAGGACATTCCCTAAAAGGGAACAAAGGTCATGAGGAACTGGAGGGGAGGCTTAGAAAATTTCAAGAACATGAACTGCCAACCCCAGTAGGGCCCAGTGGCTGGAAAGGGACTTCAAAAATCTTGAAGATACACTCCCAAGTGCACAGTCCCTCAAGAATGGGGTTTGGGGGAAGAAACCTTCTTGCCTGGGTCTAAGTGTAGTAATGGAGGCAGAGAACATAAAAAAAACTATCTAAGCCTGGCTCGGTGGCTCAGCCTGTAATCCCGCACCTTTGGGAGGCTGAGGTGAGTGGATTGCCTGAGCCCGCGGGTTCAAGACCCGCCTGGGCAGCGAGACCTCATCTCTACAATAAATCAAAAAATCAGCCGGGCGTGGTAACACATGCCTGTAATTCCGGCTACTCAGAAGGCTGAGGCGGAAGAATCGCCAGAGCCCAGCAGGTCGAGGCTGCGGTGGCCGGGAGTGGCCACTGCATTCCAGTCTGGGTGACAGAGTGAGACTCCAACTCAAACAAACAAACAAACAAACAAACAAATTATCTAGAACATTTTTTCAAAAACAATAGTAAGTAAATGAGACAATAAAATGGGTTTACCGCAATCAGGCTTATGGTGTATGATGAGAGATAGATGCTGCTTTTATTGTCCAATACCCCATACTCCTTTCTTCAAGCAGACACAAGCACTTATAAGCAGATTCTAGTCTATGTATGTAAGATAGGACTTTCCTGGCCCAGGCCCTGGTCATATAGTAGTGTGCACATGACCTAAGCTTGCTTACTTCCTCTGTCATCTGTCCTTGGTAATTCATTTAGAAATGGGCATCTTGTCAGACAGAATATTCTTTGAGATTTGACATATGGCTACTCAAGAAAGAGTGTTTTGGTTTTTTTTTCCCCACTGAGCTCATAGGAAGCAAAGATGCAATAATTTGAAGCTATCTTTGTGTGAAAAACCACCTGTAATAGAAGAGAACAAAACAATGAGCAAAGGAAAACAGAAACCAGAAGAGAAGAAAGATAAAAGGGAAACTTATACCATCTGAGTCCCTGGATCTAACTGTGCCGGAAACTATTATTAACTTTGATGCTTTGGGCTAGTGCTGAACATTTCATTTATATAAACAAATAAGTTATCTTTTGGACTTAAGCTCTTCTGAGATGGGTTCTGTCTTTAGCAATCAAGATCCCTCTTCAGTGCATTTATCTACATTAAAAAAGAAGAGTAAATTCTTTCTCCTAGACACATGTACCAATATCATCCCAGCAAACTTTAGCAAAAGTAAATTCAACAAAATGACATTAAGATTCTATTATGTTTCATTTATTGTACCCAACACTTTAGATGATGCAAATTTTATCAATAACTAGGTGAGGTGTCCAAGAATCAACAGAGAAGGGAATTCTTATGTAAGTGATTTTTTTTGAGGAAGTGCTCTCAGGAGACACCTGTAAGAGGGTGAGGAAAAGATAGGGAAATGGAAGATGCTGAGCAAAGTCAAGTCTAGCCTCAGTCTTGTCCTAGGGGTTGCTCAGGAATGCAATTTGCACCACAGAGTTTGTCCAGTTTTAAGGAAAGAGGCTTAAGCCTTCTGTACCCGTGAGTCATTGGCCACTGGCTGCTTTATGAGAGATATAAACGCTGAGGCAGTTCTGATGGCCCAAAGGCCCTCCAGAGAAGATGGCAGCTGTGAACCTTGAGCAGCAATGCCAGCAGCAGCTGGAGGACGGGTACACCCAGCTGTAAGAGGATCTGATGGGATCTGGTGAGGCATTGACAGCATCTGTTATAAACACAGTCCTTGCCTTCTAGGTTCTTACAATTTGGGGCATATTAGTAAACTTAATATGTACTTACAATTTGGAATATGTTGTAAGCCTGATAGAAACCACTTAGACAAATAAAAAGAGAGAGAAAAAGAACAAGTACTTAAATAGCAATTATTTTGCGGACATGCAAAGCTAGAAATAAATGGGGAAGGGAGAACTAAAATTTTGAGTAAAATGAGGTGCAAGACACCGGGGCATAAATGTCAATCAAATCTCATGCTTTTTGGATTTCTGCACTCTTTACAGTATATCTCGTGTCTGTAATTTCTATTGTATTGATGTATTTGTTCTAAGGAAGGTAGACTTTGCCTGGAAGAGTTTTAATGAACATGTTGAGTTGGGACTTTAAGAATAAAAAGAACTGTGATACGGAAAGAAGAAATAGGAAATAGGCATTTAGGACTGGGATGACCCGATCGTGGAGCAGAGTGGGAGACAAAGACTAGAATACAAGGGCCTTGGATGTCGTGCCTGGAACAAGGAGTCAGCAAGGCTCTGGATTACGGGCCTGGAAGGATCGGTGTTACAGAATAAGTGCAGAGGAGCAAGGGCAGAGAGGGGCCATGGGGGACTGCATGCTTAGAGTCAACCAACTTTGGATTGAAAATATGCAGGAAAAAACCTACTAGCAATAATAATACAACAGTAAAAAGAAAGAAAGAAAAAGAAAGAAAGAAAGAAAGACAGAAAGAAAGAAACACAGCATAACCACTATTTATATAACACTTACATTGTATTAAGTATTATAAGTAATCGAGAGATGGTTTAAAGCGTATGAGAGGATTGTGTAGGTTATATGCAAATACTGCACCATTTTATATTAAGGGACTTGAGTATTTGGGGATTTTAGTATTCTCTGGGCTCCTGGAGCCAATCCCTTACGGATACTGAGAGGCAACTATACTTATGTGTGTGTGTGTGTTTGTGTGTGTGTATGTGTGTGTGTATATATATATATATAAAATATATAGTTGTACATATATGTATGTATATAATCTTGAAATTCATCTATGAAGCAAAGTTAAATGTTCTTACTTTATAAAATAAAGGTAATTTATCTTTTAATTTAATTTATCTTTTGGAGGTTGGAAATATTTAATTTATCTTTTAAAACTTGTTCTTGATGTCTGTAGAAGTGGATCAATTATATTCCTGGGTTGATGTCATGCTATTATCCTTGGGCCATGCCTGGCCCTAGGTTATCTATATATTCATCTATTGCTTATTCATTATCCCCTCAGTTCCCTTTTCTGCATCCGGGCTTGTACCTTCCAGGTATAGTATAGTACTAGGGTATTCAGAATAGCACATCAATATGGTCATTCATTTTCACTGCTATATGAAAGTGGATTCTGTGACTAAACCACAGCTTATCCATTTTCTTGGCAGTGAGCATTTGGATCATTTCCAATTTTTTGCTACTTTGAATTGTGTTGCTAAGAGCATTCCTGTCTACATCTCCTGGTACATGTCTGAGAATTTCCCTTGGGTATATGCCAAAAAGGGAAATTGCTGCTTGGTGGGGTATCTACATGTTTATCTTTACTAGAAATTCCAAATACTTTCTAAAGTTGTTGTACCAATTTTCACTCTTACATCTTTGTATAAGAGTTCCCTTTAATTCACATCTCCAAAATCTGATAGTGTTCAAACTTTTAAATTTTTACCTATCACAAATTTGTCAAAAATACTGGTGGTTTGTTGGTCAATTGGCTTTAAAGTTATATTTTTACCTTGACTACATTTTTCCAGTCACTTTGGAAGTTGGACATGGCTTTGAACTTTTTAGCCAGTTGTGTCTCTGCTCTTATTCAATCCCTATTAATACTTTAAAAATTCATTTTTCATTATAGCGTTTTTGTCTTTTTATTATGTATCTAAGGGAACTCTCCGTATATTTTTTTATTTCAGCCCTTTGTCAATTAATTGCATTACAAATGGACTCTTTCGGTGTTAATTTGTTGTTTTACCTTTTTAAAGAATATCTTTTTTTTATCAATATTTTTTATTATGATATTGTGTGGTGCAGTTAAGGGTTAGGTATACAAATATGCTTCGTTCAGGCACCCTTGTGGATAAGAGGTGTCTCCCCATCCCCAGACAGATATTTACTACCATTAATCCCATCTCCCTTCCCCTCCCCCCCATAGTTTCCCACCACTGTCAGTTATTTTCTTATAGTATTATGTTGGATGTTCAAGGTCCACTATATGAGTGAGAACATGTGATACTCAGATCTTTGTTTCTGTGAGAGATCACTCAGTATTATAGACTCTAGTTCCATCCAGGTTGCTGCGAAATTCATGATTTTTTTCTTTTTAATGGCTGCATAGTATTCCATCGTGTATATGTACCACATTTTTTAATCCAGTCCTCTTTTGATGGACAGCATGGTTGCTTCCAGGTTCTTGCTATTGTGAACAATGCTGCAATAAACATATGTGTGCAGGCATCTTTTTTATAGAGTGATTTGAGTTCTTCAGGGTATATTCCCAGTAGGGGAATTGTGGGGTCATATGGGTGGTCAATATATAGAGCTTTTAGGAATCGCCATACTGTTTTACACAGAGATTGCACTAGTTTGCACTCCCACCAACAGTGTAGAAGTGTTCCCTTTTCGCCACACCCTCTCCAGCAGCTGTTATTTTTTGAGTTATTGATAATTGCCATTCTGACTGGAGTTAGGTGGTATCTCCGTGTGGTTTTGATTTGCATCTCCCTGATGATTAGTGAGGTTGAACATTTTTTCAAGTGTCTGTTGGTTGCTCGGATGTCTTCCTTTGAGAAGTGTCTGTTCAAATCTTTTGCCCATTTTATAACGGGGTTGTTTGATTTTTCTTTTCAGCATGTTTGAGTTCCTTGTAGATCCAAGATGTTAAGCCTTTGTCAGACCTGGAATTGGCAAATACTTTTTCCCAGTCTGTAGGCTGTCTTCCTGCTCTCTTGATGGTTTCTTTGGCTTTGCAGAAGCTTGTCAGTTTAATGAGGTCCCACTTGTCTATCTTCTCTCTTGTGGCCTGTGGGTTTTGAGTTTTATTCAGGAATTGGATGCCAGTTCCAATTTCCATGAGGGCATGTCCCTCATTTTCTAAGGTTCTTATGGTTTGAGGTTTTACATTTAGGTCTCTGATCCATTTAGAGTTAATTTTTGTGTATGGGGATAGATAGGGGTCCTGTTTCAATCTTCTGCATGTGGTCAGCCAGTTTTCCCAGCATCATTTACTGAATAGGTTCTCCTCTCCCACTGGTAGGTGGTAGAGGCTTTGTTGAAGATGAGTTGGTTGAGAAATTGATGTTTTGCTTCTGGACTCTCAATTCTATTTCATTGGTCTATATGCCTGCTCCTGTACCAATACCAAGCTGTTTTGATGATTGTAGCTTTACAGAAAAGTTTGAAGTCTGGCAATGTGATACCACCTGCTTTGTTTTTTTGTTTTTGTTTTTTTTTTGAGTTGGAGTCTCACTCTGTCGCCCAGACTGGAGTGCAGTGGCCACTCCCGGCCACCGCAGCCTCGACCTGCTGGGCTCCGGCAATCCTTCCACCTCAGCCTTCCGAGTAGCCGGAATTACAGGCATGCGCTACCACGCCCAGCTGATTTTTTGATTTATTGTAGAGATGAGGTCTCGCTGCCCAGGTGGGTCTCGAACCCGTGGGCTCAGGTAATCCATTCACCTCAGCCTCCCAAAGGCGCGGGATTACACGCTGAGCCACCGAGCCCGGCTGCTTTGTTTTTTTTTGCTGAGGATTATTCTGGCTATTCTTGGTCGTTTCTGTTTCCGTATGAATTCCTGTGTTGTTTTTTTCTAGGTCTGAGAAGAATGTTGCTGGTAATTTCAAGGGTATTGCATTAAGTCTGTAGATTGCCTTAGATAAGATGGACATCTTCACAATGTTGATTCTTCCAATCCGTGAGCATGCGGTATTTTCCCACTTGTTTGTGTCATCTTTGATTTCTTTGAGCAGTGTTATGTACTTCTCATTGTAAAGGTCTTTCACATTTCTGGTTAGGAAGATGCCAAGGTATTTCATTTTTTGGTGGCTGTTGTGAATGCAATTGTGCTTTTTATTTGGGTTTCTGTTTGTTTATTATTGGTGTAAAGAAATGCGATTGTCTTTTGCACATTTATTTTATATGCTGAGAGTTTGCCAAAGTCCTTTATCAGCGTAAGCAAGTTTTTGACAGATTCTTGGGTTTTCAAGGTACACAATCATGTCATCTACAAAGAGAGATAGCTTGACTTCCTCTTTTCCTATTTGAATAGCCCTGATTGCCTTCTCTGATTGCTCTAGTCAGGACTTCCAATACTATATTGAACAGGAAGGATGAGAGTGGGCATCATTGTCTTGTTCCAGTTTTCAGGGGTAATGGTTCCAGTTTTTGTCCATTTAGGAGTATGCTGACTGTGGGTTTCTCATAGATGACTTTTACTATTTTGAGGTATGTTCCCTGTATGCCTAGCTCTTCGAGGGTTTTTATCAAGAAGGGGTGCTGGATTTTATCAAAAGCTTTTTTCTGCATCTAATGATATAATCATGTGGTTTTTGCTTTGACATCTGTTGATGTATTTAATTATATTTAAGGTTTTACGAATGTTGAACAGCCTTGCATCCCAGGGATGAATCCCACTTGGTCATGATGAATGATTTTTGAGATGTGTTGTTGAATCTGGTTTGCGAGGCTCTTGTTGAGAATTTTAACATCTATGTTCATCAAAGATATTGGCCTGTAGTTCTCTTTCTTTGTGGGTCTTTACCTGGCTAAGGTATCAATGTGATGTTAGCTTTCTAAAATGATTTGGGGAGAGTTCTATCTTTCTCAAGTCGCCTGGAATACCTTCAGTAGGATTTGTATAAGCTCCTCCTTAAATGTCTTGCAGAATTCTGCTGGAAAGCCATCTGGTCCAGGGCTTTTTTTTTCTGTAAGTAGTTTTCTTATTACATAGTCAAATTCCTTGATTGTTATTGGTCTATTTAGGGTCTCAATTTATTCTTGTTTCAACCTAGGCAGGTTGTATAATGACAGAAAGTCCTCCATTTCCAAAAGGTTTTCAAGTTTGTTTCCATAAAAGTGTACATAGTAGTCTCTAATGATCTTTTGTATATCTTCAGGGTCAGATGTGACTTCATCTTTTGTGCTTCTGATTGTGTTTATTTGGGCTTTTTCTCTCTTTTTCTTAGTCAGTCTAGCTAGGGGACCATCGATCTTGTTTTTCCTTTCGAAGAAGCTTTTTGTTTCATTGATTTTTTTGTATTATCTTTTTGCCTTCTATGTCCTGGATTTGGGCTTTTATTTTGGTGATCTCGATTCTTCTGCTGAAATTAGGGTTTTTGTTGTCTTGCTTTTCCAGCTTTTTTAGGTGGCTTGTTAGGCTGTTAATTAGTGATCCTTCCATTTTCTTCATGTGCGTTTGTAGGGATATAAATTCCCCTCTTACTACAGCTTTCATGGCGTCCCAGAGATTTTGGTAGGATATTCCTTCGTTTTCATTTGTTTCCAGGTGTCTTTTAATCTCTGTTTTGATTTCATCAACGACCCAGGAGTTGTTTAGCATCATACTGTTTAGTGTCCATGTCTTTGTTGGTTTTGGGGGGAACTTGTTGGTGTTAATGATTATTTTTATTCCACTGTGGTCTGAGAAGGTGCGTGGTAAAATTTCAGTCCTTTTAAATTTGCTTATGCTTGATTTATGGCCAAGTATGTGGTTGATGTTATAGTATGTTCCATGTGGTAATGAGTAGAATGTGCATTCTGTGGTCTTTGGATGGAGGATCCTGTAGGTATCAATTAAGTCCATTTGATCAAGAGTCACATTGAGGTTTTGGATCTTGTTGCTGATTTTTTGTCCTGATGATCTGTCTAGGGTTGTGAGTGGGGTATTAAAGTCCCCAGCTATGATGGTTTTGGAGTCAATATCTTTTTTTAGTTTACCTAGGAGCTGCTTTATGAAAGTTGGTGCTCCTATGTTTGGTGCATATACGTTTAGGATGGATATTTTTTGTTGATGGATTGAACCTTTTATCATTATGTAGTGGCCTTCTGTATCTTTTTAAATTTTTGATAGGTTAAAGGGTATTTTGTCTGAGATCAAGATTGCGACTCCGCCTTTCTTTTGTGTTCCATTCACCTGAAAATTTGTTTCCCATCCTTTTACTTTGAGTATGTGAGTGTCCTTTCTAGTGAGGTGAGTCTCTTGAAGGCAATAGATTGTTGCCTGGTGATATTTTATCCATTTTGCCATTCTATGTCTTTTCAGTGGTGCATTTAGTCCATTCATATTCAAAATAATTATTGAGATGTGAGAGTTGATCCCTAGCATAATGTTCTTGCAGAGTTGTTATTCTTCCTGTTTGTGTATTGTCTTTCTTTTGGTTTTAGAGTTGGATCATGTGTGCTTTTAATCTTTTGCCTGTACTCTTGTGAAGAACACTGTTGTTCTTTTTTCCTTTTCTTCTGTGTTCAATACTTTCTTAAGTTTTTCTTGTAGAGGTGGTCTTGTGGCAGCATAAGTTCTTAGGAATTGGATATCTGGAAAAGATTTCAATTCTCCCTCACTGATGAAGCTTAGCTTGGCTGGGTAGGCTATTCTCGTTGAAATTGTTTATCTTTTAGAACTTTTAAGATAGGGTTCCAAGCTTTCCTAGCCTGGAGGGTTTCTATAGATAAATCTGCTGCTATTCTAATTGGTCTTACCTGGTATGTAGTCTGACCTTTTTCTCTTGCAGCCTTTAGGATTTTTTCTTTCATACCTACTTTGTTTAGGCGAATTATTATATGTCTGGGAGTTGGTCTTCTCATTTGTTGTCTTGCAAGGGTTCTCTGAATCTCTTGTATTTGAATTTTTTCAAATGAGGGAAGTCTTCTTGAATGATTTCATGAAACGTTTGTTTCAGTGTGGCCTCTGTTTCTCTCTCTGCCTCAGGAAGGTCAATTACTCTTAGGTTTGGTCTCTTGAAGTGATCATTCAACTCTTGAAGGTTTTGTTCTGTCTTTTTAGCTTCTTTGCTATGCTTTTGACAGTTTGGGCTGGTTCTTGTTTTGGTCTTTGAGCTCTGAGATTCTTTCTTCTGCTTGGCTAATTCTGCTTTCCATGCTTATTAGTTTGTTATTTATTTCCATCACAGTATTATTTACTGCTGTTATTTCTGACATCAGCTCCTTCCTATTTTCCTCTTGTCTCTCCTCAATTTTTTAATTCTCTCTATTAATGTCTTGATGTCTGGGTTTGTTGCATGTGACCAGTCATTCTGGGGGCTCTTCATTGTTTGTGCTCTGGAATCTGTTTTCTCAGTGTCTGATCTCCCAGGGGATGTGTGAGACCTATATTCTTCTTTTGGTTTATCTTCATTTTTGTGGTTATTTTCCCCTCCCTACTTTTTCCTTCCCTCCACATCACCGTCTTCTTTAATTCTGTTATTCAGGGGTAGAGGGATTGCTTTTACTTCTGTTTGTTCAATCTCCTATTCTTTATGTATGCCCTCTTACTTTGTTCAATTCTGGAGTTGCACTGTAGGTTGGGGGTGGTCCTTTTTGCAGTTTTGGGATTTACTTAAGGGAGGAGTTGTGATTCAAAATCTATCTGCAGGTCCTAGTATTCGCCGACAGATGTATGGATAATCTGAAACCCACTTCCCACTGCCTTGGAATGTGTCCATGCGTGGACTATCTCAGCAGGTGGTGCTATCTCAGCTGCTCGTTCCCGAGGAGGCAGAGCCAGACAGGAGTTGGGCAGAGGCTGGAGACGGGAGCCTGCCTCAGGGCACATGGGAGGAGACCCAGGGCTGGCAGGATGTCACAGTGGCAGCAGAGGTGGCGGCGATCCCAGAAGATCTTGCCTGCAGGGGCTTCAAGGACTAAAGTCGTGGATCGCCTCAGGCAAGGGTGGCGTGTTGCGCTATGGCTGCCATGGAGGTCGTGCAGCACCATCGGCTGCTGTGTCTGCAACTGCAGTGGCTGTCAAGACTGCCGCGATACCCCAGCAGTGGTGACGGCCAAGCTCCATGTGAAGAGCAGGCTGCCAATGTTGGGATCTGCAGTCCCCGGGGAGAGAGCCAGAGACCCTCTGTGTTCTCCTTTGCAGAGGGTTTCATAGACCAGGCTGTCCTGTCGCTTTCTTGCAGGAAGTCCTAAAGAATAGCTTTGATGACTATAAACATCTTAAGTTTCTTCTTCATTTTTCTCTTATAAATATGCACTGTTTAAAATAGAAAAAGATCAAACCCAAGTGAAAAATTTTATATAAATTTCACTTAAAAATGTATGTGCATATGGGTGTGTGTTTATATGGAAGAACATATGAGAAGGGACTCCCCCAAAGAAACCCAGAATTTATTTATTAAAAATTGTTTATTCATTCTTAAATGTTTAAACTTCAGTCAACTTCAGAGTACTCTCCAGTTGATGCAATACATCTATCAAGATGCTTTTTCCACCGTTCAAAGCAGTTTTTGAACTTGTTCATTTTGATGCCTTTTAGTGCTACTGTCATTTTTTTGTTTCACTTCTTCCACATCAGCAAAATGTTTCCCTTTGAGGACTTTTTTCATCCAGAGAAGCAAAAAGAGTTGCTCAGGCAAGATCAGGTGAATATGGAGGGTGGGGCATGGGGCTAATGCTGTTTTGGGTCAAAAATTGCTGAAGACTGCATGATGTGGGCAGGTGAGCTGTCATGGTGGAAGAACCAGTCACCTGTTTGCCACAATTCAGGACGTTTCTTCCATAAATCATGACACAATCTTCTCAAAACTTCTAGATAAAAACTTTGACTGACTGTTTAATCTGGAAAAACAAATTCTAAGTGGACTACAAAGGATTCGCCCTCCAAAAGATAATTATGGGGTTTTTTGGGGGGGTTCCCCCACACATAAAAAAATTTTATCTTCATAATTTTATACTTAATATTATACAATTAAGGCTCACTTTTTGGAAATAAGTAAAGAGATTACTGAAGCCTCAGAAAAAATTTAAATCTGACCCAAAAAGAAAAAAAGAATGCTTTCTATATCCTAATAAAGTGATTCTGACACAGGAAACAAGAGAAATAATTAACTACATTTCATGTCTTATACAATAAGGTCATGGGCCATGATGTCAAATCTAAAATATATATATTTCTTTGATTTCTTAGAACATACAACTCCAGAATACACACATACATACATACATACATACATAGAACACAAAACAAATCACACCCACTTCCTGCGCCCCTTTATAAGACTGAGCAGAACTTTTCAGGGTCAGATATATAGCTTCTTATAGGTCACAGCTATAAAGAACATTACTAAATTTATACTTGAAGAAACAAATGAATAGATGTTGGCTTAGAAATTCTATCTCACTACTTAGGAAGGAGTGTGATAAAGAAATTTATGAAACTGATCAGAACACTTAAATCATACTTTGTGGTATTAGGAAAGGGTGTGTCAGAAAACTAACTCAGCAAAAATTAGAACATATAGAGTTCAGGATTTATTAGAACTTTAAATAGTAGCCTTCATTGATTTTGTTGCTAGATGTATATAGTTATATTATATATATTTTTAAAAATATAATCATTGTTGAAAAGAAAAGATTAGGTAGGAGTTACAGATTTGACTTGAAATTTCCTATATGAGAACAACAATTGTTTGTATAAATCATCAGTTTTAAAATGACTCTCACCTTCATAAATTCACTTGATACTCATGATAATTCTATGTAGCATGCAAAAATCATTAGTTACAATAAGGCAATCAAATTTCAGAAGGTGCACATTTTCAAAGAAACATAATGAGCAAGTGATAAAACCAGGATCAACCCCAGATCATTTTTCTCCAAATTCAGTGCTTTTTTTTTTCTATCCCATAATGGAATCTAGGAAATATGGCCACTCAGTAATTGACTAAACTGCCAAGGATATCTGTTTTTTCATTTCCTAGATGTAGTTGAGAAATTAATCAGTTTTACAAGAGAAAATGCATTCCATTATAAAATAATTAAGTCAGTCCTCTTCCAAGGAAGAAAGGAAGGTAGAAGTTTAGCCACTCAAATAAGTCAAATGAAATGTGGAGGTAAATTAAAACCAAGGAGTCAGATGGAGAAGCCCTAAAGAGTAACACAGGTGTCAAAATACAGACACATCAGGGGAAAAGAATGCAAAATTCCTGCCAAGTCTCTATCTTAATTGAGCATGCAGATAAACATGTAAGTCTTTTGGTTGCAGGGTAAGTGGAGTCTGAGGAAAATGTCATCAGATTAAATCTAGGGTGTCTGGTTCCATGGAGCAAGTTGGGGATGAGATGAGGGAGGAAACATAAATTGCATGAGCAAAGACATGATTTGTTGGGTTAGAGGGTCTAGGCAGGGGAGTCATGAATAATAAAATTTAATACAAAGGCTTTGAAAGGTAAGAGGAGGATCCTTGTTGAAATACACTGTATGTGTTTTTTTAAAAAAGATGAAGAAGATTCATTCTTTTATTTAGTCATTTCATTAAATAAACATAAATTCAGTGTTAGATGTTGGAAAATTAGAGAAGAAAAAAAAAAACAACTTACGTTATCCTGAGACAGTTCAAAGTTTATGTGCAGTTGAGAAGCCACATAAACAAAAATACTGCAATTCAATAATAGGAATGAGAGGAGTGCAATGATAGAAAGCTCTGGAAGCACCCAGCAATGCTTGCAGAAAGAGTAGATATGTGAGCTGAGCCTTGAGGGATGTCTAGGAGTTAGCAACGGGAAGGGAGTGGAAAGCATGCTCTCCTGGAAAGGGAATAGCAAAGGGGAGACTCTGCATGTGAGCCAGCAGGCACAGTCTGAGGAGGCCAAACCAAAAGTGCCCTGGAGAAGATGAAGCAGATACACAGACCACTGGAGCTAGTCAAGTTGCTATGGATAGAAGTCAAATTTGTTGTCAATTTCTTGTCAGTTTCGGAGCATGACAAAGTTATGTCATTTGCATTGTCAAAAGAACGAGCACTCCAACTTCTTGTGGACCCCAAATCTACATAGGCCATTGATTAGGAAATATTAAGTCAAAAATGAACTATTTTTGAAAGGGTGCCTAACTGCTACTGAATATACAACTATATTTCCCAAAGTCAGTTGGCATCATCGGAAAGGGGCACTTTGGTCTTGAAACCAGATTACAGAATATCAGGGGGAAAAAACCCAAAGAGCACCAGCTTTCACTCAATCTAGAAACAGAGTGACCAGTCTAGTGGCTTTAATTTCTCAGACTCTAAGGAATTCCATTGACCCAAATAGATTTCTTCTAAATAACATCAGAAATCCCAGTATCAAAATTTAAGGATGACAATGTCTTCAGGAAAATAAAAATAATCTATTAATTTTATGTCTAGCTCATACACAAAAAAATCAGAAACATATTTTGAATGTGTAGTTCCTATGAGTTCTTCTCGAACAAACCACTGGAATACACTTTTTTTTAGCCAACAAAGAGATGACTGGTGAATTAATAGCAAAGAAACCGTTAGGATTATACTCAGAAGTAGAACAAAGGCTAAACAAATTTGAGTATTTTAGCTACAGAACAGAATATAAATGCTACATATATTAGCAATGTATGCAATGTAAACTATGCAAATTACAATAGTTTGGGGAGAAAGATGAGGGAAAAATGAAGGTAGTACAAGTATGCTTATGTTTTATCCCTTATAATCAGAAGTAAAAAGATCTCACTTAAAAATGATAATTCATAGAAAAATCATGCCATCAACTGAAATTGGAGGGCGAGGTAAGAAAAGTGTGGACACATCAATTTTGATACTCTTATCATAGGTATTTAATTTACACTGGCTAAAGAAAAATAGCTTAGTGTTATCTTGTTATGATTATAAAGGAATTATCTGAAAGTAATATATAAGCCTTCTAAATTATCAGAAGAAACAAATATGTGTAGACTGTAAATAGTGAAAGATTTTTAAAAAGTAAAGAAAATCTACAAAAACAATGCATAACATGGCCACACTAAAATTAAAAGAGTCTGACATGTCAATAACTGTAAATGGGCTAAATACTACAATTTTAAAAAATAGAATTGGATTACAAAGAAAAAGCCAAAAATATGCTGAGAAAAAAACACATTTAAAACAAAAAATGGTTGAAAATTTGGAATTAGAAAAGGCATCTCAGGCAAAAACAATAAATAAAAAATAAGAGCAGAAAGTAATGTATTTTGAAAACTGTTGAACTAACAAATGCAAGCTGAGTTTTTAAGGAGAGGAATAATAAGTAGATAAACTTCACTGGATAACCAATTCAAGAAAAACAGATAAAACATACAAATTAAATCATAGGATGTAAATCCCTACAGACTGAAGAAATTGAAAGCATTATGAGACTGCTCTGCTTTAACAAATTGAAACAGCTAGATAAAATGAACAATTATAGTGAATGATTATCTAGGAAAGCATAGATTATTAGAATTTACCCTACAAAAATAAAAAATCTAAAAAGAGCAAGTATTGTGAATTGCCTATGTGTGCATTCATGTACACAGACATACATATCTAAAACAGAAGTGGGTTTCAGTTTTGGAGGTCTCAAAGTTAAAACAATTTTGTGACTCTATAGGAAAGGTGCAAAACTTTGAAGCAAAGAGTAGCAAACTGAATGTTTAGAATGAAGATATTTTAAAAAGACAAATTATAAACAAAACACTACACGCAAATGTAAATATTGCAAAACTCAGGTAAATAATGTAAGATTTTATTAAATAATACATCTATAATATACTTTTCCAACAGTTCTTGGCTGTATATCTTGTGATCTCTTCATATAACAATGTCTTTTGGGTATCATTTTCTACTGAAAGATGAGAAAGGCAATTTGGTCTCTCCTATAACAATATTAATTAAAATTGTTTTTTATTATTGTTTCTCACAGTTTTTTTTTTTAGCTTCACAGCTTATAATACTTTAAAATATTTTAAGAGTGTTGGCAAATTTGGCAAAACCACTATTAATTTTCTTTCATGTATGAGATATGTATTTTAAGTTTTCTTATGCAATGACTAATCTTAAACACTGAATTGATGTCACTCATTACCAGAACAATTCAAACACATTTTAAAATTGCTGCTTTGTTGCATTAAACTGCATAATTGTGTAATCAAATTACTCATAAACTGCTTGCATTGACATATTGATAAATACATGCGGTTTTGTCACTAGAATGTTCATTTACTCAGGCTCTTTCAGTTTTGGTAGTCATTTAGCATGCCATTTGTCTGGAATCTCTCAACCTTGCTAAGATGTAATTCAATATTGGGATTTAAAAAAACAAAAAATGTGCGACTTCACACACAGAGGTACTCATTGTTCCCAGTATTACCACAGATTTGTGCCCTACATATGAGAATTTTAAATTCTGTTTTATACAGTTGGATTTTTTTTGTAAGTGTGGTAGTTTCACAGGTGAATATGCTACATTATTGAGAATTTTCTCTTCAAGAAAAATCTTCTATTTTGACTGGGTATTGATTGGAAACAAGTTATTTGATTGCACATTTACATGTTAAGCGGAAGACTTTTCTACGGAGTAGTTTCTGGCTCCATATACTTCAAACTTTGTTTCTCCTTCATCCCAGATACTTCCTGAACTGGGCACCATTCACATAGTCATGCCAGGTGAGGAAATATGTTGGGAAGTAGGAGTACTTTGAAAGCCATCTCTACATGCCAGATCTGCTAACAATAACTTAACGAAATGCAAAAGTGACTGAAATCCATTGTGTGTGTGTGTGTGTGTGTGTGTGTGTGTGTGTGTGTGTGTGTGTGTGTTGTAGTCCATGAAAACCAAACTAAACGTACAACAAGCTCAACTTTCCTATTGCAGGCCATTTTCTCTAGAAGCAGATACTGAGAGGCTGTGTGGGGAGCAAGATGTTCATTAGGAATCAACAGCTGTGATGGGGAGGAGAAGAAGCAGGACCACACAAAAGAAGACATCACACAATGCTACAGAGAACTCTAGCGACAGTAGCATTTTCGGAGTATTCTGCGATGGGTTGAAATGCCTAGGACTTTGTATCATCTCACTCACTCTTCAGGTGGGAGGACTGCCCTGGAAAGGATATGACCTCAGCAAGGTGACTCTTGACAGCTAAAGTAGACCTTGAAGGAGCTGACAGCTGGAGACTGTTGACTACCCTCCCTTCAAGTGAAAGGCAAGTCCTTTATTAAAGGGGGGATTTGGGTGCCCTATCTCCAGGTCTACCATGATGCCCTTAGTCAGATCCTAAAAATGATTTCAGCCACTCCAAGGTCACTTGACATAAACAAAGGACTGACATATAAATTAGTATGAAGTCAACTGTAGTTGAAAGAGCCTTATTTACAGATTTCACAAAAAATGTATGATCATGTGAACAAATTGCTAGGTGCCTTGCAGGGACTTATTAGGGTCCTGTGAGACGGGTCCTGAAACTTAAGCTTCATTAGTGTCCGTTAAACCTGTGAGTATTGTCAAAGTGTTACATCACCAAAAACAACCACTCCAGATGGTTTCGCAGAGTAATTCCAGTGAACCTTTAAGGAAGAGGGTAATCCATTGTGAAAAACTGTTCTAGAACACAGGAGTAAAAAGCAGTTTCTGAAATTCTCTTTTTATGAAGTTGGTATAATAATTAAAACCTAAACCATATATATAAAAATAAAAAAGTAAATTGTAGAACAGACTAATTTACCTATAGTGATAACAAACACAATCTAGATGTGCATTAAAAGAGTAACACTAGCCGGACTCGGTGGCTCAGCCTGTAATCCTGTGCCTTTGGGAGGCTGAGGTGAGTGGATTCCCTGAGCCCGCGGGTTCAAGGCCCACCTGGGCAACGAGAGCTCATCTCTACAATAAATCAAAAAATCAGCCGGGCGTGGTAGTGCATGCCTGTAATTCCGGCTACTCGGAAGGCTGAGGCGGAAGGATTGCCGGAGCCCAGCAGGTTGAGCGGCCACTGCACTCCAGTCTAGGCGACAGAGTGAGACTCCAATTCAAAAAAAAAAAAAAAGAGTAACACTATAACCAAGTGAAAGTTAATTCCAGGGTGTTGAAATGTCGGGAAATCCATCCATGTAATTTATCATAGAAACAGATCAAAAGAAAAAAATTGTATAATTACTTCTAAAGATGCTGAAAAGATATTGGATGAAATTCAATAGCTCATCTTAATAAAACTTTAATAAATAAAAAGATGAGTGCTTCTTTATATGACACACAGTCACGTTTTAAATATTCCTTAACTTCAAAATCAATATCATGCTTAATGGGGCAACAGTAGACTCACTGAATTTAATTCCAGCAGTATCTTGGGGAATCTAGATAAGTATAAAATTAATATGAAAATTATGCTAGCAGGTAGAATTTTTTAAAATCCAAAAAAAAAAAAAAAGAGTAATAAAGGGAATCTAGGCTTTCCAAGTATTAAAATATATTATACTTCTACACTAATTAAAACAGTGTGGTTTTGCTACATGCATATGCAGAAAGATCAGTGAAATACACCAGAAATTCCAGAATATAAATCTAAATGTATATGAGAACCGAATACAGGGAAAATAGGTAAAACTGACCTCAAAACATAAAGTGGAGAAAAGGGGACAACCATCTGAAAAAAGTGTGTGTGTGTGTGTGTGTGTGTGTGTAGTTGGCTCCTGACCTCACCCACACTTGAAAATAAGCTCCATATTTTTAAAAGATTCAATACAAACTGAAACCATAAAATACTAGAGGAAAATATGAAAGAATTCCTTTAAAATAATTTTGGAGAGAGGAAGTCATTTCTTTTAACACAAAACTCACACAAAAGACTTAAAAATTTAACCACATAAATATAAAAATAGAATTCTACAAAGAAAAAAATAAACATAAAGTCAAAGACAAGCCACAAAATAGGAGCAAATATGTGCAACGCATATTGCAAATACAGTGATCATCCATTTTATAGAGAGCTTCTACATAGCAACATGAAAAGACAGAAAACCTTAAAGAAAAAGAAGCAAATGTTTTCAACAGATAGCTCATAAAATAGGAAATGCAAGTGGTTCTTACACATGTAAAAAGATACTCAGCTTAATAATAAAAGAAATACAAGTTAGAACTACAGTGAGGTATCATTTTCTTCCTTTCAAGTTGGTAAAGGTAAGAACTTTAAATGACATTCTCTGCCAGCAGGATGTGTGGAGAAATAGGAACTATTTTATAACAAAAAATGTAATCTGCACATCCTACTTGGGGGGCAATTTGATAGTATTGCTTCACTTTACAAGTACAAATGCCCATCTCTTTTTAATCCAGGAATTCTATTTCTAGAAGCTTATCCTCTTAATGCAACAATGGTTGCATGAAGTATACACCAATGGTTGAATACAACAATGGTTAATACAACAATGGTTGAATATCTGCAGTTTTGAAAATGATCAAAATAATGAATGTACAAAGAAAACATACAGTAGAAACAACCTAAGTGTCCATCAATAGGGAACGAGTTAAATAAATTACAGCACATTCTTTCAGTGGAAGACCATGCAAATATATCTTTTTTAATGAAGTGTTTTCATTTTTACTGGTGTGCAAAAATTTCATGTTATATTGCTCAGTTAGCAAAATAGTATGCACAGTATGCCTTCATTGGGTAAAAATATGAAAAAAATATATTCATGTATATTTTCTTGTTCATGCAAAAAGTTTCCCTGGCATGATACATAAGAAAATCACTATATTGTTTGCCTTTGGGGAGAAAAATTAAGTGGCTGGGAACAGAGATACTGGGAACATTCTTGTAACTTTTGCAAAAAATATTGCAAATAAAGAAATAACCTAAGATATAAGCCTTAATAATAGAAACATTTATTTTTCATTTTATAGATATCTATTGAGTAGTTACACTCAATGCTAGACAGTTCTCAGTGTCAGGTGGCAGCAGAAAACAAAACAGACAAATTCTAGCAAGGAGAGAAACACAGTACATTAAGAAGTTTATAATCACCAAGAAGTGATAAATGCTATGCAGTGAAATAGACAAGAAATATACAGGGTGGTCAGAGAAAGTATCTCTAGTAAGGGGATAGATGAGCAAATGTCTCAAGGAGACAAGGAGCCATGACATCCCTCCCGATAGAGAGAAAGGAAATGTAAAAACCCTATCTCTAGTAAGGGGATAGATGAGCAAATGTCTCAAGGAGACAAGGAGCCATGACTACCCTCCTGATAGAGAGAAAGCAAATGCAAAAACTCTGATGCAAGAGTCCCCAGCATATCTGAGGAGCAGCAGAGACCAGTATGACTGGCATAGGAGGAGAGAGGGATGACAGAAGCTAAGAGCAGAATGTTGATGGGGACAAATCATGTTGGCCTTTAGGCCAGAGTAAGAACATTGAATTAATAGCCATTTCTACTTCAGTTTTAGCCCTTGATAAGAAGCAGAGTTTGATGGAAAGCAAGATGCAAAAGTCAGGAGGATCCCAACCCGAGAATGAAATATTGAAGGGGAACCTCTGTGAAAAGAAGACGACACAACACTGGGAAGCTAGGGCTAAGAGCAATGAGCCTCACTGTGTCTTCAGGTGCTCATAGGAACACCTGAAAATGGTCAAGGAGTACCTTAGGCTAGTATTCGTGTGTTTAAAGGACGGTAGCATTAGACCCAGTATGTGTATTCACAATGAAATCAGCATACCCTAATCACCCTAGTCAGTTGATTTTCATGTCATCTTTTCTAAAAGTAAAAAATTTCCCAAAGGGAGACCCAAACTTTACCTATACAATATCCACTTGTATACCAAATCCTGAATTGTACCCCACATCTTTAAAATAACATATAGAAAAAAAAAGACAAAAACAAAAACAGATTTTTTAAAAAAATAAAAATTTTCAACTAACAAAGAGATCCTTGATGCTCATCTCCTTTGGATAAGCACTGGAGCTCTTTATAAATGTTGAATGTTTTACTCAGCTGAACAAATATTGTAAACCCTTTTATGGATCCTAAATATTTTATTGGATAATGACTGTGACCTTTTCAAACATGTCATTCACATTCTTTACAAGTAGCCTTTTTGGTTTGTTAACTTATGGCCACAGATCTCTCCTGTGCTGAGAATTAAAACACCTTATCTTCCCTACCTATGTGTCTTGAGATTCTTCCACACCTACTGAAAACAAAGCAAATACTGGCAAAGTATCAGATTAAACTCAGGTACAAAAGGAAACTTCTAAAATTTTGCTTTAAGGATTTGCGCTGTTGTGGGCACAAGTCCTTGGGATCACTCTTCTCCTTTGATGAAATTTTTATAGACAGCAAAGACTACTTGTTTTAAATGGGTGAAGTTTATAGGAGGAAAAATGGACTCAGGGTAAAATTAAACTTTCTAACATAACGGTTCAACAATGGGATGTGATGCTTCAAAAGGAAGAGACTGTTACAAAAGAACTGAGTGATTATTTTACAGACATGTTAAAGAAGGAATTCATGAATAGGTAGGATTTGGGATGTAGTACTTGTAGGTTTCTTCCAACTCCAAGCTGCTATGAATGTGTCATTCTAAAATTCTACTTTTGCTTTTGCATCATGTATTTAGTATTTTGTCAGATCTATCTGGATCCTACTCAGGGGACCAGGACTAACTAAAACTTTCACTCTTTATGGGATTGTCTGCTGAATTAATGGCAGGTTATCTCTCCAGGCTTTCCCAAGCTAGCATAGCTAGAATAAGAATCTGTATCACAGACAAAGGAGGATATAAAGGGTGTCTTAGGTTGACCTTGCAAGAAGCAAGGCTTGAGATAAGAAAACAATCCTGGGAGATACTGGTAAGGGAGGGAAGAAGCAGGATAGGAAATGGGCTGAAGGTACTGTTTCAGGTCCAGCCCCAGCCTCAGTCTAATCCCACAGGAAGCCTCTGGTATGTAAACTACTTTTCAGAGTCTGCCCCAACTTAAGGTAGGGGAGTTGGGCTTCCATATTCCCATACCAGTCAGTCTCAGCTGAGATAGTGACTCCTAGGCTTTCTGTGCTTATGGGGAAGCTTCAGTAATTTGAAAGAAGATTCACCAGAGAGAGTTGGAGGTGTGGATCTTTAGAAACAAAGTTTAAAAGTAAAGTTAAAAGGGATCCAAGTGAATCTGGGTAGAATGCTAACAGCATCTCCCATGAAGGCTGTAGCAAAGAATACACAATCCAACTCAAGTCCAAATCCAAGACCATAAGAATAGCTTGAAGCAAATATGTCAGGATATTGAGTGTAAAATGGATTCTAGTGGTTCCTTTAAGACTGTAAAAGTTAACTTTATGAGAGTGATGGAAGTTTAAATTTATGTAGTGTATCAGCCAGGGTTCTACAGAGAAACAGAACATATGTATATATATATTACATATTACATATAGAACATATGTATATATATTATATGTATATACATATATTACATATATTGTTATGCATGGAATATATGTGATATATATATATATATATATATACATATATGGAGAGAGAGAAAGAGATTTATTTTAAGAAATTGGTTCATGTGATTGTGGGGGCTGGCAAATCCAAAACACAGGCAGGAGTTGATTTTACAATCTGGAGGCAGAATTTCTTCTTTTCTGGGAAACCTTAGTCTTAGCTCTTAAAGTCTTCAACTAATTGGATTAGGCCACCCACATTATCTTTACTTGCCAACTGATTGTAGATATCAACCATATCCATGAAATAACTTCATAGCAAACATCTAGATTAGTGTTTGGTTAAATCACTAGATGCTATAGTCTGGCCAAGGTGACACATAAAACTAACCATCACATGGGATATTCTGTGCATCACTAAGAGTCTTCCCAGAAATTAAAGACATTTTGTGGATTTCAGCAATACATACTAGAGTGAGGAAGGTGAACATTTCAGCCAACTTTTCTGGTTGCTAACTACTCATACTCTTGTGTGGACCCAGGATCCAAACTTATTCACCCACTAATGCACAGTTGCATTAGGAATCTTATCATAGGCCTTAGTTTCAAGTATGGCATTTAATAAACGATCTACCTGATGCTATGCTTAGGTGATGGAGTAAAGAAAAAAATGTATTAATGAAAGTCTTATTTATAGTCCTTTTGGAATAAATAATTATCTCTTGGCTCAAGGAAGACCTTGCCTATCTGTAGATTGTCATAATGTGAAAACTAAGAGGGAGGAAGCTGGGGAACAAGACCTGCAAATCATGGAGACCCGTGAGCATTGCCATTCTTTTCCTTACTGTCTGGAAGGCATGGCTATAATAAATAACACACATATGATGGTTATGTTTGACAACAGAAAGTCAGCTCTTCTTTAGGTTGATGATTCTCAACTTCTCCCATCCAACACAGCTGAAGGCTATAACTTTCTCCCATTAGCAGGAGAAGCTTTTTCCAAAAGTGATGAGGGAAACATTATTCACAGAATCTTAGCCTAAAGGGAGAAGGGGAGATATAAAGCATGTTCCTGCTCTGTCTTTTCAGTGTATACTTCCACTGAGAATCATCCTTTCATGTAACAACAAATAGCAAATTATCATACATAAAATAAACATTCAGTATATATGTTTTGAGTGGATTTGAACTTTCTAGAAGTTTTATTTAAGATTGGACAAGAAGGCCAGGCTCAGTGACTCATGCTTGCAATCCTAACACTTTGGGAGGCCAAGATAGGAGGAGGGTTGCTTGAGGCCAGGAGTTCAAGACCAGCCTGGACAACAAAGTTAAGATACTGTGTCTCCAAAAAAAATGTTTTTTAAAAGATTGGACAGGTAGGCTAGATAAACTTTAAGATTATTTCTCCCAACTCTCTGACATGAACCTTGTGACACGACTCACAAAAGATGCTCTCCTTAATGAGTTTATTCTTAGTTATCTAGAGTGAAGCAGTAGCTTCTATAAGACTTTGTATAGTTTATTTATGGCCACATTAATGCTTCACGTCAAACAACCACAAATCTTCTGTGACAAACAACAGTAAACAAATACTTGGCATGTGAATTCTCAGGGTTCAGCTGATCTAGCCTGGGCTTAGCAGATCTTGACTGGGCTTTCTCATGTATCTAAGACAGTTACAGGTTAGTCAGATGTCTCTGCTGATCTTGACTGGGCTCACTCCAAGCCTGAGAGTTGGATGGCTGTTGGCTGATCTTGGTTGGCTTCATCCGGAATAAGTGAGGCAACTCAACTCTGTTTCATGTGTTCCTCTTCTAGTGACCTAGCCTAAGCCTATTCTCATGGCACGTTGCCTAAGTTCAAGAACAGGCAGAAAAATCAAGGTCTCCTAAGGCTTAAGTTTAGAACTAGGTATGGTCACTTCTGCTGATTTCTATTATTGGTCTTAGCAAGTCACAATGTCAGCTGTAGTTAATGTTTAGGGAAATAGGTTTTATCTTTCTTTAGTGAGAAGAACTGCGGAGTTACATGGCAAAGAGAATGAGTGCATTGAGTGATGAGAAAAGGGGCCATTATTACAATCAATTTACAATGGGCTCTAACTTATTAGCATGGAATCAAATTCTAGTAGTCTTATCTCTCAGTCTACGCACATCAGCTGGCTGTCATCCCTAGTAATAAGTCAGAAACAAAGTAGCAGAAACTATTTTTTCTTATCTCTGTTTGAGAGCTATGACATTTCAAGAGGCACTGTACTCGCTAGAGTTTACCCAAACCTCAACTGATCCTCTAGGGCATTGGACAGAAGATTAAAATACCCCAACTCCTCTCCCCTCTTATGTTCTTCGAGTCTAAGTCATAAGATGTTCTGCCTCAGTGTACTATTTTATTCCTTATTTCAATTAACATCATATTTTAATTAGTAGGATAATACTCAGTCTTTGCGATTGCTTGGAACTTCATAACTGCCTAATAAATGGTAGCTATTATCATTATAGTACAGATAGTCAGAATAAGTTGCTGTATTTTGGAACAGATCCAAAGTTTCTTGGTTAGTAAAGTATAAAAAAAGGCCTCATTATAAGCTCACCTGATTCATTACGAGTGGTCTCCCAGGACAGCATTGTAAAATGCCAGGATGGGTGCTGGAAGAGTAGCCTAATAGGAATGTGAGTCCAACTTTCATTCTTTAGTTGTGAGATCTGTGTTCATGCATTTGTTCCTACTCACTTTATTCAAATTTTGCACCTCCACAAACTTAATTCAAAGTTATTTTCTTATGGGATCCCTTTAAAAGTGAGAAGAGGGTACATTAAACAAATAAGAACCCCTAATTTTTTTCAGGTATCAGGAATTAATTTATCAGTGTTCACGTACATAATAAATGGTCTCACACCGCTTGTGACAGCTAAGTTTGTTACAGCCAAGACTCAACCTTACTAAGTTAAGATTTGGAGGTTTGCCACAAGAGCCTCGTTAAACCTATCATGAACTCCTCATTTAATATTTTAATAGGCTTTCCTGGCATAGAAGCCAATTGCCTGGACTCACTCTCCTCTCAGTGTAAAAGGTGTGAGCTCAGCTTCATCATGCTACATATCCTCATTTTGCCTCAAATACTTGGAGAACAGGGCTAGAAAAGGTCAAATCAACACAGAAGAGAAGTTTATGCAAAAACTCAAATAAAAACATGATGAAAGTGCATAGGGACACCATTTAGTTCTGGCAGCTCATAAAACAAAACGATGCTGTTAACTTGCCCAAATATCAACAAGTCTTTTTTTCCAAAACATACTGAAGAATAAAAGATTAGAAATAACTATTCAGGGTATAGGTGGTGTCATCTCACAGTTTGTGTGTATGACAGTGTTAATCTGGCCTCTCTCAAAGAACAGGAAGAAAATTCCTATACATTGGGCCCCTACTCTACATGTCATATCCCACCACAATGAATTCTTCTTCTACTTTATTTTGCAGAACTTTATTTGCTCTGAGAAATTATGATTTCTGGCCCCATTATAAAAAGGAGAAACTGAGGCTCAGAGGGGGGATAGGATTGACCCAAGTTCACATGGCTGGTCAGGGCAGAGCCAGACTCTGAACTCAAATGCCAAATTCTAAGACACATGATGCCATTCCCCTCCACACTATGAGGATGATTAGAATCCAAGAGATTCTGAATGTTCATGTTGATGACAAATGATACTTCAGGAGCATACAGCTGTGTTATTCCTTTATAGTCTAGCACTGGATGCGAGAGTCAGGGTAAACATTCACCAATGAATTATCTGTAACATCAGCTTTCCTGCTACCTGAGAGAAAGTTTCTTTTAGATGTGGAAATAAGCCAGGTGGAGATAGTCATTCCCATTCCCTTCAAGTGCCTTATTCAGTACTTCTTATTTGCCAACAACTACCCAAGGCACTCTATAGGTGATCCTATTTTCATCTTCACAAACAACTCTTGGAAGTAATTATTGGCACTCTCAATTTTATCTTGAAATTGAGACTCAGAGATGTGAAGTAACTTGCTCGAGGACATGCAGCTAGTAAGTAATTATTATATCACTGAGCTCTTTTCTATCTGATCTTCAAACCCATGCTTTGATTTTATTCATTGTTCCACTAATTTCTTATGTGACTGAGATGAATGTCTTGATCTTGCCTATTTATCTGAGAAAAGATACTTAGACTCAACACCAGAGAATGAGTCCTTTTTGTAAGGGACAAATTTCTTGATGTTGGGGATTAGCCAGGAAGAGTTCAGATCACCTAGGTGGGGCTGCAGAAATATGGTTTGAGGTTAGATGTAGAAGGTGGGGTGGGTTGGAAGAGCTTAATAAAGAGAGTACTGGGAAGACTCACCAGGCTTCTATGGAAAATCGTGATCTGGTTCTTAACTTCCTGGAGACAGAGGTCCTAACTGGTCACATTTTTGGTTTCCAAACCCAGGAAGAGGTGGACAGGTGAGACCACAGTTGATGATTTTACAAAGGTAGTATCCTTCTCCCCATCTACCTTCCACCTCCAAATCAACTCAGGTAGTCAAGATCTGATAAAAGTTGGATTCTTTTACCCATATCTAGGCCCCTTGAGTTAGGGAATTACTTGAAACATATGTCACTCATCACTTAGCAGATCTGGTAGCAATGGCATATTGGAAACACCTAAGGTAACATCAGTACTCTGAGAGTGTAGCAGAGACTACACATACCTGGATAGGTTTGTGATTTGGGATGATCGTCCACCCAGAGCAGAAAGGTCAACCAGCAGTCAGAGAAATAGAGCCCCACACTTGGAAAAGGGTTGAGGGTCCTTGTTGGCAAAAGAGGGCTAGACGTATTGTGGAGATCACGGTCAACTTGATGGCAACTTGTCCAGGGATCGGGCCTTAATAGGCCCTTCAATTTAGGCCAGGTACCAGCCTTTGTGTGAACTCAGAATAGGAAACTTTCCTGGATGGACAAACAGTGAAATGTGCTCCTTCCTTTCTTTTGGGTGAATGTCAACCTGAGTCAGGTATCACAGTGTGTTGGGGGATTTTTAGCCCTAAATCACCCCTTCAGACAAGCGTATTTTAGCGGTGAACACACTGCCATATACAACATTGTACATGTTAACCCTGCCTATGTAGAAAGGAAGAATGGAAGCAGAGTCCTTCATAGTACAGAGGCTATAATAAAACAATGGCAGTAACTATGAGGATAAAAAGAAAGAATCTAATCTAATCTGACATGTGTAATATAATATAAAAATGTCTGGTCAACTTCTGGCAAGATAGTGAGGGGACAGGTCAGATTGTGAGAGTTTCCACAAAAGTGAGTGTCCATAAAGACTCTCTGTTAGTAGGTGTGTGCCAGTGGGTGAGTGAAGGTCCGTCTGAGGGTAGTCTTGGGTTCAAGCACCTGGTGCTCTCCTACAGAGGTGACTGTAATCCCCCACTGCCCTGAGATTGGAGCCTGGTGCAAGATTGTCTGCTGTTCTCGGGACTCCTCTGAGAAAAGCTTGCTGAATCCAGCTGATTTTCATCACCTGGCACCTGGCCCACACCATCACCTCCAGTAAAGCAGCTGGAGCCCCGGATCTGATCAGTGGAGAAAGAAGATCTGGGAGAATCAGAGAGGAGCCTCATCCCCAGTGAGAAAACACCCACCACAGCCATTTTCTCTGTCCCAGGGCCAGGAAGAGACCTGCATTGCCCTACCCAGCTCCACCCAGCATTCAACTTGGGACCTAAGGTAATCTCATCAAACTCGAAAGACAGAAGCCCTTCCCCCACACTGGATCAGATGCAGATGCATCAGATCTGAGTGGGAGACTTGACAGACAGCAAGTCAAGTGAATCCAGATCTGATCCATCCTCCTCCTGCAGTAGGCCTGGGGCATCTGACCCAGTCAAGAGCAACCCTATCAGCCTACCCTGAGAGCAGAGGGGAAATGCTGGAGATCAGAGCTGAAAGGAAGCTGGACTTACCAGAAAGACCTCAGAATGAGTTTGGCTCTTAGTTTTTTGTTTGTTTTTTGTCTGTCTGTTTTGACCATTTTTGTTTGTTTGTTTTAGTTTTTTCTCTTTCTGTTGTTGACGTTTTCGTACTTTGTGATATTTTATTGATTTTACTTTTTCTAGACTTCTTGTTTGTATATGGGAAGAGTACATCAATAGGGAGGTTTTTGTCGGTTTGTGTGTATGTATGATTGTCTATATGTTTTAGTTTTTTTTTACATTTTTCTCTCTTTGTGTCTCTTTTCATTTGTGAGTTGATATATCTATCTGTTTTACCTCTTACTCTTCTCTCTCTACTTCCTCTCACCCCCCCTCCTTCCTTTATCCATTCTTTTCCTTTTTCTTACCTCATTTTGCTTTCAGGGAATAAACCTATACCCCCATTGCATGGACAGACTGTAAGGCAGTGGGAAGTGGGCTCCAGGGTGCCCACACACATGTCAGTGGATACTGGAATCTGCAGATAGATTCTGAATCACAGTTCCCCCTCAATTAAATGTCAAAATTGCAAAAAATACAGACCCCAACCCACAATCCAGCTTCAGAAGTGAACAAAGCCAGAGGAGCCACATAAGGAAGAATAGAAGATTGAGCAAACAGAAGTAAAAGCAACCCCCATCTCTGAATAACAGAATTAAAGAAGAGGGGGAAAAAAGTATGTGGGGGGGAAATCTACACAAATGGAGAAAACCAAAAGAAGAATGTGGGTCTCACATAGAATGCTGGGAAGTCAGACACTGAGAAGACAGACTTCGGAATACAAACAATGAAGTGCCCCAGAATGACTGGGCTCAAACTACAAACCCAGATATCAAGACATTAATAGAGAGAATAAATAGAATTGAGAAGAGACAAGAGGAAAGAATGAAGGAGTTGATAACTGAGATAAGAGCAGTAAAGAATACTATAAATGAAATGAATAACAAACTGATAAGCATGGAAAGCAGAATTAGCCAAGCAGAAGAATCTCAGAGCTTGAGGACCAAAATATAGAACTAAATCAAACTGTCAACAACATAAAAAAGAAGTTTAAAAAGACAGAATAAAACCTTCAAGAGATGAGCAATTATTTCAAGAGGCCGAACCTAAGGGTAATTGCACTTCCTGAGGCAGAAAAACAAAGACCACCCTGTAACAAACATTCCATGAAATTATTCAAGGAAATTTCCCTCATCTCATCAGTGATGTGACCATTCAAACACAAGAGATTCAGAGAACCCCTGCAAGACAACAAATGAGAAGACCAACTATTAGACATAAAGTAATTCACCCAAAGTAGTTATAAAAGAAAAAAATCCTACATGCAGCAAGAGAAAATGATCAGACTACCTACCAGGGAAGACCAATTAGAATAGCAGCAGATTTATCTACAGAAACACTTCAGGCTAGGAGAGCTTGGAGCTGATTCTTCAAAGTTCTCAAAGATAAACAATTTCAAGGAAAAATTACCTACCCAGGTAAGCTAAACTTCATCACTGATGGAGAATTAAAATCTTTCCCAGACATTTAATTCCTAAGAATTTATGCTGCCTCCAGACCAGTTCTACAAGAAACACATAAGAAAATATTAAACACAGAAGAAAGGAAAAAAAGAACAATGCTCTTCACAAGAGTGCAGGAAAAAGATGAAAACACACATAAATCAACCCAAACATCAAAAGAAAGACAACAAACAGGAACAACAACAACTATATAGGAACCTCATGACAGGGATAAATTCTCACATTTCAATAACTAGCCTGAATATGAATGGATAAATGCCCCACTTAAAAGACAGAATGGCAAAATGGATGAAATATCATGAGGCAACAATACATTGTCTCCAAGAGACTCATCTCACTAGGAAGGACATTCACAGATTCAAAGTAAGAGGATGGGAAACAAAATTTCAGGTGAACGGAACACAAAAGAAAGCAGGACTAGAGATCTTAATATCAGACAAAAATATCCTTTAAGCTATCAAAAATTTTAAAAAGATGAAGAAGGTCACTACATAATGATAAAAGATTCAATCCATCAACAAGAAATATCCATCCTAGACATATATGCACACAACATAGGAGCACCAACTTTCAAAAAGCAGCTTCTAGGCAAACGTAAAAAAGATATTGACTCTGACACTATCACAGCTGGGCACTTTAATAACCCACTCACAACCCTAGACATATCATCAAGACAAAAAATCAGCAAGGTGATACGGAACCTCAATGTGACTCTTGACCAAATGGACTTAATTGATACCTACAGAACACTCCATCCAATGACCACAGAATACACATTCTACTTATCACCACATGGAACATACTCTAAGATCAACCACATCCTCAGCCATAAATCGGGCATAAACAAATTTCATAAGATTGAAATTCTGCCATGCATCTTCTCAGACCACAGTGGAATAAAAATAAACATCAACAAGGTTCGCCCCAAATCCACAAAGACATGGACACTAAACAGCATGATTCTAAGCAACTCTTGGGTCAACACGGAAATTAAAACAGAGATTAAAAGATACATGAAAACAAATGAAAATAAAGAAACATCTTTCCAAAACGTCTGGGATGCTATGAAAGCAATACTAAGAAAGGAATTCAATCTTTACAAACACACTTGAAGAAAATGAAACGATCAAAGGTAAACAGCCTAACAAGTCACCCAGGGAAGCTGGAATAGCAAGACCACCAAAACCCTAACTTCAGCAAGAGAATCCAGATCACCAAAATAAAAGTCCAAATCCGGGACATAGAAGACAAAAAGGTAATAACAAAAAATCAATGAAACAAAACCTTGGTTCTTTGAAAGGACAAACAAATTGATGGTTCCCTAGCTAGACTGACCAAGAAAAAGAGAGGAAAAGTGCAATTAAACACAATCAAAAACACAAAAGGTGAAGTCACAACTGACTCTGAAGAGATGCAAAAGATAATCAGAGACTGCAATGTACACTTGTATGGAAACAAACTTGTAAATCTAAAGGAAATCGAGGACTTTCTGACATCACACAACCTTCCTAGGTTTAAAGAAGAAGAAATCGGACCCTAAATAGACCAATAACAATTCAGGAAATTGACTATGTAATAAGAAAACTACCTACTAAAAAAAAAAAAGCCCTGGACCCGATGACTTTTCTTCAGAAAACATACAAGGAGGAACTCATACCAATCCCACTGGAAGTATTACCCAGCAGGACTTCTGGCAAGATGGTGACAGCACACAGGTGGGACTGTGAAAATCTCCGCAAAAGTGAGTTTCCATAAAGACGCTTGCTTTCCCCACCCCCCTGACCAACTGCACCAGTCCGAGGCCTGGAGCCTTCAGTCCCATGCACTACTTGGTTGCCGCAGCTGCCGCCGCCACCACTATTCCACCCCAGGTGGCCCTGGGATCCCAGCCGTGTGGAGTTTTGGGCTCCCTCCCGGCTATGCTGCCCCACCTGGCCCCAAGCTGCCGCTGCCCAGGAAGCCCTTGGCTCCCGCCCCATGGAGCTCTGGAGTCCCTCGCTGGCTGCACTGGACTGCCCAGCATGCAGCTGCTGCCACCGGCAGAGGCCCTTGGCTACCGCCTCATAGAGCTCTGGGCTCCCTTCCTGGCTACACCTCCCCACCCTGCCCCAAGCTGCCGTCGCCGGGGGAGGCCCTCGGCTCCCAGCCCTGTGGAGATCTGGGCTTTCTCCCCAGTTGCACTGCCCCACCTGGTCCCAAGCCATCACCACCTGGAGAGACCCTCAGCTCCCGTCCCTTGGAGCTCCAGGCTTCTTTCCTGGCTGCAGTGCCCTACCCCACCCCAAACCACCGCCACCCATGGAGACTCTCAGCTCCCACCCCGTGGAGCTCTGGGCTCCCTCCCTGGCCACAGCGCCCCACCCTACCCCAAGCCGCCATTGCCCGCAGAGGCCCCTGGCTCCTGCCCCTCAGAGCTCTGGGATCCCTCCCCAGCGGCAGCGCCCTGCCTCACCCCAAGCCGCCACCACCCATGGAGGCCCTTGGCTCCTGTCCTGCAGAGCTCTGGGCTCCCTCCCTGATGGGAGCACCCTGCTCGGCCCGAAGCCTCCACTGCGCAGAGAGGCCCGCAGTTCCCTCCCCATGGAGCTCCAAGTTCCCTTGTTGGCTGCACTGCTCCACCCACAGCCACCCTGCGCTATACTGACCAGCAACGTCTGGTAGTCTTGCATTCTGCCTCCCCCGACTTGCCCCTGGCCAGACCAGAGAATAGCTGGAGCTCCAAGACCAGGCAGAGACCTGCATTGCCCCACAAGCTCCGCCCAACTCTGCACAGCCTCCAGCTTGGGACATAAAAACAAAGAAAGAAAAAGAGGCCCTAGCTGCATGTGACACACTGGCCCTCAGTGCCAGCTGTCTCGCACTCTGCCTCCTCCAGCCAGACCCGGCTACATTAGAAACAGAGATCATCTGGAGCCCTGTGACCAGGCAGAGACCTGTATTTCCCTGCGCATCTCCACCCAGCTCTGCCCAGCCTCCAACCTGGGATCTAAGACCTCATGTTTGTGTAGGGGAATAGCATATTATAAGGAGGTTGGTCAGCTTGTGTGTCTATGATGTATGTTCTAGTTTTTTTGTTGTTGTCATTGTTTTTTTGTTTGTTTCTTTGTTTTTGTTTTTTTCTCTTACTCTTATCTGTCTTTGGGTCTATTTTCATTTGTTAGCTGGAACCTTTGTCTGTCTTCCCTCTTACTCTTTTCTATCTCCACTTTCTGCTTCCCCCACCCCTTCCAGTGCTTTCCTTTTTCTTACCTCATTTTACTTTCAGGGAGCAAATCTATACTTGCACTGCATGGACAGATTACAAGGCAGTAGGAAGTGGGTTACAGTGTATCCATACACCTGTCGGTTGATACTGAGATTTGCATATAGATTTTGAATCACAGATTCCCCCCTCAAATAAATCTCAAAACTGCAAAAGGTATAGCCCCCAACCTACAGTCCAGCTTCAGAATTGAACAAAGCCAGAGGATTCACACAAGGAAGAATAGGAGATTGAGCAAACAGAAGTAAAAGCAACCCTGCCACCCCTGAACAAGAGATTTAAAGAAGATTGGGGGGGAAAAGGAAAAAGTGGGGAGGAAAATCTACACAAATGAAGAAAAGCCAGAAGAAGAATATAGGTCTCACACAGACCCCTGGGAAATCCAATAATGAGAAAACAGACTTCAGAATGCAAACAATAAAGAACCCCCAGAATGACTGGTCACATACTACAAACCCAGACATCAAGACATTAATAGAGAGAATACAAAGAATTGAGGAGAGACAAGAGGAAAATAGGAAGAAGTTGATAACTGAGATAACAGCTGTAAAGAATACTGTGATTGAAATAAATAACAAACTAATAAGCATGGAAAGCAGAATTAGTCAAGCAGAAGACAGAATCTTATAACTTGAAGACCAAAATATAGAACTAAACTAAACTGTCAAAAATATGGAAACGAAGTTTAAAAAGACTGGACAAAACCTTCAAGAGATGAGAGATTACTTGAAGAGAATGAACCTAAGAATAATTGGACTTCCTGAGGCAGAAACAGAGACTGGGACCACCCTGGAACAAACATTCAATGAAATTATTCAAGAAAACTTCCCTCACTTCATCAAACACAAGAGATTCAGAGACCCCTGCAAGACAACAAATGAGAAGAACAACTACTAGGCTCATAATAATTTGCCTGAACAAAGTAGGTATAAAAGAAAATATCCTAAAAGCAGCAAGAGAAAAAAGTCAGACTACCTACCAGGGAAGACCAATCAGAATAGCAGCAGATTTATCTACAGAAACACTTCAGGCTAGGAGATCTTGGAGGCCAACCTTCAAAGTTCTCAAAGATAAACAATTTCAACCAAGAATAACCTACCCAGCCATGCTAAGCTTCATCAGTGAGAGATAATTAAAATCTTTCCCAGACATCCAATCCCTAAGAACTTACGCTGCCTCCAGACTACCCCTACAAGAAACTCTTAAGAAAGTATTAAATAAGCCAGGCTCGGTGGCTCAGCCTGTAATCCCGCACCTTTGGGAGGCTGAGGTGAGCGGATTGCCTGAGCCCACGGGTTCGAGACCCGCCTGGGCAGCGAGACCTCATCTCTACAATAAATCAAAAAAACCAGCTGGGCATGGTAACGCATGCCTGTAATTCCGGCTACTTGGAAGGCTGAGGCGGAAGGATCGCTGGAGTCCAGCAGGTCGAGGCTGCGGTGGCCGGAAGCGGCCACTGCACTCCAGTCTGGGCGACAGAGTGAGACTCCAACTAAAAAAAAAAAAAAAAAAAAAGAAAGAAAGTATTAAATACAGAAGAAAAGGGAAAAAGAACCACAATGTTCTTCACAAGAGTGTAGGAAAAAGATTGAAAACACACATGAACCAACCCAAAAAACCAAAAGAAAGACAACAAACAAACAAGTACAATAACAACTCTATAAGAACCTCACGACAAATATAAATCCTCACATTTCAAAAACTAGTCTGAATGTGAATGGACTAAATGCACCACTGAAAATACATAGAATGGCAAAATGGATAAAATATCATGAGGCAACAATATATTGCCTCCAAGAGACTCATCTCACCAGAAAGGACACTCACAGACTCAAAGTAAGAGAATAGAAAACAAAATTTCAGACACAAAAGAAAGCTATAGTGGCAATCTTAATCTCAGATGAAATATCCTTTAAGCTATCAAAAATTTAAAAAGATGAAGAAGGTCATATAATGATAAAAGTTTCAATCCATCAACAAGAAATATCCATTCTAAACATATATGCATCTAACATAGGAGCCCCGATGTTCGTAAAGCAGTTTCTAGGCAAACGTAAAAAAGATATTGACTCTGACACTTTCTTAGCTGGGGACTTTAATACCCCACTCACAACCCTAGACAGATCATCAAGACAAAAAATCAGCAAGAAAACCCAGAAACTCAATGAGATTCTTGAACAAATGGACTTAATTGATACCTACAGAACACTCCACCCAATGACCACAGAATACACATTCTACTCTTCACCACATGGAGCATACTCTAAGATCAACCACATCCTCAGTCATAAATCAGGCATAAACAAATTTCATAAGATTGAAATTTTGCCATGCATCTTCTTGGACCACAGTGGAATAAAAATAAATGTCAATGCCAACAAAGTTCCCCCAAAACCCACAAAGACATGGGCACTAAATAGTATGATGCAAAGCAACTCCGGGCCAATGATGAATCAAAACAGAGATTAAAATGTACCTGAAAACAAATGAAAATGAAGCGACATCTTACCAAAAACCTCTGGGATGCCGTGAAAGCAGTAGTAAGAGAGGAATTCATATCTTTACAAACACACGTGAAGAAAATGGAATGATCACAAGTTAACAGCCTAACAAGTCACCTAAGAAAGCTGGAAATGCAAGACCACCAAACCCCTAACTTCAGCAGAAGAATCCAGATCACCAAAATAAAAGCCCAAATTCAGGGCATAGAAGACAAAAAAATCAATGAAACAAAAAGCTGGTTCTTTGAAAGGATAAACAAGATAGATGGTTCCTAGCCAGACTGACCAAGAAAAAGAGAGAAAAAGTTCAAGTAAACTCAATGAGAAACACAAAAGATGATGTCCCTGAAGAAATACAAAAGATTATCAGAGACTACTATGTACAATTGTATGGAAGCAAACTTGAAAACCCAAAGGAAATGTAGGACTCTCTGACATCACACAACCTCCCTAGGGTGAAATAAGAAGAAAATGAGACCCTAAATAGACCAATAACAATCAAGGAAATTGATTATGTTATAAGAAAACTACTCACAAAAAAAAGTCCTGGACCAGTTGGCTTTCCAACACAATTCTAAAAACATACAAGGAGGGACTGATACCAATCCTATTAAAGTATTTCAGGTGATTGAGAAAGACGGAACTCTCCCCAAATCATTTTATGAAGCTAAATCACATTGACACCCAAGTCAGGTAAAGACCCAACAAAGAAAGAGAACTACAGGCCAATATCTTTGAGGAACATAGATGCTAAAATTCTCAATAAGATCCTATCAAACCGGATTCAACAACACATCTCAAAAATCATCCATCACAACCAAGTAGGCTTCATCCCCTGGATGCAAGGCTGGTTCAACATTCGTAAGACCATAAATGTAACTAAATATATCAACAGATGTAAAAACAAAAACCACATGATTATATCATTAGATGCAGAAAAAGCTTTTGATAAAATCCAGCACCTCTTCTTGATAAAAACCTCGAACATCTAGGCATAGGTAGAACATACCTCAAAATAGTAAAAATCACCTATGAGAAGCCCACAGTCAGCATACTCCTAAACAGACAAAAATTGGAGCCATTTCCCCTGAAATCTGGAAAAAGACAAAGATGCCCACTCTCACCCCTCCTGTTCAACATAATTTGGAAGTCCTAGTTAGAGCAATCAGAGAAGAGAAGGCTATCAGAGGTATCCAAATAGGAAAAGAGGAAGTCAAGCTATCTCTCTTTGCAGATGACATAATTGTATACCTTGAAAACCCAAGAGACTCTGCCAAAACCTCCTTGCACTCATAAATGACTTTGACAAAGTCTCAGGGTATAAAATAAATGTACAAAAGACAATCACATTTCTATACACCAATAATAAACAGAAACCCAAATAAAAATTACAATTCCATTTACAATAGCCACAAAAAAAGAAAAAAAATCTTCCTAACGAGAGACATAAAAGACCTTTGCAATGAAAACTACAAAACGCTGCTCAAAGAATTCAAAGAGGACACAAACAAGTGGGAAAATATTCATGCTCATGGATTAGAAGAATCAACACTGTTAAGATGTCCATTTTACCTAAGGCAATCTACAGATTTAATGGAATACCCATCAAATTACCAGCAACATTCTTCTTATACCTAGAAAAAATAATACAGGAATTCATATGGAAACATAAGCAACCAAGAATAGCCAGAACAATCCACAGCAAAAAAAAAAAAAAAAGCAGGAGGTATCACACTCCCAGACTTTAAACTATATTAAAAAGCTACAATAATCAAAACAGCCTTGTATTGGTACAAGAACAGGCATATAGACCAATGGAACAGGATTGAGATCCCAGAAGTAAAACCTCAATTTCTCAACCAACTCATCTTAGACAAAGCCTCCATCACCAACCATTGGGGAGAGGAGAACCTATTCAGTAAGTGGTCCTGGGAAAACTGACTGATCACATGCAGAAGACTAAATAAGACCCCTACCTATCCCCCCCCCACAAATCAGCTCTAAATGTAAAACCTCAAACTATAAGAACCTTAGAAAATGCAGGAGATACCCTTATGGAAATTGGAACTAGCAACCAATTCCTGGTCAAAAACTCAAGTATCCATGCCATAAGAGATAAGATAGACAAGTGGGACCTCATCAAACTGAGAAGCTTCTGCAAAGCCAAAGAAACCATCAAGAGAGCAGGGAGACAGCCCAAAGACTTGGGAAAAAATATTTGCCAACCGTATGTCTGACAAAGGCCTAACATCTAGGATCTACAAGGAACTCAAACATGCTGAAAAGAAAAAAAACAAACCGCCCCATTAAAAAGTGGGAAAAGATATGAATAGACAGTTCTCAAAAGAAGACATCCAAGTAGGCAACAGATACATGAAAAAGTGCTCATTCTCACTAGTCATCAAAGAAATGCAAATTAAAACCACACTGAGATACTGCCTAACTCCAGTCAGGATTGTCGTCATCCATAACTCCAAAAATAACAGATGCTGGGGAGGATGTGGTGAAAAGGGACCACTTCTACACTGTTGGTGGGATTGTAAACTAGTACAACCTCTATTGAAAACAGTGTGACGATTCCTAGAAGTCCTAAAAATCATCCTTCCATGTGACCTTGGGTATAGTCCTCATCTGGGAATATATCCAGAAGAACTCAAATCACTCTATAAAAAAGATACCTGCACACGTATGTTTATCACAGCATTGTTCACGATAGCCAGAACATGAAACCAACCACACTGCCCATCAAAAGACGACTAGATAAAAAAATGTGGTACATATGCACAATGGAATATTATGCAGCCATAAAGAAGAAAAAATCATGAACTCCGGGCAACCTGGATGGACTTAGAGTTTGTAATACTGAGTGATCTATCATACAAGCAAAGAACAGAGTATCATATGTTCTCACTCATAAGTGGACCTTGAACAACTATTGTAATACTATAAGAAAAGGATTGGCAGTAGCAGGAAACTGCATGGGGGTGAGTGGGTGGGGAGGTGGGATTGGCAGTAGTAGGAATCTGCCTGGGTAAGTGGGAACTCACTTCATCAACAAAGGTACCTACAAAATGAATATTTATATGTCTAACCCAGAACGATACCCCACATCTTTAAAATAAAAAATTTAAAAATATAAACAAATAAATAAAATGTAATGCCACCATATTTCCGACAAGAAAAAAAATGCCTGGTCCATAACAAGTACCAGATCGAAGTTTGTTCAATAAATAAATACCAAACTGCATTAGTTTTGCAGTTTCCTTTTGTACAGTGCTTGTAGGGTCATGAAGGATAGTTTTCCATTTTTACATTCATAACTACTCGGGGTTCAATCTTTAGAGTACAAACCTTTTCTGCACAATTCAGAAGTTCCTCCAAAAAGAAAAAAAGACAAGTTCTTCCACTGCTATTAACATGTCTTTATTATTTCCTAGTCCATCATCTAATCACTTTTCCTCTTTCTATTGTTCTTAACAGTTTTATAAATCTGCAGACATTTAGAATTCAGATGCCCACATATAACATCATCTCATAAGAGTCTCTCTTTAAGACTTGTCCCTCAGAAGATAAGAAAAAAATATCTTATAAGTGTGATGTTGATGGAAGAATGCTCACCTTTTCAAATGCTTAATATACAAATATCAAAGTACTGTTTATCTCAGGTTGGTTAGCAATGAGCTTCCCTTTTGTTATGTCTCATCCTCCTAGGTGGTCCTGGTTCCACTTCATACAGCAGTTTGCAAGTACACTGTACTCTTTTCCTCTGCAACCAACAAGATCATCAGACACTTCCTACACTTTGTCTTCTGTAGTTCTGACCTATGCTATTGCAATAGTCTCCTAATAGATCTTGTTTTATACTCAATTTTATCTTATTATTGAGATATGGGCTACAAGTGAGGATTACCTACATAGGCAGGCTGATGCAGGTAAACTTTGGGCCTCTAACTGGCCCTCATTCCCCCTGGCATAGGACCAGGTACACTTTGTGTTGTTATGTGCCCCACCCCTGGCAGTGTCCTGTGACTATTGATCCCTTCCCTGTGCTATTGTGATTAATGTTCAGGTCCCACTTGTGAGCGAGAACATGTAGTATTCAGTTCTTTGTTTCTGTGATAGATCACTAAGTATGATGGTATCCAACTTTATCCAATTTACTGCAAAGTCCATGATTTTGTCTTTCTTTATGACTGTGTACTACACCATTGTGTATATGTATCACATTTTCTTTATTCAGTCAGCTTTCCATGGGCAATTGGGTTGGTTCCATGTTTTTGCTATTATGAATAGTGTGACAATAAATGTGTGTGCAGGAGTCTTTTTGGTAGAACATTTATGTTCCTCTGAGTGTATTCCCAGGAGAGGGATTGCTGGATCATATGGAAGGCAAATTTTTAGTTTTTTAAGGAATTACCACACTGCTTTCCATAGTGATTGAACTAGCTTGCGCTCCCACCAACAGTGTAGAAACGTTCCCGTTTCCCTACACATACATCAGCATCTGTTGTTTTTTAACTGGAGTTTTGTAGTTTTGATTTGCATTTCTCTGATGATCAGTGAGGCTGAACATGTTTTAATGTGTCTGCTGGCTGCTTGTATGTCGTCTTTTGAGAAATGGCTGTTCATGTCCTTTGCACACTTTTTAATGGGGTTGTTTGTTTTTTTCCTTTCAGCTCGTTTGAGTACTTTGTAGATCCTGGATGTTAGGCCTTTGTCAGATGCATAATTTGTAAATTTTTTTTCCATTTTGTGAGTTGTCTCTATTAATACTTTTTTTTTGCTGTGTGAAAGCTTTTCAGTTTGATGAGGTCCCGCTTGTCTATCTCGGGGTACAAAATCAACATGTAAAAGACAGTTGCATTTCTATACACCAGCAACAAGCAGGCAGAGAACCAAATAAAAAGCACAATCCCATTTACAATAGCCACAAAAAAAAAGAAATACCTTAGCATCCACCTAACTAGAGAAGTGTAAGACCTTTACAATGAGAACTGTAAAACACTACTCAAAGAAATCGAGAGTGACACAACAAATGGAAAAACATTCCATACTGATGGAATGGAAGGATTAATATTGTCAAGATGCCCATCCTTCCCAAGGCAATTTACAGATTCAATGCAATACCCATCAAATTACCAACATCATTTTTCTCAGACTTGGAAACAATTCAGAATTCATATGGAAACAAAAAAGAGCACAAATAGCCAAAGCAATCCTCAGCATAAGGAACAAAGGTATCACACTTCTAGACTTCAAACTTTATTACAGGGCTGCAGTAATCAAAACAGCCTGGTATTGATACAAGAATAGGCACATAGACAAATGCACCAGGACAGAGATTGCAGAAACAAAAACTCGGTCTCTCAGCCAGCTCATCTTTGATAAAATCACCAATAACAATCACTGGAGAAAGGAAATTGTATTTAGCAAATTGTGCTGGGAAACTTGGCTGACCACATGCAGCAGAATAAAACTGGGTCCCTACCTATCACCATATACAATTAACTCAAAATGGATTAAAGACCTAAATGTAAACCTCAAACTATAAGAATTCTAGAGGAAAATGTAGGAAACACTCTTATGCACATCGGAGTAGGCAACAAATTATTGACCAAGTCTCCTAATAGATCTTTTGCTACCAAATTGTATTTCTATAATTTATCTTCCAAATTGCCAGAAGCACTTTCCTTAAATTATAATATTTTCATTAAAGTATTGGATATCCTTTCATTAAAGTATTGGAGACCTCATCTCTACAATAAATAAAAAATTAACTGGGTGTGGTAGCACACGCTTGTAGTTCCAGCTACTTGGAAGGCTGAGGCGGAAGGATTGCCGGGATTGTGGGATCATATGGAAGGTCGATTTTTAGAAGTTTTAGGAATCGTCACACTGTGTTCCACAGAGGCTGTACTAGTTTACACTTCCACCAACAGTGTAGAAGTGTTCCCTTTTCGTTGCATCCTCTCCAGCATCTGTTGTTTTCTGAGTTATTGATGATAGCCATCCTGATTGGAGTTAGATGGTATCTCATATGGTATCTCAGTGTAGTTTTAATTTGCATTTCTTTGATGACTAGTAAGGCGAGCATTGAAAAATAATTCTTTGAGTCTGTTTATCCTTCTCTTACCCAGATGATAATCTACTCATCCTTCAAGAAAAGACACAGCTGGGCTCAGTGGCTCAGCCTGTAATCCCAGCACTTTCAGAGGCTGAGGTGAGTGGATTGCCTGAGTCCGCGGGTTCGAGACCCACCTGGGCAACTTGGCGAGACCTCATCTCTACAATAAATAAAAAATTAGCTGGATGTGGTAGCACACAGTAGCCTGTAGTTCCAGCTACTTGGAAGGCTGAGGTGGAAGGATTGCTGGAGCCCAGCAGGTCGAGGCTGCATTGGCCGGGAGCAGCCACTGCACACCAGTCTGGGAGACAGAGTGAGACTCCAACTCCAAAAAAAAGAAAAAAGAAAAAGAAAAAGACACAAGTATTTCTACCAGTTGGTGACTTTTTAGTCCTTCCACTGCACCTAATCCCTTTCTCTCTTTTAAAGATGCTATTTAAAGATGGTTGCAATTATGTGTGTACATATTTATTTATCCTATTATACTTGAACTTATGAAGAGCAGAAGGGTACAGGATATTTTTCATTTATCCTTCCAGGTAAAATTTCTTCATTTTTCTCCTTGACCTGTATCCAGTACTATGTGTGGACTACATACATGAGCTTTTTTTTTTGATGGGAGAAATTGGTGGAAAATCTGAGGGAGAGAAGAGGTTGAGGCTGGGGTAGTTTTCTCTCAGCTCCCTGCTCCACCTTCACCTCAACCAGACAGTGCATTTGCTGTGTCTGTGTTTTTCTACCAGAGGCCATAGCTTCTATCTACTAGATATATGTATTGTCTGTGAGATCGAGGGGTCATTGACTTCCTTCATGTAGGGTGGAAACAGCTCCCTGCTGTTGCTAGAACCAGGGTACTGCACCATCCCATGCAATTATTTACACTTTTGAAAACAGTCCCTTCATCAAATTCTCTTTAATTAACAAATATGTGTAGGTTGTCTGTTTCCTGCCAGGGTCCTGACTAATACATGGACCATGCCTCTTTCAACTTGGTATCTCTAGATTGGTGTCACGAATCCTGGATACCTGGTAACTGCACTGTACAGTGGTTAAGAGCTCAGGCTCTGTGGTCAGTCAGAACTTGTTAATTCTAGCTCCACCATTATGTACTCATGGGTTAGTTACTCTAATCCTCTATTTCTATAATGTGCAATGGAAATTATAATAATGCTTAATCACAGATTTCTAAAGTTTAAATTGGTTGAGGAAGACAAAGTGTTTATTATTGGATTGTGTGCAGTAAAGAATTTGGCCTTGACCAAAAACGGGTCTGAACTTTCTTCTCAGTTCCTGGGAGATAGCTTCTAAACCCTGAAAAATCCTGTGTAATAGGAGTGTTTTTGTAATTTATAGGGGGGCGTTAGATCACAACTGATAGTTTATCAGAGTAGAAGGTGACTCATGGTGGGTTCCTCAGGCTACATGATGATCTCCGTAGAGAGGGTGGCTTAAGATACAGTTCAATCTCATGGGTAATCACTGATGAGTAATCAGTCAATCATGCCCAAGTAGCATAGCCCCAATAAAGGTTCTGGACCCTGAGGCTCATGTGAACTTCCATGGGACCCCAACCGTCTGACCTCTGTAATGTAAGCATAATTTCAGAATCTAAACCTCCCACATTCTTTCCTGTGCATCTTTTCCCTTATCTGATTTTAATGTATTCTTTCCTTGTAAACTGCATCTGTGAGTACAATAGCTTTCAGTAAGTTCACTGAGTCCTTCTAGCAAATTATTCAGTCTGAAAGTAATTTTGGAAAACCCCCAAACTTTCCACTAGTGTTACCAGTCTTAAGCACACTTGGCAGCCTAAAGGACTGTGTTCTCAAATCTCTGGATAGATAGATATGCAGTGATTGTGCTCGCTCTCTCTCTCTCTCCATATATATACATGTATGTGTATATATATATGCACACACACATGTGCATGGCTTTTTAACTAAATGTTGATTTAAGAAGCAAATGAAAGAATGATAATGGGCAATCAGCACACATACCACTATTCATGGGCTGGAGACCCCTAGTTGTGTCTATGGGTTCCCTATACCATAAACTTCTTTCAAGTTTTACTAACTTTGGAGCCAGAGTATCAAATTTGATTTGGACCTAAGTGGCACTATTCTGGTTATAAATCTAGAAAGTTAAAATGCAGTAAAAATGCTAGAAGGTTAAAATTTCCAAATTGCAAGATCAGAGAGAGTCTTGTTTCCAGAATGTTTATTTTAAACATTGCTGGGATAGCAATCAGTTGAATCCCACACACCAACAGGATAGTCCTCTGTTGCAGACTGACTCTACCATGTCAAGAAGACGTTGTCAGGCTCTTGCATCTTTGATTCTTAGTATGTGAGGTCATGCTTCAGCCACACTTACTCTGCAGAAATTCACATTCTGAGGCCACAGAAGATTACCAACTGTCCAGCCTTGCCTGGGACTGAAAGGGTTCCCAGAATATGGGACTTTCAGTTTTAAGACTACAGCGTAAGGCTTTCAGGGGATGCAGAACTTTCAACGCCCATATTGGGAAAGTCCATCCCAAAATGTGATGAGTTATTTAGCCTAGGATCATAGGGTCCCAGCCCTCTGACCTCAGTAGTTTAGCATAGACAGTGACTCCAAGAGCTGCCAAAATTTAGGCTAGAGAATGGCCTTTGAGATGGTTTGACTTGAAAGCTGCAACCAACAGGGACAACAATGGCTAATTAAACCAATCACATCTTCTCTCTATAAGAATTAGAACTTGATTTAGAAAGAGTTGCCCAACTGGTAGCAAGATGAAGACAACAAGAGACACACAGAGAGAAGAGACCAAGAGGTAAACCAAATTATGATAGTAGATGAGATTCAAGGGATGATGTGTGAACTTCTTTGTTGGTGAGCCACGATGGAGTTCAAACATCTTTGGATTCTGAAGGGCCTTTGGTCCGATGTCCTTGAACCCACTATCTCTCCATGGTGCCAGGTTAAACAGCTGAGATTCCTGCTTTTTTTTTTTAATCTCTACATGTTCTCTTTTTATAAGCCTTTCATTTTTCAAGTCAAACTGTTCAAACTCCACCCTTCTAAAACAAAAGACTAAATGGAACATCTATGCTAGATGTTATGGTCATTGGGAGGGAGGAGATTAATTAAGGAAAATAATGGAGTGAACTTAAAATTGACATTAAGTATGGCATTATGTTTTTGAGTGAGTTTCTTTAGCACACTAACTTTAGAAATAAGAACAAGAGTATTAACAGTTATTTAGTGCCTACTATGTGTTGGGCAATATGCATGATTTATTGCATTTAACTTAGTCTTCCTAACAGCATTATACGGTAAGTTTATCTCATACATATGAAGAACCTTCACAGATGTTCAGTAACTTGACCTTGGTTCTCCATGGATGGAGTTTCAATTCCAGTTTGTCTGATTGCAAAGACATTAGACTTTGATGCCTCTCACAGCACATGAGAATTGATTGAGTGACTCTAGGATCTTACAAGGGTCTGTGGCAATGGTTGATATATGTTTTTTAAACTCTGGACACATTTAGTGGACAGCAGAATCTAGGGTCCACCTACTCATTGCCGGGGCATTTTGCCTCCAATATTCTCTGTCTCTCTCCATATGTTACTGATGTTGAGCCCACTTGTCATGCAGTTACTCTCTTTACAATCTTTAGAATACTTTCACAAAAGATGGTAGTTGATGGACTAGAAAATGTAGGCTCAGACAATGACACAGCTTACCCAAAGTCACAAAGTGAGATGCTGCCAGATTCATGACAAGAATACCAGGGAATGGAGGTACAGGGAGAAGGAGATTCCCAGAAGAACAAAGAATTTAACAGGCACACAGACTTGGGAAACCATAGGGACACCTAAGTTTGGTTGTCCATTAGCTGGCTCATGAACTGGCCACTGTCCTTCTTTTGCCCCATTCACCCATATGAAATTTATTTTAGCTGAGAGGCACATTAACATGCTGGAGAGCTATATGAAGCCAAAGCATCTTTGGATTCTGAAAGGCTGTTTGTATGTCTTAGCATTCACTGTGCTCTGAAGGTATATGTCTTCATTTCTCTCTCTACTCCTTCATACTATCCTATATCTGGGTTGATCAGACTCACAATTCAGGTGTTACTCAGAAGCTGCTTCCCCTGGGTCCCCTGATCATCAAATAAAAATAAAATTTCCCTCTTGGGTGCTTCTCTATCATCCATCTCTTTTCCTGTCCCACTTATTACAAGGTCCTACAAATTCATGTTTCCCCTACCAGACAGTCAGCAGAAACTACATTTGTCCTGTATACCACTGCTACTCCAGTGTGCCTGGTACACAGTAAGCGTTCAACAAAAAATTGTGGGATACATTAATTAATAAACAAAGAACCATGGAGACATAAATAGTAGCCAATCCCAAGAAGCTCAGGAGCCAATCAAACAAAGGAACAATAATGGCAGTTCTTGCTTATTGAGTGGCCTGTAGGCACCAGGTATTTCTATACATTGTTTTGTTTAATTCCCTAGCTGTTCTGTGAGGTGGGCATTCTCCTTCCTGTTGAGAAGCTGAAGGTCAGAGACGGTACATCCCCCACCCAACTCATGCAGATCAGAGCTGAGATTCAAAGACTCGCTTCTTTGATTGCAAACTTATGCTTGGAATCCAGAAATCTTGATAGGGAATCAGAGTCAGAGAGAAGTTAGAGGCTTCTCGCTGTCTTCTCTCCAACAGGGCAGTGCTTCCATCACACGGCACTGGAACAAGTGGCCCACTTAGTTTCCAGGTCCAGCCCTCGGGCAGCTGTTTGGGACAGGGTTGCCCTTTGTGAGGCTCCTTCAGCTAGCCCTGGAAAGCAGATCCCCAAAGCTTGACTTTGTTTGTCAGCATCTCTTGCTCTGCCCATGCAACCTTTCTTTAGAATCTGGAGTAAAACCAACACTGTTTTTCACCATTGAGTTTCTCCCATTACCCAGGAATAGCCAACACGACTGGGCTTGTTTCCTCTGCCGTTTTTCAGAGAGTTTTTCTGCTCCCTCTTGGCTGGCCTCTTCTCCCTCCCTCAGTAAGGTTGAATTCCCTGATGGTAATCCTAATTATAAGCATATGTTGTTGCTCTCAGCTACCACCAGACTTGCAAGCTTTAGTTTTAAAAACAAAAAATAGAAAGTCAGTTTTTGGAATACACTTTCTGTCAAGGGGTAGTTTCTGTGGATGAAAAAGTGACTGTCAATGCATTCTTGGAGGAGATTTGCATACTAAGCATGAGTTCAAACCAGGTAGCCATGTCAGGCAATTACTGCATTAGCAGAACAATGTTTTATAGTTTAATGTGATGGTCAATGGATCTGACTATCAGAGACTTGCTGGCTTACAAAATGTTAGTGGAGGATTAAAAAGTCCAAAAATCATCCCAGTGGTCTTTACAAATCAGGCCAGGAATTAGTTCAACAATCAGACATTTTAGTAAGCAATGCCGATTTATTTAACTGACTGTAGCCCCTCTCTTCAGATTCCTCTCCTCTGCAGTAGAGCAGTTCCCATTTGGAGACAAGTGGTCCATGCCTTGGCTGGGTTCATTACAGGCATCTGTGTACCGATGGGCAGAAGGGTGTGGGAGGAGGCATGGGATGGCATCCCAGGTCTGTTTAGTGCATATGTTGGATTTTGGTCAACCTGGCATCCTGTTCCCCTCTGCCTCAACCCTTCTAAGGTCTCCACCACATCACAGAGGAGAAGTGGAGATTACGCATTATCCAATCCCCTTTCTCCAATTTGCCTGCCAGGGAGAGGTATGTGTACAAGATGTGTGAGGTTGAAAAGCAGAAGAAGCCATGATTCTCTAAAGGCAGTTGTAGCAGATGTGTGCATGGAGGTGAAATTCACAGAGGACTCCCAACAAGGTCTTGAGAACCACCAGCTTCTGTGCTTCAGACTGAGAATTACAGCGTTGTCTTCCAGGGCATCAGTGTTGACTTCTTTGCTCTTTACTTTCCAACTCCTGCCACCGTTTGCAGTCCCCAAATTCCAATACTGGAACACATAGACTAGCTTCTAGTTTACTGAATGAAACCCGATTAATGCAATATGTTTTTCAGAAAAGCATAGCACTTCATGGAGCAGCAACTTACCAGAAATTACCTCTAATTTTTTCTTACAGAATCATAGTTTGTTGAAACTAGAGAAGATCTTTGAGATCATGTAGGCTGATAGTTCCTCAAAATTTGAATTTCACTGACAAATAATTTTTTTTTTTTTGAGTTGGAGTCTCTGTCATCCAGGCTGAAGTGCAGTGGCATGTTCATGGCCACCCCAGCGACAACCTGCTGGGCTCAGGCGATCCTTCCGCCTCAGCCTTGCAAGTAGCTGGAACCATAGGCATGAGCTACCACACCCGGCTAATTTGTTAAAAAATTTATTGTAGAGATGAGGTCTCACAAAGGTGCCCAAGCTGTTCTCAAACCCATGGGGTCAGGCAATCCACTCACTTCGGCCTCCCAAAGTTCTGGGATTACAGGCTTGAGCCACCGTGCCCGGCTGACAAATAAAATTTTAAATATTTGTGTGACTAATTTGGAACTTGCAATTATTATTTTGATAAAGATATATTTATGCTTTTCAAGTTAACTACTACAGTCATTTTGAAAAGAAAGGACATTTAATATCTGTCTTCAACAAAGCAGGCTATATTATTAGTATAAAGGACAGTATTTTAAAGTGACTACATTTGGTTTTATGAAAAGTTTCCTACAACTTGCTATTTTTCCCCACTCTGTCGCAGGCAGATCTAAGCTGAAGTCCTCACTTTTACACAGAAGGAAACTGAAGCCCATATAAGGTAAGTAACTATTTATCACAGAGCTCATTCAAGGCAGAGCAGAGACCATAACCCACTATTCCCTATCTCTAGCCTAGAGTTTCTCTATCTTGGCATGATTTACATTTTGGGCCGGAAAAATCTTTGTTGGTGGAAGTTGGCCTATTCCTTGCATTGTAGAACATGTATCCTGTTTACTGTAGGATGTATCTTTGACCTCAACCCACAAGATGCCATAGCTCTCCCAACTGTGACAACCAAAATTGTCTCTAAGCATCGCCAAATGCTTGTCCTCTGGCTGAAAACTACTGCTCTTTCTCTAAAGGAACTTCTTCTATACTAAACTACTTGTGAATTTATTTTTACTTTTATTACCAATGATCCAATTGTAAAAGAAATGACTTTTTAAAGTGTCAATTATTGGCTGGGTGCTATGGCTCAAGCCTTAATCCCGGTTCTTTGGGAGGCCGAGGCGAGAGGATTGCCTGAGCCTAGGGGTTCAGGGCCAGTCTGGGCAACTTGGTGAGACCTTGTCTTTACAATATATCAAAAAAAGTAGCCGGGTATGGTAGTGTGCACCTGTAGTTCCAGCTACTTAGAAGACTGAGGCGTAAGGATCACTTGAGTTCAGCAGGTTGACGCTGGGTGGCTGTGAGCATGTCACTGCATTCCAGACTGGGTGACAAGTGAGACTGACTTTAGAAAAAATCAATTATCTTTTAACTGAAATAAAAAGAAGACTCTAGGGAGCATATGATGGAAGAAGAGACATGTAAAGTATGAGGAATTCCCATGCGAGGAAGCCTGGGAGACCAATTCATACCATACAAACAAACTGATTAATTAACTTCATCATAGTAGATCTTCTTTATTGCATGTGCTAAACTAAGCATTTTGAGTGTACTATCTCTCTCTCTGTCTCTCTCTCTCTCTCACCCCCCACCCCTTTCTCTCTCCCTCTTTATACAAAAGTCTTTTTTTTAAAGTCTGCCTGAGTCCACAGGTTCGAGACCCGCCTGGGCAACTTGGTGAGACCTCATCTCTACAATAAATCAAAAGTTAGCCGGGCATGGTAGCGCGCACCTGTAGTTCCAGCTACTTGGAAGGCTGAGACAGAAGGATCTCCAGAGCCCAGCAGGTCGAGGCTGTGGTGGCTGGGAGCGGCCACTGCACTCCAGTCTGGGTGACAGAGTGAGACTCCAACTGTAAGACAGGTATTTCTAATTTCCATTTTGTGGAGGTAGAAACTGAGGCTCAGATTGCAGCACTATTTGCAATAGCAAAAACATGGAACCAACCCTGCTACCCATTGAAACTGGGCTGGTTAAAAAAATGTGGTGCATATACACAATGGAATATTATGCAAACATGAGGAAGGACAAACATATGGACTTCACAGCAACTTGGATGGATGTAGAGTCGATCATACTCAGTGATCTATCACAGAAACAAAGAACAGAGTACCATATGTTCTCACTCATAAGCAGACCTTGAACAATTATTATAATACTATAAGAAAGGGATTGGCAGTAGTGGGAAACTGCCAGGGGAGGGGAGCTGGGATTGGCAGTTGAGGGAAACTGCCCGGGGAGGGAGGGGCACACCTTATCAACAAGGGTACCTGCATAATGAACATCTGTATACCTAACCTTGAATTGTACCCCACATCTTTAAAATTTAAAAAAAAAGAGAAAGAAACTGAGAGTCAGAGAGATCAAAGCCATCTACCTGAAAGTGGGGAGTGAACCAAACCTGTCAAGTCATTTCTTTTCTGCTGCCTCTCCAGGTGAGCCAAGTGTCTGAGTGTCAGTGGCAGAGAAATCTTTGACATCAGGATTGCCCCAGTCTCCTACCCCAAATAGCTCAGATAGCCCAAATAGCTCAGATGTGGCCAAGTCTTCTGGTTGCTGCTTGAGCATTCAAGGAAGGCTGGTAGGGTCTAGGGGCCCATGGACACCACAGTTTTAGATCCTCAAAGAGCTTTTAGAAGTTACAAATGGCTTTCCCATCTTTTTCACTTCTTTCCAATAGAAGCCTTTCTCCAGAGTAGTCATCCTCTGGTGACCTGGAGACTCTTATCTTTCCACTTTTCCACTTTATTCATTCTGCTCCTCCCACCTACGGGCCCATCTACTCATTTACCCCATTAGGCAATAAATCTTTCTTTTCAGTGTCTAATTCAAGTCCCATCTTTTCTATAAGGCTCTCTTGGGCCAGACCAGCCTTCTGGCAAAATCTTTTAATACCATCCTGCTCATCAGGCTCTAAGTACAAATCCCACTTTTTCTTGTTTATCTTTTCATGAAACTGCACATTTATTATTCTTTCACAACAAGACGTTACCCCTGGACACAAGAAACTAGGATGTTTGGTCCCATCTTGATTCTGTACTTACTAGCTGTGTGATCTTGACTATGTTGTCTAACCATCCTGAGGTCCGGTTTCCTTACATGAAATGAAAGGATAAGGATACTTCCCGTCTCTTGCTATAAAGATCAAATAAGAAGGAAGGCCAAAGTCCTTTATACATTGCAAAACTCATTACAAATATTTCTATTACGATACTTTCATTAAAACTAAAAATACCTTTCACAATCCCTGTACATAATATATGGTTAATAAATGTTTGCAGATTTATTGACTGGAACAGTTTCATTAGCAAATGCACTATGCAAAAGCAGGGTTAGATCAGGACCACTGAAGTTGGGTAATGCCCTCATTCTCCCTGCACTGGGGTGAAGCTGGCTACTAAGGAATTAGGGTGTTTATATGCAGAAGGAATCATGGAGTGCTTATGGTAGGCAGGACTGATCCTAAGTTGATACTCAGTGAGTCACGCTCTTAAATAATCCCCTCTCCTCGAGTAGTAGTGAAATCTGTGACTTGCTTCCAGCCAATGAAATATGGCAAAGCTGAGATTTCACTCCCATGCATTACATCACAAAGACTGCAGTGAGGGATTCTTCTGCTGGCTTCGAAGAAGCAAACCGCCATGTTGTCAGAGGGTCTGTGGGAGGGCACTAGGTAGGGAGCAGCAGGTGCCTCACTGTATTCCCTCCACATTTGCAAATCATCTTCTTAGGCTCATTCGGAAGAATCCAATCTCAGCATTTGTCTGCTGCTCAAGTACAGGAAGCATCCTACCTCCACTCTTCACCCAGCATAACTGCTGAAAGAATCAAACTTTGAGCCAGGCTCGGTGGCTCAGCCTGTAATCCCGCACCTTTGGGAGGCTGAGGTGAGTGGATTGCCTGAGCCCGCGGGTTCGAGACCCGCCTGGGCAGCGAGACCTCATCTCTACAATAAATCAAAAAATCACCCAGGCGTGGTAGCGCATGACTGTAATTCCAGCTACTTGGAAGGCTGAGGCGGAAGGATCGCCGGAGCCCAGCAGGCGAGGCTGCGGTGGCCGGGAGCGGCCACTGCACTCCAGTCTGGGCAACCGAGTGAGACTCCAATTAAAAAAAAAAAAAAGAATCAAACTTTGGAAAGTTGCTGTCTTTCTGCACTCCTTCTCCAACACTTGTTGTCCATCTACACCTGAGAGAGGGGGCCCCAAGGGTCCTGATCTCTTACTCTTTCTCTTTACAAATCACTTCCTGTCTTCAGAGCATAATAGATCTCACTCCTACAGATGTGGAGAAAATGGATCTGTGACCCCATTTAACAGATAAAGACACTGAGGCTAAGAGTAATGAAGTTACTTTCCTGTGGTCATACACAGTGAGTAGGCAGCTAAGTGGGATCTCTGACTTCTGGTCAACTTCCAGTTCTGCCAACATCCCACCATATGGCCAACCTACACAGTGTGATGAGGACTGGTAGTTGATGGCCATCCAGCTATGCCCATTTGCTTTGTTCAGTGTTTACACATATAGAATCAGACTATTAATATCATTATCCCCTGGTCCAAATGAGAGTTGATGATGGGTCTTGATTTAGTGTTGAGAAAGGGAGTTGGGGAAAATACACAATGATGCTCAAATACATGTTTTGTTGGTTTCAGTACTTAAAAGCAGATGGTGAAAAATAGCTCCAAAGTTGTTTAAAATGTGTGTCCGGTAAAAATGCTTCCTAAAATCCCAGTGCACAGCTACAGAGAGAAGACAGAGGGGAGCAAGAATCCCAGGAGCACCACGGAGTCCCATTTTCCTGGGGATAAGAGGTGGGAGGTTGAAGGTGTCAGGAATAGTCCTTTCATTTTGGTCCTGGTAGATTGCAGCTATGAAAAGACTGAAAAGAAACAAATTTAGGAAGAGCAGAATCCTTGCAAAAACAAAACCCCCGCTTACTCCTGAGAACTCCGGGAATGTCTGTGAAACGTGGGAAGGCCTCTTGTGAAGGATGCTGCTGACAGCAACACGTGGCCTGCAGTCACTACGGTAGTTTCAACATTGCCAGTCAGATGCGTGAACAAATTGGAATTCTTTCAGCATGTGGTTCATATTCTCTCCTCCCGGCCTGCAGGGAATACAGTCAAGCCAAGGGTCTAGATTTGGGGTTCAGCAAAGACAGTTGAAGGCAATAGATCAACTCAGAAGTAGATATTAAGAAAGCAGGACTTTACTTCAGATAGTGATGAGATGTCTGGGCTGGAAGGGACTTCAGAGACCATGAAGTTCAGGGTCGGACAGAAGATTGCATCTTCAGTGGCATCCCTGATGATTTCCAAGAGCATGATGTTGAAAGTAGACTTGGACTCAGCGAGAAACAGTGCTATGATAGATTAGCAATGTCTTTCAAGGGGGCCGGAGTAGGCAGTGATAGCATGTAGCATGTATACCATTTGCCCTGTCTGATGCATCAACCAACACATTTACAAATGAGTGAACTGAGACCTAAGAAGAGAAGAGACATTTCAAAAAGACATATCAAAGAGACAGTGGTAGAACGGGTTTTATATTCTGATGTTTACTTTCTCATCTGGCGCTCATCTATTTATTTATTATTTAGCAAATATTTACTGAGCATCTACTCTGTGACAGATGTTCTTACGTGTTAGCTCTTAGCTTTAATTTTTTATTTTTTATCCGCCACTCCAGCTCTTAGCTTTTAATGCAAATGTAGGCTTAGATTCTTATCTTTTGAAAAGAATTAATGTTCTTAGCTAAGTCCAGAGACAAATTTGTCTTAATTTTCTGTGCCACTGAATCTTTCCCATGTAGCAAGGACTATCTTCGCACTTTATGACTCTAGATCATGGACTAGGGGGCCAGATCTTGGATTCCAGTTTTGGCTGTGACTTACTAACCACGGAAAGTTCATTTAAACCTCCTGTACTGTGTTCTATCATATCTAAAATGAGGATAACAAGAGTAGATTTTATCTCATAATGTTGTTTGAAGGATTAAGTCAAAAAGTCCTTAAAACCACGTCTGGTGCTTTGTAAATGCCATTTATTGTCATTTTTACACTTAATCCTCATAGCAACTTCATTAGGTGAATATGATTAGTGTCTCCATTTTATGGAACAAATTGTACGGTGTAGATTGTGTCTCTGCTACCGAATGGCTATGTGACCTTGGGCCTCAGTTTCTCAACCATGAAATAGGATGGTACTCAAGTATACGGTGTTGTCATAATAATTAAGTAAAAAGATGCACCCAAGTGCCTAGAACAAGGTAACTGCCAATGAACATTACCCATCATCGTCATCCTCATCATGATGTAGAAAGGCTAAGAATGATAGAGTAGCTTAAAATCTGAAGTTGTAAAGATCTCTGCTTGAATCTGTATAGCTAATAGAAACTCCTCTCTTACACCTACACATCCAACTATTTACTTCTCAATAGCACCTCATTTACAATATTGTCATAATTAAACGCTGGATTTCTCTCCTCTCCCCTGTGCTTCCCCCAGGGAGCCTTATGTCAGATGATGATACCACCTCAAAGAGTGTCATATCGCATGCATATGCCAGGGCATCGTGACATCTCTCACCCTGGAGGCCTGCTCTACCCCTATACCTGCTTAGGTTTATCTCTTACTCCCTCCTCTTCACCTCATCACCTCCTCTTTGGTGCAAATTGCCATGACCCCTCAACAGACAATTGCATTAGATTTCTAAAGAGCATCTGCTGAGCTATTTGTACCCTTCTCCAATGCGTTCTCTACACTTTGCCAAAAAGATGTATGCAAAATGCAAAGTTTATCATTCCATGCCCTTCTTTTCTGTTCATCCCACCCCAAACACAGTCTTAAAACCTAAACACACACTTAAAGTCATCCCAGTGTTTTGATGAGAAACATGGCCATGTAAGGAAAGCTCAGGGGTCACAGATTCCCACCCCCCTCTCCATTGATACCCCAAGGCTCACAAACCTCCATTCCAACAGTGTTCTCTCTTGCCCTTGGACCACTGCCCATGCTTCCTTCTACCAAAAGCAGTCTTGTTCCCACCAACTTTGCTAAGCTAACTGTTATTCAACTTTTAACTCTCAGTAAAGCAGATGTGAATTTCATTCAGCCACAACACTTGGAGATAGGAAATGGCACATTATTTACTTTAGAGCATCAGATTTTAAGTTCCAACTCACCAAGGAGGCAAGAAATTCCATTTCCAATTTATTTTTATTTGTTTTGTTTGTTTTTGGTGAGCAAGAGTTAAACGGTGTCCAGAGTCTCTAGACTTCAGAACATCAAGGTCCCTGCTGCGATGCTCACTGTCTTAACTCATATGCTGCACTCCTCTGTGCCATGGTTTGCATGGAGTCAGTGCTAAGGCTGAAACCCTTGTGCCTCTGCCAGCACCCTGGGCCTGCTGCCTGGCTATTTATCCATGAATGTTAAGTCTTGGCATCTCCCTGTGGAACTGCAAAGAAGGAGTACTGCTGCATTTTGCTGCCAACAACCGCTCAAACCCCACCCTTTTCTTAATACTGGGCTGTCTCCTCCTCTCCTAGTTAGTTGTTTCTGTTTCTGCCTCTCAAAGCCCTTCCCTTGGGCCCCAATTCCTCTGGAGTGACTCATATGTGGATTACTGGAAACACTAGAAGGCTTGGGTATAGTAGAAGGGGAAGGAGATGCTGACACCAATTTTTCTTAGTAACTTACCTAGTTACACCACTGGAAAAGAGAGGCTTCATAACCATTTTTGTGCCAAAGGAATCTTGAGAAAGCATCTGTACCGTCTTGTCAGAATGTGGTTCTTAGTTTTTATTTTTTTCAAGTCAAAAACATTTTTATTGTAATTCACTTTTTTTTTTGAGTTGGAGTCTCACTCATTAGTCCAGGCTGGGGTGCAGTGGCACGCTCACAGCCACTGCAGCCTCGGCCTGCTGGGCTCCAGCGATCCTTCTGCCTCAGCCTTCCAAGCAGCTGGAACCACAGGCGTGCACCACCATACCCGGCTAGGTTTTTTATTTGCTCTAGAGACAAGTTCTCACCAAGTTGCTCAGTCGCCCAGTCTAGTCTCAAGCCCCTGGGCTCAGGCAGTCCTCTCATCTCCCCCTCCCAAAATGCTTGATTTACAGGCATGAGCACCCAGCATAATTCACATATTTTATAGAAATCAAATTCAGCAAAAGGGTCAGGGTGGTATTAAAAAAAAAATCCAGGTTTATATATGTTGCTCCACCTCCACCTGGGACCAGGGTTTCCCAACATCAGGGTCAGCAGCTGTACTTGTCCGATGCCTCTTTGCAGACACAGCCCTGGGCACACTTGGCACGGCCCACGGGGCAGCAGGAGCAGCAGCTCTTCTTGCAGGATGTGGATTTGCACTCTTTGCACTTGCAGGAGCCAGCAGAGGTGCAGGAGTGACCAGCTGCACAGGAGCAGTTGGGGTCCATGTCGAGCCCCGACGAGGTGGCAGTTGTAGGCGAGAAGGAAGAGGCAGCGGGGCACATGGGAGGCAGTTCTAGAATAATGTTTCTAAATCATAAAAGATACAGGATTAGCAGGGTGCGGTGGCTCCCACCTATAGTCCCAGCATTTGGGAGGCTGAGGCGAGAGGATTGCCTGAGCCCAGGGGTTCGAGATCAGCCTGGGCAACTTGATGAGACCTCGTCTCTACAGTAAATCAAAAAATTAGCCGGACATGGTGGCAGGCGCTTGTAGCTCCAGCTACTTGAAAGGTGGAGGCAGAAGGATCACCTGAGCCCAGCAGGTTGAGGCTGAAGGATCACTTGAGCCCAGCAGATTGAGGCTGCAATGGCCGTGAGCATGCCCCTGCCCTCCAGCCTAGGTGACAGAGTGAGACTCTGACTCAAACAATAAAAATAAAAAGATGCAAGATAGCAGTTCTATTGCAATAAGTTATCAAAACATTTTTAACAGTTGTAATGTTATATATATGGGCTACTTTATTGATTCATTAAGTATCAGGATCTCATGTTAGTTATGGTAACTAATACAGGCATTTATTGTTTTATTGAGCCTCACTTTATTGTGCGTGTGAATGTGTATGCGTGTGTGTGTATGTGCGCGCGCGCGCGCGTGTGTGTGTGTATGTGTGTGTGTATGTGTGTTTAATAAATGAAAGTTTGTGGCAACCCTGTGTCAAACAAATCTAAGGAAACATTTTCCCAATAGGATGTGTTCACTTCATGTCTCTGTGTCTCATTTTGGAAATTCTTGCGCTATTTCAAATTTTTCCCCTTGTGATCTTTGATGTTACCATTGTAGTTGTTTTGAGTCACCACAAACACTATCCATAGAAGATGGCAAACTTAATCAATAAATGTAAATATTCTGACTGCTCCGCCAACTTGCCTTTCCCCCATTTCTCTCCCTCTTCCCTGAGAAACAACAATATTGTGATTAGGCCAATTAATAATCCTACAATGGCCTCTAAGTGTTAAAGTGGAAGAAAGAGTCACAAGTTTCTACTTTTAAGTCAAAGGCTAGAAATAATTACATTTAATGAGGAAGGCTGTTAACAGCCCAGATAGGCCTCAAGCTAGGCCTCTCGCACCAAATAGTTAGCCAAGTTGTGAATGCAAAGGAAAAGTTCCAGAATGAAATTCAAAGACATTAGTAAGAACACAAATGATAAGAAAGTGAAACAGTCTGGATTGCTGATTTGGAGAATACTTGAGTGGTCTAGGCAGAGCATCAAACCAGCCACAACATTTTCTCAAGTCAAAGCCTAACCCAAAGAAAGGCCCTAAGTCTCAGTTCTACGAAGGCTGAGGGAAGTGAGGAGGCTGCAGAAAAGTTGGAGGCCTGCAGAGGTTGGTTCACAAGGTTTAAGGAAAGACGATGTGTCTACTAACATAAAAGTACAAGGTGAAGCAGCAAGGGCTGATGTAGAAGTTGTAGCACATTACCCAGAAGACAATTGCTAGTAGCTAAGATAGTTAAGGTAGGTGGTGATACTAAATGATAGATTTTTCTTTTCTCTTTTTAATTTTTTGAGTCGGAGTCTCACTCTGTCGCCCAGACTGGAGTGCAGTGGCCGCTCCTGGCCACAGCAGCCTCGACCTGCTGGGCTCCAGCGATCCTTCCGCCTCAGCCTTCCAAGTAGCTGGAACTACAGGTACGTGCTACCACGCCCAGCTAATTTTTTGATTTGTTGTAGAGATGAGATCTGGCCAAGTTGCCCAGGTGGGTCTCGAACCCACAGGCTCAGGCAATCCACTCACCTCAGCCTCCCAAAGCGCTGGGATTACAGGCTGAGCCACCAAGCCCAGCTTAGATTTTTTGAAATAGTCTCATAGCAAAAGAAGACGCTGTCTGAGACTTTTCATAGCTAGAGAGAAGTCAATGCCTGGCTTCGCAATTTCCAAGGACAGGTTGACTTTTGTGAAGGACTGATGCAGCTGGTGACTTTAAATTGAAACCACAGATTATTTACCATTCCTAAAATCTAGGGCCCTTAATTTGTGCTGTTTAGCCTGCCTGTGCTCGACAAGTGGATTAACAATCCTGGATGATAGCACATCTGTTTATCGCATGGTTTACTGAATGTCCTAAGCCCACTGTTGAGACTTACTGCCCAGGGGAAAAAAAAAAGATTTATTTCAAAATCACTAATCATCAACAATATCTCTAGTCACCCAAGAGCTCTGATGAAAATGTGCAAGGAGATGAATGTTGTTTTCATGTCTTCTAGCACAACATCCATTCTGCAGTCCGTGGATCAAAAAGAAATTTCTACGTTAAAGTCTTATTATTTAAGAAATATATTTTGTAAAGTTTTAGCTGCTAAAGATTGTTATTCCTCTGGTGGACCTCGGTAAAGTACATTGAAAACCTTCTGGACAGAATGTGCCATTCTAGATACTATTAAGAACATTCATGATTCAGAGGAATAGAAAGAAATAGGTCAAAATATCAACATTAGCAGGAGTTTGGAAGAAATAGATTCCAACCCTCATGGGTGACCTTGAGAGCTTCAAGACTTCAGTAGAGGAGATGACTACAGAGGTGGTGCAAATAGCAAGAGAACTAACATTAGATGCGGAACTTGAAGATATGACTAAAATGCTGCAATCTCATGATAAAACTTGAATGGGTAAGGACCTACTTCTTATGGATGAGCAAAGAATGTGGTTTCTGAAGATGGAATTTACTACTGGTAAGATACCGTGAACACTGTGGAGATGACAACAAAGATTTTAGAATATTATGTAAGCTAAGTTGATAAAGTAGAGGCAGAGTTTGAGGCGATTGATTCTAATTTTGAAAGAATTTTTACTTTGGTTAAAAGCGATCAAACAGCATCACATGCCACAGAGAAATCTTTGATGAAAGAGTCAATCGATGGTGCAAACTTCATTGTTGTCTTTTTTTAAGAAATTACCACAGTCACCTCAGCCTTCAACAACCACTGCCCTGATCAGTCAGCAGCCATCAACATATAGGGAAGGCCCTCTATTAGCAAAAAGACGACTCACTGAAAGGTTAGATAATCGTTAGCATTTTCAACAATATTTTATTTTATTCATTTATTTTGTTGTAGAGATGCGGGGTACCAATCAGAATTAGCTATATAAGTAGGCTGCATGCAGGTGAGATTTGGGCCTCCAACTGGTCCTCAATTCCCCTGGATTAGGACCAGGTACTCTTTGGGTTATTATGTGCTCCCCTCCCTCCCCGGCAGTGTCTGTGTCCAGTAACTGCCTATCCCTCCTTGTGCTAACGTGACTAAAGTTCAGGTCCCTCTTATGAGTGAGAACATGTAATATTCACTTCTTTGTTTCTGTGATAGATTACTAAGTATGATGGTCTCCAACTCCATTCAATTTACTGTTAAGTCCATGATTTTGTTCTTTTTTTTTTTTATGGCCGTGTAACACTCCATTGTGTACATGTGCCACATTTTCTTTATTCAGTTCACTTATGATGGGCAGTAGGGTTGGTTCCATGTTTTTGCTATTGTGAATAGTGTGACAATAAACATGCATGTGCTGGTGTCTTTTTGGTAGAATGATTTATGCTTTTCTGGGTATATTCCCAGGAGAGGGATTGCTAGATCATATGGAAGGCCAATTTTTAGTTCTTTTAGGAATTGCCACACTGCTTTCCATAGTGGTTGAACTAGCTTGTACTTCCACCAACAGTGTAGAATTGTTCCCTTTTCTCTGCACCCACACCAGTGTCTGCTGTTTTCTGACTCACTAATGATAGTCATTATTATCAGACTGAGGCGGTATCTCATCGTAGTTTTGATTTGCATCTTTCTGATGATTAGTGAGACTGAGCACTTTTTCATGTATCTGATGGCTGCTTGGATGACTTCTTTTGAAAAGTGTCTATTCATGTCCTTTGCCCAGTTTTTAAAAAAATGTATTAATTATATGTATATAACTAATATATTTAGTTAATATAATTATAATTAATATATATAATTAATATATATATATCCTTGTAGATCTTGGATGTTAGGCCTTTATCAGATAACTAGCAAATATTTTTTCCCATAATGTGCATTGTCTCTTTACTCTCTTGATGGTTTCTTTTGCTGTGCAAAAGCCTTTCAGTTTGATGAGGTCCCACTTGTCTACCTTAGCTTTTATGGCATTCACTTCTGGGGATTAGTCAAGAATTTATTGCCTACTCTGATGTGCATAAGAGTGTTTTCTATGTTTTCTTCTAGGATTCTTATAGTTTGAGGTTTTATGTTTAGGTCGTTGATCCATTTAGAGTTGATTTTTGTATATGGTGATAGGTAGGGATCCAGTTTCATTTTTCTGCATGTGACCAACCAGTTTTCCCAGCACCATTTGCTAAATATGGTCTTCTTTTCCCAGTAGTTGTTTTTATTTATTTATTCATTCATTCATTCTTTTACTATTATTATTATTATTTATTTTTAAAGATGTGGAGTACAATTCAGAATTAGGTATACAAGGGGCCATCATACTGGTAAAGTTTGGGCCTCCCTTTTATCAATGTCTTTGTTGAAGATGAGTTGGTTGAGAGATTGAGTTTTTGTTTCTGGAATCTCTGTCTTGTTCCATTGGTTTATGTGCCTATTCTTGTACCAATACCAGGCTGTTTTGGTTACTGTAGCTTTGTGGTAAAGTTTAAAGTCTGGAAGTTTGATATTTCCTGCTTTGTTTCTTTTGCAGAGGATTGTTTTGACTATGTGTGCTCTTATTTTTTTTTCATATAAATTTCTGTATTGTTGTTTGACAAAAATGATGTTGGTAATTTGATGGGTATTGCATTGAATCTGTAGATTGCCTTGGATAGCATGGATATCTTGACAATATTGATTCTTCACATCTATGAGCATGGAACATTTTTTCAACAATAAAGTATTTTAAATTAGGATATGTACATTGGTTTTTAAAACATAATACACACTTAATGGACTTCAGTACAGTGGAAACATAGCTTTTATATGCAGTGAGAGACCTGGTTCTGTGGCTCAGCCTGTAATACCAGCACCTTGGGAGGCCGAGGTGAGTGGATTGCCTGAGCCCGTGGGTTCAGGACCCACCTGGGCAACTTGACGAGCCTCGTCTCTACAATAAATCAAAAATTAGCCGGGTGTGGTTAGCACACGCCTGTAGTTCCAGCTCCTTGGAAGGCTGAGGTGGAAGGATCGCCGGAGCCCAGCAGGTCAAGGCTGCTGTGGCCGGGAGCGTGCCACTGCACTCCAGTCTGGGTGACGGAATGAGACTCCAACTCAAAAAAAAAAAAAAAAAAAAAAAAAAAAATATATATATATATATATATATATATGTGCATATATATGTATGTGTGTGTGTGTGTGTGTGTGTGTGTGTGTATGCAGTGAGAAACAAAAAATTTTATGTACTTACTACGTTGCAATATTTGCCATATTTGATGGTCTAGAATTAAGCCTACAACATTCCCAAGGTATACCTGTAATTACAAAGTAGTCTTAAGTGTAAATTCTATTTCAAGATCTCTGAAACAACTATAATACTACTGCATTTTTTGGCTATATTTATAATTTAAGTTTGAGTAGAATGAAAATCAAGATGTCATATTTTTTCCTGTGTGAATTCAAGGACTCCCCCTTGAATTGTGAATCCAGGTGGAAAAACTCTTCCTTCTCACAATCTTTTTCACCCTCTTGTTTATTTGTCACTTGAGTATCCTATGCTTTTCTTCATACTCCTTTCCACAGTCTGATTGTATGACTATTTGGTCATAGTAGGCTTAAACTCACTGAAGACAGAGAACATTTGTCTTATTTGCAAAAATACCACTGAATCAAGGACAGTCCCTAGTGCATAGTGGGTACTTAATAAGTGCTTTGATGAAATAATAAATAATGAATGAATGCTGAGTCAGCTGGCCAATGCCTCTCTTATGGAGGCACACAAGATGGCCGTAGCAGCTTTACATATCAAGTCCCCACGTGACAGTGTCCAAATATAGGAGAGAGGAAGAACTCTTTAGGTTGCATCAAGGAACTGGGTCATATGCCTAGTTTTAGACTAGTTATTAGATAGGGATGCAGGGAGAGCATCAATTGTTTCAAATCAATCATAAGTCATCCCTTGGGACATATTACAAACTAATATCTCTACGTGAAGTGATGGGAGTTTTCATAGCAAGAAAGAATGGGGCAAAGCCTCTGAGCTGTAAATAATCAATTGTGTGGACTGAGGCATGTAACCCAGGTAGCAGGGATGGGCAGTAAGGGACACCAGGAGCTAGAACTAGACTAATATCCTTTGCCAACAAAGTGGCTCAGTTTTTACTTCTAACAGGGCATTTTCATCAAAGGGGCACATTTCTCTGTTACTCTCAACATAGGGCAATAGCAAAACATAGAGCTACACAACAAGCTAAAAATCAGAGTTATTATGGACATTGCTTTTATTATAAAACCTGAAGAAATGTAAGGGCTTCTAAGTTTCAAAATAGAGATTTTTTGTTTACCTGAAGTATTAATGTACATAAATATCTGTGGTTTCCTATTAATCTTCTGGAAGCATATACCACGGTTAACAATGATTGCCTCTTGGAAGAGAAACTGGTAGCCTAGGGATAAGATAGAAGCTCACTGTACATGCATGCCCCTTGGTATCGTTTGGAGTTTTAGTATATGCATACAATGCTTTATTTTTTCAATTTAAAAAATTGTTTGTTTATAAAATAGATTCAAGTGATTATTTTCTATTATAAAATTTCCATTAGTAAGACATAGCCAACATATAAAACTTAGATAATATTTTAAAGTGGCTTCAATTTAATTAGAACTTATTATGTGCCAAATAATTGGCTTTTATTTGTTATTTTATTTAATCCTCACAACAATTCTGCAAGGTAAGTGCTAATATATCTGTCTTACAGATCATAGGATTGAGATCCAGTGAAATTAAAATTTTGCCCCAAATCACACATACATAAGTAGCAGACCTTGGATTAAAATCTAGATCTGTTTAACTCTAAAGTCCTTGGCTTTTCAATAATAATAAGGTGTCTCAGTATGTGGTCATAGAAAAAAAAAATGAGAAACACAGATGATTCTGATTCTTTGCTGTAGTTGTGTTCTGTAAAGTCATTGCAAACAGTGAACTGGGAATACTGGATCGTTCCTCCTAGAGAAAATATAGGATTAGTTACCTGTGAGGCTCTGGTCATGACTTTTTTTATCAACTGATCAATACATAACTGTTTTATGCGTGCTGGTGTTTAAAGACACCTTTTTAGTATATATTGTTGATTTTTTTTTAACACTGAACTTAGCCAAGAGCAACTGAAGGAAGCTTCTCTAACACATGTATTTTTTCCATAAGGTACACCACAGACTTCTTGAGCTTAGAAACACTAGATAGCAATTCAGCTCTAAGCTTGGGGGCCATTTTAAACAGTGAATCACCAACAAAAGCAAACAAATTGTTTTTTAAAATGTCATTAAATAGACCGCGAAAAAGACATTTGTTTACAAGACAAGAGCTAAAACAAGAAGGCAGAGCATTGCCTCATTGGACCTCAGCTGGCGATGTGCACATCAGGTGACTCAAATTTTTCACTGCTCTGCACATGTCCTGAAATAACTGTAAAAATGTCATGAGTATTGATTTGGTGGCTACAAATAAATTTTAGCAAGTAGGCAAATTCACAAATATGATATCCACAAATAATGAAGATCGGCTACGTATTGTTAACATTTAGGTCAATTATTTTCTAGTATTTCTGAAATGAAAGTGATCACCGAGACTCTTTCCTGATCAATCGCATAAAATATCATCTCCCTATTTATTAGAACCCACTGAAAAATGCCTTCCACTCATTCCAGTGATCTTATGATTCCTTTTCCTACATAGCATTTATCACTACTTGTTCCATTATTTGTTTGGTGGTCAGTCTGTCTCTTCCACTAGAATATATACTTCATGAAAACAGGGACTTCATTTTGTTCAGTCTTATAACCTCATTGCTTCTAAAAGTGCTTGTCTCATAGTAGGCCCTTGGTAAATATTGTGTTGAATGAGTGAGGAGATGAATGGCTTTTCTAGGGTTTGGCATTTGAGTATGATTGAGCACCACTACCTATGGCAAGCATTTAAGCTTGTATGATGTCTCAAAGGCAGTTTGATGGAGCTGCCAGAATTCTTGGCTTTAGCTGTGTAGATAAAACACTCCCACCCGCCACCAGGAGGGAAACCCAGCACAGGCTGTGTTTCTGCTACTCTGGTGAAAATGTGTAAAGGTTAAGCTCAGTGCTAAAACCGCTGACATTTGAACAGACTCAATGAGAAAGCGAAGTGGATGTAAGAAACATTCATTTGAGGTTTTATGCTGGAAGTGTGAGTGCCCACGGTAACGACTCTTAAAGAACCATACAGACTTGCTGGGATTTGTATTGTGGGGGGTGAGGTGGAAATGCCGTTCATTAAAATAACAACACACATATGCTGGACCCTTCCAACTGAAGGTCGGTGAAGCATGACAAATGACTGGGGGTGGGGGAAGGTCAAGCTTAATTATCAATGCACCATAAACAACGTTCTTTGCTGGGTAAACTTTCTTTGCACTGGAAAACAGTTAGAGCTGCTTGTCTTAACTTTGCTTGAAGAATAAACACAAATCTTTCCGCAGGAAGCTTTCTCAAACACCCAGGGTAAAAATGTTTCCTCCCCATCTCCTGCTGGTGTCACAGCAAGCTTCCCATAGCACAGCCATAGCTTATCCTGTCCGTTTATGTATTTTAAGTTTCCACCTACTTTCCAAGAACACCTTCCTCCTTGGTATCCCTGAATTTACTCTTGCCCCTTTCTAACCCATCTTCCACTCTCAGATCAGAGGACTTTTTGGCTAAAAAACCAAATTTGACCATGCCATTTCCCTGTTTAAAACCTGTCATGGGTTCTCTCTTGTCCTTCGCATGAAGTCTGAACTCCTTGTGTGGGTTCCTCTATGTCTACTCCCCACCCCTAGGTCCACAGAGGAAGCAACATTGAACATGAAATGAGAATGCTGAATCTGGTTGATAGATCAAACATGGGGACTCATTAGTATCCTTTTGACTTTTGTATATGATCATCGTTTTCCAAAATAAAGAAAAGAATGTTTCATGATGATAGCTGGGTCCTAGTTGAACCTTGAATTTAAGTTCTCCAGGAGAAACAGGTTCGGAAGAGGCATTACAACATGAGGGACCAGCATTTGCAAAGTTCCAAAGGTTACACTGGAACTTTGTAAAAGCTCATACACTTGATGGAGCATGAGTGTAAAAGGCATTTTACAGTCTCCCCACCAGATCTAGTCATGCCAGTATGCACCATAAATGTCTTCTCAATTTTTCCAACAATTATTTCCATTCATCTGGCTCAGAGGATATAAAACTATATTTTGATGCATGTTACAATGACCGAAGGTTAGACAGTGTGACACCAACTTGTTGAAGACTGCAGTGGGTTCAGGATGGCTGGATAAAGAGACTTGTAAAAAGAGTACAATTAGGTGGAAGGCACTCAAGAACAGTAGAGATGGCTGAAGAACAACAGTGATACGAAGGGCTTACATTTGTTAGGTATCTTATGATGTCTATAAAACACTGGGCTTGGACCTTGACTTGAGTCTGTCCTTTTAATTTAAAGCTCTAAAGAGAAGATAAGTCAGAGCTTGCATGGTAAAAAAAAATAAAAAATAAATACTTCATGGAGTGCCTGGAAATTCAGATGCTTTTCAAGTACCAACTTGAATGAATGAATAAATAGGAAAGCCTGTGGAAACATCTGGCTTCACCATATGATTTGTTTAACACTAAGGTGACTGCTTGAAACTGGGTTCTCTAAGCATGAGTGAATTGTCAGGTCATGGGGATTATTTCATAATAGTTATATTGATAATTGTTCAGGTGAAGCATGTGAGGAAGAATAGAATTCCATGGAAAAACATGAATCTAGGGAATATAAAATTTCCCAGAAGTTTAAAACTCATATACCCTTTGAACCAAAACAGGTAAAATAGAACTCATATACCTCCTTCATATTCTTTTTAGATCACGTTTTATGGGCATAATCCCTGAGAAGAAATAACTCTTTATAATAAAGCTACTCTTTTCTTGAGGAGCCCATAAAAGAAGGCTTTTGTTGTCTTGTTATAGGAGTTCTTCACACAGAAGGTGCCGATAGAAAGGTGTTTTTTTTTTCATTGCCAATCCATTTAATCGTTACTGAAAAACTAAAGGTTATACTTTATCATATAGGATTCATTTTCTAAAGAAAGCATCGGAATTGAGGATGAATGAGATGCTACTGACGACATGTGAAGTTTAGAGACCAATAGCAAAAACAGAAAAACAAAAAACTAGATATTTTTTGCCTGTTTTCCAACACGGGCATTTGGCTTGTAAGACTGATGTGATGTGTTATAACAAAGACATTGTGGTTTTGTGAAAAGAATATGAGCTTTGGCTTTAGGGAAAAAAAACAAAAACAAAAAAAGCCCAGGTCTGAATCCTGTCCTGACTCCATTCATCCATTTAGTGACCTTGTGATGGAACCTCATCTACAGAGTTGGAATAAACATAGATGGTGGTTGTGAGGGTGAAGTGAGATTCCAGGCACATCCTAAATGTTCAGCAGACGCTCCCCTTCTTCATCTTCTGTTCTTCCACCAACATTATCCCCCTTAACTTCCCTCATCTAAACTATAAATCACTAAAGAAAGCTCAGCTACATTCCCATAAACCAGTCACTGGATCCAATAAATATCCAGGGGGTTATAAGAAGAATAGACCTAGGTCTGGAACACTAAGAAGGTGGTTTTTTAAAGCAACACATGTGCTTTTAACAAAATATAGGAAAACCACTCAGTTGTTACAAAAAGCTTATTAAAAAGAATTTACTCATGTTTGTAATATTTATCCAAACACCATGTTTCACATGGTATTTGTGCCTTTTAAAAATGTTTGACTAAGATTCCTTGTATCCGTTTGAGGTCAGCGCTAACGCTGGTGGGGGCAGGTAAGATACAGAGCCCGGTAGTGGAGGAGCCTGGTGCTGAGGCCTGATCCCTGCTTCCCAGGACTCCTTTATTCCCTGGTTTCTGGTTGTCTTTGCCAATAAGAGGTGCTAGGTAGACGCAAGGGCAGGAAGAAAGAGAGTGGGAGGTACAACTTCCCTGCTCCCTCCCTGCTGCAGTGCTAGGGTTCCAGTCAGAGCTGGGACTCTTCTCAGCAATCTCTCTCTGTGGGTGATGTCCCCACATCTCCAGAACTCACCATTTGCTCCCTTGCTCCCACAGGCCCAGGAGTCGTACTGACTTTGCCTAGTTGCTGGTGGTTGAATTCCTTGGCACGCCTTGTTAGTTCCCCGGACTAACTCGGGGATTGCTTCCCGCAGTCTGTTCTTGTTGGGACCCTCCTGGACACAGTGCTTTACCTGATCATCAGAGGCCAAGGTGCCTCTAGTCATCTCATGGGACTCTCTCCTCCTTCACCAGGGTGCTCTTTGCTGCAGGCTTTGGGAACTACTAGTGGCTGCCCGGAATCGCCATGCTGTCTTTAACTCTCCACAAATAAATAAAACACCTTTCTCTCTGCACTTGCTTCCTGGCAGGCCCCTGGTGATTTTTCTGGTCCCTCTTCTCTCAGCCTAAGTCTGTCCTGGTTGGGCTGGGTGTCCCTTTTATTCCCACAACTTCCAATGCTCTTGCTTCACACTGTGATAGCCTCCAGGCAGGAAGGAAAATCTCTTAGGTGTCTGCAACCCCAGTGCCCATATATACCAGAGAATTAATAAATACCTACTAAAACAAAATTAATCATGTTGGTCAGGTTTTTACAGGATGGCTCCTTCTTGGGGATGTCAAGAAATACAGGAAGAGAAGCCAGTTAGAAAGCTTTGATGAATAAGCAAACATAATTTTTTTGTCTAAGAGCACATTTTCTGGCTATAAAGAACAAAGAGTTAGAGGGTAGTCTGAGCTTTAACCTGAAATGAGGCAAGCATCAACGTCTACTAACTGCCAGATGACAAACCTCAGCTCTGGTCTTTCTTTAAAGAAATCTTAGAAAAGAAAAATAAAATCGGTCTATTTATTTCCCTCACCCATTTTCCTACCTACCTTTCAGTGAAAATGATCTGCCCATGAAATATTTTTGCAAGGGAACCTAAAACTATCACTGATCTGTCAATTTTAAATATATTTTTAGGGTGCTTACTGTGCATTCCCGCTGGGCTGGTAACGTGCTAAGTAAAATCTAAAAGAGTAGTAAGAACTTGTTTTTGTAAAAAAATTGCTTTCATTATTATTTCCAAATAAACATTAGTATTATTTCTTCTTCTAAATCAGAAAAAAAGGTGACATTATCTATGTGCTTATATGAAACACAGATTTTTCAGGCCATACTTTAACTGTGCTTCGCTCTTCTTTTGCCTCCCTCTTTGTTATGATGATAGGGAGGGAGAGACAGTCAGTCCTGATCCATACCTGGCCTGCTGTGGCCTGTGACAAGTTCAACAGAAGGGGTTGCTCTCTAAATTCTTTCAGTATAACAGGAAGAATTAGTTTGAAACACTTTCTCAGGGATACTGAGGTCAAGAGAGATTGCCGTTTTTCTCCTAAGGTTTTTCATACAGATGACATAAAGGTATGCATAAAAAATACTTTAACTGTCTTGCATTTATCCAAGAAGCAAAAGGAGCCCACTTCTTAAGCTAACAAATATCCCCAAGATAACTTTCTCAATAGTTAAGGTTAAAGAATTCCATGCATGTGTTTGGGTGAGGTGGCTTGTGCCTATAATCCCAGCTACTCCAGAGGCTAAGGTTGGAGGATGGATTGAGGCCAGGAGTTCAAGACAAGCCTGGGCAACATAGCCAGACCTCGACTCTACAGAATAAAGAAATAAATAGAATTCTTTCCCAATGAATTAAAAAGAAAAGCCTCAAACATCGTCAGCATTTGCAGTTATTTCCTTTTTTCCTTCCGATCTGACCTTCTCCACGAAGCTTCCTTTGAGCTTACAGCAAACCCTCCCTCCTTCACATCCTGCAGTGTTCTCCTTTGTATCGTTTATGAGTCACTAATCAACCATTAATTGCCCTCTGGTAATAGTGGAAATCACTAGGTAGATCTGGGTTATCATTTCATTTTTATGGCTATTTCTTGGCTTTGTATCTTGGAGCATGTTGTTATCTCTACCTGAAATACCCTTTTCTCCTCTCTCTGTGAACTTCAACTTATTCTTCAAAACCCCTCCTAAATATTATCTCTTCAATTGCTCCCCACCCATAATGTTAGGTTGCTCTCTCTTCTCTGACCCTGGAGCATTTTGTTTTCATCCCTTCTTCATTGGATCATATATACTAAAACAAACATTGCAATACTTATGGTACAAATGCAAAAGAAGTTTGAAAGTGAATGTGGTTTGTAAGTATAAAACTCATCAAATTGCACTGGATGCATTTATGTGTCCGCTATAAATTCAGGACACTATATCCCTGTTACTTTTATTTCTCTCTGAACAGAGACTCCCTGAGAATAGGTGTTATGTTTTAGCTTTTTATTTCCAGAGCATACCACAAGAATAGACACTTAATAAGAGATTCAATAAATGCTAAATAGATGAATAAAAGAATGAAAAATGCAATTTGATCAGAGGGAGAATGGTGTTATATTCCATTACAGTTCTCACTTCTTTTTCTTTCTTTCATTCTTTTTTTTGGATATGGAATTTTTAAATTTTATTTTAAAGATGTGGGATACAATTCAGGGTTAGGTACTTGAGTGGTCATCATACAGGTTTAAGTTTGGGCCTTCCTTTGGTCCCCACTTAGCCTGGTTTGAGATCAGGTACCCTTACTGATGTTATGCCCTGCCCCGCCCCCCCAGCATCCCACTACTGCCAATCAATCCCTTTCTTATACTATTATGTAAATGTTCAGGTCCACTTATGAGTGAGTACAGTTCTCACTTTTTAATTCAATTTTTGAAAAACAAAAAACATTGCGACTCTAGTGCCCTAGATACTAATGTTAGTTGTTTTTGTTTTTGTTTGTTTGTTTGTTTTATTTTTATTTTTGAGTTGGAGTCTCACTCTGTCGCCCAGACTGGCCGCTCCCGGTCACTGCAGCCTCGACCTGCTGTGCTCCGGCAATCCTTCCGCCTCAGCCTTCCAAGTTGCTGGAATTACAGGCAAGCACTACCAAGCCTGGCTGATTTTTTGTTGTTGTTGTTGTTGAGATGAGGGCTCGCTAAGTTGACCAGGCGGGTCTCGAACCCACGGGCTCAGGCAATCCACTCAACTCAACCTCCCACAGCACGGGATTACAGGCTGAGCCTCCGAGCCCAACTAGTGTTAGTTGTTTAAAGAACTTGTTTGTAAGTATTCTGCTCAAACAGAGGATTGGTGAAAGATCCCACTCCATGTATGTGCATGTGTTAGGGAAGATGTTATTTTTCCTTTTGTGAACTATTTCCTATCCAATGATTCCAGCAGCAGATGGGCCACTTGTTGCTATTGACAAGAACCCTTTTAATTAAATATAAATGGAGGGCATTTATAGGCGTCAAGAGCGAGTATGGAAAGGGAGGGTTAAAGAAAATAGTGGAAACAGAGCTGATTATACACATAAGATTCTGAGACATGTGGACCTGGATTAGAGCCCTACTTCAGTTTCTTACTAAGTGTGTAACCTTCAGAAAACCACTGAACTTCTCTGGGTATCTCTGTAAAATGAGGGACCCAAAAATATTTTTGTATCTCTTCCAACTCTCAGAGCAAAACAGACTTGTTTTTGGGTGGTTTAAAAAGTGAGGAATAAAACAAATTATAATTATAACCATCACTGTTGAACACATGCTATATGCTGGTTACTGCTCATTTAAATCGTACAATAATGTATAAAGTTGGCAATATTATTCTCATCTTAAAGATGAAGAAACTGAGGCACAGAACCTTTACTTCTAAGTGCTATGGAAGGGGCTCGAAGATAATGGGATCCAGAGGCTTCCAAACTGGTGTGTGAAGTCTTCAGACCACTGTGAGGAGTAAGAAGAGATGCCTCTACCCCCTTCCCCTGGTCTAGAAGTTTCTTCTTTCCTTCCTTCCTTCCTTCTTCCTTCCTTCTTCCTTCCTTCCTTCCTTCCTTCCTTCCTTCTTCCTTCCTTCCTTCTTCCTTCCTTCCTCCTTCCTTCCTTCCTTCCTTCTTCCTTCCTTCCTCCTTCCTTCCTTCATTCCTTCTTCCTTCCTTCCTCCTTCCTTCCTTCCTTCCTTCTTCCTTCCTTCCTTCCTTCCTTCCTTCTTCCTTCCTTCCTCCTTCCTTCTTCCTTCCTTCCTCCTTCCTTCCTTCTTCCTTCCTTCCTTCCTTCCTTCCTTCTTCCTTCCTTCCTTCCTTCCTTCTTCCTTCCTTCCTTCTTCCTTCCTTCCTTCCTTCCTTCCTTCCTTCCTTCCTTCCTTCCTCCTTCCTTCCTTCCTTCCTTCTTCCTTCCTTCCTTCCTTCCTTCTCTTCCTTCCTTCCTTCCTTCTTCCTTCCTTCCTTCCTTCCTTCTTCCCTTCCTTCCTTCTTCCTTCCTTCCTTCTTCTCCCTTCCTTCCTGCTCTCCTTCCTTCCTTCCTTCCTTCCTTCCTGCTCTCCTTCCCTCCTTCCCTCCCTCTGTCTTTTCTTCTTCACAAACGTGTTTACCCATACTAACCACAGGGACCTCTTCTGAGTGTGAAACATGTAATAGTGAACAAAACAAAGTCCCTGCCTCCGGGAGCCAATGTAATAGTGGGGAAAGACAGGAAATAAACAGGTAAGTAAATCCTATAAATTACTTTGGAGGGTAAAAAGAACGTTGAAGGACAATTAAGTAGGTAAAGGGAAGCGGGAGGTGGGCTTCAAGGAAGAAAGTCCTGGTAACCGTAGAGCGGCTGTCACAGGAGGCCCCTGAGAAGACACAGGTCAGAGCAGCCCCCAGCTGAGGGAGCCAGTCAGGGAGCTCCCTGGGAAAGAACATTCTGGGCAGGAAACAGGGAGCGAGGCAGGAGGGGATCGAGGGAGCTAGGGAGCCAGGGAGCCCTAAGAGTTGAGATCAGAGAGGCAATGGGCAGGTAAGGGCCAATGCTGTTTGTGGGCTTTATGTAGTATTTCAGTTGCTTTCAAAATGTCCAAAAGTCATGGATGTGCCAGGCATAGTAATGGATTCTGCAGCACTCACAGAATAAGGCCCTTCTCCTCTCTCGAGGATCTCAGCTTCCTCAAAGACACAGGAATACACAAAAGTAGCTCAATACTGGAAAATATCCAAATTGAAGTATGACCAGAGGGCAGTGGGAACTTGGAGCAAGAATTCCAGGGTGTGTAAGGAGGTCAGACGGAAAAGGAAGGGGGAAGAATCAGAAGACGAAGGGCCCTCGATGCTGTTTTAGGAGTCGAGGCATTCCTCCCACTCCTGACTATTAGCCCTTGTTAGAAAGGACAGGAAGGACGTCTGATACATTGTGGTCAGTGGGACTCCAAGAACTTGGCATTTGTCAGTCAGTTCAGGAAGTTGCCTGGCCTACAGTCTTGTCTGAAATGAGAGGATGGAGCCTTAAGAGCAAAGCAGAAAGGTTCTTGTTCCCCTCTAAACCGAAGAGCTGAGTAGCCAGCCCTGGTAGGTATGAGAAGTAGAAGAGACACACGTTAACTAAACAGTGCATGCACTCCTCAAGGTACGTATTCGTTAAAGTCACATTAGTAGCCGAAACAAAATTTCTAATATGAATGGCTTTGCCTAGTGGAGGTTTCTTTCTTTCTCACACAAATCTTCAAACAGATGCTCCTGACGTGGGCATCTGTCCTACATCACGGGGTCTGAGACCTACTTTTGCTCTCAGCTGGTGACAATCTGTGACAATCTGAATCACCGTACCCATCTTCTTTAAATCAGAGGAAAGGAATGAGCATGGCAGATTGTGCTGACAATCTCTTTGTGCAAGGCCTGACTTTTCTTTTGCTCTGATTCCATGGGCCGTGTCTACCTGCAAAGGAGACTGGATATGGAGACTACCTGTGTGTCCCAAAGAGGAAAGAGTTTTAATGAAAATGCGGCTAGTCTCTGCTTCCCAGGGTGAACCATGAGGTGTGATTTATAGTGCCTAGCACAGAGAAAGCAAACAAGTAAGTTTGCTCCTTGCTCCACTTTCTGCTTCTTTAACCACTTCAATGAAATACATGGGATTAGCTCTGTAGTTAGTGCTGGGAAATCTTTGCTATGTGATAAAAAGTTTTGTTGTGATTAACTTATTGCAATAAGCTACAGTCTGGAAAAGAAAGATGAGAAGTACCCTTCAGTGGGGCACACAAGGCCTGTTCACACCCCACCTACCCCGCCTTCCACATCTCCATACACACCTATGTCTCTTCCACACTGGAAGCCTTGCTGTTCCCAAATACATAATGAGTTTCCATAGCCACTCTACTCTGTTACTCTCTGTTGCTTGTAATCTCTGAGATGCCTTTGTCCCATCCTTCTATGCACTAATCTCAATGCCAAGAACTAGACATGTTAAAGAACAAAAGCAAGAAAGAGAGAGAAAGACCCAAGACCCAGTTCCTGCTCCCTTGCTCTCCATATCCTGACTTCGGATCCACCTCTGTGAAGTCTGGTTCTATTTCTTCTCCCTACCACTTTCTTTCTTCTTCTTCTCTATGAACAAGTGCCAATAAAAGATTGGTTTTCTACACTCTGAAAACGCTGTACACATATCTAGGCCTGTGAGTCTCAAACTTTTGGTCTCAGGATACCATGAATGCTTAAAAATTATTTATGAGAAAATCTTTATTGACCTCGGGCTAAGCAAAGAGTTCCTAGACTTGACACCAAAGGCATGATCTATAAAAGACAAAAACCAACAAGTTAGACTTCATCAAAATTTAAAACTTTTGCTCTGTGAAAGACCTGGTTAAGAGACTATTAAAAACACAGAAAGAAAATAGTTGCAAATCATATATTTGACAGAAGACTTGTATTCGGATTATAAAAGAATTCTTTGAACTTAACAGTAAGACAACGACCTAATAAAAACCTTGACAAAAAACTTAGACACTTAACCAAAGATATATGAATAAGTACATAAAAAGATGTTTAATATTGTTAGGTCGTAGAAAAATTCAGATTAAAGCTAAAATAAGTTACAACCACATGCTCATTAGACTGGCCAAAATAAAAATTACTAACAATGAAAGTATTGATGAGGATGAGAAACACCTGGGTCCTTCATACACTGTTGATGGGAATGATAAATTGTACACACCGGAAATGTTCGGCAGTTAGACACAGAAAGAGTGACATCGCTAAACATATTCCCCATGTGTCCCAGAAAACTGTCCTAGGTATTTAGCCTAGAGAAATAAAAAACTCATGAATGTACAAAAACCTGTGAACATTTGTGAATACAGCTTTATTTGTAACACAATAGCTTTATTTATAGCACCGAAAACAAGGCACATGCCCTTAATAGGTGGATAAATAAACAAAATACAGTACATCCATTCAATGAAATACTACTCAGCAATAAAAAAGAGCAAACTATTGATACACAAAACTCCTGGGATGGATGTCAAAAGTTTTATGTTAGGCATACACGCACACACACACACACACACACACACAAACTCATTTAAAAGGGTTTCATATTGTATAATTCCACTTGCATAATATTCTAAAAGCAACGGAGAACAGATCAACCATTGTCAGGAGTTAGGATTGGGAGGAGATTGTGACTATAAAAGGGATAACATGAAGATGTGTCCTTGTGATGATAAAACAGTTCTGTTTGCTTGTCCAGGTAACGGTTACATGAGTCTATAGGTGTGATAACGTTTCATAGAATTTACATGTGCACACAAGAGTACATGAAAAAACTGGTGAAATGCAAATAAGATCTCTAGTTAAGAGTACTGGAATCAATGTCAATTTTCTGATTTTGACAATGGACTATAGTTATATAAAATGCTGCCTTTAGGAATGCTTCTACACTATTGGTGGGAGTGTAAACTAGTTCAACCTCTATGGAAAATGGTGTGGTAATTTCTAAAAGATCTAAAAATGGACTTTCCATATGACCCAGAAATCGCCCTTCTGGGAATATACCCAGAGAAACTCAAATCATTCTACAAAAAAGATACCTGTGCACACAAATTTATTGCAGTACTATTCACAATAGCAAAAACATGGAGCCAATTGTGTTGCCCATTGAAAGTGGACTGGCTTAAAAACAAATGTGGTACATATACATGATGGAATAGTACACAGTCATTAAAAAGGACAAAATTATGGCCTTTGCAGCAACTTGGATGGATCTAGAGTCTATCATACTTAGTGATTTATCACAGAAACAAAAACTGAGTACCACATGCTCTCACTCATAAGTGGATCCTAAACATTTATCATAATACTACAAGAAAGGGATTGGCAGTAGCAGAACACTGCTAGGGGGCTCATAACAACAATAAGGGCGCCTCATCCCAATTCAGGCAAAATGAGGTCCGATGGGAGGCCCTAACTTCACCTTTATGATGACTACTAACGTACCTAATGCTGAACTGTACCCCACATTTTTAAAATAAAGTAAAATAAAATAAGATAGCTGGACTCGGTGGCTCAGCCTGTAATTCCAGCGCTTTGGGAGGCCGAGGTGAGTGGATTGCCTGAGCCCGCGGGTTTGAGACCCTTCTGGGCAACTTGGCGAGATCTCGTCTGTATAATAAATAAAAAACTAGCCGGGTATGGCAGTGCGCGCCTGTAGTTTCGGCTACTTGGAAGGCAGAGGCGGAAGGATCGCTGGAGCCCAGCAGGTCGAGGCTGCAGTGGACAGGAGCGTGCCACTGCACTCCAGTCTGGGCAACAGAGTGAGACTCGACTCAAAAATAAATAAATAAATAAACAAATAATAAAATAAAGTAAAATAGGACGTTGCTTTTGGGGAAAGCTGTGCAAAGAATACATAGGATCTCTTAGTAGTTCTTGCAACTTCTTGACAGTCTAAACTCTTTCAAAATTACTAAGGTCTTCAAGAAGTTCTTGTTATGTGTGTTATATTTATTAATACTTTCTAGGTTAGGTATTCATTCTGAGAATGCTTTACATATTTATTTGTTCATTTATAAATAAGAGTAAACCAATTATAAGTGATATATTATTTACGAAAAATGTCTATATTTTCCAAAATAAAGCAATGGTGAGGAAAGTGGCACTATTTTACACTTTTCACATCTCTTTCATGCCTGGCAAAATAGAAGACAGCTGGGTTGTCCTATCTGCTTCTGCATTCAATCTGTTGTAATTTTACACATCCTCTCTGGAAAACACCACCGTACGCTCGTGAGAGAATGAGAGTGAAAAAGTCAGGTAACACGTTCATTTCGCTATGAAAAGAATTTAGACCTCACAGACCCCCAGAAAAGGTTTTGGAAATACCCAGGGATCCCTTACCATACTCGGAGGACTGCTGATCCAGGTTAAGGTAAGTCCCATGATATTTAGCTATTTATTTTCAGGTCTCTATGCCCTGTAAGACCATAAGCTAAGCAGTGCTACTTTTCCTCTGGAGGTTAGTGCTATGCCAAGAACTTAGTAGGAACTTAGCACGCACAGCCAAGGGAACAAAGAATGTAGGAAGAAAATCATTTGTTGTTCTGTGTTTTTTATTTTTCTTTTGCCTTTAAAGGTCTGTAGGTGATTACCGTTTTTAAAGTTTGAAGAGAAAATCTGAGTCTCTAGAGATGTGCTGCCTGTAGGAAGAAAGTCAGTTTGTCCAGAAAGCAGTGGATGGAGGTTGAGAAACTCAACAAAGCAAGCCAACTTATTTGCATTCATAGTGTTCTGGCTGACTTTTCCCTCCCCTTGTCTCCTGCCATCTCTGATTTTTATGTTCCTTGTCAGGACACAGGAGTACATACGGGATATATAGCATATGTTGCAAGGTCTGGGAGGGCTTCTTTGCAGGACCAGGCACAGCCCGGATCAATTAAGTAACAAGGAAGGTAGAAAATATAGCCACAGCTGGAACAAATCAGTTAGTCAGGCACGCGGGTTGCAACCCATAAAAGGTCAGCAGGCAACTGGCGTGAGTACTCTGTGAGTGAAGCGTTGGGCTCCATGGAGCTGGGAGGAGCTGAGTGATCAAGCACCCAGGCCTTCTGAGTCCCAGTTTACACCGTGGGTGGTGAAGATGTGCCATGGACTCTGCAGATAGTGGCCAAGCTGTGCCCAGCTACGCCTCTCCTCTGACTTCTCAGTCGCTTTCTCCTGTTCCCGCAACCTGGTGTAAGTTATTCCTCAGTGACAGGTTGGTTTTATGGGTTAGAGGCTGGTCTCAACTACTAAATTTCAATGAGTGAGAAGAGCCGGACTTGTGTGTGAATTAGGGGACTTCTCGGGAGGAGAAGCAGGGCAACCGTGATCCTTCAAAAAAAAAAAAAAAAGTAAAACTTCATACTTCATGTTACTACACAAGTGATATAAATAGAGATCAAATTTCAGGTTAATTTTCCACAGTGAATAACTTCTTGACAAATTGATTCGCTACCTAACTCTTTGTTAGTTCAGTTATAAGGGGTCATTATTTCGTAGCCTGATTCAGTTCCCCAGCCAAAGCTTTTCTCAGAAAAATTATTCCATATACATACATTTATTTATACACAGTCATGTGCTGCAAAATGACATTTCAGTCATTGATAGATGGTATATGTGACGTGGCCCATAAGATTATATTGGAGCATATATAGAAGCCTGATATATGACATTTGATGTTGGTATTGCAAATCAAGCCGGGGAAATGATTTATATTCAGTAATGGTGCTGGGACATTTGGTTTTCCACATGAAAAAACATATATAGGCCGGGCTCGGTGGCTCAGCTTGTCAACCCAGCACTTTGGGAGGCCGAAGCGAGTGGATTGCCTGAGCCTGTGGGTTCGAGATCAGCCCAGGCAACTTGGTGAGACCTCATATCTACAAAAAATAAAAAATTAGCCAGGTGCAGTAACATGCACCTGTAGTTCCGGCTACTTGGAAGGCTGAGGCAGCAGGATCACTGGAGCCCAGCAGGTTGATGCTGGAGTGGCCGTGAGCATGTCACTGCACTCCAGCCTGAGCAACGGACGGAGTGAGACTCCAACTACAAAAAATAAAATAAAATAAAATACATGTATATACAATCTAAGTTTCTATAAGTGCATTCCATGATGTTTGCATGACAAAATCACCTAACACTACTTCTCAGAATGTCTCCTTGTCCTTAAGCAACACATGACTCTATATATTTTTGTTGTTGTTAAGAACAAGAGTCTAAACAGATATGTGGGAATGTATTTTTGTTCTTATGAAATGACACACATTCTTGCATTTCAATCAGAGTTCAGAACACAATTATGGAAGGAGACTCCAATTTAAATGAATGATTTTAACTAAAAATCAGAGTGCCAACATGAGTCTAATGCCCACATTGGCTAAAAGTCCATCCTTTCATTCAACAAATAATAACTGAACAACTACACTGTGTGAGACTCAAAGACTACAAAAATTAATAAGGTTAGATGGGGTCACTTCAATGCTGCCCACTGGAAAATAAGATCCTATACAATAGAACCACATGCAGAAAGCTGTGACTTCTAACAGGTGACTTCAGGGAAGTCTAGAGTCTTAGAGGAGAATGTTGACTTAAAGTGTACTTTCACAACCAGGGTATAATTTTTAGAATCCTAAATATTAGGATTTTTCATCTTGATTAAATTCAGAGAGATTATGCTGTGTACGTTCATGTTCAGTAAGTTGGTAAAGATAAAGGAAGGACTATCATTCAGATTTCTTGACTGCAGAACTTTTCTTAAACTACTTTTGGGATGATTATTCATGGGAAAGCATGTTGGAAAGTTGTATCTAGCCATTAAGTATTGTCATCATTAAAGCATTTTCTGTAAAGTAATAACTGTAGTGAAGATTAAAAGAGTATGGTTCCTTGTCTTTTTTAATACTTCCAAATAACTTTATGCTTAAGTGCATTCCTTCTAATTCAGTATTTATGAATGCTTTATGTGCCCTGCTTTGTACCTTGAAGGGTTAAAAGAAAAAAGCCTAATGAAGTATCTTATTTCATTTGTGTTTGGGAATGAACACAGCAGCATGGTTAAAAAGGGGATTTTTCACAAAGGTGTCACAGCAAGTAAACAAGGAAGAGGAGCAGGTTTCTGGGAGAAGTGGGTTGGTTCCTTTTGGGACATGAGGAATTGGAGATGTGAGGGTCTCCTTTGGAAGGAAGTGCTTAGGGCATTGATGGGCCCTGGAGCTGTGGCAGAAAGGTCCACCCAGAGTGATGAGGAGGTGTCATCCCCAAAGAGAAAGAACAATTCTCTGAATCCAAGGCAGCCTTGGGTAGTGTGGAAATGTGCGTTCTTGTGAGAGAGAAATGTAGGATGTGTTCCAAAAGCGCTTGTGTGAATCTGCTGGGCTCTGGTATTTCCTCTCTAAATGTCTGTGGGGTTTTTTTGTTGTTGTTGTTTGCTTGCTTGTTTGTTTTGTTTTTTGCTGGAGAGAAGGGCGCATTGTAAGCAGCATTCTACTGAGTCTTTCATCTATTCCATTTGAGCCTGAAACATTCACTCAGATAGCAGAAGCTTGGAACCAAAGCAATAGCATTGCCCAATGTTACCCATGTCCCAGGCACTTCCTTCCAGAGGAGAACCTCACAGGTACAAATAAAGGTCAGGAATCCAACCAAGCAAGAGATAAAAAGTTGAGAAGCAAGTGGAATTTGCTCTGTTAAGATCACGAATGGGGAATCTACAACAGTGAAGGGACAATCTTACTCTTCTCCCTGAAAAACTTCAATGATACAAGAAATTGGAAACATTTAGCCTTGAAATAAAGAGATCGTTTCCATCATGCTGTAGTTATTTGGAGGAGTCAGTATGGCCCTTCTTGGCAAAGCCTCCACCAGCTTGTAGAAAAATATATTGTGAATTAATATTGGATATGGTATTGATATTAAACTTGAATATGTGGCTGAGTTTTATACTTAGGTACCCAAAGGAGAATAAAGAAGCATTTCGTTGTGCGTATGTAAAACTGAAGAGCAGGAGAAATCCTCTGTTCTACATCTCTTTTTTCTTTCAGAGGAAGTAAAGAAGATTTTGTTTTTTGTTTTTTAAAGAGCGCTGTTAGGTTCTGTGTTGGAGAGGTGGGCGGCAAAGACAGTATGAGTCAGTGTTGAATCATCGTTCTTATGAAATAAAGCTCACGTCTGCCAAAAACGGAGGGAAAGAAGAGAAAAATTTCTTCACTTGACAAAAGTTGAGTTATCCGACCTTCTGATCTGAGTGTGACCTTGGGTGACTCAACTGACCAAAGAGACCACTTAAGCCTATTGATCCAAGTAGATCCAGAGCCTGTGGAAGTGCATCAGAACTAGTTTCCTACCTCAGACCTGCAGAATTCCCTGTTCCCAAGGGGACCCAGGAAGCTGCTTGCTTTAAAGATCCCCAAGATGTTTACTCTTCCTTATAGCCAGAAATCTCTTTCTTCCCAGCAGCCCTTAGGAACAAGGGACTGTCTTAACTCTTCTTTGAAATATGCCAAATCTAGTCTTTCTTAACACAGTAGGTTCTCAGTAGGTGCTTGAATGGACGAATTGAACCGTTAAGTATGGGTGGCCATGCAGGACGTAAATACTGTAGAACTGTTTTCAATATCAGAATAGTGCCCAGGGGCCATGCAGGTGTCAGGGTGGGCAGAGCATTCTAGAGCAGCAGAGATGTAGAAAAGGTCCCTGGCAGGGGAAGAAAAGAGGAACACACACAAAAAGCTTCCTCTGCTCAACGTTTTTGACAAGGATTGAGGAAGATGCTTTGGAACTGGGAAATCATAGCAACACAGAGGAGAGGCCCTGTGGTACCAGGTGCAGCTGCATCGGGCCACAGTTGTGCCTCATCTGGTAGTCTCAGTTCCTGGTTCTCCACTCCGGGGTTCAAGATGTTGAGTCCATGTCATCATTCCCCAGAGCTTCAGTTCCTGCTTTGCATGATAAGAGGATGGAGATAGACCACAACTCCGGCAGCCCTTCCTGGTTGACTTCGGCAACACAGACTGCACATTACCAGAAGTCTTAAGGAGTTCTTGTGGCTCGGGGGAATAACTTTTGGACCAGGAATGAAAGAGGAGGAAATGGCAGTTATATCACGTTTACTGACAACCTGTGTGATGACGAATGAGTGGCAATTGTACTGCAGGAATATGAATTTTCAACTGACTGTGGCTCAGGGGGTACCTTGAAAAATGGTTTTTATTAACCCAGTCCCTCTGTCAGAGAATGTTCACTCTGGCAAGGATCTTGGCTTAGGCGATTCGATCCCTTCCTTCAGCAGGTGAGAATTTCCAGGTACAAGTCTACCTACCAGCAAACCTTGAGAATTGGAATTCCAAACTCTTGAGCCCACTAGGCTTTTTTGCCCCAAGTTTTGTCTCCACTGACAGAACCAGCCATGCAGCTTGCTGGCTAACATTTCCTCTCTGACTCACTGGCTTTCTAGACTTCAGGGCATATTCACTTTGCTGCGTTGTACAAATTAATTTTGTTTCTAAAATAGGAGTGCTAAATAAGAATGACTAGGGGCAGTCCTGCTTTTTATGTGCTAGACATTTATAGAAGTAGTTACAGTTCTAGTCAAGGGTGGCAGGTCTGGGGAGGCGCTATGAGGCAGGGAAGATAGATTTGCCATAGCAACAAAAGTGAGCATGTAACACACTTTCCTTTGTTTCTGGATTGCTAAAGCACTCAATCCCGTGGCTCCTCAGAAGTTGGAGGTGTGTCCTATCATTTACAAGTTTGGCTTTTTCCTCTTTCCCCTATCTTCCCTCTTCGGTAGGTAAAGTCATTTCCCTCTCATGCTTTGGTCCCTGCATCAAGACCTGTGGAGACCTCTTTTCTTTGCTGATATGCTGGTGACCATCAGGGGCATGCACAGAGCCAAGCCTCCCAGGCTGGAGTGTTGGATTCCTAGGGCTCCTATCATAAAACACCACAAACTGAATTGCTTATACAACAGATATTATTCTTGCCAAGTTTTGAATAGCAGAGTCTAATATCAAGATGTCAAGAGGGCTACACTCCCACTGAAGACGCTAAGGAGGAATACTTCCTTGCCTTTTGCTAGCTTCTGCTGGTTGCTGGAGATCTTTGGCATTTCTTAGTGTGTAGATGTATCAGACTGACCTCTGCCTTTGTCATCCCATGGCCTCCTTCTTCCTTGTGTGTCTCTGTGTTTTCTCTTCTTCTATAACGACACTAGTCATATTGGGTTTAGGGCCCTAATCCAGTATGACCTCATCTTCACTCATTACATATGCAAAGATCCTATTTCCAAGTAAGGCCATATTCTGTAGTTCCAGGCAGATGTGGATTTGGGGATAACATGATTCAACCTAGGACAGTCGGAACTCCAATGATGCTTTTGGAGTGAGTTCTTTAGCCTGTGTCTTATAGTGCTCAGATCTGCTCTTTGCCAGGATTAGCAAAGTTTAGCCTCAAAGCCTCTCCAGGCTCCATTCTTACCTATCATCTCTAAGTCCAAATTCTTGCCCACCAAAATCCATTAACATCTCAAAGAACATTTAGAACTGAGTGGCTAGAATCTTGTCTACCTCTATTTCCTGCAAATAAGTCCATCTCCAACATATTTTTTTCCTCCATGCTCCAACTGCATCAACCATAGCCTCTTACAGTCTGCCCTTCTAACAAACTACCTGGCATTTTCCAAACTGGGTTTCCCACATTCACTCCCTAAGGCCTTTGGTTGGCTTTCAATGGCTTCTTCCCATTTCTGATGCCTCCAACATCATGACTAAACTTCTAGGATGCATTTCCACATCTCTCCCCATGTTTGATCATAATATTGTCATACTTCAAGGACAGCACTGGGCACCTTCTGCAAATAGTCTGCTTAGGACTCTGCTCCTTTTGGTCTCTTCATGTGACTGTTCTCCCGGGTCTCTCTTACAGACATGTCTCCCTAAGGCAATCCGCCACCATGGTTGGGTATTGCAACCCTCATCTTTCCTCTGCTTCATGTGACGCTTGGAGAAATATGGCCCATAGAATAAGGAAGTTCAGAGCTCCTTTTCATCCTCCCCAAACTCCTGGCAAGAATTAGAAAAAAAAAAAAAACAGTGATTGTGGAGGATATTAATCAAACAATATTACTAAGGAATAGAGTGCTAGCAGAAGAATATAAATAAACCTGAGCAGGGAACAGTGTCTGTTCTCTCTCTCTCTTTCTCCAATATTTGAAATAAAATGGTGCCTGGAACCTCTCTCTTCTAATGCCCTCCATAGCTCTTCTCACATTGAGGGCAGGGCTTCAACATAGGACTTTTGGGAGAGCACAGCCTTCATTCCATAACAGTGTTCTGTCTAACGTGCTGATTTTTATCCTTATTAACATAACTACCACAAAACCTTTTCTAGCCATTAAATCACCTGATATGTATTTCTGCCTCAAAGACCCCTTTTGTGAATTTCTTCACTAGTTGTTGGTTTCTTGCTTGACAAGTTAATAAAAGATTTAGTTCTGTTTAGGCCTTTATTTATTTTTAGCTCAGTGGTCTTTTTTTATTCTTAAACACTGATAAATACCATTGTTCCATCCTAACCTACGTGAACAGTATTCATTTCAGTGAGCAGTTATTGAGTGACTGCTTAATGCCATTTACAATTAATATCACTGAGGGACAGAAAGAGAATAAAGACAGATCACTGTTCCAGAGGAGCTCCCAGTTAGACAAGAGAGCAAATACATGTCACTATGCATTCAAGGCAGTCTTAGGAGAGAGCAAAGCATAGGCGATTTTAAGAGTGGGAGGTGAACCAAGTGTGGGTGGCTGAGGAAAACTTCGCAGGGTGAGGATAGCAAATCACAGTTCTGGGATGTGTTTGGAGGAGTTTATGGTTCAATAAGTAGGGGCAGGGATTCCAGAGAGAAGGTAGGCCTAGACCTCCTACCTCTTCTCCCTCAGCCAAAGCCTGCCCCACCACTGACACACAGCCATCAACAGCACTCCTGAAGTTCTAGTCTCTGCCACCCCTACCATCTTTATGATCTTGGAGCCCCACAAACTTGTTCCCACCTTCGACCTCTTGCCCTTGCTGTTTATTTTGCCTAGAACATCTTCTTTGAGATCTTAAGGCACTTGTTCCTTTACAACTTCCAGGCCTCTGCACAACTCTGCCCTTTTAGAGACTGTTCAAACTCTAGCAAAACACAGTATTCCTCACTCTTGGACTCTCTGTCATATCTCCCTACTATCTTTTTCTTAATACCATTCTCTGAAATTATCTTGTTTATTTATGTTTTCACTTATGTGGTTTGTCCCCAACCACTAGAGTGTCAAGTTCCATGAAGGGCCTCTTCTGTTTTGTTCACTGTTATATTCCAAGTCCCTAAAAGATTACCTGGCATACAGCAGGCACTCAATAAATGTAAAACAAAGGAAGAAACAACCTCCTTTGCTGTCAGATGCTATGAGCATAATGAGCAGAGCACCTCATTATTTTCTAAACCTTATCAAACATGGTGTATCTTAACCCCTTGCACCAACACAGCACTCCAGAGTTTACAAGAACTTTCTTATTCATTTTCTCACTGAAGACTCTCAGCCTTCCAGGAAGGGCAGGTATTATTAGCCCCATTTTGTTGGGAAGAGCTTCACATATCTGGTTGGAGGAACTGAGGCCTCTTGACCCAAAGCCAGTCTGCCTCCATTACCCTCCCTCCCTCCATCACTGGGGAAGGGCCCTCACTGTCCATTACAGAGTCTCCGTTTCCAGACTTGGATATAAGGAGATGGCTCAGCTCCATGGTCAGCCAGGCTCCAGGTCAGATATTGATTCGATTGATGGCCACTAAGCATAAGCTGCACTTAGAAATAACTGAAAAGATCTTATCCTGCTCCTGCCTCTTAGCTTTTCCCCCTTGGCCTGGTCCCAGCCTCCTTATGGGTTTCAGAAGCTCTCTGCTTTTATTGTACTTGAAATGCTGATCCTGGCAGTGGTGTGGGCAGAGGGTGCTGCTCCCAAAGTGTCTGCAAGAAGAAGGATTTCTGGTGAGAGGCAGACAGGGATGTGGGCGTGGTTTCCATCCACTAGCTGTCATTCACTCCAGTGCCTTGGAAGAGTTCTTCCTTAGAAGAGAAAGTGGGTCCTCTTCTGGGGATTTCTCATAAGGAAATCATTCGAAATATATAACAAAGCAGAGTTTGTTTTGAATAATTGGATACAGGCTAAATGTCCAACAATATGGGAATGGTTAAAAAAAGAGCAATCAATTCATGGAATGTTACCCATTATAAATGTTGTATAGAAATATCTAACAATAATCTGGGAAAACACTAACAAAAGCAGGATGCAAAATTTTATGTATATCCTAGTAGCTACAACATCACAGAAAAACAACAGCTGGAGACTGCAAGGGAAAGATATCCAGTATATGAGAACGAAAATGACTAACACAATAATATAAATATGGATGCGGTCTTTCTCTTAATTTTTCTATTTTTCCTGTAATGCAACATTTAAATGATCTTTTTCTTAAAAGGAATTATTTAAATATTTTTTTGTAATTGATTACAAAAAATCAGCATGTTTTTTTAAATAAATATAATCAAAAAGAAGAAAGTTTAAAATGTACTGGTACTAATATTTCTACCACTGGTAATATATGGAGGTATAACTTCCCCATTTTCTCTGCATGCACACAAATCCACATTTTATAAGCAGGAAAGAAATAATACTGTACCTATAATTTATAGTCTATTTTTACTCAGTAATATTTTATGAGCATTTTAACATGCCAATATTCTCCTAAATATTATTTTAAATTCTGCCTTGTTTGTGCTATATAAATATATCACTCTCTGGTTTATCTTCTATTGTATGTTCAAATTATCTCCAAGTTTTTGATGTTATAAATGACAATTGTAGATTCTCCTGCTGACTAACTTGTCTTACACATTCTTGATTATTTACTTAAGATAAAAACTTAAAGTGGGATTTTTGTATATATATGTATATATGTGTATATATATATATATATATACACACACACATATATAAGCTACATATATGTAATAGTCTATTCATATTTCCATAAATTGTATAGTAGAGAGCCTATTTTGCCATGCTTTGGCAAAAAGATTGGTTGTTCTTATTTTTAGTTTTGATTATTTAATAGTCATGAAAGAGTATGCTAGTTAGGTATCTTTCCATTGCAGTTTAAAAAAACACCAACTCGAATAGCTTAAGCGAAAGAAATCAGGGGATGGGGGAAGGGAGAGAATGATTGCTCACATAACTGCCATGTTCTCCGGGATAGAACTCACTTTAAATGAGGTTTGATTTAGGTTCACAAACATTACTGGGACCCAATTCTGTACTTGACTTCCTCTGAATTGGTTTTCTCCTCTTTGTGTGGTGTCATCTCAATATCTAGGCCAGAGAAGGAAAAGTCTAAAAACACCCAAGAATGGAGTCTTTTCTTGTTGGCCTAGGCTGGGCCTACATAGGACATGTGGCCAATAGCGAACCAGGCAGTGGGCAGGGGAGATGCCTCGGCATATGTTCCTTCCCTGAGGTCCAGGAACAGAGTTAGTGTGCCATGAATCTTGTGGGCTATCGGGGGTGGAGGGAGGTGAGGGAGAGGAGGGGAGTCTTTTCAAAGCCAAACCAGGATATGGCTACCTGAAAGAAGAAGGGGCGGATATTAGATAACTAAATGTAAAAGTATACTAGACATTGTGAAATATATATTTTACTTTCTCCCTGTTTTCTGGCATACGTCTTCTAAAACTTTTGGAATCTCAGCAGTGCTAAGAGTGAGTATCTTCAGTATGTTAATGAGATGACTGGTGGTTGAGGACACTTAGAAAGCTTCAGGGTGGGGGCTGGTCATGGGGAAGATCAGGCCAGGATTAGAGGGCTAAGACTTTCAGCCCCACACCCAGACTTCCAGGGAGGGGAAAGAGGCTAAAGGTTGAGTTAATCACCAATGGCCAACGATTTTAATCAAGCACGTCCATGTAATGAAGCTTCCAAAAAACTCCAAAAGAACCAGGTTCAGAGAGCTTCTGGAAAGCTAAATACATGGAGGTGCCCTGAGGGTGACACACCCAGAGAAGGTATCCCTTCATCTGTACCCTTAGTAATATCCTTTATAATAAACCAGAAAACTTAAGTATTTCCCGAGTTCTGTGAGCAGTTCTAGCAAAATAATTTAACACAAGGAGTGAGCTGTGGGGTGGGAACCCCTGATTTATAGTTGGTTGGAAGTGCAAGAGCCAACCTGTGCTTGCAACTGGCATCGGAAGATGGGGGATGTCTAGGGGACTGAGTCCTCAATCTGTGGGATCTGACACTAGTAGTGTCAGAATTGAATTGAACCAAAGGACACCTAGCCAGTATCTGCCACAGAATCTGATGAAGAATTGGTTGGTGATGGGGAAATAAACCCATATCTGGGGTCATGATGCGTTCTGTGTGTTGAAAGTATAGAAAGAGAAAGAAATAGTTTGTTTCTACTTATATACGACTAATAATATCAATCATTTGAAAAGGTAGCATCAAGTCCCACATCACATCACATCCGCGGGTTCTTAAAACATATCTACTGTTTCAAATTGCTCATGGGCTGACATCTTCAAGAAGGCTCTAAGATCCTAGATGGTTGTCCCCCTGACCCCTTCTTCCACTCCAACTTTTTTTTTATTATTCTCACCTTAACAATACCACCCTTTGATCTTGGACAAGCCTTAATCTTTTTGAGCCTCAGTTTATTATCAGTAAATTGAGTTTATTAATCCTCACTTCAATCTAACTGACAAAATGGCAATAACTCATACAAAATGAGCTCATGTCTGATAATGCCTTTAGCATCTCATGTTTGATTAGACATTTCCTACCAACTCCAGAAGGCAGACATATAGAAAAAGCACTTAAGCATAATTTTCAGACTGTCTCTAAAGAAACTCATTGTGTGCTCTTAGAAACAGAACCTATTATTTGACACCCATTGTCCCTCTCTATAAGAAAATAAGGCTAAGAAATTCTGCTTTCAAATACATAATTTCAGTGTAAAATTACAAGGTACCTTGCAATGTACAGATGCAAGGTAGATTAGGCCCCTGATAAATGATGTCCTCATTTGGGTGACAGGTCCTGGTAGTATTTAATGTTCATCTTGCAGTATCTGTTGTTCCATAATTCCAGACCAGCACTATGAAGCACCTTCAAAAGGGTGTAAAATTCCCTTATATTGGTGGCCCTCAAGGGCTCCATGTTCTCTTATCAGCCTCCACTCGTGAACTATTCTAACTGAATTCTTCTTTCTGGTATCTTGAAGCATCTGCTCTAGGCAAGCGTTTGCTGTGTCCTCTCTTTTTAAAGGTGACTATGATAGATTCTGAATCCATCCAAGTTGCTGCGAAGTCCATATGTTTGTCCTTCTTTTTGGCTACATAATATTCCATTGTGTATATGTACCACATTTTTTTTTTTAGAGTCTGTCATACCCAGTGATCTATCACAGAAACAAAGAACGGAGTGCCACATGTTTTCACTCATAAGCAGACCCTGAACATTTACCATAATACTATAAGAGAGGAATGGGCAGTAGCAGGATACTGCCAGGAGTGGGGGGGTGACAAAACATCAATAAGGGTACCTGATCTAAAACCAGGCAAAGTAGGGACCAAAGGGAAGTCCAAATTTTACCTGTATGATGATCACTTGTATACCTAATCCTAAATTGTACCCCACATCTTTAAAATTAAATGAAAAAAAAATTTTTAAGTGAAACAATAAAGGTGACTATGTCTCCCTAGATTTTGGATGAGTTCATTGCCCTGTAACCTCAAATCTTTGAGTAGAGATCACGATCTGGCAGTTTGTCCAGCTTCTTTTGTTGTAAGATGAGGAACAATGCTGTTCCCAGCTCTCTGTATCCCGGAAGATCTGCTCTAAGTTTTAACTTGAAATCTTCCTCTGAATATAAACTGCAGGCACTATTAGTATTTCCTTTTTAAAAATCAGGAGCATGGCTCAGAGTTAAGTTTAAAGTCCCACAAGTGGAACTGGTACTTGAACCCAAGGCCTTGTAACCACTGCGCAAAACCTGTCCAAGTATGTCTTTTGGGAATGGCATATTCTTTGGAGTGACTAGAGTGTAGCTTCAGTGGGGATACGACTGAACAGAAAAGTAGGGGACAGTTCATGAAAGACTGACTGAGAAAATGTGATCATTAGGCTGCTGTCAGTCATTCCTGACCAAAGTGTGCCCGAACACTTAAGAAGAATATGTGTCCTTTAAGAAGAATGATGTCGTTTCAGTGTGGAGGATGCATCAGAAAGACCAAGATTGCAAGAATTTGTACGGAGGCAGTGAGGCCAAGATTGCAAGAATTTGAAAGGAGGCAGTGAGGCTTACATTTTTAAACTATTTAAAACAGGAGAATCAATAGGACATGATATAAGGGTGGAGAGTAAGGTGTTGGAAAATCTGTTTAAGGTTTGATTTGTGCTTTTGAGAAGAAGAAGGTGGTGACCTGAAATGAATTTATTCAGAATCTGGAGGGAGATGAGATTTGGCAGTGGAAGTTGGACAATGAGCTTGGTTTTAAACAGATTGAGCTGCAAATGTCCAACCCAGGGGAATGAGTCTGACGGGTACTGGGGAATAGGAGCCCAGAACACTGAAACAGGTCATGGTCATGGGTTACACAAGACAGGCATCTCTAAGGCATTGTCTCTGTCATCCATGCACCTGTGTATCACCGAGCAAGGTCTTCAGTTTTTGGAAAACAAGTAAAATCAACAACTCAAATGGGAATTTTCAGGAGTTTTAATGTAGTGTGTGAGAAAAACAAGCAGTCTTTTCTTCCTCTTTCATGCTAGAGCTCATCATGCAGTGACAATTTGAAATTTACGACTCAGACATTTAACATGTTTCAAGGAGAACATTATCATTTGAAAACCTTACAGAGAGAAATGTGTCTGTACTAAGTGACACTATCTTCCTTTTGTAAAGAGACCCCAATCATTTACATTTTCACTTTTGCTTCCCATCTTGTGTTAAATAATTCTGACATTTTCTTCAAATGCAAATTATATTTCTGAAAATTTCTCACATGTGAGGGTTTATTTTTCCAAGAGAGAGAGGATTGTCTTTTATGTGACAACTCTGGCCATCTCCTGGGTCTCTACCCCCCACCCAGTGTAGCTACAAAAAAAAAAAAAGGCACTAATTTCATCTGGTTTTTCTTCCTGGCAATGTAACTTCTGTTAGAAAATGGCTCCTTGAATCTTAAATGGCTGAGGTATTTAAATTTTTTTAAATTTAAATTTAAATGGCTGAGGTATTTAAATGGCTAGCTGTTCAGATAAACATTCACCAGTGTTCATTATTAACTTCTACAACTTTAACCTCAGAGTTGAGAAGACCTCCAAGGCTAGCAGATGGTAGATGCTCCCCTCCATTGCTTAATTTTCATTCAACTTCTCCACCAATCGTGAGTTAAGCTGGAGCTTACATATCTCTAATGGCTGGTAGAAAAGATGTCCTTAAACTAAAATAATCAAATTAAATTTCAGTTACATTTGCAAGCTTCTACTTGTAGGTCCTAGTTGACCACTGTAGCCTTGACTCAGGAAAGAAACACAATAGACAGTAGGTGCTCATGCTTGGCCTTTATATTTGGATTCCAATCCTTCGCCTGATGCATAAATCATCCTTTGTGCATTGCTCGCATCACCTGGATGCTTATAAAAAATGCAGAATATCAGGCTCCACCCCAAACCAACTGAATCATAATCTATACTTTAATAAAATCCTTAGATGATCTCCGTACACATTACATTTTGAGATGCCTAGCTTGAGAGAACTCAGTTAACAACCCATATGCTCAGTTTCTTGTCTGAAAATTGAGATGGTTGGACTTGATACACTCTAAAACTTCTTTTCACCTATAAAACACTGAAATCATAGACGTACTTTATACAAATCTGTTAGCAGTCTATACTTAAGAAGGGCAAACTAGGAATAATTCAAACAGAATCAAATAGTTTCAATTCAAAGTGATAGGAATTGTTTAAACTATTATTTAGCCATTGAATTAAAGTATTTTGAAAATCACGATGGCCAAATTTATATGAGATAGAAACATTCTGAAGAGAATAACAAAATAAGATCAGGACACAGCATTTAAAAACTATATCCAATACACTGGAAAAAACATTAGAAAACTACCAAAATATCTCTGAGCAGTTATACATAGGTGGTATGATGAGGAATGGTATTTTTCTGTTGTTTAAGTCTCTCCACCCCCACATTTCTTGAGAGTATGTGAGTTGGTGGTAGAAAAATAAACAAAACAAATAAGGACCCATATTTTTTGATCAACAGGGATGAAACACAGGACTTGAAAACTTCAAGTTTTGTAGGCAACTACATAATTCATCTTATAATGAATGTATCAGGTCTATTCATCATACAGAATATGTCCTTCAGCTATTGTCTTTCAAGGCCACCTCCCATCTCACTTCTTCCAAGCCAATTCCCCTTCTTATATATTCTGAGGTCAGGGACTTTGTTTGAATCAACTCTGTATCCTCTTCCTGACAAAGGAAGGGACTTGGATTAGGTACAAAGTAAATGTGAAGTGAAGGAAAGTAAGGAAGAGAGACAGAGGGCGACGGAGAGGTAGAGGGAGAGGGAGGAGGAGAGAGAGAGAGAAGACAGAATAGGGGGTGAAAGAACAAAAGAATGAAAGCATGTAAACAAACCCACTGCTGACTGATCTCCAACCCCTGCAGAATTTTTCTGAGCCAGATCCAGCTATTAGTAACAAATGGCCTTGCAGTGTTTGCTATCGTGTCATGGTTTTGCTTCTCCAATGAGATTTCAAGTGCTTTAAGAAGAAGAAAACATACTGCTTTTAAAAATGTGTTTGGTTATTGTTTTCTGAACATTTAATTTGGGAGAAATATATTTTATTCTTAGTCATGTAGAAACAGGCTAAAACTTCAATGTTTGAAGGTACAAGGTAAGGCACAAGAGGGTCTAACTGGCTTTATAAAGTAACAAATATAGCAATGCATCTTTAGCATATACACTTAACAACAAAGCTTCAAATACACGAGGCAAAAACTGATAGAACTGAATGATGAATTAGACAAACCCACACTTAGATTTTCAACATCTTTCTTTCAACAATTGATAGGACAATTAGACAGAAAATTAATAAAGATATAGAAATCTTAAACAACCACCTGTATCTAATTGATCTTTATAGCACACCCAACACAATAATGACAGAATTAACATTCTTTTCAAGTACACATGGAATATTAACCAAAATAGATTATACTATGTGCCATAAAAAAGTCTTAATAAATTGGATTAAATTCATCAAAACTATTATCCCTGGACATAATGTTAAATTGGAAATCAATAATAGAAACATAAACCTGAAAAATCTCCAAATACTTATATACTAAATAACACTCATGGATTAGAGAAAAATCAAACAAAAAATTAAATATTATTTTGAATTAAAAAAAAACGAAAGCACAGCATATCAAAATTTGTAGAATGCAGCCAAAACAGTACTTAGATGGAAATTTACAACACTAAACACCATAGTAATTAAGATAGATGATATAATGTAATATTCTAAAATATCAAAATAAATGCAAAAAAATGTGATGTGTAAAAATGTCAAGATAGCCGGGCTCGGTGGCTCAACCTATAATCCCACGCCTTTGGGAGGCTGAGGTGAGTGGATTGCTTGAGCCTGCAGGTTTGAGACCCGCCTGGGCAGCGAGACCTCATCTCTACAATAAATCAAAAAAATCAGCCAGGCGTGGTAGCGCCTACCTGTAATTCCGGCTACTTGGAAGGCTGAGGCGGAAGGATCGCTGGAGCCCAGCAGGTCGAGACTGCGGTGGCTGGGAGCGGCCACTGCACTACAGTCTGGGCGACAGAGTGAGACTCCAACTCAAAAAATATATATATATATCAAAGATAGTCTTAAATTCTCCCATCTTCAGAAACAAACATAAGCCGGGCTCAGTGGCTCAGCCTGTAACCCCGCACCTTTGGGAGGCTGAGGTGAGTGGATTTCCTGAGCCCACGGGTTCGAGACCCGCCTGGCCAGCGAGACCTCATCTCTACAATAAATCAAAAAAATCAGCCGGGCGTGGTAGTGCATGCCTGTAATTTCGGCTACTTGGAAGGCTGAGGTGGAAGGATCGCCGGAGCCCAGCACGTAGAGACTGTGGTGGCTGGGAGCAGCCACTACACTCCAGTCTGGGGGAAAGAGTGAGACTCCAAATCAAAAAAAAAAAAAAGAAAAAGAAAAAGAAAAAAGAAACAAACATAGCAAATAAAACTCAGTGGAAAAGAGAATAGTAAAAATTGGAGTGAAAAATCAATGAAATAGAAGTCAGAAAAACAATTTTAAAAGAATGCATTCATAGACTTTTTTTTCCTAGAAGAGAAATTATTGATTAGGAAAAAAAAGAGTGAAAAGCAAATTAACAATTACCAGTGTTATAAATGAGAAAGGTGACATAGAAACAGATTCTAGAGATATTAAAGTAATATGGGAATACTGTGATAACTTTATGCCAATTAATTCAGTAATTTAGACACAGTAGATGAGTTTCTTAAAAAGACATAAACTTCCGAAGTACATTCATTAATAGATAATGTGAATAGGTTTGTATTTGTTAATAAACTTGAATGTGTAGTTAAAACTTTCCCACAAGGAAAATGCCAGGCCCATATGGCCTCAGTGGCAAATTCTACCAAACCTTGAAGAAAGAAGTAATACCAATTCTACTCAATCTTTTCCAGAAAATGTGTGAAGTAATCAAATATGTAGAAAATCCAAAAAAGTCTACAAAAGATGTTCTAGAACAAGCAAGTTAGTCTAGCAACATTGCAGTATATGAGCAATATATGAAAATCAATTGGATTTCTATATCCTAGCAATGAATAATTGGAAATTCAAATTTTAAAGTATTAGCATAAAAATATGAAATACTTAGGTAGGGCTGGGATGAGGGTGAGATACAAGAAGCAATCACTTTGGTCCCAAAATTTAAGGGGAGACCAAAAACTCAGTAATCAAGATAAATTATATTATCAGGTAATGTTTTAAAATATCAAAATTAAAGCAAAAAATTTACGATGTGTAAAATATCAATATTTTAAATAAAGGCAGGTTATGTTGTTTATTTTGTGACCCTGCATTATTGTGCAAGGGGGATAGATTTTTCCAATCAGTCTGTGGTTGCAAGATCTGTATAGTGAGAATTATAAATAAAAAATGGAATGATATATTATGCTTATGGATTAGATGACTCTGTATTATAGAGATGTTAATTTTTCTCAAATTGATCTTTAGTTTCATCAATTCCAATAAAAATTTCAACCTTTTTGATAGAAATTGGTAAGTTGATTCTAAAATTCAAATAGAAATGCAAAAGACCTATAATAGCTCAAATAATTCTGGAAAAGAAGAAAAAAATTGGAAGATTTTACTACCTGACTTCAAAACATTGTAAATTCACAGAAATAGAGTGAACAACAACATAGTTTAGACAAATAGATTAATGAAATAGAATAGGAAACCCAGAAATTAATCTGCACATATGTGGTTAATAAATGTTCAAAAAGGTACAAAGACAGTTCAGTACAGAAAAGACAGTCTTTTCAACAAATGATTCTGGAACAACTGGTTATTTACGTGTCCTTTAAAAAAATTTTTTAAAATTATTTTCCATGGTACTCAAAATAGTTTTGGGAAAATTCCCAAACTATAAAGTTCATTTAAAAAGTATTATGACTTGCATAATCAACGTTTGTATACCTAACCCTGAATTGTACCCCACATCTTTATAATTAAAAAAAAAAAAAAGAAGGCCAGGCTTGGTGGCGCAGCCTGTAATCCCAGCACTTTGGGAGACCGAGGTGAGTGGATTGCCTGAGCCAAAGGGTTTGAGACCCGCCTGGGCAACTTGACGAGACCTCATCTGTACAACAAATCCAAAATTAGCCGGGCGTGGTAGCATGCGCCTGCAGTTCCAGCTACTTGGAAGGCTGAGGCGGAAGGATCGCCGGAGCCCAGCAGGTCGAGGCTGCGGTGGCCGGGAGCAGCCATTGTACTCCAGTCTGGGTGACAGAGTGAGACGCCAACTCAAAAAAAAAAAAAAAAAAAAAAAAGAAAAAAAGATCTACAAACTGTCAATAAACACATTAAAAGATGCTCAACATCATTAGCCATCAGGGAAACATAAATCAAAACCACAAAATACACTTCATACCTCCTAGTACGACGATAGTAAAAAAAAGACAATAACAAGTAAGGGAATGAAGAAACTGGAACCCTCATACACTAAAGGTAGGCATGAAGAATGGCGCAGACACTTGACAAAAACAGTCTGACAGTTCCTAAAAAGGTTACAGAGTTACCATACGACCCAGTACTCTTAAGTATACAGAGGAATGAAAACCTGTATCTACAAAAAACTTGTGCACAAATGTTCACAGAAGCATTATTTATAATAACCAAAAAGTGGAAGCAATGTAAATGTCCATCAACTGATAAATAGAATACGACATAACCATACAATGACATATTATTCAGCAATAAAAGTAAATGAGAAAAAAGAGAAAGAAAAGAAGTGAAGTACTATCGTATGCTTCAACATGGATGAAACTTGAAAACATTTTGCTAAGTGGTAATGGTTGCACTACTCTATGAACATATTAAAAACCGCTATACACATTTTAAAAAGAATAAGCCTTCAAATATGAACAATCTAACCAATCCTTTCTGTTCTGTTTCTACATAGAGTCCAACTGTCTTAAAACATATTTCCAAGCCGGGCTCAGTGGCTCAGCCTGTAATCCCGCGCCTTTGGGAGGTTGAGGTGAGCGGATTGCCTGAGCCCACGGGTTCGAGACCCTCCTGGGCAGGCAAGACCTCATCTCTACAATAAATCAAAAAATTAGCCGGGCGTGGTAGCACGCACCTGTAATTCCAGCTACTCGGAAGGCTGAGGCAGAAGGATCGCTGGAGCCTAGCAGGTCGCGGCTGCGGTGGCCGGGAGTGGCCACTGCACTCCAGACTGGGCGACAGAGTGAGACTCCAACGCAAAAAACAAAAACAAAAACAAAAACAAAACATATTTCCAAAACAGAAATGAGTAGAAAAATTTTGGTGATGAAACAATTTTGAACTGAAGCTGAACTAGGATTTGTGGTTGGTTTTAACCACAATATACCTTTCATATAAAACGGCTCATATGTGTGAATGTATGCTGAGTAGACTAAAACTTGAAAATGACAATTATGATAATTCACACAGATTCTGAAAGCAACTATACACGTTGATAGAGCTGGGGAAGGAATATGTTCTACAGGGTGGAGGACAGTGAGGATTAATCAGGACTTCCTGGTCTAAAGAATAGTACAAATAGGCATTTGCTTTGTCGATTTACAGATAATTCTTTTAAATTTGTTTACATGCATAGTTCATTTGGCTCTGGAAATATGCTTTTAAACAACAAAAATTAAAACTGCCACCCCCCAAAAAGTATTATGACCTTGGGTAAGGATTTCTTAAATATAATATCTAAAGCATGATACATGAAATACAAATTATAAATTTGCTTTTGTCAATATTAATTTTTGCTTTGTGAATGGCCCTGATAGGGTGATGCAAAGACTTGTCACAGACTGACAGAAAATATTATTAAATCACATATCTGATCAAGCACTTGTATCCAGAATGTATACAGGACTCTCAAAACTCAATAAAATAAATCCTCCTTCTCCTAAATAGGGAAAATATTTAATAGACTTCACCAAAAGATATTTAAAGACAGAAAGTAAACACATGAAAGGAGTTTCAATGTCATTAGTCACCAGGGAATCACAATTAGATACCACTACACACCTAATAAGATGGCTAATATTAAGAATAAGCATATGGAATTTTGACAAGGATACGGAGCAATTGGAATTCTTAAACACTGACAGTGGCAATGTAAAATAGTGAAACCATTTTGGAAAACAGTTTCACCATCTATGAAAAGCTACACAAATACCTACCTTATGTCTAGTCACTCTGCTCTTAGGAATTTGTAAAAGAACAAGGGCTGAGAAACTGCAAAGCAAATATTTTAGCCTTTTCAAGCCAAGATGCTACACACTCTGCCATTGTTGTACAAAAGTCGCCATAGACAGCAAATGAACGAGTAAATGCATGTCTGTGTTTGCAGGCAGTGTAAAGCAGCCATAGTCTACCAACCCATGAGACATTCATACAAAGACCTGTACATGAATTTCATAAGCAACCTTATCTGTAATAGTCAAAAATTGGAAACCACTCAAATTTTCACCAGCAGATGAATGAATACACAGGCTATGGTACATTCATACAATGGAATAAAACTCAGAAATAAAAAATAATGATTTACTGATGTGCACACAATCTGATGAATCTTCAAATAATTATACTATATGAAAGAAAGCGTATTTTTTAAAAGAGTACATACTGAATGACTCCATTTTTATAAGATTCCAGAAAATGCAAATGAATCTATAGTGGCTAAAAGGCAGAAACAATTGGAGCTGGCTAGAGAAAGGTGACCCAAAAGTAGGGGCACCTTTGAGAGTGGTGGATAAGTTCATTATCTCAACTGTGGTATAGGTTTCTTCTACCTCATCTTCTCTACAGACTGGCTTCCTTCTCTGAGGTTAACTTATCCATGTGAGAGACACAAGGTCTTATTCTGCTTTCTGGAATTACACAGAACAAGCCTTGTAGGGAGGTCAAGTGAGGTTCTGGAAAGGACACAAGCATAGGAGAGACAGACCTGAGAAAAAATAAGATTCTCTGCTTGCTTGCTTTGAGATTCTGGGCAAGATCAAAGCCTCAGTTTTTCTAATTTGCAAAATGAGAGACTTGCTTATTTTACACGGTTTAGTACTTACACGGTTGTTGTAAGTACTAACGAGGTGAGTGGAAAATCAAAAGAAGTGCTTCCAAATATTAGTTCTCTTTCCTGTTTCTTCTTTACTTACCAACTATACTGGTCAAGGTTCTATAGAACCAATAGGGTATATATTTACAGAAAGAGTTTATTGTAAGGAATTGTCTCACAATTATGGGGGCTAACAAGTCTGATATCTTCAGGGCAGGCCAACAGGCTGTAGATCCCAGGGAAGAGCTGATGTTGCAGTCTTGAGTCTCAGGCAATACAGAGGTAGAATTCTTTTTTCCTTGGGAGAGCTCAGTCAATTATCACAAGGTCTTCACCTGAGGCCTGCTCACAGAATCTACTTCACTCAGAGTCTACTGATCTAAGTGTTAATCGCTGTGGAGAAAAAATACCTCACAACATCTAGACTGGTGTTGGACCAAACAACTGAGCACCAGAACCTAGCCCAGCAAAATTCACCATCACACTAACTCTTAAACTGTTTAAAAATTTTGATGGTTGGTACTATTCTCTCACAAGCCTAAATATTTTTGGAGTCTCCTTCCCACTCTATGGACTAGTGAATTTTTTTTGCTTTTAGTCCTCAACTTCCTCATGTCTTTCCTTTAAGTGACTTAGAATTATTTCCCCTGGTGACATTAGACCCAAACTCCCACATTTATGGACTTCATTTCCTTTGCATTTTGAAGCGGCCTAGCCCTCCGAGTTCCACTGACTGCACCATTTAAAGTACTTGAGCTTGTAATGAAGTACCTATAGATTTTTAAGATACAAACTCTTTCCTTACATTAGACTGGACAATTTTATGAGAACTTGAAAAACACAGGATGAGCCATTGGGCTTCAGCTATGGGCCGTATGCCATAAGTTAGGCTGCATCAGAGCAAAATAATTTTAATTCCTTCACAATTAGGTTTAGCTTGTTGTAGCTTGTAAGACTGTGCCTTGGCTGGGAATTTAAATGTCTAAGAAGAGGTAAACAGGTTGCAATTTCATTGCTTCCAAACATGTGACTGCCTCAGGGGCTTCTGATTTATTTATTTTTTTTAATGGAGTGAGAGACCATAAACCTTTCCTGCTGGCAGGCTGGCAGGCCATGCACATTTTTAGAGGTACAGCAAACTGCAGCCAAGAGCAGGTATTGGGAAGCTGACTGAGCCCCCATAATTAAAACCATGCTCAGCAAATGCTCCTGATTCTAGGGGTCACATCAGATTTTATCTAAAACATTCTTTTTGGTTCCTTCTTAACCCAGTCCTGACTTTTGAGCGTTCATATTACCAGAGGGGAAGGTGGGAGGATGGAGCCGTGGGGGTGGGGGAGGTCAACAGAGGAATGTAAGTGATACATCGAGGGTTCAGAATTGAGTTCTGTTTGTAATTTGATTCCAATTGGACATCTGTAATACAGGATTGGTGAGTGGTTATTGAATGTTGTTTCTGTTCATCACTAACTCTTTAATGCTTTTTCCTTTTTTTCTGATTACTTTGAGAAAGATAAGAATAAAAATGAGCTGTTTAATATTGGTACCCCTTATTATTCAAATCTTATATGCAACTCCTATCATGTTTTAATGGAAAAGATACTTTTGTTATTATTTTCTTTCTTGAGCACACATTTCCAAATGTCAGCATTTTTTTTTTTTTAACTTGCAGGTATCATCTGCTGAAGCTTTACTTGGCCTTTACCTAAATATTTGGCCGCACAGAGCATCAATTTCACGTTGGAGTATTGTTTGTTCAGTATTTGTAAAGGCTGTGTAGTGAATAGAGACTTTTGCTATTTAAAATGGGGAACCTTAATCCAAAATGACTTCGCAGGATCTGAGATGCCCTTTAGAGATTTCAAATGGATCTAATTTGATTAGGAAAAAAAGGATAATCAAACTCACTATAGTGGAATATGTTAGTAATTTATTTTCTCTATAACCCTCAGTGGTATGTTTTCTAAGGTTTAGGTACCTGTTTATGCAAGTACATTTTAGTTTAGTACAATTGCATTATCTTCTACACTTTCAGTTGTATTTATCAATAACATAGGGAGAAGAAGGAAAGAAACTTGAATGTCCCCATTTTAGTTAGTCAAAACAGATATACTGAGCATCTATGGGGTGGCAAACTGTGCTGGTGTACTACAGATATCAAAGAATAAGACATCCTTCCTCCCTCTGCCTCAGTTTCTCATCTGGAAGAGGAGTAGCATGTAACTAGCAGACTGGCTTTTCAGAAGAGGGAGAAAAAGTTGTGATTGTCGTGCCTGCCAATTTCCATGGTGTAACTAGGTCCACAGTGGCCCATTTCAAACGGTGAACCAAAGGTGAGTGAACATGGAGTTGAGAAGAGACCTGCATGATCAGCTGGCATCAGTCCCAGCTGTCTCCAGCACATATTCTTAGAGGTGCACCAAGCTGCAGCCAAGAGCAGGTATTGGGAAGCTGACTGAGCCCTCATAATTAAAAACAAACCCAGTCGTCTCTCCCAAAAGCTGTCTCTGAGCGTCACCTGCTCTCCACCTCTTTCCCACACATATGTCAGAATTTCTGGCACATCTAGGGCAACTCACGTCTTTTGGTGGAATACATGAATATTAAATGGGAAATGAACACCCTGAATTTTGAACATTAGCTAAAGTCTATATGCAAATCCATTCCAAGCAATCTACTCATTGGATTACCTTCTATAAAAAGAGTAACTATTCCCGCCCCTCTTTTTTGGCTCATGTGCTTCAAAAGAAATGGCAGCTCCATCATCACTTTGTCGTCCTGGAGAGCTCCTGAGAAGGTGCATGTTGCCACAGTGGATGTGTGCCGCCTGTGGCTTTAAGGCTTCCTTGTGGTTTCCTTAACTTAAACCTTAAACCAAGCTCTTGAGGGAAGCTACATGAAAAGTAATGATCCTCAAAAATGAATGCATTGTAACAGCAGAGAAGAAATTTAATTAGCCACTATAATAGCATCATTTAGACTTCTTTTTTTTTCTTTTGATTCCCTTTAAAAATAAGTGCAGTGACTAGAAATTATGGGTCCCTCTGTCTTAGTCTCTTGAACTCTATAAGTGGGCCAGAGTGTGTATGGATAGGAATGTCTGTTCACTCCATTTTAGTTTTACCAATAGATTCATCTGACTTTTAAAAATAGTAATAATGGCAATAACTTTTTAAATGACTTCTTAGCCGAGAGGCAAGAGATGGCCAGGTAAAATGAAATAGTATAGACAGAGCTTGGGCCCTGCTAACTATCTGGACTCCCTGCAGCCAGTGTTTCAGTACTTAAAATTTTTGTGTTCAGGGGACTTAGGTGGGGGTGTATTTTAATTGGAGCCCATGTGATTAGTGTAGCTTGGAGAGGGCCTAGTGGAGACGAATGAAAACAACCCAGGTCCCCAGCACTTCCAGATGCTGAATTTGAATTGGTACCACTCTCCTTCCACACAACCCCTCAGACTACCCTGTTACAGCTTCTTTTCCTTTCAAGACTGCCCTCTGGTATCCCCTTTGGATATGCATGTGATAGACAGTGTTGCTGATGCTTAGGAACACATGGTCAGTAGCAGCTGTGACCTTGGGCAAGTTATTTAACCTAATTGAAACTCAGATTACTCATCTGTAAAATGGGGGCAATATAGTCCTGACCTCAAATGTTGAGATGATGATGTGCTTAGCATAGAGGCAGACTCGTGGGTTTTCATTGAAAAATCACCAGAAGAAAAGTGTAGATAAAAGTTCAGAGCAAGACACTGAAGTCAGCAAGACATTGATGATTCTACTTGGAAGTCATTTACAAGAGCAGATGTGGGTAAAGCAAGGGGGCATTTTCGGGGATACCATGCCCTCCCCCACCCAGCACCCCATTTTTGTGACCTGTAGGATCAAGTCCCCAGTCTGCAGGAGGTTGTCACAGCTGTCAGCCCTCGGCACTCCTCTTCCTGGGATGCCCTGTGACTGTCTGATATAAGAACATAAAGTCTTGACTCCTTACCTCAATTTGAGGCAACTCTGAAGGGTCATTCCAGTTCTAGTGCTCCTGTGGGGTTGGTTGAGACCTCATTGGCCCCATGGCCCAGCCTTTTTTTCTGTCCATTGACCTTCCTTTCCTCCACCTATGTTGGTGCCAAAGAGTCTCCCTCACGAACTTTCTGCTCACTACGGGTCTTTTCAGAGCCTGCTTCCCAGGAAGTTCGACTTACAATGACATTCAAGGCAAAGGGAGCAGTCAGAACACAGGCAGGAAGGTAGAGAAAAGCTGGGCATGATTTCCTGTGATGCCTATGTGGCATTTGGTAGGAGGAAGAACCTTGTAAAGAGCCCAGAGGTTGCTTCTCCCTGTCCACTCTAAAGTTTTTGCCATTGGAGAAGATGCTGAAAAAAAAGAGTACTGGTGGTTCCTCAACTGCTCTGTTGGGAAGCCTGCAAGGGGGAAGGCAAAGGTTCTTCACCTGCATAGGAAAAGCAGAACTCAAGGACAAGTCTTCTTCAATTGCCCCCAGAATTTCTTGAAGGGACAGCTTGTTTGCGTGAGGTCAAGAAAATGTCAGCATCCCTCTACGTCTTTCCCAGCTTTATTGAGGTATAATTGACAAATAAAAATTGCCTATGTTTAAGGTGTATAATGTCATGTTTTAATGTATAAATAGATTATAAAGTTATTATCACAATCAATCAATCATTTCCCACATATGTGTGGGAAAGAGGTGGAGTAGGTGAGGTTCAGCTGATTAACATGGTTACCTTTTATAACGTGGTGACAATACTTAAGATGCACTCTTTTTGCAAATTTCAAGTATATAGTACATTGGTATTAACTATAATCATTATGCTATACATTAGGTCTCCAGAACAAACTCATCTTCTAACTGAAAGCTTGTACCCTTTGACCAACATCTCATTTCTTCCATCTCCCTCCCCCATCTGGTAACTACCCTTCTACTCTCTGTTTCTATGGGTTAGACTTTTTTAGGTTCCTTATATAAATGAGATCATGTAGCTAAGCATGATAAATAGAGAATCATTTACATCTTAAGCCTGCAGCAAGATTCCCTTTCCAGGATGACACTTGGTTAAGAGGATACAGGCCCTGATGACTTTCCCCTGTCCTCCCCAGTGCAGAGATGTAACCTGAAGAGGGGCTTCTTCTTCCCTCTGCCTTTTCTTTTGCTTGTGGAAACAACTATTAAATAGATACCGATCATTTTTGTGGCAATATTTCTTCATGAGCAGAATAGATGATTCTATTTTAAAAGTAGAGCTAGTAGAGTAATATATGTAATTAATTAAACAAGCTCAAATACAAAAAGATAAATAATGAAAAGTCTCCCTCTTACCCCAGAACTCCTTAACCCATTCCTCAGAAATAGTTACAATAAACAGTTTTGTGTCTCCTTCCAAAATTTTTCCATGCATAATGAAGTACATTTGTAATATATACAACTCTAAATTTTTTATTTTTGACATGAGTGTGGTAACACATTGTATGCATTTTTTGGTCCCTTGACTGTTTTCCTGCACTTAATTTATAGAATAAGTTGTATGGCATACAACCAAAATCAAACTCAAACTATTCTGCATAATAAACAGGATTTGTTGACTTATATAACTAGAATTTCAGAGAAAGAGCTTGATTCAATGGGAATTTTACTCAGTGGCTTAACTACGTTATCACAAGTCAAATTTCTCTCTCAGTCTGCTTTGCCTTTTAAGGCTGGCTTCCCATCCTGGCTGCCATATGACTTGCTAACGTCCCTGGGGCTGCATACCTACATGTCCAGATGTAGGCACAGAGAGAGGGCAACTTCTTGACATTCTCTCAGAAGAGCCAGAAAAGCATTAATTTTAATGGTTTCTTCCCCTTGAGGCTCAAGCCAGTGATTTTTTCAAATCTCATTGGCATGAACGTGTCATGTGCCCCCATCAGAACCAATCCCCTTAGAAAGGGATGGAGTTACATGAATTAGTTAGGCCTGAGTCAAGGAAAGACCCACCCTAGAGCCAGGGGTAAAGTTACCATTTTCCAAATGTATGGGCTGTGAGTGGTAGATGTGGCTATCCAAACAAGAATTAAAACATTTAGCAACATTACTTAACACGATATTATGTATATTTTTCCATAGTGGTACAGATAATTGTATTTTCTTTGAAAACAATAAAATTGTTAGCATAAAGCTTGATGTGTGACTACAACATAATCTATTTAACTAATTCCCTGCTAATAAACATTTAGGTGATTTACAATTCCTTCCCGGTATAAAGCCATGTTTTAGTGAATTCTATACATGAATTTTTGCATACATATGGATGATACGTATATCTGTTGACTAAATTCCCAGAAGAGGGATTCAAGAATTTAATCAGCCTACATTTAGATACAGAGAATCAAATTCACTCCAGTGGTAAGATTCAAGTTCAAACTCTCAGAATTGTCAAAATTACACTGCTGGACTGATCCACCAAGGGGGCTGCTGCCAAGTTGGGAAGTTGCCCTGCAGATGTCAGCTCCTGAATCACACAACTGTGGAGCTATGATCAGGAGGCACCAAGATCAGGAATCAGTGATGAACAGGAAGCCACTGCTACTGCTCTATGATTGCCCCGTGACAGTAAAATGGATGTCCCATGCCCTGACTTTCAATACCCACAGCATCAGTGACCACAGATACAGCAAGAGCAAAGTATCCACCTCTCTTTTGCCTTCTAAATCTTCTGATTTTGGTACTTCTGATTGAGGGAATCTGATACACATATAAAACCTTATCTGCAAGGGTGTCTGGGAAAGCCCAGCTTTCTCGTCTATACTGTCAAGAAGGGACCCTGGGAAGAGAGAGGTACACATCTCCATCTCTCTCAAGTCAGGCAGTGTGCATTTTTAATTGTACTAAATCCTGCCAACGTATTCAAAAACAGAAATTCTTTCTTTGCTGCCTCTGTAAAACTAGGATTTCTATAGCAAAAATGACCCCAGCCCCAACTTCATCATGACTGCATAGATCAAAAGCAATCTTTCAGATTTTGTGTTAAGAAGGGTGGCCTCCTCATCAACAAGGGCACCTGCATAATGAACAATTTGTATACCTAACCCTGAATTGTACCTCACATCCTTAAAATAAAAAAATTAAAAGTGGGGGGGGGGAGAAGGATGGCCTGTTCTTCAATTGCAGCAAAGATGCAAGGTTGGGAAAAATATTATCTGTATGACTAGAAAGCAAAGACATCCTCTCTTCCAAAGGTAAGATAAAATGGAAAATGAGCTCCTGACCTGTTCGGCTCTCGTGGAGCATCTCAATAGACCAGTTAATCTTCACATCTTCCCCATGAAGTAGGTGTCATCATCTCCAAGCTGGATAAGTAGTGCACACTGGTACAACCCCAAATGGCAGGTTTCTCTTTTAATTACTGGTTGCCCATACATACCAGTTGTTAAATGTTTTCAAATATCACTCGTGATCATTCCTATTTTATAGATAATAAAACTGAGGTTCTGAAATTTTAGGACATTTCTCCAAAGACAGAGGGATGAAAAGCAACCAGGATTTGAACCCAGTGATGAACAGCTCCAAAACTTGCTTTCTTCTTTCATGGCCAATGCCTTCTGTTGAATTAAATATCAATACAGAAATGTTTTTAAATATGATATAGCTTAATAAGGGCTCTGGTTTTAAAACACATTAAGACACATTTCGTAGCATTGACATCCATATTTTCTGGACATAAAATTGGGGCTCTATTTTATGGCACAAAGTCCAGAAGAGCTCAGTGAAGAATTGATACAAAAACACAGCATCAAACACCCATTGTGGTCAGATCCCAAACAGCCTCATCTGTGCCCTTCCAGGCCCAGGCCCCACATACACCCAGACCCTTCATCCTTGCCCCCAGACTTATGAACAAAATGCCCTTTGCCTGAAGTATGGCACGTTTCAAAGCCAGCTCATGACGACACCTCTTCAAGAAACCTTTTCTGACATCCTTAGAAAAAGTTACTTATTTCTTCTTAACGTGTAATAGTATCTCTATAATACTTCTAAATAAAGATAGTACAGCCTTCTGTTTTTCTTGTTCCCATCAAACCATGATTTCCTAAAAAGTTATATATTAATTATTTTTGTCATCCTTGGATCCTGGCATGTAATACATAAATATAGAGGGTGTGTGTGGTTGCTTGTTTTCTCAAGCGGAAGTCTAGACTGGTAAGGTTCTCTGTGTTATTCATTTCTTCCACTGTAACTGAAACCTTGTATTATGAAAACCAATATGTCGTCAACTACTTTAGAATCTTAAGTAGTTTCTTTTTATGGAGCACAGAAAGCCATAATGTGCACCGGTATAGAGAACAGGCTTTGGAATGAGAAGCTACTGGATTTGAATCTGAGCTCTACTACTTGTGACGTTCTCAACTTTGAATGACAGCCTTCTTCAACCTTAGTGTCCTTCATTAGTAAAATGGGGTGATAAGAATGCTTATCCCACAGGCTGGTATGAGGCTTAAAACACCAAGCACAGTGCCTGGCACTGAGTGTCACCCAGCAGTGATAGCAGAAATAGATGAAGAGGAAAAACTAGTAGTGTCTCAGCTTTTTTTTTGCGTTGGAGTCTCACTTTGTCGCCCAGACTGGAGTACAGTGGCCACTCCCGGCCACCACAGCTTCGACCTGCTGGCTCCGGTGATCTTTCAGCCTCAGCCTTCCAAGTAGCTGGGACTACAGGCATGCGCTACTACGCCTGGTTAATTTTTGATTTATTGTAGAGATGAGGTCTCGCCAAGTTGCCTAGGTGGGTCTCGAACCCGCGGGCTCAGGCAATCCACTCACCCCAGCCTCCCAAAGGTGCGGGATTACAGGCTGAACCACCGAGCCCGGCTGTGTCTAAGCTTTAAACATGCCGTTTTCACACTTCTCTCCCAGAAGATGAAAGCATTAGGATTGCTTTCAGATTCTCATGCATGTTAAAATGCCAGCATTGAAGAATTTTTGTTAAATGGGTGCAATGTATTGCTCATATGTTTGTAGTAATCATTAGAAATAACCTTTCCAAGAAGCACCAACTATACCACCCATCTGTAAGAAGAAGAGCTAAAGTCACAAGAAATGGGTGTGGATGTTTTTCTTCATCTCCACTGCAGCTTGTTGCTAAGTAGAATTGCTCTAGGACAGGAGTACCCAGTCCCCTGGCCATGTACCAGAACCAGTCCGTGGTCTGTTAGGAATGGGGCCTCATGGCAAGAGATGAGTGGTGGCCAACCGGAACTCCGTCTGCTGTCAGAGCAGTGGCAGCATTAGATTCTCCTAGGTGCGTGAACCCTATTGTGAACTGTGCATGCGAGGGGGCTAGGCTGCAGCTCCTTATGAGAATCTAATGCCTGATGATTCCCCACCTCCAGGGTCTGTTGAAAAATTGTCTTCCACGAAACCAGTCCCTCATGCCCAAAAGGCTGTGGACTCCTACTCTGAAAGGTTAATATCTTGCTCCTTGGGTAAAATAAAGGTATAATTCATGAGAAATATTAACAAAAATGGACCCACAACTGGGTGTGGAGCAAAGAAGGAAAATTTGCAAAGTGGTGGTTCAGAAGTGCCACAGTACTAGGCAGACAGGGACCCAGGATGGAGTGTTGGCAACTCCACTAACTAGCTATGGGGAAGCCATCTTTTTTTCCTTCTAAGCCCATTTTTCTCACCTATAGGATGGGCATATGGGGAAGAAAAATGACTTTTTCTTCAACCCTCGTAGGTTCTTAGTTGAAATGGGTCCCTGTAACAAAAGTCAGATATTGACAAGAGAAAAACAAACACGTTTGTTAACCCGTATATTTTATATAAGCATGGCTGATACCAGGGGATAGTCATTCTCAAAAAGGTGACTTTGGATTCCAGCTTATATAGAATCTCCAACAAAGAACAGTACAATTTTGGAGATGTGACAACACAAAGGAAGAGGACTTTGAGTGTCTAGGGATGGCAACGTGTGGGAAGGCAAATGACTGGCAGATAAAGGCCACCTAGGAAAGCTTGTTAGTATAGATTCCTCTGGTACCATTGCCAGGGTCTAAAGTTGTCAGTAGTTAGCCTTTCTTCTGCCTGACTGGGGAGGAAAGGTGAAAACCTTTTGTTTTTATAGTCTATAACCTGCTTTTAGGCAACTAGAGGGAAGGTAGAGAGCTTTTCTGCATCTGCTTCTTTTTATTTGCCTTCAGTTCAACAATCCTTCATACTTGGGGGTGGCAGATTCTGGTCTCCCACAAGCATGAACATTCCTTTGTTTTACACCTCACAGGGATTTTCAAAGCATCACTCAGATGCAAGGAATTTGATATTAGCAAGGTTAAAGGGCATCAGCCAACCCCTCTCTGTTCCTCTGTGGCATTTTGATCTGAGTGTTGTCATCCTGGAGGTAAAGCCAGAAAGGTGATGCCTCAGCTTTCTGTGTAGGGACAGGAAGTCATTGAAATTGAAAAAGGTAAATTGAAAAATTCATATCTTGTGTTATCTTCAACCTTTGTACATATGCTCTGTTTTTTAAAAAAAATTTTCTAAAATAAAACACATCCCAGAAAACTCAAATTAAAAAATAAGCATATATCACTGGGCATATTTGTATTTAAAAGAATACATATTTCATTAAACCCCCAGTATTCCTCATTTTATTTTTTTTCTCTTTTCTTTCTTTTTTTTTTTTTTTTTTTGGTATTTTAATGTGTGTTTGTATTGGTGTGTATTACCAAAAATCCTTCATGAAATGAGTCAGGATGTACTTGCATCTACTTGAATATTTCATTTAGACCTCATCACAATTTTAGGAAATGAGTATGGCAGCCCCCAAGGATGACCTGGACAGACAGATGATCTGAGCACTCAAATGTGAGAGAAGCTGACATTTGCACTTAACCATTTTGGTTATGCAAAGAGCAGGCAGAGGTAGATATTAAAATCAGATCAGGTAACTTTCAACTAGGGAAGAAAGAATGGGTTGGGAGACTGAATCAAGAAACCCAGGAAGGACACCAGTCCTGCTAGCTGGCTACCTCCTCTGAGTCCTTCAGCTAAGAATCATGGACTTGAACTTCAAGGTGTCTCTTGTAGATGATACGGTTGGAACACTCAGTCATTTAAGGACAACTGGTGGAAATGCAAATTTGTGAGAAGTGCCCCTCAATTGGTGAGAAGTGTGGAAAATCTTTTTTTTGTTTTTAAATTGGAGTCTTACTCTGTCGCCCAGGCTGGAGTGCAGTGGCACACTCACGGCCACCCCAGAACTACAGAACTAAAGACACGCGTTACCATCCCAGATACTTTTTTATTTATTGTAGAGACAAGGTCTTGCCAAGTTGCCCAGGCTGGTCTTGAACCCACAGGCTCAGGCAATCCACTGGCCTTGGCCTCCCAAAGTGCTGGGATTACAGGGTGAGCCACCGAGACCGACCTGGAAAATCTTTTATCCCTGGCTTTTGTTTGGGAAATCTTCTCCCCTGGCTCCAAATTTGCTAATTTTTTCTTTTCCACCAAAAAACATCATCAGGAAGTGAGAACCCATCTCCTGGTGTAGGTGTTAATGAAACCATGTTAATGGAAAACAAATTCTATCTAAGCTTCTTTAAGATTGGGCATTTGTGAAGACCACAGGTCTTTGCAGAAGGAATTTTAGATTTCTGCATTTCAAGCCTGGCCATTGAAATGCAAGTCATTGTTTTTAAAAGATCACTCCCCGCTGGACTTCAAACTCCCTATTGATCCCTTTCCTCCTCTCTCCCAGTTTCATTCTCAAATGCTCGCTTTTCTTAGAAAGTGAGACTCTTTTGGTTTCCACAAACTACTTTTCCTTTCTGACTTTCAATGAGGCTGGGAATTAGGTGTTAGATGTCAAGTCTTCCTAACATGATTTGTTTAGCTCTGTTGAGGGTGTTTATGGGGAACTTAGTTCACATTGCTGTTGACACTGCCAAGCAAGTTTTCAGAAAAGTCTTCCCTGGTTACACATCCACTCACTGCGGAGACAGGCAGTTCATTTCCTATTTTTCCGAATATGAGAATATGTCATTAAATGAGCCTAAAAAGAAGAAAGACAAGTCCCTATGGTTACTGCAAATGGCTGCAACCAGAAAGCACACTATTATGTTTAATGTTTTAAAATAAACATATTCATGTAACATTTAAAAATATTCCTGATGCCTAATCTGAAAAGGGCAACTGATCCTCTACATTTTGCTTTCAAATCAGTGAAACAAAGTATTCTTGGAAAAATAAATTGTGCCCAACCTGAACACAGATGATCCTTTTATGGCTTGCAATACCTACTACAGCAGAGTCTTAATATGGATTTCAGAGGGACTCTGAAAAGTCATGTAAATACTTGCAGATATATGTGTGCACTTAGCATTTTTATAAGGACCAAGTTCATAGCTTTTGTCAGAATTCTGTAAAGGACACATAGCCCTACATGGTTTGTTTGTTTGTTTACATTAAATGACTCAATCTGGTGTTAAAAAGAACTTCCTAGGATGTACTTGGCCTGTGTCATATTTATCAGACCTGGGGAATGGGAAGACAAAGATAGGGCCGCATTTATGATCTGCTTTTAGTACAATTCAACAAACATCCAGCGAGAACTCCTCCATAAAAGGCATGAGATTTGATTGAGTCTCTTTTAGGAGTCACAATCATAAATGCAATTGTTAACTGTAAGTTATCCAGTCCCTTTCAAGTCTCTGTCTGCAGGATTGAAGCCTAGAGCCTTCCAATTCCTGGGGGAGACTACATGCTGTGTGATGAAGTGTTCATTAGTTGATTTGTGTAAAGTGCTTTGCAGATCTGAAGACCCAGAGTGCTAGAATCCTCATCAACCTCTTTAAACTTTCTTTGTCTCTCTTTCACCTAAAGGCAACTTGTCAGCCCAAGATGAGGTTACCCAAAATACAGACCTTGCTCCCAGGTCCTCATTATCAATAAGTGGGCCACCTGACTGGGGTGTTTCCTTTTTTTTCCAAAGAGGAGGTAAAATCTAAGGGGCCTAATTTAGAACAGGTGATTCCTCTGTCAACCACAGTGGCAGCTTTTCTATGAGGATGCTTAAACAAGCTCAGAACATTGGTGATAAATTCAGGCAGAGGATCTGCAGCCTGCATGCCCCAGTGCATTTGGGAGGCCAGCTGCTGGCAGTGGGATCTGTTTGATGCCCTGGAAGCCACCACAGGGGATAAAAGGATCAGAATTTACAATCTAGTAGGGGTATAAGATAAGTCCAGAGATAACTGTAATATAAATCAAAATGTGTTCCGTGGGAGCTGCAAGAAAGACTCAAAGAACAAGAAGGGGATTAGAAAATGGGACTATCATACTTCATGCACGGAATCAGAAGTTTCAAGAAGACAGTGGCTTTGGGAAGAGCAACAACAAATTGCCACCAGCATTCATTGAGCCCTCCCCGTGTGCTCATTCAGCTAAATCCTTTACGTGCATCATCTCATGTAATGGACCTTGACTGATAGGTAGAGTTGTGCCAGGTGGTTATGGCTGGGGACCGCATTGCTCAAGGGGAAGAACAAGGTCAAGAGCCAGCAGCTTCTGCTGATGCGCTTCTGAACTAAAGGCTTCTGTCCACCTTTCATCACCCTTGTCTTGATTCCTCACATGTGAATGTGAATTTTGGGATTTGCGTTAGCTTCTGTTGATGATGCTAACATGTGCCAGAAGCGTAAAAAATCATTACCTCAATGCTAATTTCAACTTCCCTGTTATATAATCATGTGGGTACAGTGCATTTCTAGAGCATCCATGCGGAAATGGGGTAGGGACAGTAGGTGACTCGTGCAGATGAGGCATTTGCCTAGCAAGCTTGCCATGTTTGACTCATTTGTATTTGCCAGGGTTGAATCCTGGACCAGAAAAAGGACATTTGAGGGACAATGGGTGAAAGTATTAAAAAAGGTCTGCAAATGATATTGTATTAACATGAATGTATTGATTTTGATCATTGTAAGATGTTGATATTTGGGGAAGCTGAGTGAAGAATATGAGACAACTTATTATACTAGTTTTACAACTTTTTGTCTGTGTAAAATGGTTTCATAGTGAAGATTACATGAAGACTTAAAAATAAGAACAAATAAAATAATTTATGTGGATTTAGAGTGATCAGGGTGGAATGGGGTGAAGGTGATTGAGATAAGCCCCAGTCTTTTTTCTTGGTTATATACCTGCTAGAATCCTTGTTGAAAACACAGAAATCCAAGGCCCAGAATATCCTGGAAGAGGGCTCTGAGAATTTATATTTGGACAGGCTCCTCCAAATGACCCTTATGAAGTGAGTTTGGGAAACAGCATAATTTTATTCGCTCCTCTAATTCCCCTGCCAAGTGAGAAATCATTATCCTCAGTGTCAGGAGGAGGAAACTGAACTTGAGGGAAGGTAAGACTGAAGTCACAGGACTGGTCAGTGGTCAAGTTGGGATTCACTGTGTTTCTCCCTCTTTTAAACCTCCCAGAGTGAAGCTTTTCTCGGGACTCTCCTCTAATCCTGAGTGACATTTATATGCTTATCTGTTCCAGAAACTCCAGGGGTCTGCATTGTTTACCTTCCATCCTGCCCACTTTGCCAGCATCTAACAGGATGCCTGACACATAGTAGGGCACTTTCTTTATGTCCAGATTGGATTCTAGTGACCATCAAGTGGCTTTTACTTCCTTGGTCATCCTGTATGTGTGTTCTACCTAGGAGATACAAATTGGATAAATATTTTTGATTGGAAAAACTCTTGACTTTCTAGCCTTTCCATTTTAGGTAATGTTTCTGTTTATTTTAGTTCAATTTGAGGTACATTAAAAACAAACACATAAGTGGAATTCAGTCATCTAATTTTAAATATTAATTAAAATTTTAGAAACATAACATTAAGTGATTTAGGAACCAGGGACCAGCTTCTCTTTAATATAGTCTCCAGCTGTGTTCAGTGGCTCAACCTGTAATCCCAGAACTTTGGGAGGCTGAGGAGAGTGAACTGCCTAAGCTCGAGGGTTCAAGACCCATCCAGGCAACTTGGCTAGACCTCGTCTCTACAATAAATCAAAATCGAGCTGGGCGTGGTAGCATATGCCTGTAGTTCTGGCTACTTGGAAGGCTGAGGTGGAAGGATTGCCGGAGCCCAGCAGGTCGAGGCTGTAGTGGCCAGGAGTATGCCACTGTACTCCAGTCTGGGCGACAGAGTGAGACTCCAACTCAAAAATAAAAATAAAAATAGTGTCCAATCCCAGAGTCATGTCTGGGCTTTTTCTCTCTCTTGATGTAGAGGCCTAAGAATTGACCTTGCACTGAGAGACAGTAAGGTGGTATACTTGGTACATTATGGAGATATTTATTAGTGAGATAGCCAAGCAGAGTATAAAATTCTGGGCCGTTAGCCTCCCAGGCACTGCTGTTTTGTTTCTCCCACTCTTGATAATAAGATTAGGAAAGAAAAGACAAGCTGTATGGGATTCATCTGGAGGAAGTAATGGGGTTCAGGACATGCTACCCTCAAATATGGCACCTTGGCCTTGGAGAAACCAGCAGAAGCAGGGTGTCTACTCTGATCGTCCCCTCACCTTTCTTTCATGAAGCAGGCCAGAAGACCCTCATGTGAGAGATGGCCTCCCTCTACCTGGAGGAAAGGAACATCATCTTTCTGAAGACACAGGGAGTCAGAGAAAAATCTGAACAAACAGGCATGCTAATTTCTCCTTATTTACTACCATTGAATCGTACCCCCTTTGTCTGCTTATATTTATTTATTCACAACTGTACACTCTCCATCAAACTTAACACTAAAAATACACATTTAACTGTTTTTTTGAGTCTTCATTGTCTTAAGAAGCCTCCAGTGTCATGTAAAACTTACATTAAAAATAACTACAGGAGCAAGAAGAGAAGGAATCCACGCCATCACTTAAAATTGTGTTTTATAATTAACTACAATTCCTTTTTCTGTCACTGAGTACCATGTTATCCATTCCATAGTATTTCGGAATACATAGATAGATATTATTTTCAAGTCTTATATTCCAAGAAGATTGAAATGATAAAAGCATGAAATTTAGAGACTGAAAATTTAGACTCCATCACTTACTGGCTGTGTCACTGGCGTAAGTCCTATCACATCTTCTATGTCTATTTTCTCACTGATAATGCAGGGGCCATAGAACTCATCCTCACCCCCAGTGTTCTGGTCATATTTATTTAAATGATGTATACAAGCATCTGGCACTATGGATGTGGATCTAATGAGAGTTACCCACTGCCTTTACTGTAGGGCACAACCTACAGTAAAGCTATCCTCTCCACCTTCCCACCTTCCTTTTCCTCCCATTCAGTGTCTAAACTTCAAGCACCTAACAGACATTCCTTGTCTCCTGGCCAACTGAGTATAACCTGGTTCATTCTGTTCCCAGTGGCCCAGAAGACCCTTACTGGCATAGGGAGGAAAACATTTTTCCTCATCCATCACTAGGTTCATGGCTGAGGCCCCTCTAACAAAATACAGATTAACAAATCAAAAGCACACATGTTTATTTTATACGTTTTATATGACATGGGAGCCTTCAGAAATGAAGATCAAAGAAAAAAAAACAAGGAAATCTGTATATTTTTATGAATGGACGATTGTAAAGGAATATAATCTAACAGTAATCAACTGGGAAGAACATAGCAAGGTCAGTTTGTTCAGATTTTTCTCTGTGTCTCTGTGACTTCAGAGAGAAGGATATGCCTTTCCTCATATGCCTTTCCTCCAGGTATAGGTAGGGCACCTCTCACATGAGGGACTTGGGGCCTACTTTCGAGGAAGGTCAGATACATGTTTTATGGCCTGCTTCAGGGGAGAAGGGTGGGAGAAAGCCAGAGAGACCTTACTGCTTCTGTTTTCTCAAATGCTAAGGTGCCATGCTTTGGGGTGGTGTGCCCAGAGCCCCATCGCTAGTCCTGGGTCTGCTTACCCCTAGATCTAAGCAACGAGTCCTGTGCTAATGTGTTCATGGCTAATGGTGGCTGTAATAGGTCATTCTTCCCTGAGTCTGACGTGGCTTGTTCACAGTCACGCAGTGGCATAGTAATAAAGCAGGGGCCAGAGCTTTGGACTCCTCATTTTTCAGGCCTGGCCTGGTAGTTGTATGTCCTCCTTTTCATTTCATTATCCTTCAGTCCCTGTATTCTATCTGGGCTGCAGTGGCTTCACTCTTTGACCCTATTTACAGCTTTGAGTATGCTTTGGGGCTGGGTTTCAGCTCAGAGGCTTCTGGGATTGAAAGGCTCCTACGTTTTGGGAGGTTTTTCCCTTTCCTGTTTTTTTTCTCCCTGCTTTTGCATTTGCTTTTGCTTTTCCTTAAACCAGTAGAAAGTTTTGAAAGGGAGAGCATGTTAGCAATAGCCTGGACCTCATATCTTTACATTTATTTTGCTCTTAACTATGCTTTGAGGAATTGGAGAAAATGCCAATTCCTGCACTGCAATGCAACATATTGTGATAGATGCTTCTTCTGAGATCCCATATGCTTCATATTGCCATGGAAAAAGCACTGGCATAGCAAGATTTTTTTTCTATAAATTTCCCGGGGGACTGAATTGGATTTCTGTTGGTTGCTTTTACAGCAACATTGTCTCATCAAGGGAGAGGGAGGGAGGGAGGGAGGGAGAGAAGGAGAGAGAGAGTGGGGTGAGGGAGGAGAGAGAGACAGAGAGAGAGAAAGTGTTGCACATTAACAAATGGAGTGGGTTTTAATGTACATTTGCTTGAAGACAGCAGCTTGGGGAACATGGCTTCTACTGACTAATATATGAATGAACTAGTCTTGGAATATTGAAAAAGCAGTGAACTTAGGAGAAGGAAGGCACGGTTCCTAACTTGGCCACTTATCCCCTCTGAATGTAGTGCAAGTGTGTCAATTTTTGCTTATATGATGCAGTCTTCAAATAACTTTTTAAAAAATTTCTCACATTCTGGGCTAGGCTGGCTCTAATATGGTTGGATGGTCCAAAGTAGCCTCACTCATGTGTTCCGCAGTTGGAATTATATCAGCTGGGAGCCATTTGGCCACGTGCTTCTCACCATCCAGCAGGCTAACCCCAGCTTGTCCCCATGGTGCCAGTCAAGGGATTGCCAAGCCTTTCTAAGCCTCTGCTTGTGTCGTGTTTGCTAATGTCCTCTGTGGCCAAAGCAAGTCACATCTGTAAACCCACATTCAGGGGGTGGGAAAATAAACATCTGGTCTTGGTGCGAATGTTAAAAATCACATTGCAAAGGGGCAGCCTACACAATCTACCACAGCAAGTAAATTATGCTCTTTGAGCCTCAGTGTTCTCAAATGTAAAATGGGTGAGTACTGTGTACCCAATAGTTCAAATGTATCAAGTTAAATATGACTTTTTGACCCAGCATGCCACCCCACCCTAATTACCCTTCCTCACTCTTCCCTGTCTCGCCAAGTGGCACCATTATTTGCCTACTGGTTGAAAGCAGAGACCTGGGAGTCTTCCTTGAGTCCTCTTTTTCCTTACCCTGGTATTCCTCAAATCTGACCTGTCAGCAAGAAAGATTTATGGGTACTAACTGTGAAAAGGGTCTTGCACCTGTCCACTCCTCTGCCTGCTTTTGTCCTTTCTCCCACAGCTAGACTGATCCTTCTTCTTGGAACAATTTTCCTGCCGCTATACATATGGACATTTTGGCCCAAGGTCACACCTTCTAAGTGAGGTTCTTTTTGGCCATCAGTTGTTCACTGTTAATCCCACACTATCTGATATCTCTCATATCCTATTTTCTTGCTTTGTTTTTTTCTCCTTTATATTTATCACAAAGTCGCTTATTTTTAAATTTTCTGCCCCACCAGAATTTCAGCACCCTGAGGGCAGGGAAATACTTGTTTGGTTCACTATTGAATCTCCAGTGCCTATAGCAAGTGCCTAGAATGTCATTAACAATATCAACTTAATAAAGAAGAAAGATTTTAAGAAGCATAATTGTTCTGCTGTCTAAATAGAAGAATGGCCTGTTTTCCTTAGCAAAGGCCCTGAAGTACCTAACTCTGTTCTAAAGCGTCAGAGAAAGTCGCCAGAAGAGTGACCTCTAAGACCTAAAGGATAAACAGTAATAAAGAAGACGGTAGGAAAGGATGCGCCACAGGATAGCAAGGTAGGCACATAGCAAGGTAGGCCACTGGGTATAGGTAGACCCTTGGTTTATATTCATATTTTATAAGAATAAAATAATCTTTGCTCGTTTTTAATAGACTGATTGGTACTGGAGTCCTCAGTGGGTACCTGTGTGAGATGGGTAGGGTCTCTAACTGTCACCAACACTAGGAGAGGTGTCCCAATGGGGAGACCCAGCATTTCACAACATGAAGAGTTTGATAAGACCCTCACTTATTTGTTGTTTTTACCATAGCCTGACTCATGGGGGTTTCCTGATCCCAGTTCTATTATTACTGTTTTAACTGCTTTTAACTAAACTAACCTTCACAAAATGGAGAAGCCACTTGGAAAGATTCCTACAAAGAAACTAACTTACACTGAAGGCAATACTATTAAAGCAAGCACAAAAGAAAACCAAGAAGACAGAGATAGTGTTTCACCTCCTCCTAAAAACAATGACAATCTATTCAGATCAGAAAGGTAAAGGCAAGGTGGAGATAAAATTGCAATCATCAAGACAATATGAAAAATAAATTGTCATCAATTATTGTTAAGCAATACCAAACAGATTATACTTAAGCTATTAGCAAACCAATGGCATAAAACATGTTGAAGAAAATATAAAATATTGTTCATTGACAGTTTTATCTTATTTTAGGTATAACTTACAGACAAAAAAAGACATAGATCTTAAGTGTTTTGTTCAATCAACAATTTTCTGGCTTCTATCACAATAGATTACTTTAGTCTTTTCTTGAACTTTATATAAATGTAATCATACATTGTATCTTTGTGCTTGTGTGTCTTTTCTCACTCAACATAGTGTAAAATTTCATCTATGTTGTTTCTATCAGTAGTTTGTTCCTTTTTATTGGTAAATGTGTTTCACCACATAAATTTTCCACAAACTTTAAATTCATCCTTTCATTGATGAACATTTGGGTTGTTTTAAGTTTTTAGCAATTATGGATAAGGCTGCAATGAACATTTTTGTATAAGCTTTACTGGGCATTTAATTTTATTTCTCTTGTATAAACACCAGGGTGTAGAATTGCTAGATCAAGAAATAGGAGGATTTTTAACTTTATAAGTGGTTGTCGCTTTTTATGTCAACACCAGGAATGTTTGAATGTTTCAGTTGGCTTCATATGCCTTTTTTATGTTATCAGTTTATTTAATTTTAGCCATTCTTGTGTTGTAGAATCTCATTATAATTTTAATTTTTTTTGATTGTTTCCTAATATCAGCTGAGCAATTTTTCACATGCCTGTTCATCATTACTATATCCATTTTGGTAAAAAGTATGTGTTCATATTTTTGTCCATTAATTTTTAAAAATTGTTGTGTTTCTATATTCTAAATAGGACTTCTTTATAAAATAAATATATCATATAATGTGTTTATGTATGTGTATATATATAAATATTAAAAAACATTGTATCTGTACTGAACATGTACATTATTTGTCATTATTGCCTAAATAGTACAGTATAACAATTGTTTACATAGTCTTTACACTGTATTAGGTATTATAAGTGATCTAGAGATGATTTAAAGAGTATGAAAGAATGTACACAGGTTATATGCAAATACTACACCATTTTATAATGGGGACTTGAGCATCCTCAAGTTTTGGTATCTGGAGGGGTTTCTGGAACCAATCCCTCGTGGATACTAAGGGATGACTGTACACATATTATATATGTTTTATATGTATATATATTTTTGCGCTATGACTTACTTGATAAATAGAAAAGTTTTATTTTGATGAAGTAAAATTTATTATTCTTTATCTTTGATGGTTTGTGATTTCTCCTTCCTTTTCAGAAAATCTTTGCTTATCACAAGATTGTGAAAACTTTTTGTATGTTTGTTTTCTATTAGATGACTTACCATATGACTTTTGTGTTCAGATTTATAATTTATCTCAAATTGATCTTGTGTATGGTATGAGGTAAGAACCCAGACATTTTTTTTTTTCTTTTTTTTTGAGTCGGAGTCTCACTCTGTCACCCAAACTGGAGTGCAGTGGCCGCTCCCGGCCACCGCAGCCTCGACCTGCTGGGCTCCGGCGATCCTTCCGCCTCAGCCTTCCAAGCAGCGGAACTACAGGCGCGCGCTACCACACCCAGCTAATTTTTTATTTTATTGTAGTAATGAGATCCCGCCAAGTTGCCCAGGCGGGTCTCGAACCCTTTGGCTCAGGCAATCCACTCACCTTGGCCTCCCAAAGCGCTGGGATTACAGGGCCGAGCCACCGAACCCAGTCGATGTTCATTCTTATTTGAACATTTGAAGAATTCTGCAGTGAATTCATTCACTTGACTTTTTTTGTTTTTAAATTATAGATTCAATTTTGAAATAGTTATGAGAATATTCACATTATTTTATCTATTTTGTAACTATATGTGGGTGGCACATGCCTGTAGACTCAGCTACTCAGGAGGCTGAGATGGGAGAATTGTTTGAGATTGGGAATTAAGAGACTGCAGTAAGCTATGATTGCACCACTGCTCTCCAATCTGGGCAACAGAGCGGGACTTTGCATGTATAAATACATACACACATACACACACACACATCTATTTAATGTTGGATGAGTTGTGATGGTTTGTGTTTTTCTTTTTTCTTTTGTTAAGTGAGAAAGCAGGCTTTACTGAGAGGACAGAAAACCTCCCACAATGGGAGGGAACCTGAAGGGGTTGCGCGCCTCTGGAGTCAAAACCTGGCGCTTGTATAGCCCTAAGTCCAAGCCGATTGGCTAGCACTAGCTGTGAGCTGATTGGTTTGCACTTAGCTGTTCTGATTGGCCAGTACTAAGGACCAATCGGCAGGAGGTAGGGGCTTAATAGGTGAGCTGATTGGTTGCTTTTCAATCCCAGCAGTGAGTACTTAAGCTCTACCTTGAGGTTCACAGGGAGCTTGTTTATCAACTGAGCCTGAAAGGCCTGATGGGAGTTCACTACACTGTTACCAGAGGACCCTCCTGTCTGTCTGCCTAGCCTTTCTCTAGCTATCTCCTGTTTTATTGCCCCCTCTGGAGTAGTAACCCTAACTGCTGATGGTTTGTTTTTCAAGGAATTGATTCATTTTTTAGAAGTTATCCCAATGTTGCTTTAGCTCATTTTGTGTTGCTATATATAACAGAATACCTGGGACTGGGCAACTTATATAGAAAAAAGGTTTATTGGGGTCATAATTCTGGGTGCCAGAAAGAAACATGGCACCAGTATCTGCTCAGCTTCAGGTGAGGGCTTTCTACAGCATCACAGCATGTCAGAGAAGTGAAAGGGGAAGTGGACATACCACGGGGTGACAACATGAGAGGCCACCTGACAGTCCAATAACCCACACTCTTGGGAATCAATCCATTCCTGTAAGAACTAACCCAGCCTCATGTTAAAGACATTACTCTATCTTAACAACCCAACGCCTCTTAAAAAACACTTTCCATCATTGTTACATTGACACTTGCAACATGAGTTTTTGTAGAAACATTCAAGCCGTAACAAATGTACATGTGTACAGTTGGTCATAATTTTTCTTTTCCTTATCCTTTGAATCTCCACATAGTCTGTAATGGCTCCTGTTTTGTTCCTGATATTGGTAATTTCTGTCTGCTGACTTTTTTGTTTTGTTTTGTCAGTCTTGCTGCAGTTTTATTGAGTCTGTTGGTCTTTTTGGAGAACTATTTCTTTAATTTATTTTCTTTATTGTTTCTGTTCTCAGTTCTGATGGTTTCTGCTTTTATCTTTATTATTTTAGTCTTTCTACTTGATTTGGGTCTATTTTGACCTTCTTTTTCTACTTTTTTTGAGGTGGGAGCTCACATTATTGATTTGGAACTCCTTGTCTTCTCTAGTGTCTGCATATAGTGCTATACATTTCCCTTTTTGCGCTGCTTTAGCTGTGTCCCACAAATTTTGGTGTGTTGTATTTTATCATTATTTAATTGTATATATTTTTAAAATTTCCATTGAGACGTTCTTCTTTGACTCATGAATTATTTAGAAGTGTGTTGTTGAGTTTTTAAGTGTTTGGAGTTTTTTCTATTTACTAATTTCTAGTTTGTTTATGCTGTGGCTGGAAAATACACTGTATATCATTTCAAGATTTTTAAGTTTGTTGAGGTTTGTTTTATGACCCAGAATATGATTTGTCTTGGTGTATGTTCTCGAGGCACTTGAATAAAATAAGTATTCTGCTATTGTTGGATGGAGCATTTTATAGGTGTGCATTAGGTGCATTGTTTTGTTAATAGTTGCTGATAATGTTGTTGACAGTTTTGTTGATAGATGTTGATAGTTTCTTGATTATTCTACATCTTTTTTTTTTGAGTTGGAGTCTCACTCTGTCACCCAGACTGGAGTGCAGTGGCCAGTCCCGACCACTACAGCCTCGACCTGCTGGGCTCCGGTGATCCTTCCACCTCAGCCTTCCAAGTAGCTGGAACTACAGGCGTGCACTACCATGTCTGACTAATTTTTGATTTATTGTAGAGATGAGGTCTCATCAATTTGCCTAGGCGGGTCTCGAACCTGTGGACTCAGGCAATCCACTCACCTCAGTCTCACAAAGCACTGGGATTACAGGCTGAGCCACAGAGCCCGGCTGATTATTCTATATCTTTACTAACTTTTTAATCTAATTGTTCTATCAATTGTTGAGAAATCGATGTTAAAGTCTCAAATTATAATTGCGTATTTGTTGGTTTCAAAGACAGTTATTTTACTTTCTAAATCATAGCTGCTCACATGACTTCTCTGCTTTATTTTTAATTTCTATTGTATATGTATTGCCATAAAACAACATATTAATATAGTAGCATGTAAATAGATATATACTGGAAATGCATGATTGAAATCATTTTTCCAATAAGGATGTATGATCAAGAGTTTGAAGAAACCACCCAAACTAGAATTAGTGGCAAAGATGATACATTAAGAAGCCTTCTAATTTATCTTAAAGAATTTATATTTTGTCCTGATGGCACTGAGAAACATTAGAAGATCTTAGAAAGCATACTAAAGAGATTCAGTCAATTACTTAGATAAATTAGTCTTACTATAAAGTGGAAGGACTCAATGAATACTTGTAGACTACTGAAGTTCTGATTCTATCAACTTGTCTCTTAAGTTTGTACCACCATAGGCCATTAAAGTCTTCATACAAGAATATAAAAGCTATAGGTATCATAGCAAAGTGTTTAATATTTTCTGCCATTTCATCCTTTCAAGTAGGACACTTCTCCACCATTATTTCTGTCTCCTTTTGGGTAACTTTAATATTCATGTGGATCATGTGTCTCTTGGTTTCTTGATTACTCAATCTTTTGAACCCCATATACTTTTTCTTCACACATCTTACTCTCCCGCTGTTATAGTTACATCCTATACCTTGTTACAACCTTGACTTCCAGCATCTGTCTCTAACCATCTCCTGTCCTTTTGACTTTTTTCCATAATCTCAATTTAGCAAGTATTTGATTTTATCAAGACCCCAAATTCATTGGCCCATCATCTTCTCACTGTCAGTGATGCTTCCTCTTACTTTCTCACCCACCTCTCATGTGATGTAGGATGTCCTAAGTCAATCATAATAATTCATTTATGGTGGGGCTAGGTGGCTCAGTCTGTAATCCCAGCACTTTGGGAGGCCGAGGCAAGTGGATCGCCTGAGCCTGCTAGTTCGAGACCCACCCAGACAACTTGGCGAGACCTCATCTCTACAATAAATCAAAAATTAACTGGCGTTGTAGTGTGCGCCTGTAGTTCCAGCTACTTGGAAGGCTGAGGTGGAAGGATTGCTGGAGTCCAGCAGGTCAAGGCTGTGGTGGTCGGGAGCGTGCCACTGCATTTCAGTCTGGGTGACAGAGTGAGATGCCAACTCAAAAAAAAAAAAAAAAATCCATTCATTCCCTTTTCCAGGGATTGCTGGAGGCAAAGTATGAAACCTAGATTTGATCCATGAGATATGATGAGAGGTCTGCTCAGGATTTTTTCACATTTAAGAAAAATATCTTGTGGAAAAAGTAGTTTCTATTTGTCTCTGGACAATGCTAGATATGCATATAACGCCCAGATCTGTGGCAGCCACCTTGAAACTAAATGGAGCCATCTTGCAGAAAGTCCAGCATGCTGAAGATGGAAAAGCTGAGTCATGGAAAGAACTTGGGTAAAATGGCATTTTGAAGCCACATTGACTCAACCACTGATGGTCTACCTTTGAGCTTCCTGTGATGTAAGAAAATACTTCCTGTTGTTTAATCTGCTTAAATAAAAGTTTTATCTCTCACACACTCTCTCCTATTTATTTACTTATTTGGTGACTGAAAATATCCAGACTGATACTTTCCCCTTCATTTCATGAACATTCTGATCAATGTACACACCTCTTACCTGCTTTTATGTCTTTATTGGCATCCGTTCATCGTCCCTCACCCTCCTTGGAGTTTCTTCATTCCCCTCTTTCTAGTCTACTCATGGCTTATTGTACTTTCAAAGATGATTGCAATATCTCCTACCCCATATGCTCTTCTGGAATCTTGCTACTCTCCTATCAAGCATATATGTCTTCCCCTTGAAATATTTTGACTGGCTGACAAATAGAGCATAGTTAAAGTGACACTGTGTGACTTTCTATGTCACAAAAGGCAATTTAGCTCCTGTTTTTCTTGCCAGAATATTCACTCCTGAAAACTTCCACCATGAGGGAAGCAGTCCAACGGCTGTGGGACCCATGCTGTGAGGAAATTCAAAGTAGTTTATTCACAGAAACCGTATGAAGAATCCCAAAGACCATATTAACAAAGAGATGTCTTGCCGTCTCTTGGTCTTTCACTTCTATTGTACAGCCCAGCTGTACTTTCACGAGATTCCCTGAGACAGAATTATCCAGCCAAAGCCTTCCTGAATTTCTAGTCCACAAAAATAATGAGAAATCATAAAATTATTATTCTTGCTTTAGACCGTTAGATTTGGGGATGACTTGTTGCACAGCCAATAGAGAACCGGAAAAACTCTCTTCATAGGAACTGCAATTAATGTTCTGTGAAAATGTAAATTTTCTTTTAGTACTTGGCCTACTTTGTCAATGGACAGAACTGACAATCCGTCTGTCTGGAAAATAGAATTTTTGTAGGTGGAGGGGAAGAGAAGGTGATTCATGTAGGGCGGCAGTCAGACAGTTGTCTCTGCTGGAAAGTTCCCTTCTCCCTCTTGGCATAGATGGATTCCACTCATCCTCAAGTTTCTACTGCATGGTCACCTCCCCAGAGGGGCCTTCCTTGTACCTAAAATTCACGTCTATACATTTGTTTCTTTATGCTGCTCTTTATCATCAATTGTTATAGTCTGATCAGTTTGCTTCCTTGTTTATTTTTTTATTTTATTTTTTATTTTTATTTTTTTGAGTTGGAGTCTCACTCTGTCGTCCAGACTGGAGTGCAGTGGCCGCTCCCGGCCACCGCAGCCTCGACTTGCTGGGCTCCAGTGATCCTTCCACCTCAGTCTTCCAAGTAGCTGGAACGACAGGCGCGCGCTACCACACCCAGCTGATTTTTGATTTATTGTAGAGATCGTATAGTGGTTAGTACTCTGCGTTGTGCTTCCTTGTTTATAACCTTTCTCCTTGCTATAAGAATTTTTTTAAATGTCATTTTTTTAAACTGCTGCCTACGCAACACCTATCCCAAAGTACCCAACCAGTGCTCAACATAGATTTTGAAATAAATGAAAGAATTGATAAAAATTTGCGTGGGTTTCTTAACCTGGGATCTGTTCACATGCCTCCAGTGCCTTTCCCCAGTGAGGAGAGGTCTGTAGCTTTCATCAGATATGGAGAAACAATCCACAGAGTCCAAAATATTAAGATCCACTGATTTGGAAGCAGGGTGTGAGAGGTGATAGAAAATAAATGTGCATGCAGGAACATCCTGAGAAAATAAAGATGTACTATGTCTTGATAGGAATGGTAGTTACAAGGGTATATGCATTTATAAAACCTATTAAACTGCATTTAAAATCTGTGCATTTTATTAACTTAAAATTATATTTAATAATATTAGTGGAAAAATCCACTGAGCTTATTTCATTGTATTCTTCTCAAGCTAAAATAAAGAAAAAGACTCTGAACAAATTATCCATTAATATTAAATCCTGATTCTGCTTTGGCCTTCAGGGTGAAGCATTTAGAAGCATTTAGTCTGAGCTCTGATTTCTTTCCAAACACCTTCTTTATTCTTTCCTTACACGCTCCTTCCCAAATGCCCTTTCTTTTCTTTTCTTTTTTTCTGTACACACATGAAAGAAGCCAGCTTAGAATTTCTAAAATGTTCATGAACACAAGCAAAATAAAACAATTTCTGCTGCAAAATTATAAATGATGACAGAAAGTAATAAATGACTTTAGTCTTTGAAAAACTGTGGGGGTGGAGGAATCTGGTTTTTTATATCAGTAAAGAGTTAGGGCTCTACTCCTTCACCCTGTAAAAGGAAGACATAAGGACCTAATAGGTAGTGTTGTTTTTATACAAATGAGTCTCTTCCTGGGTGTTTTTACATTAGTGAGACCTGCCCTAATGAGGCACATTGTAAATGCCTCTGGAAACTGAAGACTCCAAATCCAAAAATGCCATATCTGCTGTTACTTTAGAAAATAAAAAGATCACACAGTGTGGGAAAGATTTCCCTTATCAGGAATGATAATAACACCTCCGTTTTATGAGTTGGGTCTTGCAATTTTGAGAATATGTGTTCATTCCTCTTATAAATATTTATGAAAACCTTATTTGTAGCCAGGCTTGGTGGCTCAGCCTGTAATCCCAGCGCTTTGGGAAGCTGAGGTGAATGGATTGCCTGAGCCTGCGGGTTCGAGACCCACCTGGGCAACCGGGTAACTTGGCAAAACCTCATCTCTACAATAAATCAAAAAATTAGCCGGGTGTGGTAGCATGTGCCTGTAGTTCCAGCTACTTGAAAGGCTGAGGCGGAAGGATCACTGGAGCACAGCAGATCGAGGCTGCGGTGACCAGGAGTGTGCCACTGCACTCCAGTCTGGGTGACAAAGTGAGACTCCAACTCAAAAAAAAAAAAAAAGAAAGAAAATCTTATTTGTGTAAGGGACAGTGCCACTGTGCATGAACTGGCACTTGCCACTGAGGATCTCTCAGTCTGGTAAGGGACAGGCACCTACAGAGAATAGTGGGGATTGGTGAGTGTTGGGGAGTATGCCATGGGAATAGGGCATGGAGGTGGACAGCCACTCATGGCTGAAGGAGTCAGGTCAGCCTTTACACAGTCAGCCTTTACTCTGGTGATACTATTTTAGCTAGGTTTTCATATCTGATTTGCTGGACATCTTATTGGTTACTGCTCTGTTCTTGGCTTTTATATATATATTCTCTTGGTCAATCCTACATATGAATATCTTGAGAAATAGGTACTATTCTCATTCTCCTGAAGGAGAAATTCAAGGTTTGGAAAAGTAGAAAAACATTTTGTGCAAGTCAAATAGGCAGTGGTAGCAGGATTTGAATCTAGGTTTTTGATGGCTACTGTGGTCTTCCTTTCTTCTTTCCTTCTTATCTTCTTTTTTTTTTTCCCCTCCTAGTGCTTCCCACCATTTCATCCTGGAAATTAAGAGATTTAAAAAAGAATAAGGGTTGGGTTCGGTGACTCAGCCTGTAATCCCAGCACTTTGGGAGTCCACAGCAAGTGGATTGCCTGAGTCCGCAGGTTCCAGACCAGCCTGGGCACCTTGGCGAGACCTCGTCTTTACAATAAAATAAAAAATTAGCTGGGGGTGGTAGCACACACCTATAGTTCTGGCTACTTGGAGACTGAGGTGGCAGGATCTCCGGAACCCAGCAGGTCGATGCTGGGGTGGCTGTGAGCATACCACTGCACTCCAGCCTGGGTAACAGAGTGAGACTGCAACTAAAAAAATAATAATAATAAATAAATATAGGTATTTGAAACTGGAAAAACTGACCAAAGTTGTCTCAGCCCCCATCCCCAACCTCCATAAAAGCCAATATAGACCAAAGGCCCAGAGGTATTATACTATGTTTAAGAATAGACCAGAGATGGCAGAAGTCCTTCAAGTTTATATCCCATTTTTTACATTTCCTTATTCATCATTGGAATGTCCTTCCACTCCAGCTCTGCCATTCTAACCACCATGTTGAGATTCCAGCTCCCATAACACCAATGGGAATTTTTTGATTTCTTATTTTTGCTGTTTGACGTCTGCGATGTGATATCCCACAAATTTGGAAAGAGGGAAAATAGAAGTGCCCTCTAAAACTTCAAATGTGTAATGAACAGTTGTGCATATTATAACAGAAATGTTCAACGTCTTCTTAAAGAGAGAGAATGATGGCTAAGCCATAAACCAAGTCTGTGCCTTCACTGAATGGAAGATCCATGGTGAATTGAGGAGTCCCAGAGAAAACTTAACGGTGCTCCTCTGAAAAGAGTCCCAGTGATCTATCACAGAACAAAGCTCTGAGACCTACATGCACTCATTCATGAATAGACCCTGAACATTTATTGCAATACTATAAGAAAGTGATTGCCAGTAGTAGGACATTGGTGGAGGGGGCGGTACACATAGCATCAATTAGGGTACCCATCCTTAAACCAGGTGAAGTGGGGACCAAAAGGAGGTCCTAACTTTACCTGTACAGTGACCACTTAGTTACTTAATCCTGAATTGTAACCCACATCTTTAAAATAAAAATCAAATAAAAACAAGCCCCCAATACTCACATTTGTGTGTTCAGGTCTTGGTGGGACGATGACTTCTATTGTAAGATATCTGCATTTAAATAAACTGGTTAAACACTCTGATATTTTGGCAAACTCATTTTCTTGTAAAGCATGCTCACCCATTACCTTCTAATTAGAATATGGTTTCTTGGGCAAGTTGGAACAAAGGAAGGCCTTGGTCATGCCAATGAGGGCACTGTGGACAATATTTCTCAGTGAGAGTTAATATATTAGTGTCTGTGTCACAGAAGAATCTTGAGGGAAAAATGTCTCCTACAGATCTGAGACCATAAACATCATCATGTGATGATTCTTCCTGTCCACAGGCAACAAATGGGATTAGCAGACTGTAACATTGTTAAACAAAAGTTGGTATTCTTCTTTCCAGAAGGTAGACCACACCAAAAATGGAAAGAAAAAAAAAATACACCCCTAGCAAAATCTTTTGCCCAAACTCTCTGTTTCCAGTTTCTACTGGCTTACTTGCTATGCTTCTACTATAGACATTTGATAGACTTGCCTTTCTGTGTCCTGTAGAAGACATACAAGAGAGTTATGACTGAACATTAGCACAGGCCCATCATTGCCTTAGGGGCAATATAAAGAACCACAAACGTGGAAATACTATAAGACTGTCCACCTGGATGACAGTGACTTGTTTATAATGCACGGATATCCCTTTACTTGTTTGTCCTCAGATTATTAGATAGTTAGCTCCCAGCTCAGGATGCAGCATGATTTTGGGTGATAAAAGAGTCTCACTTAAAGTCTGGGATGATTGAGGGGCAAAAGCCTAGCATCGAGTAATTGTTCATCAAATGTTTGCTGGCAGATAGCTCCTCTACCTTGACTCTTTCTTCCCTGAAATCCTACCAAACTTACAAGTCAGTATCACAAAACTAATCACTTATGTAGCCCCTGTCCTTCTTTGTCTTACTTGTTTTTACCTACCAGACCACAAATTCATTAAGTCCACAGGCTACGTGTCCTGGTATCCTTGAAGCTGGTGTACTGCCTGGTACACATCAGGTATGCCAATGATCTTGTTTCTGCAGTTAAGTTATTAAGAGGTTCATGAGTGGCATCTATAATAAGTCTCCTCTGTACCTCTGAATATTTAATGCAGGGTTGCTTCATACAGTTGGCACACAATAAATGTTACTGACAATGACACTGATGAATTGGGAGAGGAAAAAAACCACCTTTCTTGAGATTCTGAGCCTGTATCTATTTGGGCTAAAGTAATTACACAGATAATTAAGGCTAAAAGAAACTTGCTGTTTTCATTTGCTCTGAACTACCAGGAATCTAGGTTTGCAGTGATCAAACTCTCCAGTTGATGGTTTAACCCCTTGTTTCCCAAACCTTTACAGACAAAGCCAGAACACTGAGGCATCCCAGAGAGCCAAAAAGAGCTAGAGTTAAAATAACAATCAAGCATCAGCTTTAAGAGCAAGAGACAAAGAGAATAGAGATGTCATTTTTATCTTTAGAAAAATGATCACCTCACTTACTGCATTTTAGTAAATGGCTGGTAGATGCCTATGAAGATAATGATCGAAAAGCTGAATGAAATCGCTGAGTGAGGTCAAGAGTGGACTGCAGGAAAAAGGTGTTTGGTATTTGCCATTAAGATAAAGGATGGTGCCCACTCTCACCTTCCCCCCACTGTCCCCCTCTTATCGCTTACTATGAAGGCTTTTCTAATTGTCCCTTATGGGGAAATCTTGTCTCCTAGACACTCGGAGAAAAATTAGAACCTGAGAGGGAAGCAATGATGCCAGTGTCTGCTGGGCACACAGAAAGGAAGAGGCCATGCAAGTGTGAGGAACAAAAAATGAGGGAGGTGGATGAGAAGTCCTGGGATCCAGGAGCCATAGGTCAGTCAAGATGGGCTGACTTTGCGGAGACCTCCTCTCTAGATGCCAGGGCCATTTATACTCACAGTCACCTAGACATGGCAGGCATTGGATTGTGCTTCTTTCTTTCTCTTTTCTTTCAGGTCACTAACTAAGGCATTTGTTGACTATTTTTTATATCATGCATGTGTGGTGTGCATATATACCTTGCTGTACTAAATTTAAAGTTACAATGGACTTTGTCAGGACTGCATGGAAAAATGTCAAATAACTGCTATACTGTCCTTCCTTAATACTGATTCTTTTACACATTTTATTGATTTTTTTATAAAATTTTTTTTATTTTCAAATTGTGGGGTACAATTCAGGGTTGGTTATACAAGCATTCATCGTGCAGGTACCCCTGTTCTTTTACACATTTTAAATAAGAATTACAGCAAAGATTTAAAAAAAGCAGAGATATCATATTCATTACTATTGCAATCTGCTGAACATCAGTTATATTTAAATTTTTTTTTTTCGCCGGGCTCGGTGGCTCAGCCTGTAATCCCGCGCCTTTGGGAGGCTGAGGTGAGTGGATTGCCTGAGCCCGCGGGTTCAAGACCCGCCTGGGCAGCGAGACCTCATCTCTACAATAAATCAAAAAATCAGCCGGGCGTAGTAGCGCATGCCTGTAATTCCGGCTACTCGGAAGGCTGAGGCGGAAGGATCGCCGGAGCCCAGCAGGTCAAGGCTGCGGTGGCCGGGAGCGGCCACTGCACTCCAGTCTGGGCGACAGAGTGAGACTCCAACTCAAAAAAAAAAAAAAATTTTTTTTTCTTTTCAGATTTATTGAGGAATTATTTTTGCACAATAAACAACATGCATTTACAGTGCGCAACTCGATGAGTTCTGACAGTGGCACCCATCTATGAAACCGCCACCACAATCGTGACTCAGAATACATTCGTTGTCTCCCCCAAATTCCTCAAGCCCCTTTTGAGTTTATTCCTCTCTCCACCCCTGGCCTCAGGCAACCACTGAACTGCTTTTTGTCCCTATGGATTGGTTTACATTTATATAAATGGAATCACACATACATCCATCTTCTTTCACTCAGCATAGTGCCTTTGAGATGCATGCATATTGTAGCATATGTCAGTGATGCACTTTTTATTGCTGCGTAATGTTCCAATGCATGGGTCACACCACAGTTGGTGTAACAAATCACTTGTCGATGGACATTTTTTTCCCCCAGTTTTTGGCTACTGTGAATGAAGCTTTTTGACTATCTATATGCAAGTCATTGTATGGATATATGTTTTCATAACACTTAGACTGACTCATGTTTGATTCCAAGGTGAGAAAACTAATGACGCAGAGAGATTATGGGACTAGCCCATGGTCATAAATAAGTGTGACTGGGCGGGTTTGAGTTCAGTTAGATTTCACTCCAAACTCAGGCTCTTTTCTAGTACTGGACACAGTCTGGTGTTACTGTTTGAAAAATGCAGACTTTTCTGAAGCCGAAAGATATCTCTATCTATCTGTCTATCTATCTGTCTATCTATCTATCTACCTACCTACCCACCTACCTACCTACCTACCTATCTATCTAGATATCTCCTTTTTTGTTTTGTGTGTAGATATTTATATATACATATATATAAATTTTTAAAAATAGAAACAGAGGTTTCACTATGTTGTCCAGGCTAGTCTCAAACTCCTTGCCTTGGGTTGATCCTACCACCTCAGCCTCCCAAAGTGTCATTGTGACAGGCGTGAGCCATCACCCCCAGCCACAAGAAAGGATACAAATCCATGGCAGTGCACTAGCAATGTTAGCCTCTCAGTTTATTTCTTAATACACATGTTGAGCTTTCCTATGTACTTAACGCTGGACCACATGCTGGTATTACCTATAGAAATGGTTAAGATGTGTCTCTAGCTGGGCTGGAGTATGGTGTTTTTATCCAGTGGGATCAGCCGCAAAGAATGCACTGCTTCAAGTGCTGTGGATGGGCAAAGCTCAGGTTCAGTCTGAAAACACATGGAGGAAATCCAAGCTGTGTAGTCTTGCTCAAAATGGGAGGCAGGAAGTGGGGAGAATGGAGGCTGCAGATGGAGGGGTCCTCTATCAGGAGTCACAAACTCAAACACCCCTGGGAACCAGACAGGAAACTTGAATGACACAAGGCTAGGGGTGGGGTGGAGACCTGGAGGGCTGTGAGCTCCTCCCCTCCGAAGTGGGGCGTCAGTTCTCAGTTCCTGCTGAGTTGGGCCAGGCCCATCAATATCGGCTGACACAAAATTAAGGATGACATGCATGGGTCCAGCACTGTTGCATTCATTTTCTGTGGTTTTTAAATTTTTTTTTTTTTTTTTTGAGTTGGGGTCTCACTGTCACCCAGACTGGAGTGCAGTGGCCGGGCACAGCCTCGACCTGCTGGGCTCCGGCGATCCTTCCACCTCAGCCTTTTGAGTAACTGGAATTATAGGTATGCGCTACCACACCCGGCTGAGTTTTTGATTTATTGTAGAGATGAGGTCTCGCTGCCCAGGCGGGTCTCGAACCCGCGGGCTCAGTCAAACCACTCACCTCAGCCTCCCAAAGGCGTGGGATTACAGGCTGAGCCACCGAGCCCGGCTTCTGTGTTATTTTTTACAGAGAAAATAATTAAAGCATAAACAGTAACTTCTCTTTTCTCAAGAGAAGAAGAAATGTGCACCTCTGTATTGGAATAGTCAAATTATTAGGGCATCACAGGCTGATCAGAATTTGTCTATAAATTGGCTTCTGCACATCCTGTAGACTGAGATTCTTGTACTGGATATTATACAGATTCATATACTAAATGCAGGAATGTGGTCTTTATCCTGTGACAAAGGGAATAAGTGATAGGGTTTAAGCAGAGGCAGTGATGCCAATTTTAATTCTGGAAAGATCATTCTGATGCTTAAAGGCAAAAAGTGGAGACAGCAGGGCCAGGAATAATGAGCCCAGCAAGCAAAATTTGAGGAGGCGCCCACTCTTACTCAGGGTTGTTGTGCAAAAGATTACAACAGGTTTTCAGATCTCTGGGTAGGACGGGGCAAAGGATAATATTTGGAAGCAGGGAGATTCCTGGCCTCAGGTCACATGACTTCAGCCTGGGATTGGAAGTGAATGTATCTTATCTGCATTTGACTTCTGGATCCTTCAGGCACCCTTCATGGTTACCTGGTCACAGGTCTCCTGAACTCTGAAACTAGATCTCCTCTTCTACAAGCTGAGGCAGGAATTTGCTCTAAAGCTGGTGTGGGCATCAAAGAAAATAGAATTCTGTAATCTGGGAGAGGGAATATTTACAATAACCCCAAGTGATAGGGGAAGGGTATCTCTTTTAAATACACTGGATCACAGCAGACAGCGTTCTTGATATTGTCCTGCCGTTATGTCCTTCACAACATATCTTTCCTTTAATAAATCTGCCTTTCTGAATCCACAAAAATAAAAGAAAAAAAGACACTGGGTCTGGAGATTCCCAATCCCTGAGAGACCTGGACCAGCCCAGTGGTCCTGACCCTGCTTCTTCCTGGGTTGTGTGGCCCTGAGTAAATCACTTTAGCTCTTTGAGTTTACTGCCTTCTGCAAAACATGATGACCGATTTAGGTTGCTAAAGTTCTTTCCCACCTTAGAAAGCTGAAAGGAAAATATATATCCATGATTCTATAAATGCAAGAAAAAAAAATTAAAAAGACTAGGAACCTCCCAGTCTGAGATTATATCAGGATTTATCACACTGTGTGGTATAAGAGGACGTTTTTCTTGTCTGCTGTAGCTATTTCCAGTCTTTCCCAATCTTGGTTATGCTCCCTTGTAAGAAACTGGGCTGTGTCAAGGGCTTGGTGATTTTTAAGAATCCAGGTGAGCCCTTCTCTGAAGACCTCCCCTGACGATGCTGCCACCTCCTGTTTACTGTTCTTTGTTTTGTGAGAAGCAAAGTCTCCCTTGGAAGCCCCTTTTTAAAATGCAAGCATGCTGCAGGAATGTTCCCCACTGGCAGCTTTTGCTATTTTTATGTCTCCACCCTTGGTATTGCAGCTGCCTCTGAGCCCCGAGTCGCCTTTCCTGGGTTTCCACGTATGGCAGGCAGTGAGTTGGCTCCTCTGAGAAGCTCTGACTGGGCTTCTAGATTCAGTAAGAGCTCAGGCTTCTCTACTTTTCCAGAAATGGAGGTAGTGATTCAAATCAGATTCTCAAGATCAGGAGGTTTTGTCTTTCTTCTGAGAGTTAAAGCTGAAGCCAAGCCTTATGTATGTAACAAAGCAGATATGTGTATACAAAAGCAAGAGCAGTTACAAAAGTGCTTATGTAGCTGTGTGAACAAAAGCATTATTTACAGCTGGTACTAGAATTGTCTTAAGGGGGACTTGGTTTCTAGGAAATTCCTTTGATTAGTCTCTTGGGGGTGAAACCCCCGAAGGCATGGATTAGTTGGAGAAAAACAAAAAAGAGGGAAATTGTTCCACATTCAGAGTAGAAAGAATTTGGGAGGTGGTAAACTGGGGAAGAGAAGATTAATACAGTAGGATGTTGTGGCCAAAAGGAGATACAATTTTAACAAATGATAGTGGTGATAGTTCCTAGCTAATGTCTCCTGAGGAACTACTATGTACCACATGAGGTTTCAGGCTTCAGGAGGACTATTTTATATCACTGCCCTACATGTAGGGGTAATCTTGATCCCTATTGTACGGATGTAGATACTTGGCAAAAAGAGTCAAGCAACTTGCCCAAGGTCACAAAGCTAGTAAGAGGAACAGAATTTGAAAAAGAAATATCCAATATCAATTTGTATTTGTGTGTGTAGTATACCATCTATACTAGTATATACTCTATCTTCCTAAGAGTTCAGTAAATGGATTCTGCCCCTAGGAAGGCCCCAAGGATTCTCTAGAGTTAGAAGCACTTTTATAAGTCTTAGACCAACAGTGCGAGCCAGTCTTGATGGATAGGACCAAGAGACGTGAAATTACTTGGCTCGGGCTCAGATTGTTTGAGTGAAGACCAGGCGTGGGCTCCAAGTTTTCTTTGTCTTAATCTCCAGGGCTCTTGCTGTCTGGTAAAGCTGTGAATTTAGGTACATCTTATATGTGGCTTTGTAAACCCAGTCTCCTTAGGTAGGCATGTAACGGGCCTTCATATTGTATCCTAGGACTGCCTTTCACTCCTGCTAAAATCCACTCCATTGCATTTTATTCCACGTGGCCAGAAGCAACGTGGGCAGCTTAGCTGACCTGAGATCGTGGGCGGGAGGAGGTGAGGAAAACACTTAACAAAACTAACAGCACCTCTGCTCTAATGACAAAAGACAAAGAAAAACAGACAGGTGTATAATATGGCAGGTGATGGAAGTACGAAGAAGACAGGGAAGGCAGCGATAAAGGTGACAGGTGCCATGTTAGACAGCTTAGGCAGAGAAGCCTGCTTCATGCGATGACTCTGAGCAGAGGGCTCAAAGAAGTGAGGGAGCCACTCAGTCATCTAGGAGAAGGGAGTTTCAGGCAGGAGGTCCCTCAAGTGTCCATTTTCAGAAACAGAAACATCCTTGTGTTTATATTTTTTCACTGCTTTAGAAACTTCAAAACGTCACTTGTAGAACAATGTCTTGGTACCTAAGAGGTGCTCAGCAAATATTTGTTGGATGAATGATTGAGGTGAATGAGAATGTTAAAGGCTTAAATGAGGGACGTTCCAGATAAAATAGATAAAAGGAATTGGCAAACTTTTTCTGTAAAAGGTCAAATAGGAGATATTTTAAATTTTCTGGACCATCCAGTCTTAGTCACAACTATTCAACTCTACCCAAGTGGTACCAAAGCTGCCAAAGATGATATGTCAATGAATGGGCTTGACTGTGTTCCAGCAAAACTTTATTTACAGAAATATGTCATGAGCCTGATTTGGCCCATGTGTTGCAGTTTGTAGACTCCTGATATAGGCGGGAGCAGATTCAAGAGATGTTAGCACTCTAAATGTCAAGATTACTAGATATTGGAGTAAAGAGTCAAAGATGACACTCAGACTTGTCTCTACAACAAAAAAATAAAGTTGGTATAATTCTTGAAGGGTCAGATGTACTGGAAGGAAAATCAGATATAAAGGGGGAACACCGAGATAGATGTTCAACAGAGCTGGGCTTCAGGGAATAGGACTGCATGGAGACCTGGGTCTGGAGACAGTTTTCACTTAACTGGAAGCTGACGTCTGGGATTCACAGTACTTTCCAGGGGAGCTTGCAGACAGTAAGAAGAGAAGATGGTTTAAAAAGAACATGGGGATCATTGCCACGAGCTCCTTGAGAAGGAGTGGAGATCGGCTTTGGGACATAGGGAAGGAAATACATTGTGAGGGAAAGACACTTTTTCCACTGTGGTGGAGTCAAGTAGAACAGGTGGGTGTAGCAGCTGGTAAGTTGGAAGGTACAGCAGGTGCTAAGGGATATATCTACCCAAAGGCCTCACTTTCTCTGTAACATTGAAGGTCAAGTCTCCTGTGGTGTGAGGCATTTGGACGGGAGCCGTGAAACTGGACACAACCATCGTGGGAATGGGCAGAGAAGCTCACTTACCTGGGGGCTTATTAATGGTGGAGGCTTATGCCCCATAGAAAAAGAGTTCTTTCTCCCTTCATTTGGCTCATTCTTGAAGACTGTGCTCTGTTGCCATCTTCTCTGTGAAGTTCTTCTTGGCTTATCCTCGCACTGACAAGTGTTTTTCTCAGATTTTGGGATGCCCAGTGTGCTGCTTGCTCATTCATTTGTCTGTCCATTTAGAAAAGCTTCCCTTAGCCTCTGCTATGTGCTCTCTGTTATCTTTTTTATCACTCTTGTTCTACCACCCTGCAGTAGAGAGGCAATGACATAAAAAGGATTAGGAAGGACACTGTGTTCCTAGCACTGCCACTATATCACACCATACAAAACCCATTCCTGTCAAGCACTGAGGTAACATAAATAGTAACAAAAGAAGCAGTTGTCCTGTGTTCAAATCCCAGCTCGGCCCATATCCTGTTGTGTGATCTTAAGCAAACCATTTAACATCTTTGTGATTCGGTTTTCCTTTCGGAAAGCAAGGATAATTTTACTGTCTACCTCATAGGACTGCTGTGAGAATTAGAATAGTGCCAATACAGAATTAATTCAGTAAATGGCTTAACTGTTGTTTCCTTTGCTCCCCTCCTATTTCCAAATGGGAAGGCCAGAGATCGTAAAATTCATCTTCAGTTTTCAGATGAAGTCTCTGAAACATACAGAGGAGAAATGTAGTCAGACAGAGCTCTGGATCTGTAGGAATGGGGCAAGGTCTCACATCATTCTGACAACTTTCAACATACTTCATTCTATATGTGTGACTTAAATACTGATTCAAGTATGTGTATCTTTGAAGTGTTGATACATGAAGAGCCAAAATCAGACTTTGTATGGGACCAAAAATTCCATTAGGCGCTGCTTTTGGAAGGGGGAAGTCTCTTCTTTCAGGAGTATATGCTTTTCTACTAGGCACTGTGGGAATAGAACCCAGGGTTATGATGACCAAGGAATTTAGAAATGGACAGATATACCATGGAAGGTGTTGTGTATGGAAGTTACCTTGATGTAACTGCAGCCTCAAATATAATACCAGGCAAGCTACCCCAGAGGCGACAGAAAACAAGGGCTCATAGATCAAATTAAAGTACTTGAATTTGTTTATTTAATCAATTCTAAAAACTCAGTGAGATGCACTGGAGAAGTGGCAGTATAAGCTAGAACACTTTAAAATAGGGTGGCCCTGAGGGTAGAAGGATTATGGCACCCAGATTCCGGGTTAGTCCATTTTCATATGTCCTCTCTTCCTCCCCTCCATTCCTCCCCCCCACCCCCGCATTTCTTCCTCACTGATGGAGTGACTTTTTTTTTTTTTTTTTTTTGACTTGGAGTCTCACTCTGTCACACAGACTGGACCTCGGCCTCCCAAAGTGCTGGGATTACAGGCTGAGCCACGGAGCCTGGCCTCGATGGAGTGACTTTAAGACTAGAACTGAGGTTTAATGAGGGAAATCACAGATGGCTTCAATAGCCCTGCTCGACTGGGGAGACATGAGGAGGAGGGATGATGGGGCGGTATACCTGAACAAGTTACAGCTTGCCCATAGTTTGCTAAGAAGCTGTGGAATTATCTGTTTCTTAAGCAGAACACAAACAGAGCCACAATGAGACCATATTGGATATTACCAATGTGGGATGGGGGTGAGGGATGGAACTCAGTTTAGAGAATATGTGATTATCAGCCTACTGCTGGCATAAGCGTGCCTTTAAAAACTTCTTTGTGTGTGCATGTGTGTGTGTGTGTGTGTGTGTGTGTGTGTGTGTGTGTGTGTGTCAGGGTCTCACTCTATTACTTAGGCTGGAGTGCGGTGGCACAGTCATGGCTCACTACAGCCTTGATCTCCTGGGTTCAGGCAATCCTTCTACCTCAGCTGGGATTACAGGCATGTGCTAGTACATATATTTTTTATTTTTTGTAGAGACAAGGTCTTGCTATATTGCCCAGGCTGGACTTGAATTCTTGTGGTCCAGTAGTCCTCCCACCTCACCTCTCAAAGTGCTGGAATTGCCGATGTGAGCCACTGTGTCCAGGCTTAAATATTTTTTTTTATATTTCATTAATATGGGTATGTAGTAGGTGTATATATTGATAGGATATATATGATGTTCTGTTATAGGCATACAATGTATAATAATCACATCAGGATAATTGGGGTATCCAACATCTCAAGTATTTATTATTTATTTTTGTTAGGAACAATCCAATTTCACTATTTTAGTTATTTTAATTTATACAATACATTATTGTTGACTGTTTATGCAGAAACATTCTTATTTCCTCCATTTATTTTATCTATGGTTAATACACATTCAGCCTTTGTACTTTTATCTAGCATGTCCCATAAGTCACATGCTTCTGTACATAGATTCTATTTCCATGTAGGATTTAAATTAAAAATAATAATAAACAAAGCGAGCGCATATGACACTGGGCAAATCACCTGGGTTTTTTGCATCACAGAATTGCTGAGAGAAGCCAATGAAACAATAGACATAAAAGTGGTCAAGAAAAAGAAAAGGCCGGGCTTGGTGGCTCAGCCTATAATCCCGCGCCTTTGGGAGGGTGAGGTGAGTGAATTGCCTGAGCCCGCGGGTTCGAGACCCGCCTGGGCAGCGAGACCTCATCTCTACAATAAATCAAAAAATCAGCCGGGCGTGGTAGCGCATGCCTGTAATTCCGGCTACTCGGAGGGCTGAGGCGGAAGGATTGCCGGAGCCCAGCAGGTCGAGGCTGCGGTGGCCGGGAGCGGCCACTGCACTCCAGTCTGGGCGACCGAGTGAGACTCCAACTCAAAAAAAAAAAAAAAAGAAAAAGAAAAGTGCTGTATAAACACCAATTTTTAGATTGTTGAAAAGCTGGATAGGACATCAGACCCTAGGTAAGTTATTAAAACTCTCCGAGTCTCAGTTTCACCATCTGTAACATGTAGTTATTAATACCTGTCTCACAGATTGTAAGTGATGATTAATCTAAATAGTTGCTGGAAAACTCCCAGACCCATGTGTGGCAAAAGGGAGGTTATAATTCATTCATCAATTTATTTATTTATTAATAAATGTTAGTTTTCATACCCTCCTAATCCTTCATCATTGCCTGCAATTAAATCATGGGGTTCAAGTTGAACAAAACTTTGCTACTTTTATTTTTATTTTTGTTTGTTTGGGTTTTTCTTGAGTTGGAGTCTCACTCTGTCACCCAGACAGGAGTGCAGTGGCCACTCCCAGCCACTGCAGCCTCGATCTGCTGGGCTCCGGCGATCCTTCCGCCTCAGCCTTCCAAGTAGCTGGAACTACAGGTGCGCACTACCACGCCCGGCTGATATTTTGATTTATTGCAGAGATGAGGTCTCGCCAAGTTGCCCAGGTGGGTCTCGAACCCGCGAGCTCAGGCAATTCACTCACCTCAGCCTCCCAAGGCGTGGGATTACAGGCTGAGCCACCGAGCCCGGCTTGCTACTTTTTGAAAAGAAGGAAAGCATCCAATCTGACCCTTGGAGATGAGTTAATAGTAATCAACCAACATACACACTTATCTTGAACCAGTTAATAAGCTAGTAGATGTCAATAATTTATTTAACACATATTTTGAGCAATGCATTAGTTTGCTATAGCTTCCATAACAAAATACCACAAGACTGTGAAATTAAACAATAGAAATGTATTTTGTCACAGTTCTGGAAGCTAGAAGTTCAAGGTCAAGGTGTCAGCAAGGATAGTCTCCTGTGAGACCTCTCTGCCTGTCTTGCAGGTGGCTATCTTATCCCTGTGTCTTTACATGGTCTTCCTTTTAAGTATCGGTGTCTTAATTCCTCTTTTTTAAATAAGAATATCAGTTATATTGGATTAGGGACCACCTTAATGACATCAAATATATATATATATTTTTTTTTTGAGTTGGAGTCTCACTCGGTCGCCCAGACTGGAGTGCAGTGGCTGCTCCTGGCCACCACAGCCTTGACCTGCTGGGCTCCAGCAATCCTTCCGCTTCAGCTTTCCAAGTAGCTGGAACTACAGGCACGCGCTACCAAGCCCAGCTAATTTTTGATTTATTGTAGAGATGAGGTCTTGCCAAGTTTCCCAGGCAGGTCTTGAACCCGCGGCTCAGGTAATTCACTCACCTCAGCCTCCCAAAGGCATGGGATTACAGGCTGAGCCACCAAACTCGGCTGACATCAAATAATCTTAATCACCTCTTTAGGGATCCTGTCTCCAAATATAACACCTCTTTGAGATACTAAGGGTTAGGGCAACAATATACAAACTTTGGAAGTTGAAATGCAGCCCATAATAAGCATTTACAGGCACACTTCTAAAATACTGTGGTTTTGGTTCTAGGCCACTGCAATCAATCAATCAAGCAAGCAAATATTACAATAAAGGGAGTCACAAACTTTTGGTTGTTCAGTGCCTATAAAAGTTAAGTTTACACTATACTATAGTCTACTAAGTATGCAACAGCATTATATCTATAAAAACAATGTACATACCTTAATTTAAAAATGCATTATTGCTAAAAAAAAAAAAAGGCTAGAAATCATCTGAGCCTTCAGGTAGTTATAATCTTTTTTGCTGGTGGAGGGTCTAGTTCCCATGTTGATGGCTGCTGACTAATTAGGTTGGTGGTTGCTGAGGGTTGGGGTGACTGTGGCAATTTCTTACAGCAACAGTAAAGCTTGCCACATCAATTTACTCTTTCTTTCTTTTTTTTTTTTTTGAGTTGGAGTCTCACTCTGTCACCCAGACTGGAGTGCAGTGGCCACTCCCGGCCACTGCAGCCTCGACCTACTGGGCTCTGGCCATCCTTCCACCTCAGCCTTCCAAGTAGCTGGAACTACAGGCACGCGCTACCATGCCCGGCTGATTTTTTGATTTATTGTAGAGATGAGGTCTCGCTAAATTGCCCAGGCGGGTCTCAAACCCGCGGGCTCAGGCAATCCACTCACCTCAGCCTTCCCAAGAACTGGGATTACAGGCTGAGCCACCGAGCCCAGCCAATTTACTCTTTCTTCAACAAAAGATTTCTTTGCACCATGCAATGTAATTTGCTAGCATTTTTACCCACAGTAGAACTTTTTCCAAAATTGGAGTCAATCTTTTCAGAGCCTGCTGCTGCTTTGTTAACTAAGTTTTTGGAGTGTCCTAAATTCTTTCTTGTCTTCTCATCAATATTCACAGCATCTTCACCAGAAGTAGATTCCATCTCAAGAAAACATTTTCTTTGTTCATCTATAAGAAGGACCTCTGTATCCTTTAACGTTTTCTTATGAGATTGCAGCAATTCAGTCACATCTTCAGGCCTTTTCTAATTCTAGTCCACTTGCTAGTTACACAACATCTGCAGTTACTTCCTCCACTGAAGTCATGAATCCCTCAAAGTTATCCTTGAGGATTAGAATCAACTTCCTGGAAACTCCTGTTAATTTGATGTTTTGACCTCTCTCATGAATTGAAAATGTCCTTAATGCCATCTAGAATGGTGAATTATTTGCTGAGAGCTTTCAATTTACTTTTCAAAGATCCATCAGAGGAATCACTGTGTATGACAGTTATAACCTTACTGAATCTATTTCATAAATAATAAGACTTGAAAATAAAAATTACTTCTTGATCCATGGGCTGTGGAATGGACGTTGTGTCAGCAGACATGAAAACAACATTAATCTCCTCCTACATGTTCACCTGAGCTCTTGGATGAATAGGGGCATTGTCAGTGAGCAGTAGTATTTTGAAATAAATGTTTTTCTCTGAGCAGTAGGTCTCAACAGTGCACCTAAAATATTCCATAAGCCATGCTGTCATCAGGCTTTGTTGTTGCATTTATAGAGTATAGGCATAGTAGATTTAGCATAATTCTTAAGAGTCTCAAGATTTTTGAAATGATAAATGAGCATTAGCTTCAACTTAAGGTCACCAGCTACAATAGCTACAAGATTGTTTGTTCTTTGAAGATTTGAAACTGGGCATTGACTTCTCCTCTCGAGCTATGAAAGTCCTAGATAGCATCTTCCTCCAATATGTCTATTTGTCTTTGTTGAAAATCTGTTATTTATTGTAGTCACCCTTATCAATTATCTTCACTATAGCTTCTGTATAACTTACTTCAGCTTCTCCATCAGCTCTTGCTGTTTCACCTTGCACTTTTGTGCTGTGGAGATGGCTTCTTTCCTCAAACCTTAGAAACCAGTCTCTTCCAACTTCAAACTTCTTTTCTGAACTTCTTCAACACCCTCAGCTTTCATAGAATTGAAGAGAGTTCATTCAAGCCTTACTCCAGGTTAGGCTTTGGCTTAAGGAAATGTTCTGGCTGGTTGATCTTCTATCTAGGCCACTAAAACTTTCTCCATGTCAGTAATAAGACTGTTTTGCTTTTTTATCATTTGTGTGTTCGCTGTAATCACATTTCAAGCTTCCTTCAAGAACTTTTCTCTTGCATTCACAACTTAGTTAACTGCTTGGTGCAAGAGGTCTAGTTTCCAGCCTTTCTCAGATTTTGACATGTCTTCCTCATAAAGATCAATTCTAGCTTTTTATTTATTTTTATTTTTTTAATTATTTATTTATTTATTTGAGTTGGAGTCTCACTGTCACCCAGACTGGAGTGCAGCAGCCTCGACCTTCCGCCTCAGCCTTCCAAATAGCTGGAACTACAGGCGCACACTACCATGCCTGGCTAATTTTTTTGATTTATTGTAGAGATGAGGTCTTGCCAAGTTTCCCAGGCGAGTCTCGAACCCGCGGGCTCAGACAATTCACTCACCTCGGCCTCCCAAGGTATGGGATTACAGGCTGAGCCACCGAGCCCGGTTTAGCTTTTGATTTAAATTAAGAGATGTGTGACTCTTTCTTCCACTTGAACACTTACAGGCCATTGTGGGGTTATTAATTGGCCTAACTTCCATACTGCTGTGTCTCATAGAATCGGAAAACCTGAGGAGAGGGAGTGAGATGGGGGGAATGGCCAGTCAGCGGAGCAGTCCAAACACACACATTTATCAATTAAGTTCACCATCTTATATGGGTGTGGTTTGTGACATTCAAATGATTACAATAGTAAAATCAAAGATCATGGATCAGATCACCATAACAGATATAATAATGAAAAAGTCTGAAATATTATGAGGATTACCAAAACATGACACAGAGACAAGAAGTGAGCACATATTGTTGGCGCCAATAGACCTGCTTGATGCAGGGTTGCTGCAACCTTCCTTTTTTTTTTTAATTTGTTTTTTTGAATTGGAATCTCACTCTGTCATCCAGGCTGGAGGGCAGTGGCAAACCTCTTGGCCACCGCAGCTCCGGTAATCCGTCTACCTCAGCCTTCCTAGTACCCGGAACTACAGACATATACAACCACACCCAGCTAAGTTTTGATTTATTGTAGAGATGAGGTCTCGCCAACTTGCCCTAGTTGGTCTCGAACCCACGGGCTTGGGCAATTCACTCGCCTTGGCCTCCCAAAGTGCTGGGATTACGGGCTGAACCACCGAGCCTGGCTGCAACCTTCCACTTGCAAAGAACACACTATTTGCAAGTTACAATAAAGTGAAGTGCAGTAAAACGGGGTATGCCTATACTTGTGCCAGACACTGTTCTAAGATGCTGGAGATACAGCAGTGTGTGAAAAAGAGGGGAGGTGAAGATGAGCATTCATAATGAGAAATGACAGGAAGGGAGAGAGCAAGGGAGGTTATGTAGCTGGAAGTTTCCTTGAATGGGAGAAGGGGCTTTGGGAAAATCATGGCCCTCCAAGCCTGTGATAAGAAAGCTCTATTCTGTAACTTTCCTGCCACACCCACTTGGGTAATGGTTCTCTCTGCTCTGCTTCCTGATAAGTTCTATCATTGCATTTCCTCATTGAGGTGTGTGTGTGTGTGTGTGTGTGTGTGTGTGTGTGTGTGCGCGCGCGCGCGCGCGCGCGCGCGAGTGTGCACCTGACTCTGCTGTAGGCTGTGATCTTGTCGAGATTAGAAATGTTACCTTATTCATTGAGCTGATCCAAAGAAGCCTGGTGCAGTGCCTGGCATGTAGAAGATGGTCAATAAATGTTTGATGAATAAATGAATAAAACCAGAACGGGTTCTGCTCTGCAGGCTTTGCAGTTAGGGGCCTGTGGGATCAGGCTACGGGTGAGACAGAATTCTAACAAGCAGTAGAAAATTCAAGAATCCGAGACATCTAAAGGCTGCCTATCGGCTTCCCTGCTGTCAGCGGCAGGGTTTCTAAAAGGCAAAGGTGGATAAAAATGTTGTTGCCTGGTTAAAATGAAATCTGAAGAGTAAACATTTTACTTTAGTTTTTAATTGTGAGGATTTCGGTGAGAATGGGGGAACTATAGCTCTGCTTGTGCTTAAAGGTAAGCCTGAAACGATGATTTATCTTTTTTTTTTGAGTTGGAGTTTCACTCTGTCTCCCAGGCTGGAGTGCAGTGGCCGCTCCCGGTCACCGCAGCCTCGACCCGCTGGGCTCTGGCGATCCTTCCACCTCAGTCTTCCAAGTAGCCAGAATTACAGGCATGCGCTACCACGCCCGGCTGATTTTTGATTTATTGTAGAGATGAGGGCTCACTGCCCAGGTGGGTCTCAAGCCCGCGGGCTCAGCCAATCCACTCACCTCAGCCTTCCAAAGGCGCGGGATTACAGGCTGAGCCACTGAGCCCGGCTGATTTGTCTTTTTTTTTTTTGAGTTGGAGTCTCACTCTGTCGCCCAGACTGGAGTGCAGTGGCCGCTCCCGGCCCACAGCCTCGACCTGCTGGGCTCCGGCGATCCTTCCGCCTCAGCCTTCCGAGTAGCCGGAATTACGGGCGCGAGCTACCACGTCAGGCTAATTTTTTGATTTTATTGTAGAGATGAGGTCTTGCCTGCCCAGGCGGGTCTCGAACCCGCGGGCTTGGGCAATCCACTCACCTCAGCCTCCCAAAGGTGCAGGATTACAGACTGAGCCGCAAAACCCGGCTTGATTTGTCATTTTTAATCTTAAAAGTTCAAGGAAGATGGAGGGAAGGAGAGAGGTAGATAAATTGGGATATTAGGAAGAAAAACAGAGCTATAACTTACTGAGTTCTTACATGCCTGGCACTTTGCTCAACCCTTCACACATGTGATTCATTTAATCCTCATACTACCAGGACAGATCAAAATTCTTTTGTGTTGAATATGAGAAAACTGCTCAGAATGTTTGCGTAGCCACCTCTAGAACACAGCTTTAAGTTATCAGAACCAGGGCTCATCCTGGCCCTTTCTGACTTCCGTGGTCCTGCTCTTATCTTCTCTACTTAGATCCTCCTTCTCCAAAGTTGCCTCAGTTGTCTTCTCTGGTCCCTTGTCATTATTCCCTCCCTACAGTTTGGCTCTTGAGCTGTGCATCAATACTTTGCATCAAGGCTAAGCGCTGGGCTCACAGATCCTAATCAAAAGAAGATACTAACAAACCTGGAGATGCAGGGTCTGGCTAAGAAGTCATTTTTGTCTGTTTTTCCACTTTCTCCTTTTCAGAGTTTGGTATGCATACAAAGACAAAACCATGGCAGTTAACTCTCAAGTCAACAATCACATCACCAAAATTTGCTCTGTAAAATGGTCAGTATGTGAATCTTTCTTTGAGGATATGGTCCCCTTGGCTGATTTTAATACTTTAAGCTGGATTTTTGCTTACTGCACAAAGAAATCTGTCTTGATCCATAGAAAATGTGAACCTTCAAGGTGAAGAAGAGGCCAGTCTTAAATGAATCTGTAATGGAGACTGAAAATGGTTTAGATGAGTTTGTGATCTGATAGGACAAAATGCCCAAGAATTTGGTGGCTCAATTTCTTTAAAAGTTTTTACTACAAGGTGATTATCTGCCTACCTCTCCTTGAACCAACCTGTCCTATATTGATAAACTCACCAGCATCTTTCTTCTTCCACATTATTTGTGTTGCAAGCGAAAAAAAATTGATAGAAAAAACTCATTTGCCCAAGTTAGGACGCCTAAAGTGATTTCTCTTCTTGATATTCTTTCTGGCATCCTAGTGAATGTAATCACCTGGAATGCTTATGAAGGTTAGAGCATCTATCTATAAAAGTATCCCCAACTCTATCATCTTATGTATGTATCTTATTCCTAAAAATATTACCAATAAGAGAGCAATGTATATAAAATAAGAGCATGCAAGGGCAGTTATAATTTGAAACGTAGGGCTATTTTCTAAGCAACAAGGAGAAAACACTGGTTTATTCATTTGGCAATTTTTTTTCACTTGTTTTAAACTTTTTCTTTCTCCACAAAGGTTTTGTTTCTAGCTCCATCCTCCCAAGATTGTACTCTGTGCTCCTTTGACAAATCCAACATGATGTGTGTCATGAGGGATAACCCTCATGGAAAATCAAGAAGAGAGAACTGTGTGTACCCGACTAAGACTTGACCCCTCTGACTAAGACACTACCCAGCGATAATGTCACTGATTTGCTGTATATCTTTCCAGATTTTCTTTTTCTTTTTTTAAATGGCACCAAACCTTGAGTTTGGTCAGGCCACTGGGCACTCCACCAAGATGCTGGCATCAAACGCATTTTGGAATTTAGAATTATTTAAATTTTAGAAAGGCAACTCATTGTATACAGTAATCCAGCCTTACTATTTCTTCAGGAAAATATATCAGTTATCACACTAAGTGGTTTTGCAACCAAATGAGTTTTAAAGAAAAATTCCAATTTTCAAAGTATTTTAGGCTTCAAAGTTTTGAAGAAGGGACAGTGGAGCTGTAGTGTATAATTAAAAGAAGGTACAGGCCTTATAATCTCATTTTTAGGCCATTGGCAGTCCTGGAGGAAAAAAAAAATCCTCTGGAAAGAAATCCTGGGGGAACCCCTCCAAGACTTTCTTTATCCATTGCTATAGTCCTCAAGGAAGCACACTGGAAGTCTGCAATTTAGATTCCATCTCAGGGAAATCCCTTCCCCAGTCACCCCCATTCTGTGTTTCTTCCTCAGTTGGGAAGTAGGGACTTTAGGTGGGGGGGAAAGGGAATGCTTTTTGTTTGTTTGCTTCTTAGTTTATTGTCCCTTATTTGCCTTTTTAAGAAAGTCATAAATTTATGGAAAAACCAAATATACAACAAAAACCAAAAAAGGTTTTAAGTCCCCAATTACCCAATGATAATGTCACTGACTTGCTGTATATCTTTCCAGGTTTTCTTATTCTTTTTTTTTTTTCGAGTCAGAGTCTCACTCTGTCTCCTAGGCTGGAGGGCAATGACATGCCTTCTGCCTCAGCCTTCCAAGTCGCTGAAACCAAAAGCATGTGCCACAATGCCCAGGTAATTTTTTGATTTATTGTAGAGACAATATCTTGCCCAGTTGCCCAGGCTGATCTCAAACCCTTGAACTCAGGCAATCCTCTCACCTCTGCCTCCCAAAGTGCTAGGATTACAGGCGTGAGCCACCATGCCTGGCTAGATTTTTCTTTTTCTAAGCGTGTTAAGAAGGTGGGGTTTTTTTGTTTGTTTTAGCCAAACGAACTGATACTACACGCACTTTTGTAATGGAGGACTTTTGGAAATGTAGCACTTTACAAAACTACAAAACTGGTATAAATTTCTAACAGGCAGGCGGTCACAAATTAAGAACAAAAAATTGGAATCCTACCATTAATATTTTGCAGTTTGAAATGGGGCATAATTTTTTATGCTACATTTTATTTAAGATTTGTATTACCATCTTGTGCTTGAGAATATATATATAACCATTGAGAATCCCACTGTATGAAGCTGCATCCCCCAAATGATGGCAAGATTTTGGGCTTCCTCTTTAAAATCTGACATGCAAGTTAAAAAAAGAGACAGCATATATAAAAAAAAAATATTAGAGCTGAAAGGAAATGTGGACATCCATTTGTTTAATAGACAAAGAAATTGATACTGGTGGGTAGCCCTCTTTAAATTAGCAACATTGGGTCCTAATGCTTAGGTTCAAGTCTCAGTTCCACTATTGCACAAATCACTTACATCCTCTGAGCTTCAGTTTCATAAACTGGAGTGGAGTAGATACTAGAACCTGCATCACAGGGCATGACAAGGATAAAATAAGGCAGCACAATTAGAAATGTAAGTATTGTGTGTAGCTGCTAGTGGGATCCCAGGAAGCTTAGGTTTGCCTGCTAGTGGGAGACTCAGGAGTTGAACTCAGGCCTCTGTTCTCCCAGTCTAAGAATCTTCCCTGACATCATCCAGGCAGGTTGGGGCAGTATATGAAGGATGTCTTCAGAAGGGTGAAGTGGCTGGAAAGAGCATAGACAGGGCTAGAACAACTTGATTATGCTCACATCCCCCCCCCCATTTTTTCCTTTAAATAGTCATTGCTATGAGTGAGTAGCTGTAGGGACCATATCCTTTTACGATCTGAAACTTGAACCATAAGCAGAGGGCCACGTTCCTCGGTGACTGTCTTAGCAGAACAGTCATCCCTTGATGTGATTGCTTGTTACCCCAAACCTCATGTTGAAATGTGACCCCCGTGTTGGAGATGGAAACTAATGAGAGGTGTTCAGGTCATGCGAGTAAATACCTCATGAATGTCTTGGTGCCATCCTTGCAGTTATAGGTGGGTTCTTGCTGTATTAGTTCCAGTGAGAGTTCATTGTTAAAAAGTGCTGCAAGTCTCCTCTCACTCGTTTCCTCTCTCACCATTGATCTCTGTACATGCCACTCTTCTTTGTCTTCCATTCGGAGCAGATGCAGCCTGAACCCTTTATCAGGTGCCCAGTTTTCCAGTCAGCGGAATGGTGAGCCAAATAAACCCTTATCCTTTATGTATTGCCCAGCTTCAGGTATTCATTGATGTATACACAAATGTACAAAGCAAATTAGTACCAAGGAGTGTAGTGTTGCTATAAAGATACCTGAAAATGTGGAAGCAGCTTTGGAAGTGGGTAATGGGCAGAGGTTGGAGGGATTTGAAGGGCAAGAAGACAGACAGGTATGGAAAAGTTTGGAACTGCTTAGAGATTAAGTTCTTGAGACCAAAATGCTGAGAGAAATGAAAGCAATAAAAGCCATGTGGATAAGGTCCTAGATGGAAATGAGGAACTCATTGGAAACTAGAACAAAAGCCATACTTGTTATACTTTGGCAAAGATGTTGGCTGCACTGTATCCATGCCCTAGGGCTTTATGAAAAGCCAAATTTAAGAATGATGACTTAAACCGGGCTGGGTGGTTCAGCCTGTAATCCCGGTGCTTTGGGAGGCTGAGGTGAGTGGATTGCCTGAGCCCGCGGGTTTGAGACCCGCCTGGGTAACTTGGGGAGACCTCATCTCTACAATAAATAAAAAATTAGCTGGGTGTGGTAGCGCATGCCTGTAGTTCCAGCTACTTGGAAGTCTGAGGCAGAAGGATCGCCAGAGCCCAGCAGGTCGAGGCTGCAGTGGCTGTGAGCGACCACTGCACTTCAATCTGGGCAACAGAGTGAGACTCCAATTCAAAAAACAAAAACAAAAAGAATGATGACTTAATATACCTGGTAAAAGAACTGTTTAAGCAACAAAGCATTCAAGAAGTGATGTGGCTACTTTTAACCGCTTACAATTAGATATAGCAGCAAATGCATGATCTAAAGGTGAATTCATAATTTAAAATGAAGCAGAATGTAAAAATTTGAAAAATTCACATCCTGGCCATATAGTAGAGAAGGAAACAACCTTTACAAGAAAGAAATTCTGTGGAGAAACCACTTGCTAAAGAGATTAGCATGGATAAAAGAGAGTCAAATGCTAATAGTGAAGGCAATAAGAAAAGGGTCCTAGGCTGGGCTCGGTGGCTCAGCCTGTAATCCCAGCACTTTGGAAGGCTGAGGCTAGTGGATTACCTGAGCCCATGGGTTCGACACCCACCAGGACAACTTGACGAGACCTCGTCTCTACAATAAATCAAAAATTAGCTGGGCGTGGTAGTATGCACCTGTAGTTCCAGCTACTTGGAAGGTTGAGGCGGAAGGATCTCCAGAGCCCAGCAGCTCAAGGCTACGGTGGCCGGGAGTATGCCACTGCACTCCAGTCTGGATGACAGAGTGAGACTCCAATTCAAAAAAAAAAAAGGAAAGAAAGAAAGAAAGAAAAGGGCCCTAAAGGCATTTCAGAAATTTCTGTGGCCACACTTCCATCACAGACCCAGAGGCCTAGGAGGAGAGAATGGTTTCTAGGAACAAGTTTGGAATGCCTGAGTGCCTAGGCAGACAGGGGTGAATTCACCTCAGAGGGCCTCTACTAGGGTACTAGTAGGGTACTAGTGAATACACAAGGGTAGGGCTGCTGCCCACCAGACTCCAGAATTATAGAGCCATCAGCAGCATACAATGTCAGCCAGGCAAGGACATAGGCATTAGACTTCAATCTATGAAAGCAGCCACATGGGCTGAGCCCAGCAAAGCCATGGGAACAGGGCTGTCTTAGGCCCTGGGAGCCCACCCTTTACACCAGTGTGCCCAGAATGTGAAACACAGAGGCAAAGGAGATTTTGGAGCATTAAGATTTAATGTTTGCTTTGTTAGGTTTCAGACTTGCATAAGGCCTATTACTCCTTTCTCTTTGCTGAATTTTCCCTTTTGGAATGGGAATGTTTACCCATGCTTGTACCACCATTGTATCTTGAAAGTAAGTAGCTTTTTAGAGGCTCATAGCTGGAAGGAGCTTGCCTTGAGTCTCACATGAGACTTTGGACTTTGGACTGTTGAGTTGATGCTATAACGAGTTAAGTCTTTTGGGGTCTGTTGAGAAGGGATGATTGTATCTGGCAATGTAATAAAGACATGAGTTTATGAAGGGCCAGGGGTGGAATGCTATAGTTTGGATGTTTATCCCTCTAAACCTCATTTTTGAAAGTTGATCACTAGTGCTAAAGGTGGAGGCTAATGGGAGGTGTGTGGGTCATTGGGGCAGATCCCTAGTGAATGACTTGGTGCTGTCATTGTGGTAAGTCGTGAGTTGTTGCTCTGTTAGTTCCCATGAGAGCTGGATGTTAAAAAGAGCCTGACATGTGCACCTCACTTTCTTACTTCCTCTTTCACCATGTGATCTCTGCACATGCCAGCTCCTCTTCGCCTTCCGCCATGAGTGAATGCAGCCTGAGGCTTTTATCAGATGCCAGTCCTCTAGCCAGCAGAATTGTGAGCTAAGAAAACTTTTTTTTTTTTGAGTTGGGGTCTCACTCTGTCACCCAGACTGGAGTGCAGTGGCCGCTCCCGGCCACCGCAGCCTCGACCTGCTGGGCTCCGGCGATCCTTCGCCTCAGCCTTCCAAGTAGCTGGAATTACAGGCATGCGCTACCACACCCAGATGATTTTTTGATTTATTGTAGAGATGAAGACTCACTGCCCAGGCGGGTCTCGAACCCGCGGGCTCAGGCAATCCACTCACCTCAGCCTCCCAAAGGCGCGGGATTACAGGCTGAGCCACCGAGCCCGGCTTAAGTAAACTTTTTAATCTTTATATGTCACACAGTCTTGGGTATTCCTTTATAGCAACACAAATGGGCACATATACCTGAGATGCAGGAAAATAGAATAAAGATGATTTTGGAAGGAGTTCGCTGTGAAGGGCGTGACAGCATCCATAAGGTAGGCACTTGCCCTGAGAAAACAGTCTTTCCACCTAGACATGAATACATTTTTTAAAAAATTCAGACGAAGTGTAAAATGTGTAGTCACTGTGCTGGGCAGTAATATAGATTTCCTCATAGTGCGTGAACACTGGAGTTTAATATCAACTTGCTACTTGAAAGATATAGAAAGCACAATAAAATTTGGCTTAAACGCAATTGCTGAAGAAATAAAGACATGGAACATAAACACAGATATGTCTGGCTGGAAGAAATATACATTGCCCTTGTGTGGCTTGAAATACACACACACACACACACACACACACACACACACACCACACATAAGCAATAGCATCTTCTAGATTTTCTGGTGACCTGATAGATTAGAGAACTGGTAGTGGGCTCATAGCATATGATTTGTTAACCATGTGATCTCTTTTATTTGCCAAAAATCCTTCAGTTATAATAACCATCATCTCGTTTTTTTTTCCTTTTTTAAAAATAAGGCCATCACAAAAGAAAATCAGGGTTTATAACAGCCAGGTCCTGTCTTCTAGTCATATTTTCTGCTCAGTTTCAGGAAATCTTAAATATTCTCTTAATTTAGAGGATTTGAAACACTCAAGCCTCTTGGAAGACTGTGATATATAACCTTAATTTACTTAAAAGAAATCCCTAATAGTGTCCAATAATTTGTAGCCTAATACTAATTTTTACACAAACTGAGATGGCCATTCATCCTTTCCCCAGGGAAGTTGTAGGGGGAAAGGTGCCAGGACTCTCTAAATCACAAATGGAATTAGTTTGCAGGCTGGAATGGTATTTCTTTGTTAAAAAAAAAAAAAGTCTACACCATTTCTCTTCATTTCATTAGCTGTTGTTTGGTAGAGCATGCTTGGTGATCCCTTGGGGGTAGAGAAAAGAATTTGGAGTTTAAATATAGTTTGGGATCAGTAAAAAAGTAGAACATTGTTCAATAAAAAGAAGAAAAGATCCCAAGGCTCTTCTTCTGTTTATTAAAGAATTGGGAAGAAGATGTAAGCAGAGGAAAAAAGAGAGAGACTGAGTTTGTTATTATCTATTTTTAAAAATGCCATCGATGTTTAAACAGTTAAACCCATCATATAGCCTTTGTAGGAACTAATCCATTAGGGCTTTCAGAAATTTCCTTCTTGGGTGTGTTTTCTTGACATTTCATTTGGAATGGGTGCTAGTAGAAATGGAAAATTCATACCAAAAAAAAAAAAACCCAAATGGAAAAAAATTACAAAACCATGCAGCATTGACAGTATTTCAAACATCCATGAATCAAATCTGAAATATATATAGGAAAATATTTCCTTTCCTCCTTGCAAGAATGAATAGTCAGGCATATTCACTTCCTTTTCTACTGAGAGGAGAACACCCACTAACACACATCTCAGGTTCTTTTAAAAGGGTGCTTGGAACCTATATCCATGCCATGAGTGCCACTGTACTCTTGTTTTCAATGCTCCCATGTGTCTCCATGGGCTGGGGTCATTTCACAGACGTGCACACACATCTAATTCAGCTGTGCAAGGCTGCCCGAGCCCTACCCCCCCAGAGGTTCTGAGCTCTTGGCAGACTCTCAGCTTTTCTGAATAAGATAGAAATTTATTAGGAGGAAATTATTCTGGTATCTTCAGAAATACAACATTCCTGATAAAAAATCTTGCTCTTGACAACAGACTAACAAGATACATTTGTTAGTGGTTTCTGTTCCTGGGACTCAGCGGCGAATGTCCTGCCCTTTTATTGCACTGTTTGAGGGAGATGCATGCACTGACAAGCATGATTCAGATATTTTATTTCATGAACATTTGAGTTGAATACTACATGCCCTGCACTCTACTCAATGCATATTACATGCCATGGCTTTTTGGGGGGAGGCATGGTGATGCTTGGCACATATAGTTGGTGCAAAATTATAAATTATTGCTCTTTTAAATTTCTATTGGTGAAATACATCTCCTCCCTTCAGAGAGCTCATAGCCAGCCAGACAGAAAAACATCATTTCAGATACTGGCAATTAACTGACCGGGGCTTTGCATAGCCAGATATGTCACCAATTCATATAGAAGCATTTATGTACTTTACTCACAAGAAAGCCTCTTAGAAAGCTTAGCTCTTATTTATTTCAGAAACAATTGTTACAAGCTTAGTTTTCTGACTTCCTGTTTGGTTGTATATTAGAAGCAGCAATTAAGAAAGGCAAAAGCTTTCTAAAAACAGGCACAGAAGCATTGGCATGGCGGTATACCAGCCATGTTGAGAACAGGGAAAGTGACAGAACCATTAGAATAATCTGACCAAAGAAATCAGACAGCACAAAATTCCAGGGGAATTTATCAAATGAAAGTTAACAGCTGTATATTAATATCTTCTTTTTTTTGAGTCAAAGTTTTCCTCTGTCACCCAGGCTGGAGAGCAGTGGCATGATAACAGATACCGCAACTCAACCTGTTGGTCTCAGATGTTCAAGTAGCTGGGACTACAGGTGTGTGCTATCACACCTGGCTAATTTTTTTTAAATTTATTTTAGAGATAAGGTCTTGCCAGTTTGCCCAGGCTGGTCTCTAACTCCTGGGCTTAGGCAATCCTCTTTCCTTGGCCTCCCAAAGTGCTGGGATTACAGGTATGCACTGCTGTCTGCAGTCTAACAGTTGTATATTAACATCTCTATATGTTAAGTACATTCAAGTACACAGGTCCTATTTATGCAGTTACATTTATGACCCTCAATTACTTTTTTAAAAAAGGTTCGAATCTGTTTAGGGTGGTATATTTAAGAAGGGAATAAATGATTCTCTTAAGAAAAACAGCAAAATGATAGTGTTCAAGTGTTGGCACTTTGAAAGGATATTTCAATATTTGGACAATATGCTGAAATACTTCTCCCATTACTCATAATACTAGGTAAATTAGATCTTATTGTGTTTGAGAGAAGAGTAGATCATTGCCTTAAGCAGTGTTTAGTATGTTGTGTAATTGTAAAGAAGAAAAAGGATGTGGATTATTTTCTACTAATTATAGTTAACAGAACCCTCTAAATAATTTGAGTAAGGATGCAAACATAGTTATTGAATTTTTTTTAGGATTATGTATTAGTTTCCTGTTACCACTGTAACAAACGAAAACAAACTTAGAGGCTTAACTCAACACAAATTTATTGCCTTCCAGTTCTGTAAGTTAGAAGTCTATACTCAGTTTCACTGGGCAAAAGTTAAGATGTTGGCACGACTGATTCCTTCTGGAGGCTCTGAGGGAAGAACTTGATTTTTTTTGTTTTTGTTTTTTGCCTTTTGCAGAAATCTTCTCCTGGCCTTCTGCATTGCTTGACTCACGGTCTCTTCCTCCATCCTGAAACCAGCAGCGTAGCATCTCCAAATCTCTCTCTCTGTCACTCCTTCCCTCGTCACATCATCTTTTCCTCTTCTGTAGTTAATCTCTCTTCTGTCTCTCTCTTATGAGAACATCTGTGTTGACATTTATGGGCCACAAACAAGAGCTTTAACTTTATCACATGTGCATAGTGGCTTTGTCATATAAGGCAACATTCACGGTATCCAGGGATTAGGACTTGGATATCTTTGATATCACGGATCATAAATAAGGAATTGTTGGTACGGAAAATACTTCTTTCTACTGATCTCACTTCTCTGTGTCACTCTGATCTCACTCTGCTCACTATCTCATTCCTTCTGTCCCAAATGAGGAGGAGAAATGACTTAACGTGACTGGTGAACATAGAAGAAGAAAGATGCATCCTTGTCTTATACTCCCTCCCGTATTGCAGGATGGTCAAGCCTAGAAGCCACTTGCCTGCAAATGTTCTCTCATATGAACTTCATTATTAATAATAATGTCATTTAGGGCCCTATTTGCATTGCTGTTTTGTCATATTTCACAACTGGTGTACGACTTAGAGAAAATAGGTGCTTTTCCAGGAGATCTCCAGTAGTATGACACACTTACGCTATTCGTAAAATTGAAATAATATACATTTTGTAGAATAGACCTCATGATTTTTCCCTTTAGAGATAACTGCTGTGAATACGCTGAAGTATATAATTAAAATGTCTATATTAATAATTATACACCCAGTATCTGTAGCTGTCTTTTTGCACTCAATAATATATCATGGTTATCTCTTCTTGTTAATGTATAGAGATTTCATTCTTTCCAAAAAAGGCATCGCATGGTACCTTTCTGTATTTAGCTAATCACCTGATCTGTTAGGTGATGGACAAGGTTTTGCTATTACAAACAATGGTACAATGAGCTGTCTTTCATAATTCCCGAGAAAATTTACTAAATTCTTCAGGTTCCCTAAGAAACAGTATTCTCAACTGTAAAATGGAAGTTATCTATCTCAGGTAGTAATATATCATAGCAGAATTATCTATCCCAAGGTATTGTTTTAGGAAATAAAGTAGTTAATAAATGCAAAATGCTTATCACAGTAACTGATAGATAATTCAATAACTTTCCTATTGTTTCATCATTATTTTCATTAATACTATCAAGCATCTTTTCACATAATCCTTAATCATTTCTTTGAATAATTTCTTAGAGTTAGAACTACTAGATTAAAGAGTAGACACATTTAAAATTTTGAACATATTGCCAAGTCTCTTTCTAGTATGTGAGATCGTGTTTTTGTGCCCCTTCACAAACAATAGGCTATTTTTAATATTTAAAAATCTGATTAGATAAAAACCATATCTCATCCTTTAAAATTTTATTTAGTTGATTACTACTGAAATGATGCTCCTTTTATGACCACGGTCTACTTTACTTCTTCATTTAGGATTTTCACGGTTTTTAAAAATTATAGATTTGAGGGGTACATGCATATTTGTTACATGAGTATATGGCATAATGCTGGGAGTTGGGGGGAGTTTCATAATTTTAAAAAATGAATTTTTTTGTCATTGATTTATAGATCCTCTTTTGATATTAAAATTTCCTTATCCTTTTAAACTCATTTATTTTATAAATATTTTCTCATACTTTTTCTTTTTTCCATTTTTACTTTTGATTCATGGGTTACATGAGCATGTTTGTGACATGACATATTGTGTAGTGGTGGGGATTGGGTGGCCCATTCCCCAGATAGTAAACACTATGCCTGATAGGTAATTTCTGAACCCTAACCTCTCTCCCCACCTTCTCCCTTATTGGTATCTCCCTTTCCATTATTTCCATCTTTGTGACCATTTATCTCTGCATTTAAGTGAGGATATACGTTCTCACACCTTTTCTTTAGTCATCAAAAATAATTTATATTTCAATACCTCTAAAGGCCTAAAATTTATAATATTCCTAGAAATTCTATAGTAACAATATTCTGAATAAAATTTTAACTACCAGCAAGTAACCTGAGTAAATATTGAGTTCTTGCATCTACTACAAGTAAACATTTAGTTGCTACACCTCCAAAAGTGAATGAATATTGTCTTTTCTCATTCATAAAGGATGAGAAATAAGCTAGTGATTTTTTTTTTTAGATTTTTAGTTATTCTGTTTTAACTCACTAACTTATTGACTAGTGAGAACTAGAAAACAGCAAAACAAATAAAAGCCAGCAAACACATATTTTCTTAGATGTTTTTGCTCATTGTAAGGATGATTATTTCAAAGTGGCTCAGTAAGTAATATTCTACTATTTTGTGGTGTCCTACAAGGAGCACCAGAACAAGCTTGGGAGTCATTGCAGTCACCATGGGTACATAGCCAATATACTAAGGGACAAACACACACACTTCTCACCCTGATGCTTAAGTTTGCCACACGCTAACCAATCTATCCTTTTAGTCTCTTTTCTTATTCATCAGCCACATGTAATGTTCCATGCTGAAAATTTGTATGTTGAAGTCCTAACACCCAGCACCTCATCGTTTTCTGTTTCCTAATTTTTGTTTTTGCCTTTTCTTCTCCTAGGAACACCCTCTCTTTCTTCAGTTCCCTACAGAAATGCTATCCATCCCCCACAGTCTACCTGCCTCAGCATTCCACCGCCAGCATCATGTTCTCAAAGCAGCTGCAATAGCAGAGCCACCTGGTAGTCTTGCTTTTAATGACAATGCGGAAACTGATCAAAAGGATTTGTGATTAGTGGTGTGGCAGTTGCTGAAGTCTTCTGAGACCAGGAGTAAGACCACCATGCGGTTGTCTCGAGTTTGCATGGGTGGGCATGAAAGAAGGAGATCCCAGCTGCTGCAGGTGACTTTCCAATCATTTCTTTCCACAGCTGACTTGGGTCTTCCTTTGGGGTGTAGCTGTCCTGTTTCATCAAGTCAGCCCATCTTAGCCCTAGCAGGCCCACGGTGTAGCTGGAAAGCAAGGTGGACATTTGGCTGTCCTGCCCTTCATGGACACTTTTTTTTTTTTTTGAGTTGGAGTCTCACTCTGTCACCCAGACTGGAGTGCAGTGGCCGCTCCCGGCCACCGCAGCCTCGACCTGCTGGGCTCAAGCCATCCTTCCACCTCAGCCTTCCAAGTAACTGGAACTACAGGCGCATGCTACGACACCCAGCTAATTTTTTATTTTATTGTAGAGATGAGGTCTCGCCAAGTTGCCCAGGCGGGTCTCGAACCCGTGGGCTCAGGCAATCCACTCACCTCAGCCTCCCAAAGGTGCGGGATTACAGGCTGAGCCACCAAGCCCGGCTATTTCATGGATACTTTTAAAGAAAATATCATTTGCTCACTGAATCACAAGGACATTTTACCTACACAGCTTCTAGAAACAGTCTGAATTATATCCTCTCCTCTGTTATTAGAGGCAGCCACAAAAGGTAGCTTTTGCTGGTCTTGAATCAAACACCACAATCCAATCCAGAAGTTCCACCAGGCCCCAGGTATGAGTGGCCAACTAGCCCTGACCTCTGTGAGGTCCTGCTTGTATCTCTCGCAGAGAGCCCTGTGGTGCCTGTTTGTGCCCAAGTCTTGGTGCCCTCAGTATATCCTTGCAGAGTAATGTTAAAGGTTGGGCATCATTTGCTCACCCACCCTCAGGTCATGCAGTATAATGTATCTTATGCTCTCTGTGGTCAGATGGTCTCTGCTTACCTCAGTTTCTCCCCCAGCTGCTCCACCTAGTAGCTGAGTGACTTGGGTGCTCTTATGGGTCCCTTTCTGCCTTCAGTCTCTCATTTATAGAAAACAATAAAACATAATTCATAGGATTGTTTTAATAATTAAATCAGGTAATGTGTGCCAACCACTCACTTGATTACTTAGCTCATAAAATAAAATTTTAACTGTTTTTGTTTTTTATTTGTTGCTGTTATCCATAAAATATGGATATTATTGCCTACTCCATACGATTTGAGGAAATCAAGTAAGATCACATCTGTAAAACAGTACAGGGTCTGATAAACATTATGGTGACTATTATCATTATGTGAAATGATTTGAAGACTATGTATATATCCTTTTTAATGTATACATATATATAAACTCATACAAATAAATTTTTTATACTTACACATAAGTGATGAAAATTAAAATTTCAGTATAATTTGAATCAAATGATTTGATCATATACAATTTATTTATATATAAATTATTTGAAGACTTTATACATATATTCTTTTTAATACTCATTTACTTTTATTCAATTTTATCATTTATTTAGCACCCACTAAGTGCTAGGTTTTTATTTGTAATATATAATTTGACTGAGAGTTGTGAATTGAACACTGAATTTCCCAATCAAGATAAGTTTCTTTTTCTCTGTTCTCTCCTTATACTTCCATTTTTTCTGTAATATACGACTTTATTATCTTCTGTTATACAACAGAATAACTCTGACTATATTGTAAACTTCTTGAAGGCAGGTGAACATCCTTTCTTATCCAATCCTAAATAGCTCCACACAGTCTAGGTGAGTGATTTGCTCATGCAAAGGGCTCAGTAAAAGTGCTTTGGGTTGAATCATAGATTTGGCGTCAGGTTCTGTCATTAGCGCTGTGGTTCTTCAAAAGTCACTCCCATGTGTCTTAGCTTCCTCTTCTGTGAAGTGGATGGTTCAGATACAGGAGAGATGGGCAAAATGTATTGTTTGTCCTGTCAAAGCTGACAAATACATAGTGGCTTCTTGGAGTAGAGATGCAGCTGAGATGTGGACCAGAATAGAGATAAAGAGGCCATTGCCACGGACTAAGGTCTGCCTCTGGGAAATTGAAGGAAAGTTGCATGTGACAGTTCCCAGCAGAGGGTTAGCACAATTCCAGGGTGCTTCCAGCTAGAAAATTCTACATTTTTATGAGATCTGCTTATTAATCACTCTAATCCTCCCCTTTTATTTGACACATACTGAGCAAACAGCATTATTCAAATTTTGAAGTAACTTTTTTTTTCATTCTTAGTTTTCTGAAGCTCACAGGGATATACAGCATAGAAACATGCCCATTTAAAACCAGTGACACCAGACAGTCCCCAACCAAGTATATACTTACTTGTGACTTAAGCTGGCAAACCGAGCAATGAGTTCATGAAAAGGTAATTGTGAGAAATCTGGGTATTTGACAATTTTGAAAGTAGATTTTATTTTCAGCAAATAAATAGCTTAGGTGTTTTTAGGAATATACTTTACTGTAGACTCTTTAAAAGCACATAATCTAAAAAAGAATATTAAAAAACACTCATTGGCCTACCATCTCAAGACAACTGCTACTAAAGAGTCATGCTGCCATTTCAGACTTTTTTCCTATTGTTACATGTTGCATATAAGTAAATATGTTTTCTCAACTAAAAGAGAATCCTAGTATATTTTCTATTTCATAATCTGTTTCCTATCAATTTGTGATGAACATCATTTTAACATTCTAGCTCAGTATACGTATATCTATTAAATTATCTTAAACTTAAATTTAATTATTTCATCGTATTATGTTGGGGCTTTGGGAGGACCCTCAAAATAGCAACCATCTTTTATACCTGAGTTCTGAACTATTTGATAAACAAATATCACCTTCATCCCTGATTAAGTTGATATTGGACACAGCAGCTAATAGCTGAAGACTAGTAGACTAAAACTGAACCCCAGAATTAGACAGAATTTTCTCCCCAGCCCTAGGTAGCACTGGACAGGCAGGTGCTAACCCAAAGGAAACAAGGACCCCTGCAGGAATATCATTCTCAAGACATATGAGGGAGGGACTGACTAAGCTCGTCCTGTTCCCAAGCTCACCAGTGAGAGAAGTCACCCCTCCCTTTATATGGAAGAGCAAGAAAGAGGATAACGAGGATTAAATCTTACCCTAGTGGATCATCTCCCTCCACATTAAAGGAGACATCAGAAATAGAGAAGAAGCTCCCCCTAAGGTGTGGATGTGCCATAATTTATATAATCAGTTCTTCTGAGACATTTGGCTTGTTTCCAATCATTCCATTATATCACAAATTATTTTGTCTGGACACAATTATTGTCCCCCACAGATACAAAAAGGATGCTCAGTGTTGTCTGGGATCATGTGGTCAGTGAAAGCTCAATATCCCATACTTCCAAGGCAACTGGGAGATAGCCCAGTACTTCAGGGAGCTGGGAGGAAAGGCTTGATGGCTAAGGTAGGACTTGCAGGGTCTTAACTATAGACATAGAGCAACTGGAAAATTATCCAAGCATCTAAAACAAATGCATAATGATCTGACACAGAGCCAGTGTAAATGTGGCTGGTGAATGATCTCAGCAGAATGGAGTTAAATAGGCAAGATTCCGAAGAGGGGACTTGTTCTTTGTGCTGCCAGCCTGCCTGTAAACACAGATGACTGTCCTTGAAGCATCTCTCTAAGGACTGCCCTGCTTCAGTTCAGCTGGCAGAGACCACGCCTCATCTCCACTTTCTGTAAGACGACAAAAGAAATTACAGACATGTGTCTGCAGAGCCCAAGTCCCTGAGGCTTTTTATTGGAGACTTTGTCATAAACTATGAAGTAGAGAAAACAGCACCCATGTGTCAGGGACGAGACTCGGTCGGATGGTGGGGCTTGGCAGCCTTCCTCACAGACTGCCAGCCCCATCTGAAGATGGATGTTTCATTGACAGCAGGCACTTCTGATGTGTCAAATCCCACACTAACGGATCACTCTCACTTTCTCGTTTCCGGCCTAATGGTCTGCAGTGTGTAAGTAATGTTTCCCACCCTTCTTCATGTCTCAAAGCCCTGCTGTTTGCTTTCACTTGAGATATATTTACAATCTTGCCTTTTTGGGGGTCAAATGTATGATGTGCTTTACTTAGCTGGGATCTGCTAAGATGCTGTAGGTAATTCTTTCCCTAAGAGTTCCTTGACTGGACAGTTTTGTAACAAGTCTTAATTCAGTGCTGGTGGTGTGCTTCAGTAAGGAAAACAAAACAGCCCCAAAGATGATGGAAGCAGATGGCAAAGGCAGGGGCAGCTCTGGTTCATAACAGACGACAGTCAGGGCACAAGGAAAACTTCAGGACTGGCACTGACAGAGGATGCTTTTATTTATCTATTTATTCCTCCTAGCATGTAGGTAGCAGGTGGTTAATGTACGTGGGCCTCTGTATTAACTGCTTTGTGTTATATGCTTGAATGATACACAAAAGAACAAAACATATTCCCTGTTCTCAAAGGGTTTAAATATAAAACATGAATACAGTTATAATAATAAGATAATACATGATACATGTGAAATGGGATAGCTTACTGGGATGTTAACTTTTCTTGTTTTCACCCTTTTTTTTTTTTTTTTTTTAAGTTAGAGTCTCACGCTGTCGCCCAGACTGGAGTGCAGTGGCCGCTCCCGGCCACTGCAGCCTCGCTTGCTGGGCTCCGGCGATCTTTCCGCCTCAGCCTTCCACGTAGCCGGAATTACAGGCATGCGCTACCATGCCCGGCTGATTTTTTGATTTATTGTAGACATGAGGTCTCGCTGCCCAGGTGGGTCTCGAATCCGTGGGCTCAGGCAGTCCACTCACCTCAGCCTCCCAAAGGCGCAGGATTACAGGCTGAGCCACTGAGCCCTGCTTGTTTTCACTCTTATTATCCCGTCTTCCCAGAGAGTTGTTTGAACTCTGTATCCTCTCTTGCGCCAGGAAAGGCTCTTTTGAGGAGAGCAGAGTCGAGTCGTATCATGCAGGCCATGTATTGGCCAACCAAGCCTTAGATTATGTGTCCTAGAGGATGAGATTAAACCAAGTAAACTTGTTAAGTGATCTCATGAATGTTCATTTTTCATTTTAGCAATGTTTATTGAGTATGACCTTAAAGCTGGACATTTCATTTCTAAAATGTCACAATTGTTGTAGTAGTTATTATTATCGTTGCCCCCATTAAAGAGACAAGTAAGCTGAGGCCCAAGGAGTTGAAAAAGCTTTTTCCAGTTTTCACTGTTGATTAGTGGCAGAGAGAGGATTAAGCCCATGCTTTTCTCCACTTCAGCCGCTTTCCATGAATAAAAGTTTTGGATGGTGAGACCACAAGCAGTTGCTTACATTTTATCAAGAATCAGTTGCACCATTGTTCTCAAATTTGATCTCACCTCTGTCTTTAACTACTCTTGTAATTTTGGACCAGTTATTTCTCCCTTTGCATTTTACTCTTCTTATTTGCAAACCGAAGCCTTTGATCTGACAAACTTCTGATCTCTGCCCCATGGAAAGTACATCAAAAAGAGGGTTCAGAACAATTATCTAAGGAGAAAGAGGAACTGAAATTCTTGAATGTAAGGTTCAGAAGAATGAAGGAGTCAAAGACTTCACTTTCAGAAAGAGCATATTACTTTGAAGATAAATTTGCTGTCTTGTCTGTCTTCAGAAGCCTGGTGTGTAGAACAGTGCCCAGCATATAGTAAATTCTCAATAAATACTTATTGGCTGTATACAGTTTACATTGTAGGAGCTACAATTTAAGTCACACACTAAAGAAAAATGTGATTGATGCTAAAGTTAATTATAGAAATGAGATATGGAAAGGAACTCAGAAATCTCCTCTTCTGTTATTCTCAAAATTAGGCAAGTGTTCATTTTTTTGATTACTTAAATGACTGTTTCCTAAAATATATTTTATGATAGGCTGGTCGTCAGGATCTTATGTGATGAAAGGATTTTATGATCAAATAAGTTTAGCAAATATTCATTCATGCTATCCTTCTTCTTAAAGATTTGGTAAATATGTTAGCATATCAAAGATCCTAAAAGTTCTGCAAAAAATAAGTCCATTTAGCTTCATTTCCACTATCCCTCTCTCTTAAAATGTGTATATTTTTTATTGTGCATATTAACATCCATGGACTAAACTTTGTGAAGCACTGAGTTAATTATAGCTAGTTCTGGGAAAGGAAAATTGAATAAATAATTTCCAAAGGTCCTATTTATCATTATAATAACATTTGGGTATTAAAAATGCTAGACAACCCCCACCCCTTAAATATTTGGAGAGAATATTTTATTCTATTTTACTCAAACATTTAATATTTGGAATCTTATTTTTAGAATCAAACATCTGTAGTTTTTTTGCAGTCATTTTCTTGTTTCCACACAGTATTTTATAATTTAGGGGACATCAAGTTGCTTTCAAAGATATATCGCTCCCTTTCTCTGGAAAAATAATATTATACAATGTTGAAGACAGAGAATTTAAATCCATATATTTTTTGGACATCTACTTTCTAAGGAGGGTGATCTTTTGAGCTGAGGAAAATGGGTTCCTTTACATTGATATATATGAGCAATTTAACTGAAAGGCATTGTGTGCTAGTGGCTGTTACCAAGAAAGCAAACATGGTTATGAAAAGTCTGAATCACAGAAGCTCTTGGAGGCAGTGAAGTGCCCCAGAATAAGCAGTCATCTTGGGACCAGAATACCTGGGTTTCTCTGCCACGTTTCCCCTTACTAGCTATGGTGCCTAGGACAAGTTACTTCATCTCACCCCAGTGTTCTGGTGAGGACCAAATCATTTAGTGCATCTAGTAATACTCTGTAAACCTAAAGTATAACCCAATTATCAAGTTGAGTCACCATGACAGCCATCTAGAAAGTTGGGATGACTAGACATATGCAGTATGAGCTTATTCCATGTGTAATTTCTAAACACTCAGAATATAGGACTTATAATTCCAAATTTCATGCTCTTTCAAAAACTACTGAAACATTTTGCCTTCACATTATCTCAAGTTTTGCTTCTTGATGTTTACTGCAGAAGCTCTCCCATCTAGAAGCCCAATCCTCAATTCTCAAATTCTGCTTGAATGTTGTCCCTAAAAATGTTTGAAGTTTGAAGTATTAAAAGTTGTACCTCTAGCACCATGTCTAAAATTGCAAGTGTCATTTGCTCATTTTCCAGGTTCCTTTATAAGTGAGTGGCACCATTATTCACCTAGTAGGCATTATTCACCAACTATTTGCCCAACACTACTTCCTGGACAATAATATCTTTGATTCCTCTATATCCTTCACCATCCCCAATAAATCAATCACTTAGCAATATCTCCTGAATGTATTTACTTGGTTACAGCCCTTTGGATGTTGAATTTTGTGCCCCTAAAAATATGTTTGGGTCCTAAACCCCAGCACCTATGAATGTGACCTTATTTAGAAAGATGGTCTTTACGGATGTAATCAAGTTAAAATTATACTGGAGCAGGGTTGGCCCTGATCCAATGACTAGTATCTTTCAGAAAAGAAGAGAATTTTGATATAGAGACAGTAACACACCAGAAGACTACCATGTGATGACAGAGGCAGAGATTGAAGTCTGCAAGTCAAGGAACACCAAGGATTGCTGTAACTACCAGAAGCTAGGAAGAGGTACAAAGGATCTCCCCCAGAGCACTCAGAGAGAGGATGGTCCCGCCAAAACCTCGCTTTGGGATCCTGGCCACCAGCGCTGTGAGAAAATATATTTCTGTTGTTTGAAACCAACACATTTGTGATGCTTAGTTACAGCAGCACTAGGAAACCAAAACACTCTCTCACTATCGTTTTCCTAGTTCATGTACCCATCACCTCTTGCCTGGATGGCTGGCTGCAAATGCTGTCCGTGAGATTTCTCTGTTCCTGCCTTGACTCTCTCCCTCCCCAACATGTTCCATTTTGTACACAGCAACCTGAGTGATCTCAGGAGGGTTCATTCAGATTGAGTTACTTTCCTGACTAAAATTCATTGCTTTGGCCATTGCCTTGCTAAGCTATGGTGTGACCATGTGTTCTTTGAGCTATGGCCAGACCACGTTTTCTTAAGCTTTGGCCCCCTCCCCTGCCTTGGGGAGGTGAATCTTCTCTCTCTCTCTCATTCCTAATTTAGTTTTTAAATAAACTATATTTCCTAATCTAAAAAAAAAACAACTCATTGCTCTTGAGATAAAATCTCCATCCTTCTGAACATAACTTATCTTCCCATTCTACTCCTTTTCTTTTAACTTAGTTTTAACTTGCCCAACTTACATGACATTTCCACTTCCTTGTTTGACCTCATTAGACAAGAAACTTCATGGGGAAAATCCTGGGTCTACCTTCATCACTGCGATCTTCTTAGACACGGTCCTATGGTGGACACAGCAGACATATAAACATTTGTTGTGTTTATTGACGCATTGTCCCCTGAGTGTAGACGTAGAGACTAAGGCTCAGTGTTTCCACAAAATCTAGGCTAAATGTGGTACACTTGCAAGTGTTATGGCTATGCGTAGTTCATATTTATTCCCAGAACTATCTTTGCAACAACTCTTAGAGATGGGAACTTTTATTATCTTCCTTTGCAAGTGGAGCAACCAAGGCATAAGAGGAAGGAGATTTGCCTAAGATCAAAGTCATATCCCTAGTTAGTTATAGACCCAGAGTTTGAACCCGGGTAGTCTGACTTCAGACTTCATGGTTTTAACATATCTTCTTTTTCCCAGGCTACTTTGGGTCAAAAAGCCAGATCTGGTTTCGGGCCATACATTGGAAGGGCACATGTCTTTTGTATTTTGTTTCTGGGTATATAGTCACTGTATAGAAATATACATTGCTCACATACTTTCTGCACAGCTCTTTGCTGATGTCTAGATGACAAAGTTCAATTCTTCATTCAACATCATTTAGTGAGCACCTACTATACACCAGGTTCTATGGTAGACACTGGACATGCAGAGTTGATCAAACCAGGACTTGGACTCAGGAGCTGACATTCTGATAGGGAAAACAGCCAAGCAAATGAAAATATTATAGTTAAGTGTGATTAATGCAATCATGCATTTGTATCCAAGATAAAGTGCTGGTCTTGGGAGTGCTGGACTCATTCATGCCATGAAAAGGGAGACACAGGAAAGACTTCTGGCTGTTGAGCAGGGAAAGATTTTTTTAAAAAGTACCTGCCAATGGAGGAGGGCAAAGACTTATTAATATAAAATGTCAAAGTGTTTGGTTTTTTTATTATTTAATTCTAAGCAGTTCCGTAGTGTCTAGAACTCCTGAGCTCAAGCAATCCTCCCACCTCAGCCTCCCAAAGTGCTGGGATTACCGGTGTGAGCCCCTGCACCGCAATTCAGTAATGTCAAAACAAAACAAAGAAGGCAGAGGACTAGCCAGAGAAAAGGGCTGGAGCCAAAAGATAATGAGGTATCTATATCATTCTAGAGAACCTGGATTTTGCCAAGAGCATTATACAATTACTGAAAAATTTAATGAAGAGAGAGTTACAAAGACTTTTACTTCAGAACGACCGAGTGGGTGGCCTCCTTACATTATAAAAAGTAAATTATGTTTCTATCACATGCTTTCATGTGCATTTTATGTGTGTATGAATTGTATGTGTTTTCTTATATGAATGCGGGTGCACAAATACTGCTATGATTCAGATGAACTTCATGATATTGCCATTTTTATAGGCCAAAAAAAAGGTCAAATATCACAATTTTCAAAAGTTTGACCTATGACGTATAATGTGATAGAAGAACAAATTGTGAAGTCAAAAATCTTAGGGCTGGCTCTTAGTGTCTTAGTTTAAGTTGTTCAGAATCAGATTGACACAAGGACTCAAGATGAAGGAGTTTCTGGCAGGGCAAGCTGATTGGGGAGAAGACAAAGGAAGATAGCCCACAAAAGGGTATGCTAGCAAACCAGCTACAACAGAAGGTAGCTGAAACTTGATCTCATTGAGCAAATGTGGAAGTATGTATAGACATGCCTCTCAGAGGCATCACCCAAAGGTGAGGGGGTGGGGGTATTTATACACTGACTCCTAGCACTAGCTGTCATGGTGACCTTCAGAGTTACAGAGAAAGCTCCCCTCCCTCGTGAATTAGATTCAGATATTCCAGTTAGAAGTCAGTCAACACACAATAAAATGATGAGATCCAAGGAATATGGTCAGCCACACACCAGCCTTGAGCAGCTTCCTTTAATGTCTTTGACGTTCATTTTTGTACTAGCAACATGGGGACTAAAATACCTACACCCGAGGAGGATTAATACACTTTATTGTGATCTAAACAAATACCACTAACATAATATATTTCTAGTGCACAAACACCAAATAAATAGCAGTCTTGAAATTTGCAAAACAACTTTGCTTTTCATCTAGGCCTTCTCCTTACTGAGCCTTCATTCCCACTCCCAGAGAAGTTCAACAGGTAAGTTATGTGAACCGAGAACCTTGAACTCCACAGGACAAGCTCTTAGCATGGAAAAGCAGCATATACCTCTCCACTGTGTTCCTTTCAGTCAAATACAGCCCACTTATCACTAATAATATTTCTGCTTCTTCATCCAAGGAGGATGTCAGTAGCAGGGTCACTTGTGTGGCCTATAGAGAAAGCTAGCTCTGTTTCCATGGTGTCATGCTAAGAATTCTGGATTGTGTCTGCAGCAAGAGGAGTTCAGATCTCAGGGGTGGCCAGCTGCTCTGCACTGATGCCTAAGCAAAGGGGAATTTAGATTTTTCAGGGTGAACACAGAGAGTCCTGAATCACAGGTCCACACCTGGCAGAAAGACTAGGCAGGCGTGCCCTTCCACTTTAAAACAACTCCCCTGCTAATGTCTGAAATTCCACTACTAACAATACATTTCTTTGTGTGAGAAATTCCTCTCCATCTCTCTAAATTGAACTATAATTATATATGGTGAAATGCACAGATCTTAAGCGTAGAACTTGGTGAGATTTGACAAATGTATGTAGCTATGTAACCGATGGCACTGCCAAAATACTAGAACATTTCTGTCAACCCAGAAGGAACCCTTCTGCCTTTTTTAATCTTTTCATGACAACCATTATTTTCATATCTAGTCTCATAAGTCAATTTTGCCTAATCTCAAAATTCTTGTAAACAAACCATAAAATGTGCATTTCTTTGTGTCTGACTTCTTTTGTTTAGCACAATAATTTTGAGATTCATTTATACTGTTGCGTATAAGAATGGTTTGTTCTTTGTTACTGCTGAGTAATATTTCATGGCATAATATACCACTATTTGTTTATCTTTTTTTCCTGGTGATGTACATTTGGTTTGTTTTCCTTCATTTCATTCTATTTTTTACTATTATTGTTACCCAGTGTAATGCCTACATGACATAGTTGAATTTCTACTTTTATCTAAGCCTTCTTATCTTTTAAGAAACAGAAAGGCCTTCAGACAGAAGTTCCCCTCTTGACCAGACCAGTTAAAACCAATAGGATCCAAGATGGCAACTCACATGACCTCTAAAGAACATCTAACCTCATAAGATGCTTTCCATATGAAATAATACACCCTTCAGCAGCCATGACAGAAAAAGACAGACTGACAACGGAGAGAAAAGGGGCATGATCTGAATTTCAGAAAATCTCCATTCATTCCCAGAAAAGACATGAATTATCCTCCCCTCACTTTTAATGTCCAATTCCTTCATTAACGAAAGCCTATATTTTAACCCTCCTGCCTCCTACACAGTGTTCCAGTTTCTCCAAATCTGTGGCTATGGAACAAAAGCCTGCACTTTCAGTTTTGTATATTGGCTTCATGACACTGGACAGGAAAGAATCCCATTTGGGGAGTAAAGTCAACTTTGTTGGTAGCATTATGAACACAACTGACACGAACCTTCTTGCACAAATACTTTCATAGACAGATGGAAATAGTCAAGGACAAATGCTTTCATTTCCTTTGGTAAAATATCTTGGCATGACACTCTACAAAATAAGGTACACAAATATCCAATAAAGACATGTAAGGATGTCCAACATCATTAGTCATATAAGAGATGTCAATTCAAATCACTATGAGATACCACTATATCCCACTAGAATGACGAAAACTTATAGTCTTTGAAAAGGCTAATGTATCAGTAAAGAAAAGTATTCTTTTAAGTATTAATGTTTTTGTTAGAAAAGCTCTGAAACACACAAAAACAGAAGACCACTGTAATGAAAACTCATGTATTTATTTCATAAATTCACAAATAAGCAACATTTTGCCATAGTTACCCGATGCCATTTTCCAACAATAACCAATGATCACGCCCTCATTCAATTCTGACACTTTCCGGAGTCAGTTCACACCCCCAAGTCAAGGGCTCAGTCTCACAAGTCAACCCGCACTTCGAATGCCAGTCTCAAGCAGTTATTCCTGGTCAACTACAGACTTGAGAGTTCCCAGGCTACCTTCTTTAGCTTTGACCGTTTTATTGTAACAAATACAACCCAGGAGGAGCCAAATAGAAGAGATGCATAGGGCAAGGTATGGGGGTCAGGAGTAGTGCAGAGCTTCCATGCCCTTGCCAGGTGTGCCACCCTCCAAGCACATCCATGTGTTTATCAATCCTAAAGCGTCCAGAACCCCACCATTTAGGTGTCTTCTATAAGGTTTTATGACATAGCGTGAATGTGTAAATCCTTGGCCACTCATGCTTGAACTCACTCTCTAGCCCCTCTTTCTTCCTTGGAGGTCCTAGAGTGGAACTGAAAGTTCTAACCCTCTAATCACAAGGTTGGTTTTGCTGATGGCCAGCCCCCATCCTGAAGCTTTCTAGGGATTCCCTATGAGTCTCCTCATTAGATAAACTTAGGTGTAGTTAGAGGGTGCTTGTTATGATAACAAAAGAGAGTTCCTATCACTCAGGAAATTCCAAAGGTTTTAGAAGCTCTGAGTCAGAAATAGGGGACAAAGACTAAATATTTTTTGTTATACCACATACCTCAACTATGCCTTATTAGTGACTTTATCAATTTTTCCTTTTTAAAATTTTTGCTGTAGTATTTTATTATTATTATTATTATTTTGTGTTGGAGACTCACTCTGTCCCCTGGGCTGGAGTTCAATGGCATGCTCACGGCCACCACAGCCTCACACTCCTGGTCTCAGGTGATTCTTCTGCCTCAGCCTTCCAAGTAGTTGGAATGACAGGCATGTGCGACCACGCCTGGGTAATTTTTTGATTTATTGTAGAGACAAGGTTTCGCTAAGCTGCCCAGGCCAGTCTCGAACTCCTAGGCTCAGGCAATCCTCCTGCCTCTACTTCCCAAAGTTTTGGGATTACAGGCGTGAGCTGCCACCCCTGGCATTTGCTATAGTATTTTAAAGAAAATCCCCTATGTAACATTATTTTACCTTTCATACCATTTTGTACCTACTGAACAATAATAATGTGTCATCTGATATCCTCTCCATGCTTAGATTTCCCTAATCATCTAAAAAATATCTTCATAATTAATGTACACAGTGCATTTGGTTGTAATATATGTTGATCTCTTTTCTTTTCTAGAGGAGTCCCTATTCTAGCCCCTCCCTTCTTATGCATTGAATTATTAAAGAAACCAAGTAAACTCTCCATGTAATCCACATTGATTGTTTCTTATAACATAATTTCTCTGGTTCCTCCGTCTCTGTCTTTTCTTTAAACAAGAAGGTAGATCTAAAAGATTCAGGTTCATGTTTTTAAAGGAAGAATACTTCATAGGTGGTTTTATTTATTTTGAAAAGTGTTTTCTGAGCATCTACCATGTTTTCGGTCCTGGGAGTTACAAAGGTAGATACCGTATGTCATAGTCTTGCCGTTAAAGATGTTGCAGCTCAGTTGGTGAGAAAGGCAGGTAAAACAGTTAATATAATCGTATAAATGGAGGATTTGGGTGGGGATAGAAATTTTTACAGAGGCATTAAGGCTACACTAGGAAGTGATAAAAGAGCTGGCGCTGGAGAGAACGGGAGAGCCTGCTGTTCAAAGGAGAGAAAGTAGGGGAGAACTTGCTAAGCCAAGAATCTGTGTTTCTACAGGAGATATATACAAATACTAGAATAGATTGTTAGGGCCTTAAAGGACAAATCAAAGAACTGGGACTTTATCTTTTGAGCAATGGTTGGCCTGGGAAGAATTTTTTTTACGTGGTGGAGTGAGAGAAAGGGAATGAGGGTGTGGGGTGGGATCGTCAGCCCCAAGTGTAATTCTTAGAACCTTAGTGTGAATGGACTTACTAGGAATTGCTCTTCCACCCAAGGTGGGCTTCATAAGTCCTATTTTCATTTCTTAGAATGTGGCTCCAGACGAAAGCTGACATTTGGCATTTTAAATGACTCATGTCATGTTTACTCTGCCCTTTGCCCCATTAAGTGGCCTTTGTAACCATGGAAACAGTTCAGGCTCTCAATCTAGCAGAAGATAAAGAACAGAAATACAGTGTTGTGTGGACTATGCAGATAATATTAACCCCCTTTTTCCTAGACTGCTTGGTCATTCTAATCAAGGTGTAGTGACAGAAGCCAATCACATAGTTCAACTGCCTGATGTCCAGCCAGTAGCTGACTTCTGTAGCCCATTTTTGATGTTAATGATTGGAAGAGTCATGGTGGAATACAGGCTCTGGTTCTGGAAAACTGTAAAACTGACTCAAATAAAGAAACTGACTGGAAGTGCTAAAGCAAGGACAAGAAAACTACCTGTCATCTCACTGCAAAGCCGTGACCCTTGATTCACTCACTCTTCCTGGCTGCATTTGGAGGCTGGAGGCCAAATGTGAGATTATTACAAAATACTGATTTCCAGCCCATACATATACCCAATTTCATCACGGTGAGACTTAGGTAGCATTTTTTTTTCAAAATGACCAGGTGATTCAAACACAATTGAGTTTTCAAACAACTGAGCTAGCCAAGCAAAGGAAAATCAACTCAGACGGGAAGGCAGGGAGGGTGTGGTTTAAATCTAAGACCAGGAACTCAACTTTCTCAGCAGCCTAGTAAGAGTTCAGAGAGGAATCCTCTCTGCTTTTGTAGTCCCTTTGATAGGCTATGTGTGATTACAGAAGTGCAACTGCTGTAATTCTCAAGAGATCCTACATAGCAAAGGTGATGAGAAAGAATCAGAGCTACTTCACATCGTTACCCAGCATTGGCCTGTAGAATGAATAGTGTGGCAAAGTGGGTGTAATCACGCCCAAGAACATTTTAAAAAATCAATTAAGGAAAAAAATGTAATTCAATTAGACTTAAAGCACAATCAACAGTAATTATTAAGCCAGCTTGCCCTTTGGCCCACTTCCTTGTAGCTGGTCACTGCTTACTACCTGAAGATAATGTAGCCCTTGTCATGAGACTCTTTGTTCTATAGATAAAATCTAAGACGTTGTAGATGATAAGCTTTTCCTTTGAGTCTCTCCTTGAAGTTCTACATACCAACAAAACTATCAACGCCAGCTGGTCTGTAGGGCTCAGGAAGAAGCTCACTCATGAAAGAATAAGGTTTTCGTATCCTGATGATTTCACCTCTTTACCCCAACCAATCCAAGATCCCAGTTTTCCAACCTCTTACACTCCTTCATCCCTTTAAAGACCCTTTCCCAGAGCCCCTTGCCCAAACAGATTTGAGGATTGAGAATTCCACCTGTTTTTTTGTTCAGTGGTCTTGCGGTTATTAAATTCTTTCTCTGTGGCAAACCTCACCATCCCAGTATATTGATCTATTGCTGTACAGGGTGTAGGAACCTGGCAGTCCTGTAACATGAGCATCCAGTAGCACCTCACTGGAGAGAGAAGTGCAGCATCTACATCTGCGAGCCTTTTGGTTTTAACTCTTCTTAGTGTTCTTTAGTGAATAGCTCTGACCATACAGTCAAAAGTCGCTTAAGAATTTTAGCAGGCAACAAAGAGCATGTGCTCCAAATAAAAGCAAATAATTACATAATAAAAAACAACTCAAGCTTCAATCTACCATGTTTTTAGGGTACTCAGTGAAGAACTATTTGCCAAGCACAATATGGAAGTTCTGTTGGACTCTACTAAAGAAATATGCACACTGTTTTGCAAAAGATTGATGATACCACATGTTAGTATCAGGAACTCTAACTTTGAATGTTTTTTCTTTTTTCCTGTAAATTCTTACCATCTCTTTGTGCTTTATTTTACTTTTTCAAGTTTTTATTTTAGATTCAAGGAGTACATGCGCAACATCTGTTGTTCCTTGACTTTTTTGTAACAGCCATGCTGGGTGTGAGGTGATAGCTCGTTATGATTTTAATTCACATTTCTCTGATTATTACTGATGTTGAGTATTTTTTATGTTTCTATATACACCTAGAAAGTAAATTAGAGAGAGTCAGAGAGAGAGCGAGATGGAGAGGGGAGATTCACCTCCCCAAGGTAGGGGAGGGAGGTGTGTGTTTATTGCATCGCTATATTGTGCTGTGGTGGGGATTGGGTCTCAGTTGGCCCATTCTGCAGACAGTGAACATTATACTCAGTAAGTAATTTCTGAACCATTTCCTCCTCCCTACTTCGCCATTATTGGTGTCTTCAGTGCCTATGATTTCCATCTTTGTGGCCATTTAGCTCCCACAATTCAGTGATAACATGCAGTGTTTGCTTTTCTGTTTCTGAGTCAGTTCCCTTGGGATGATGACCCCCAACTCCATCCATGTTGCTGCAAAGGACATAATTTCATTCTTTCTTATGACTGTGTAGTATTCCATGATGCATATGTACCACATTTTCCTTATCCAGTCAGTTGTTGGCGGGCATTTAGCCTGGTTCCATGATTTTGCTATTGTGAATAGTGCTGCAATAAACATACAAGCGTGGGTGTCCTTTAAATATAGTGATTTGTTTTCCTTTGGGTAGATCTCTAGTAGTGGGATTGCTGTGTTGAATGATAATTCCATTTTTGGTTCCTTGAGAAATCTCGACACCATTTTCCACAGAGGTTGAACTAGCTTACCATCCCACCAACAGTGAATGAGCATTCCCTTTTCTCTACAACTACGACAACATCTCTTGTTCCTTGACTTTTTTGTCATAGCCATTCTGGGTGCGAGATGATAGCTCGTTGTGGTTTTAATTCGCATTTCTCTGATTATTACTGATGCCGAGTATTTTTTCATATGTTTCTTGGATGTTTATACGTCCTCTTTTGCAAAGTGTATATTTTCATATTCTTTACCCACTTTTTGATGGGATTGTTTGTTTTTTCAAGTTGATTTGTTTGAGTTCCTCATAGATTCTGTATATTAGCCCTTTTTCTGAGGGATAATTTGCAATTATTTTCTCTCATTCAGTAGGCTTTCTGTTCACTCTGTTGATTGTTTCTTTGTTGTGCAGAAGCTTTTTAGTTTAATTAAGTCTCATTTGTCTATTTTTTTTTGCAATTGCTTTTGGGGTCTTCATTATAAATTGTCTAGGACAACATTTAGTAGAGTGTTCCCAGGTTTTCTTCTAGCATTTTTGTAGTTTCAGGTTTTATATTTAAGTTTTAATCCATATTCAGTTATTTTTTACACATGGTGAGAGGTATGGATTCAGTTCCATTCTTCTGTATATGGCTAGCCAATTTTCCAATACCTTTTATTTAACAAGGTGTCCTTTCCCCATAGTTTATTTTTGTCAGCTTTGTCAAGATCAGCTGGTTGTAGGTATGTGGTTTTTTGGGGTTTTTTTTGAGTTGGCGTCTCACTCTGTAGCCCAGACTGGAGTGCAGTGGCCACTTCCGGCCACCGCAGCCTCGCCTGCTGGGCTCCGGCGATCCTTCCGCCTCCGCCTTCTGAGTAGCCGGAATTACAGGCATGCGCTACCACGCCCGGCTGATTTTTTGATTTATTGTAGAGATGAGGTCTTGCTGCCCAGGCGGGTCTCGAATCTGCGGGCTCAGGCAATCCACTCACCTCCCAAAGGCGCGGGATTACAGGCTGAGCCGCCGATCCCGGCTCTGTAGGTATGTGGTTTTATTTCTGTGTTCTCTACTCTGTTCCATTGATCTATCTGTCTATTCGTGTACCAGTGTCATGTCATTTTAGTTACTATGGCCTTGCAGTATAATTTGAAGTTGGGCTGTGTGATGCCTCTGCAATTATTCTTTTTGTTTAGAATTGCTTTGACTAATTAGGTTACTTTTTGGTTCCATGTACATTTTAAGATTTTTTTTTTTCTAGTTCTGTAAAGAATCAAGTTGGTATTGTGATAATGATTGCATTGAATCTATGGATTACTTTGGGCAGTATGGTCATTTTAATAATATAGATTATTCCAGTCCTTGAACATGGAATGTTCTTTGATTGTTTGTGTTATCTACGATTTCTTTTATCAGTGTTTTGTAGTTCTCCTTGTAGAGATCTTTCAACTCGTTGGTTAGGTGCATTCCTAGGTATTTGTGTGTATGTGTGTGGCTAGTGTTAATGGGATCGAGCTCTTGATTTGGTTCTCAGTTTGAGCATGGTTGGCATATAGAAACACTACTAGCTGGGCTCGGTGGCTCAGCCTGTAATCCCGCGCTTGGGAGGCTGAGGTGAGTGAATTTCCTGAGTCCGTGGGTTCAAGACCCACCTGGGCAACTTGGTAAGATCTCATCTCTACAATAAATAAATAAAGAAAAAAAAAATTAGCTGGGCGTGGTAACCTGTGCCTGTAGTTCCAGGTACTCGGAAGGCTGAGGTGGAAGGATCGCCAGGGCCCAGCAGGTCGAGGTTGCGGTGGCTGGGAGCTTGCCACTGCACTCCCGTCTGGTGACAGAGTGAGACTCCAACTCAAAAAAAAAAGAAAAACAAAGAAACACTCCTAACTTTTGTACACTGATTTTGTATCCTGAGAACTTACTGAAATTGTTTATCAGGGTTAGAAGCTTCTTGGAGGAGTCTTTAGGGTTTTGTAGGTATATCATCATGTCAGCCACAAAGAGGAATAGTTTGGTTTCCTCCTTGACAATTTGGATGCCTTTTATTCCTTTGTTTTATCAATTGCTCTTCCTAAGACTTCCAGTACAATGTTGAATAAGAATTGTGAGAGTAGGCATCCCTGTCTGAGACCAAATGCTTTAAACTTTTCTCGATTAAGTATGATGTTGTGAGTCAAACTTGTGTTTATTGATAAACTGGATGTCTGCAAAAGGAATTGCTTGTGAAATATCAAGAATTGTAGATAAAGATTTATAAAGGTAAGTAAAATTCAAATATAAAACAATCAATCAGAAAATATTATTAGATACCCAGTTTGTATTTCCCTACTTTTTCCCCCATGATGCATTTCACCATCTAACATACTAATGCTTTACTCACTTATTAAGCATATTGTTTGTATTTCTCCTCTTGTTCCTGAATATAAGCTCTTTTGTTTGTGTGTTTAGGATTGTCCCAAATCCTAGCTCAGTGCCTTGTACGTAGTAGTCATTCAGAACTATTTATTGAATGAATGCATGAATAAAAGGTGAGTGGGTTATGGATTCCTGGGAACTAGTTCATTTTAACAAAATGAGCTAGGGTTTGAGTTATAAACCCAAGTTGTAATTTCTGGCTTAATGCAACCCCCTTTGGGTTAATAGGAAGCAAGAGAAGTTAGTTTAACATAGGATAATAGGTAGGTACTTTCAGGAAGTAAATCAATATCAGCAGTCAGCATGGTTAGCAAAGAAAGCAAACTAGTTTATGTTCTTGATGCCTATTTTCATCTAGTTCAGCATGCTGGAAACATTTTTTTTTTTTTTTTTTACTTTGAGATCTTTCTCTTTAGATCATTAAAACCATTTTACTTTATTTGCAAACCAACTCATTGATGGTATTGTGATCTGTGATCATTAGAAATTGGAGACAGAGAGATTGACTTTAGATTGTAGATTGTAGGGGATAAAAGATATCTTTCCTCATCTATCTTTAGGTTCATAGCTGAGACACTTATAACCAAAGGCAGATTAACAGCAGAAATGCATACAAATGTATTTCATGATGCAAACAAATAGTTTTCTTCTGTGAATCTGAATTTGGGAAGAAAAGGACAAGGAAAAGTTTTTGCTTTCCTTTCTTCACTGGACACTAAAGGTAGATATTGGGAAGAGCTGATCCTGGAAAGGATTCTTACGTTTTGCTGGCTTGTTGCTCCTTATGCCAAGGTCCTATCTGCAGGCTCCAAAATGACAAGTTTCTCAGCTTTTCCATCTGGAGTTAGAAGCTGTAGAGGGAAAAATAAATATTTTTCTTTATTATCACTGGGTGTATGGCTGGGGTCCTATAACAAAAGATAGATTAACAAGAGAAAAGCATACGCATTTATTTAATATAAGTTTTACATGGCATGGGAGCTTTCAGGAATAAAGGCCCAAAGCACAGGAAACCTGTATATTTTTATGTTAACTTTGACGAATTGGATAGTTGTTAAGAAGTGTAATTGGACAATAGTGGTATAATCTAATGGCAATACACTGAGAAGAACTTAGCAAGACTTGTTTGTTCAAATTCTTCTCTGGGTCCCTGTGTCTTAGAGATAACAGCATTTCTTCCCCTCTGCTATATGGAGACCACCTCTCGAATGAGGGTCTTATGATTTGCTTTAGAGGAAGGTCAGATAATTATTTTATGATCTGTATCAGGAAAGAAGGGAAGGAGAAAGTCAGAGAGACCCCCCTACTTCTGCTGCTTTCTCAAATGCCAAGGTGCCATATTTTGTCGTAGCAGTGACCTCCTCAAGAGCAGTGACTCATTCTTCGGGTCTAGCACACAGAATGGACTTTTATGTATAGTTTCTAAACGGAGCCCCATGACTTGTCCACAGGTCATAAATGGAAGAGTCAAGATTTGAAACCAGATCTGTTCTCTTTCCATGGCCCTGGTTGATAATCGTGATTCCTGGAATTTTTTGAGTGTTGTCTGTGCTAGGCTCTATTCCAAACACTTCAAATTTATTAATGCAAGTTTGCAGTGAGAAGGAATTTGAATCTAGGCTGTCTTCCTCTAGAGCCAAGCTTCTTTGTTGTTATATTTGTGTTTTAGTGTTCCCGAGAAAATTTTCTGATCTTTTTTTTTGGTTTTTTTGCATGTAAAACACTATCCAGAAATTGTATTTAGGCTCGAGTAATTGGTATTCAATGTATCGAGTTATGGATTCATGAAAACTAGCTTTTAGGATTTTAGCTTCATTTTGAAATGTATGCTATAATTTTAAACTTACTAAATGCTAGCAATCTGTTTATTTTTATAAAATGTTGGCATTTTTTATTCACTTATTTTGGAAAAATTTAAACATACACAAAAGAGAACAAATAATATAATGAACTCATATGTAGCTATCAGTCAATTTTAACGATTATCAATCAACTTATGACCAATTTTTGCATGCTTCTACCCATTTCCCATTCTCTTATTACTTATGAAGCTAATTTTCATTATTATGCCATTTTACCTATAAATACTTTATAATATATTTAAGAAAGATAAGAATTCTTATAAAAACGTAACACCAATTTTACTACTTTGCATAAAATAGCAATGAATTCTCAATATCAAGTTACCAGTCTTACTCAATTTTCCAACTGTTTCATAAATGTCTCTCTTGTAAATACATTCTATTTGTTCGAATCCAAATTCAAATAAGATCCGTATACTGTGATTATTTGATAGGTGTTTCAGGTTTATTTTATTCTATAGAGTGCTCCTCTCTCTTTTTGTCCTTCTCTTTCTCCATCTATCTCTTTTACAATTTTTAAAAAAATTTCTTATATGTTATTCTTAAGGAAAGCAAAATACACAAACATAAAATTTACCATCTCAATCATTTTTAAGTGTCCAATCCAGTGGCATTAAGTACATTCACATTGTTTTGTTTGTTGTGCAATCATCACCACCATCCAGCCACACAACTCTTTTCGTTTTGCATAACTAAAACTCTGTAACTACTAAATAAGAATTCCTAATCTTAACATTTTTTTGACTTTTATTTTTCTTTCTTAATTTGTCAGCATCAGATTCCACATTGCTTATTTAAGAAACCAAGTGTTTCTTGGTTTTACTTTGGGCCTATGAAATCTTCATAACTGCTAGATTCATCTCAATTGTGAAATCCCCTAGTTAGACTCCAGTTGACTGTGTAGGGTTCTGATTCAGCTGCGTGTTTCTTCAGTCTCTCAAAAAAATACCTAAAATGCAGCACCAAAGCAGCCTCTTTATTTTTTATTTTAAAGATGTGGGTTACAATGCAGAATTAGATGAAGTTTGGGCCTCCCTTTGATCCCTACTTCACCTGGTTTGAGATCAGGTACAATTTGTTTATTAAAGTAAATTTATTCACAGTCCTTTCTTCACAGGAATAAAAAAATTTACTTTTTACGTAATTATTTAATTGCATTATTTCCCAACACACACACAATAGCCTCAGAATACCAGCACCAACATTGCCATAAACAACAGAATTACTTTTAAAAGTCTACATATTTGAGGGGTGGTGGCAGTACTTTTTGTCCTTAGAGTATATCTGTCTAGGAATAAACAAATTATTATGCTTGCACGCATTTGGGAATATTATTCACTTTGTGGATCTGACACAAACTACATACACTGTGAAGTTCATCTGTTTCATTTTAATTTTTATTATTAGTCATTGATTTTTAAATTTAATTTTTAAAATTATGTAAATTGTTTTCATGGTTTCAAAGTCAAATCTATAAAACAAAACCAAATTTTAAAAAACCAATCCCCTATGGGTGACCATTTTATTTTAATTTTACGGCTTACTCTTCCATCATTTAATTTTTATTAATATAACAAGGATATGCATGTATCTTACACCCTTTATTTTTAAAAAGCACAGTATTAACACTTTTCTTACTTTGCTTTTTTAACGTAACACTCTAAACTATCACTCTATAATGGTAGGTAGTTAGTGCTATTTCTTTATAAATCTTCATGTTATTGCATTGTGTGAATGTACCAGAATTTATTTGATTAACCTTCTATGGATGGACATCTAGGTTATTTCCATGTTTTTACTATTGTAATTAATCCTACAATAAACAGCCTTGAGACCTCACTCCCTCCGTCTCTCTGTCCTTCCATCCTCCCCTTCCTCCTTTTATGTTAGAGTACCTTTAGCATTCATTGCTAGAGAGGAGATTAAGTCAAAGTTCAAATGAACATACAATTTTTTTCAATATTGACGAAATATCTTCTATAAGAGTTGTATCGTTTTGCATTTCCAACAGCAATATATAAAAGTGTCTACTTGCCCAAAGTCGTGTACAGAGTTTTTGCTAAATTAATAAGAAAGTCTGGATTTTGCTACTTAATGGATGAGAAATGATATCTTTTATTGTCAGTGAAGTGGAGCAAATATTCATATGATTAGGATTCACTTGAATTATTTTTCTGTGATCATTTTGTTTGTTCACCAGTTCATTTTCCACAAAACCATAGGTATTTAAAAATTTTTGTGAAGCTCTATATATGTTAGAGATATTTACTGACACAATTTGTTATTATATAAGTACAAATTTTTCCCAGTATGACACTTTTTCCCTTTTCTTTCTTTCTTTTTCTTTTTTTTTTTTTTTTGAGTTGAAGTCTTACTCTGTCGCCCAGACGGGAGTGCAGTGGCACGCTCCCGGCCACCGCAGCCTCAACCTGCTGGGCTCTGGCAATCCTTCTACCTCAGCCTTCCAAGTAGCCAGAACTACAGGCATGCACTACCATGCCCAGCTAATTTTTGATTTATTGTAGAAACGAGGTCTCATCAAGTTGCCTGGGTGGGTCTCGAACCCTTGGGCTCAGGCAGTCCGCTCGCCTCGGCCTCCCAAAGTGCTGGGATTACTGGCTGAGCCAACGAGCCCAGCCTTCCCTTTTCTTTTAATACCATTTTTCATGTAAAACTTTTTATTTAATAGTTTATTTGTTCTTATAGTTCTCCTAAATTTTGAATAATTGGTAAGAAAAACTTTTCCAGCGTTTTTTCTTTATTGAGAAACTTGTCCATGGCAGATCTTTCTTCTATGAATCTTCTTTTTTCCTTATCTTCTTCTTGATAATAAACTCTGTTTTAAAACTTTAAAGAAAAACTTTTCCAACTCTAAGTTATAGCAGAATTTACCATGTTTTTATCTAGTGCTTGTGGGTTTTTATTTTTTACACTTAAATCTCTTATCCAGCAGGGCTTGGTGGCTCAGCCTGTAATCCCAGCACTTTGGGAGGCTGAGGTGAGTGGATTGCCACGCCCGCCAGTTTGAGACCCAGCTGGGCAACTTGGCGAGACCTCACCTCTAAAAATAAAAAAGTAGCTGAGTGTGGTAGTGTGCGGCTGTAGTCCTGGCTACTTGGAAGGCTGAGGCGGAAGGATCGCTGAAGCCCAGCAGGTTGAGGCTGCGGTGGCCAGGAGCGTGCCACTGCACTCCAGTCTGGGCAACAGAGTGAGACTCCAAAACACACATACAAAAAAGAAAAATTTCATTTTTTTCTGTCATATAACACTGTCTTCTCTTCAATTTTATCTTGTTTGTTTTTTGTTTTAATATAAAATATTGGATTTTGCAATATTTTACAATCTGTTCTTTTCTAAATTCTTCTATTGTTTTGTGATGACTTAAAAAATGGCTTCTCTTGGGTTTTCCAGATGTATTGTTAGTTCATCTGCAAATAGAGTTTCACCTCTCCCTTTTCAATTCCTGTGCCCTCAGTTGCTTTTTCTTGCCTAATTGCATAGATTATTACTTCCATCAAAGTGCTAACTAATAACATTAATCTAATAAGCATCTTTGTGCGGAAATAGTAAACATTACTTTTTTTAGTCCTGGTTTTAGTATAAAGGTCTTAGACTATATTGTTAATGTCATATATAGCATTTTTATATATGTTGATTATCAAATTCTATTTTATTGTTCTTTATTTTTGAATTTGTATTAGATTTTGGCAAATGCCTTTTCTGCATCTATGGAAAAAAATCACGTGATTTTCCTTTTTGTACTTATTAATATGATAGATTATATAAAGACAATACCTACTATTGAACCACCTTTACATTTCTCAAAAGAAGTACCCGTGGTTATAATACATATTTATAATGTATTGTTGAATTATGTCTGCTAGTATTTTATTGGAGATTTTTGTATAAATATTAATAAGTGTGAATGGTTTGTGTATAGTTCTCTTTTTACATAGTTCTGTCTACTTTTACTACCAATGTTATATTCACTTTTAAAAATATATTTAGAATTTCTTCTTACTTTTTACCATTTAATCTTTAAGATCACTGAGGTTGAAAAATATATATTCTTTGATTAGTACGTTTAGCATTCTAACTAACTGAGATTGCCTATTCGTTAACTAAGAGGGACTTCAGCTACGAATGAAGCTTGACGCTGCAGACAACTGTGTTAGACTCTCCGAGCTATTTTCCTCAGTTCAGAAGAGTGGATGGCACACTGCAAGTGCTCAAAAATGTTAGATATTGTGATATGACAAAAAAGGAACATGAGCTTGATGAAAACCATAAATCCCAAATTAAAATCGGTACATGGGTCTGGCAACAGGATGAAATATTTGAAACCAGGACTCTCCTGACAACTCCTGGGAGTATAGTTACAGCTTTTATAGACTTCCTAATGTTTAATTGACTTTAAACATTTGTCCATATAAGAGAAGAAAAAAGAAATGAACTAACACTGAGAGTATTTACTATGTGTGAAGCTATGTACTAAGGGCTTTCCTTTCTTGATCTGATTTAATCCAAACCAAGAACCCATGAGGGTAGTTAATACTCATTATCACTATTATTGGTTGAAGAAACTTAGAGTAGTGTAAGTAACTTTTTAAAAGTAACTGTCTAATTATGACATTAGAAATGACAAAAAAGAGACCCAAAAAAGTAAGACATTCAGTTACAGAACCCAAATTTCACTATTACACAATAATTTTTTTCCAAGTTTATTGCAGTAGTGTACATTAGTAGCAAAAAATTATAAAATAAAAATAAGTAAAAATAATCGGAAATTCCACCTTTTGAGGAAATGTTTTTAATGTCTCTTTCCAGAGCATTTTCTGTCCAAATTCATTCATATAAATATACATAGGTTAGCAAAAGTGGACTAAAAAACTATAATACACATAGCATTTTGTTACCTTTAAAAAAAAATTCACAATACTTAGGAAATTTCCAAGTTTGCAAGATTCATCTTTTAAAATTCAATAACACAACTTCGGCACCTTTTCTTTAAATTCTGATAGCTCGCCTTGAATCTTCTGGCACGCCATTGCTTCTTAAGAGGTTGTACATATTTTATAACGAAGGGCAAGCAAAAGGGTTGAGGAAGGATGGCTGGAACAGTACCCAGCGAATGTAAGTCGTCAATACATGTTTGCTAATGGAATTAAAGATTGCATGAGAAATTACATTTTTTAAAATTTAAATGCAATTATTTCATCCTTTCAGCAAGTTTGAAGGAATTGCAAGTTCCTGAAGGTAAGGCTATTACTATGCAGTGGTTGTAATGGTATTCTTGCCTTCACTGGCTCTTCTCTTTTTTTGTTTTTGTGTTTTTTTGGGGGGGTTTGAGTTGGAGTCTCACTCTGTCACCCAGACTAGAGTGCAGTGGCATGCTCCCGGCCACCGCAGCCTCGACCTGCTGGGCTCCAGCCATCCTTTCGCCTCAGCCTTCTGAGTAGCTGGTACTACAGAAGCACGCTACCACGCCCGGCTAATTTTTAATGTACTGTAGAGATGAGGTCTCGCCAAGTTGCCCAGGCAGGTCTCAAACCCGTGGGCTCAGGCGATCCACTCACCTCGGTCTCCCAAAGTGCTGGGATTACAGAACATCTTTTTCAGTAAAACAAAACTGGAGGTCGCATTTTGCCAGCCACACACGTAATGAGCAAAGGCTAAGTAAGAGAGGCGAGTGAAGAAAATTGGCAAATACATAATGGCATCAGGTTCTGATTTTAATCCTGGGGACATGAATTTTGGGGAGCTCTCTCTGTTGGCAATGCTGGGAGGGGCACATACAGTGTTTATGTTGGTGACTCTCTTGGCTGCAGTTGACACGTAGCACACGTGGCACTTACCATGCTGCTTATAGGTGGAGGTGTTCGAATAACACTAGTGGATTCAAATTGTTTTTCAGCCGCTTGCTAACTCTGTGACCTTGGGCAAGTGATTTAACCTGTCTGAGTCTTACATTTCTCATCTCTAATGGGGGGTGATGGGAATAATAGTCCTCACTTCCCAAGTTTGTGGTAGGATTAAATGAGTTGACACGTGCATTGTTCAACATTGTCCATGGGCATGGCAAACAATGTCAAGTGGGAGTTGCCCATCCTGTGTTCAGAGCTCTCTTTTGGGCTGTCAGAGTCTTTCCTTATATTTGCTCAAGTAATCTCTCTGACTTTTACTTGTTTTCATTGTATAATTCTAAATGAGCAATTATACTCCAGATATAAGATATAAATCACTTGCTGTTGGCCGCAGACTGCCCACACTAACCTGTAGGGCCATTATCCCCTCCCCTTTGAGTCACCATCTAGTTTCCAAAGCAGGAATCTTCCGACCACCTCCACAAATATCACAACCTGGATCTTGGATAATTGTTCAATTCTGATATAACCTTAACCTCAAATCTCCTACGGTAAACACATTGGAAAGAAAAATGTGCATTCAAACCAGGTTCTAGTAGATGACCAACTTATTTTTAAAACTAAGGAAACTGATGCATAGAAAGTCACGTACAGCAAAATAGTTGGGATTATATTTTCAATTTTAACATAGCAGAGGCTGAAGCAAAGAACCTGGCATGAAGACCTCAATGGCAAAAGAGAATGTCTTCAACATTTTAGGCTCAGAAGAATATTTTCCTCTCAAGGGGATGTGAATCTAAGATCTGGGCCACTGACCACATGGACTACTGAAGCTTGACACACTGTGGAATTCTAAGACAACACTATTGCAATTTATGGAGGTGAATGAAGAAGATACCAATATTTTTAACTTGTCTTAGGAAAGACATTGCTCTAATAAATACTCCAAAGGTAAAATTGACATCATTCAATGTTTAGGAGAGAGGCGGTCATCCATCCACACGCTGAACTAGAAAAGTAAATGACAACCATGAGGTTTACTTTTAAACAAAGCAGACGAATGATTATTTTTCGTTAAATGTTTCTAGCAATGTTTATGCCAAACATGAAATATAAGTGTGTATGTAGCCTAGATATTTCTGATATGCCAAAAGGAGTTTATACGTAAAGTGCTTTAGTCAATATTTCAGTCATTTCTTCGCATATTAAAAAGTTTTTTACATTTTCGAGTGGAAGCTTCAAAGTTAATCGATAGTGTGTACTAATTTTGTGAGGTAATTAAAATCAGACTTGAAAATGCACTAATTATGCCACACGCCCTCCCTCCTCTCCTGCAAATGACCGTCAGGCATAAGAGGAAAATGAGAAGAGAACACACTCACACCACTACCAAACAAGATAGCTGTATTTGTCAGGATTCTCCAGAGATGCAGAACCAAATACACACAACACACACACATACACACACACACACATACACACACACACACACACACACACACACACGCATACATAAATATAAGGAATAGTTATATGTAAAACAAGGAATGTACATAATGAGAGATATATGACATATTATGTACATATGTACAAATATATACATGTATATAAAATACATATTTCTTATTATATTTCATGTGTGTGTGTGTGTGTGTGTGTGTGTGTGTGTGTGAACTGGCAGGCTAGCAAGTCTAATCTGCAGGAAAACTGGCAGCCTGAGACCCAGGGAGCAATGATGCTACAGTTCAAAGGCCATTAGAACTTGCAGATTAACTCCAAAGACAGTCTGTTGGAGAATTCTCTCTTACTTGAAGAAGGATCTGTTTTATGCTTTTTTTATTTAATTTTTTTAAAAATTAGAGTGTTTAATTGGAAGAGGACAACCTACATCAGGGAGAGCAATCTGCTTTACTCAGAGATCTTCAATTTACATGTTACAAAACACCTTCAGAAAAATATCCAGAATAATGCTTGACCAAATATCTAGGCACCCCGTGGCTCAGTCAAGTGTAGCACATAAAATTAACCAACACACAATCTACTCCTAGAAAATGTCCTTAGGTGAGTATATCTTCAGTCCAGTCTTCTCTGCAGACTCCACATGCTCTTCTGTTCATCAATGATGTTTCTTCATTTACACAAGGACTGTAAGAATATAGCACATGTTTTTCTTGTCTGGATTGTTGACAAGGTCAATTTGGAATCATCATGTAGCTGAGAGGGCATTTTGGAAGGATGTCCAGCAACTCATCATGAGAGGTAGGTTGGTAGTGATAGCATTCAGTTCAACAATTGCAGGCACCATTTCCCTTTACATACAGTAGGCCCTCAAATAATTCTGTGATGAATTTCTAAAGGTGGCAATAGTTTTTTTAAAAATTTTTTTTAGTTGGAGTCTCACTCCGTCACCCAGGCTGGAATGCAGTGGCATGCTCCTGGCCACCACAGCCTCGACCTGCTGGGCTCCGGTGATCCTTACACCTCAGCCTTCCAAGTAGCCAGAACTACAGCTCCACACTACCACACTCAGCTACTTTTTGACTTATTGCAGAGATGAGGTGTCACCAAGTTGCCTGGATGGGTCTTGAACCCATGAGCTCAGACAATCCACTCACCTCGGCCTCCCAAAGTGCTGGGATTATAGCTGAGCCACCGAGCCTGGTGGAAATAGTTTTAACAAAACTGGAGTGAGGAAGCACAGAAGGTCCAGTTTAGGGAATCTTAGAACACAGGCTTTAACACAGACTGGGCAGGAAGATCCATCAAGCACGGGGGAGAATATTACAATTTCTATTAGTATAGTCAACCCTCCATATCCATGAGTCTACACCATGATTCAACCAACTGCAAATATTTGAGAAAAAAAGTGGATGATTGTATCTGTACTAACATTTACAGACTTCCCATTGTCACTATTCCCTACTAAATACACTATAACATCTGCTTACCTAACATTTACATTGTATTAGATATTACAAATAATTTAGAGATGATTTAAAGCATACAAGAGGATGTAAGTAAGGGACTTGAGTGTTCCTGGATTTGGGTATCTGAAGGGGTCCTGGAACCAATCCTCTATGGATACCTGGGAATTAGCATATATTTAAAATTACTTTTTAAATTTTAAATAATTTTAGACTTACAAATAAGTTACAAAGATATTTCAGTTTCCATATGCTCTTCACCAGCTTCAACTAATGTCAATGTCTTACATAGTCTTGATATCTGACTCAGTCAATGCTCACCATTCATTCTACTCAGATCTTTAGTGGATAAAATGATGCCCTCCCATGTGAGGGAGGATCATCTGCTTTACTCTGTCCACTAATTCAAATGCTATCTCTTCTGAAAACACTCTCACAGACACAACCAGAACTAATGTTTTACTAGATATCTGGGCATTCCATAACCCAGTCAAGTTCACATATAGAATTAATAATTACAAGTCTAACCTTTGTCAACTTGGCACTTATATACATTTTCTTAAACCCTACCTATTCTCCAAATAGAGACAATAAAAAAGTCAAAATTCCACCAAACGCTACACAATTATCATGTGTAGATCCAGAAATGCACTAATCCCTTCCCAAGAAGAGGAATTAAAGTCATTCAGTGAGCTGGGCTCGGTGGCTCAACCTGTAATCCTGCGCTTTGGGAGACTGAGGTGAGTGGATTGCCTGAGCCTGTGAGTTCGAAACCCGCCTGGGTAACTTGGCGATACTTCATCTCTACAATAAATAAAAAAATTAGCCGGGTGTGGTAGCTTGCACCTGTAGTTCCAGCTACTTGGAAGGCTGAGGCGGAAGGATCGCCAGAGCCCAGCAGGTCGAGGGTGCGGTGGCCAGGAGCGTGCCACTGCACTCCAGTCTGGGCCATGAAGTGAGACTCCAACTCAAAAAATAAAAAAATAAAGTCATTTAGTGATATGTACTCTTCTGCTTGATATCTCATAACTTAAATACTATAAAGTTAACAATATTAAATACTGTGCTACCAAGTTAATAAATCTAGCAGTACATCATAAGAGGGAAGAAAACAAAGATATTTGCTTAACACACATATACATACTCATGACAATTACAGTCCTTATGGACACATGATGGTAGTCAGTATTTATAACTATCTTTTACCACTGCCCATTTTGCATTTCCCTTGCCTTCAGCAAGCACCTTAGCTGAAGAGGATTCTTTACCTGCTGGGGTAGCCCACACTTTCATTTCTGAAGGGTCTGTGAAGCAGTCCTGCTTGGACTGAGCTGTTGTAAATTTTTTGGGAGTTGGAATCTCACTCTGTTGCCCAGGCTGGAGTACAGTGGCATGCTCACAGCTACCACAGCCTCGACCTGCTGGGCTCAGGTGATCCTTCTGCCTCAGTCTTCCAAGTAGCTGGAACCACAGGCATGGACCATCATACTCAGCTGATTTTTTTATTATTGTAGGGATGAGGTCTCACCATGTTGCTCAGGCTGGTCTCAAACCCCTGGTCTCAGACAATTCTCTCACCTCTACCTCCCAAAGTACTGGGATTACCGTGCCCGGCTGCCGTGACTGACTGAGTTGTAATTTTTTGTAGACCCTAATCACAGTGTGTGGCAATATTAAGAGATAATATCCTAAGTGATCACCTATAGTCCAGCCATACTTTTTCTTACCTCCATTATGGAGTAGCAGTTCAATTTTCCCTTGGAAGTTAGGATCAGTCCTCCTAGGCAGTGTTGATTGATTTAGAGGCATAAGAAACCCAAAGCGACAGTCTTAACTTCCAGTTCAACAGAACTATTTTTATGTCTTCTGGTGGAGGCACTTTTTGCTTTAGAACTAAGAACTCTAGGCCAGCAGAGCATAGGTTGCAAGGACAAGAAGCAATAGTGGTGATAGTGAGTCACTAAGAATAATAGTGAGTGGTGACACTCTCATTTCTACCCCATGAATCCTGGCTTTGGGAGAAACAATGCCATATATAGAACGCTGATTCAGAGCATGTAAAACCTTCTGAGGAACCTTGCACTAGCCCTGCTTGGTATTGCCATCTAGATGGCATTGTACTTCAATAGGCCATTTCATCTATCTAACAATGCAGCTGCTTCAGGATGGTGGGAAATATAGTAAGGAAATTCCGTGGGCATGAACCCACTGCCACATTTTTGCTATGAAGTGAGTTCCTTGATCAGAAGCTATGCTGTGTGGAATAACATGATAGTGGATAAGGTATTCTGTAAGTCCATGGATGGCAATTTTGGCAGCAAGACTGCCTACAGGGAAGGCAAATCCATATCCAGAGCAAGTGTCTATGTCAGCAAGAACAAAACATTGCTATGTCCATGTTAAAAGTGGTACAGTGAAATTAACTGCCACCAGATAGCTGGTTAATCAACCCAAGGAATGCTGCTATATTGTGAATTCAGTGTGGGCCTCTACCAATGGCAGATTGTCCTCCAAGAAGAGGCCATAGTCAGATTGAACTTGGCAAGTGGAGATCCATGTTGCTGAGCACATGCATGACCTCCATCCTTGATACCGTGGTCATTTTGTTCATGAGTCCATTGGACAAGGGTAGAGTTGTCTGGGAAGAGAAACTGACTTGTATCCACAGCATAGATCATCCTATCCCTTTGATTATTAAAACCCTTCTCCTCTCTGTGGTTCTCTTTGTTGAGTATTCACATGGAACACAAATATCTTCATATTTTATGCCCACTCAGTGAGGTTTATCCACCCATCTCTTCTCCAAATTTCTTTGTTACCGGTTTTCCAAACATATTCCTTACCATGTTTGTTACCACCCCGAAGTCCCTGGTGATCCAGCAAACCATGAGTTGGTATATAATTGCATATCTGGAACTGCCTATTGAAAAAGTGAACAACCAGGTGCACTACTTGAAATTTTGCCCACTGGAAGGATTTCCCTTCATCACTGTCCTTCAGGGATGTCCCAGTAAGGGGCTGTAGTGCTTCAGCTATCCACATTCACTTGTGTCTACATGACACGCAGAACCATCTGTAAACCAGGCCGAAGTCTCTTCTTTTCCTGTCAACTGATTGCAGGGCACTCCACATGAGCCTATAAATGCAGGCTGGGAGAGAGAAGTCAGTGTAACAGACTTGGGAATCATCAGCATTTGGGACACTTCTTGTAAATTACTTGTGCCTTCAGGCCCAATCTTGTATAGACACTTCCATTTGATGATAGAGCGCTGCTGTGCATGCTTCCATTTATAGCTTGCTGGGCCAGATGACACTCAATTCCTTATGGACAGCCTGGGTTGCATAGTAACTTGGTGGCTAAGTGCTCAGTCTTACTATGGTCTGTAGCAGGCCAAGAGCTATTTCTTAAAAGGAGAGTAGTTATCCACAGGTGATGACGGGGCTTGCTCCAAGATCCTAAGGACCTGTGCTATGATTCACCTATTGGGGCCGGATAAGGGCTCCAAACAGCATCCCTGTTTGCTAATCAAACTTCAAGCACCATTGGATCTGCTGGATCCAGTGGTCCAAGTGGCAGAGCAGGTTACTCAGCAGCCTAGACCTATTGCAAGGCCCTCTCCTCCTCTTCTAGGCCCTATTCAAGTAAGCAGCATTTTGGATCACCCAGTAAGTGGACTGGAGTAATGCACTCCAATAAGGAATATGTTGCCTCCAAACTCCAAAGAAGCATTGTGTCTTTCTTGTTGTTGTTGTCAAAAGGGCCAGATGCCACACCTTATCCTTCATCTTAGAAGGGATATTTTGACATACCTCACACCACTGAACTCCTAGACATTTCACTAAGGTAGAAGGCCCTTGATTTTTGTCAGACTTATTTCAACAATGTCTTACCAATACATCTAGAGTTGCTATTTCCTGTTCATTGGGACCATGAGGCACAATGTCATCAATGCAATGGACCAATGTGATAGCTTGTGGAAGGAAAAGGTGATCAAGAGTCTTGTAAACTAAATCATAACACAAGGCTAGAAAGACCACTAGACCCACTGTGAGACAAACCTGAACTGGAACTCTGTGGCTCGCCTGATTTCCACAAGCCGTGCTCTAACTGGTGGGCCACGGTGATGTTTTAGGTCTTCTTGAATCAGTGTCAGCTCAGAGCCAGTGTTCAGGAGTCTCAGAAAGACCTGATTATTTCCTTTTTACCAATGTGCTATTATCCTAGTAAAAAGCCACAGGTCACTTTGGAGAAGGCTGGGGGAAAGACTAACAGTATACATTTTTGACAGTGTACTTGGTTTCTTCCTTAAGGGGACATGGGCTCTCCTTGAATTGATGAAAGGGCCATGACTTTGTTTTTTATAATTCCAGTTATACTTTTATTTACCTAATCTAGAAACTTTTTGCTTATACACATCAAGTAAGGATTGGTGAGCTTCCTGTCTATTTCACTTTTAGGAACACCAAGATCAACTAGCCAACGTTACAAATCAGTGTGAGTCAGACTATCCTGCTGCTCTGACTCTGCGGTTCATCACGGTAACCGTGCCCACCTGGCCTCTGGTGGTGCCACCACTTGGCACCTGTCAGCCCAGGATTCAGTTATGTCCACTGTATTTAGGCTTCGCAATTCAGTTACTGCAATTCCCACAGGGAGGTCTCCCCTATGTAGAAGAGCAGTCACAGAATTCTTCAAGCATGCTGGGGCTTCTCCCATAATTTCTTTTTCCTCACAGTTGGGTCCACACTTCTCACGCTGCAGACCCTTTCAGTGTGGATGAATCAGTTATAGGTGACAAATGCACTCTAACATTCTCTCGTCCTAAGTTTTGAATCCCTTCATCTACATTATGTCAAGGCAGTTCTGGGGCCGGGCTCGGTGACTCAGCCTGTAATCCCAGCACTTTGGAAGGCCGGGGTGAGAGGATTGCCTGAGCCTGCGGGTTCGAGACCCACCCGGGGGAACTTGGCACAGACCTCATCTCTACAATAAATCAAAAATTAGTTGGGCGTAGTAGCATGCGCCTATCATTCTGGCTACTTGGAAGGCTAAGGTGAAAGGATCGCAGAAGCCCAGCAGGCCAAGGCCGTGGTGGCCAGGAGCATGCCACTGCCCTCCAGCCTGGGTGACAGAGTGAGACTCCAACTAAAAAAAAAAAAAAGACAGTTCTGGCATTTCCAACTCATTTACTGTGGGCCACCTTTTGGTCCATGTTTTAACCAACCAACCAAACAAACTGATGGAGTTTTTTTCTAACTCCCTGAGCTGCACACTGAATGCAGACTCTCACTTAGTGAGTCCATATCATAAACTCAGCTTGATCCAGCTTTATGCTCCTTCTACCATTATCCCACACCTTTAGTATCCATCCTCACACATGTTCCCTGAATTTCTGTCTTTATAAATTAGAAAATTCAAGTAGTCAGAGTATAGAGCAACTCCTGTAGGTCACACTTTGCATCTCATCTTTAGGGATCTACTGGACTTGAATCTAGTTATAGGTCTAGAAGCAAAGAGGGCCTGTGGGGTGGGTCCTGAGAAGACTTAGCACTGTCTTGCACAGCAGCTGCTTCAGGGAGGCCATCTACTTCTCAGGAATGTAGATATAATCCCCTCAATCTGCTTACTCAGTCTACCAACTCAAATTTTAAATACCCTCACAGACACATCCAGAATAATGTTTGACCAACTATCTGGGCACCCTGGGGCCCAGCCAAGTTGACACATAAAATTAACCATCCCAATTCCCTACGCTTGCCTAGTATCTGATACATTATGATAACAACAAATATTTGTTCAATTGAACTGAGCATACAGACCACTGTGTATACAGAATATTGATTCATTTTGAAATTGTCACCAATAGCATCTCATTGCATGTTGTATGTTTTGAAATGTTTGGTGTGCATTAATCTAGACCTAGTTTGTCATGATGTATGAAGTACAAGGTATTCTGTGAGTGCTAGTTTTGAGGCATAACTCTCAGAGCCCTTAATCCAGTTCATGAATCAAAGAAAAAATTGAAATATAGACCATAGAATCAAGAAAAGCATACTCGAGAAGTGACATTTATGTCTGGTGCAGAAAGATGAATGCCAGATGTTCATTGTCCTGTTGTTTATGATTCTGGAAGATTAGAAAACAGTCAAAGATTTGTCAGCTGTAGGACTACGCATCCAGACAGTGGTGACTCTTCTCCCATCTTCCAGTGGGGTGATATGATTTTCATGTTTGTCCCCTCCAGATCTCATGTTGAAATGCTATCTCCAATGTTGGAGGTGGGGTTTAGTGGGAGGTGTCTAGGTGTTTAGGGTTGATCCCTCATGAATGGCTTGGAGCAGTTCTCCTGGTAAAGAGGTCTTGCTCTACTAGTTCACTGGGGAGCTGACTGTTTAAAAAACCCTGTTGGCCATGGCCTTACTAGACTCTGGGGTGGCCATGTGCCCTTTGAGCTATGGCTGGCACCTTGTTTCCTGGCTTTGGCCTCCTTCCCTACCTTGGCGAGGTGAATTTCCTCTTTCTCTCTCTTATTTACTTTCTAAATAAACTATATTTTCTAATCTAAAAAAGTAAAATAAAAGAGCCTGGCACCTCCTTCTTTCTCTTTCCTCTCTCGTCATGTGACACACTCGGTCCCCTCCCACTTCTGCTATGACCATAAGCTTCCTGAGGGCTTACCAGAAGTAGATTCTGGCACTAGTATACTCAGCAGAACTTTTAGAACTTCTAGCATCTGCAGATGCTTCTAGTACACTCTGCAGAACCATGAGACAAAATAAACCTCTCTTCTTTATACATTACCCAGCCTCAGGTATTCCTTTATAGCAACACAAATCAGACTAATACAAAGGGCATGGTGGCCAGAGGCTCACTCCATGCTCACAGAGATGTGCTGCTGGGTTCTTCTGCAAAATATGCGCAGTGAAGAAGATCAGGTACATTTCACATTTCTTCATACTTTAAAGTATTGTATCAGTTTCCTTCATGTGTGTATCACATTTGTCAACAAAAATGAGATCAAAATTAAAGACTACTACTTATCCCTAGAACTCGCTAGCAGGGCAATTTGGCAACTTGTAACAAAATGTTTACAATGTATATTCCCTTTGCCTTAGAATGATCTTGCTTTTAAAGTTTCGTTGTGAAAAGGGGCTCGGTGGCTCAGCCTGCGATCCCAGCACTTAGGGAGGCTGAGGTGAGTGGATTGCCTGAGCTCACAGGTTTGAGACCCGCTTGGGCAGGCAAGACCTCATCTCTACAATAAATCAAAAAATTAGCCGGGTGTGGTATCGTGCGCCTATAGTTCCAGTTACTTGGAAGGCTGAGGTGGAAGGATCGCCAGAGCCCAGCAGGTCGAGGCTGCAGTGGCCGGGAGTGTGCCACTGCACTCCAGTCTGGGCGACAGAGTGAGAGACGCCCAACTCAAAAAAAAAAAAAGTAAATAAATAAAGTTTCATTGTGGATACAACATATGGCATACAAAAGATAGATGGGTAATTCATTCAAGAAATGTATCAGGGAAAACTTGGAAATAATGCTAATATCAACCTCAGGAGACAGTGAGATCAGTTCAGGTCCATTCCCAGAAGCAAATTCTCCACATCTCTTAAAAATGTTGTGTAGAAAACTATGCAATGACAATTCACTTGGGAATCAAAGTGGATAAAAACAAAAAGTGGACTGCTAAAAAACAGTGGGTAAAAGGTAAGTCCCTTGCAAACAGTAGTGACCGTAAGTGCAGTTTCAGGAACACATGGTGCCTCCAAGTTACCTCAGCTATTAAACACTTCAAAAGGGATGGCAAATGATGGGGGAAGCCCGGCCAGTTCTGAAAAATGTACCATTATGTACAGTTATTTTCCAAAATAAATTGTTTGATCTTGGACTAGGGTAGAGCCTTTATGAAAGAAAAGCATACACATGCTTCAGATGTTGGTCCCAATAATAAAGGGACTCAGAAGTCAATTCCGTGCGGGCACAGACTTGGAGGCTCCTTTGTTTGCGAATGATTGTCCAGGTCCGAGTCATGCCGGGGAAGTCTGTCCCTGGCAGGCTGCGGGAGATTTTGTGTAGCACAAATTCTGTCTCTGGCCTTCAGAGTGTCGGAGGAGTCCTGATGGCAGGGCCGATCTTCCAAGTGAAGGTCCGTGGGAGGGCGAGGGCGGCAGGAGGCCTGTGGCTGAAATCAAGGTGAGTGAAACTAGTTCTGGCCAACTGGGGAGGGGTGTGGCTCAAAGCGGGGTCTGGAGAAAAACATGGAAAAATATGATATCGTGGATAATAATTTTTAGAATGTTAGAAAAAATTTGTAACAGAGATTTAGCTGACATAGGCTGCCGTTTATTTATTTGTGAAAGATTTGCCACGCACTTTATTTGGTGCAAACACGGTATAGTGGTGTGGCATTGTGTGTGTGTGTGTGTGTGTGTGTGTGAGAGAGAGAGAGAGAGAGAGAGAGAGAGAGAGAGAGAGAGAGAGAGACAGTGAGACAGAGAGAAGGAGAACAAGGGAACGAGGGAAGGGAGATAGATTTGCGGGGAGGATATACCATAAAGATTAATAAAATACAGACCCTGCTCTCACAGATCTTACCTAAATTTAAGGAGGGCCATGTTCTGTGTAGTTGACTTGTCATGCATAGAGGGAAGCATATCTAACTCAGCAGGGATGGTGTGAGGCTCCAAAGATAGAATTTTATGTGAGGCACAGACTTTACATTTGCATGGCAATTAGTAGGCAATCAGTAAATGACACCATTATTGTTGTTATTATTGCCCATATTAGAACAGGAAAAGACATCAGGCAGAGTCTTCATGCTCTCCCCCAACTCACTTTGTTCTGAGCCAAGTCAACTTCTTTGTGGTTGGGTGTTAGAGGCTTTGCATACTGGATCCATCTCTCTTCTTTGTGTTTCCTAGGGCTGTTGTAACAAAGTGCCACAGACTGAGAGGCGCAAAGCATATGAAATGTATTCTTTTTCAGTTCTAGAGACTAAGTCCAGGATAAAGGTGTCAGCAGGGCCATGCTCCCTTGGAAGGCTCCAAGGAGGAGCCCTTCCTTGCCTCATCCCAGTTTCTGGTGGTTTCTGGCAGCCCTTGGTGTTCCTTGGCTTGTAGCTGCATCACTTCTGTTTCTGCCACCCTCTTCACACGGTCATCTTCCCTCCCTCTCTGTGGTTATGTCTCTCCTTATGAGAACATTAGTTATCAGATTTCGAGCCGGTCCACTCTAATCCAGTATGACCTCATCTTAATTTGACTATACCCACAAAGACCCTATTTATAGAAATAAACTCACATTCACAGGTACTAAGGGTTAGGCTTGAACATACATTTTTGTGGGGAACACAATTCAACCCACTTCACCCCTCTTCTGGTAACATGTCCTTGCCATTTTATCAGGTCCCTGGATTTAGGAGGGCCAATCTGGCTCAGGCTGGAAGAGCGGGCATGTGACCCGGGACTGGCCAGTACTTTGACCACAGAGATTGGTTTAGATGCGGGTATGTATGTCCAAATCAGGTAATGAGACACAAAGCTGGGGCTTTTGTTGGAACTCTTGGAGGGGAAACTTCTCTTTCTGCTGGGCTAAATTGGGAGGGTATGAGCTCAGCTCTGCTCACAGTCACCACAGAGAGTCTATCAGCAAGTGAGAAAAGTCACAGGGGCAGCCACGGGGTCCATGCCCCAATGACATAATTTGAACTCCTGAATCCTACTGTACCTGAATTCAGATGCTTTTGACTTTTCCAATTATGAAAGTCAACAAATTTATTTCTTTTTTTATGAGGACACTTGGAGTGAGGTTTTTTTTCCTTTTCTGCAAGCAAAAGAGTCTCAAATGATGTTCTGTCTTCATCTTCTCACTTGTATTTTTCTTTCTTTGAGAAAACAACATGTGGCTTGCCTATGCCATGATACACTAGAAAAGCTCTCTTGCAATGGAATGTGAAGAGAGCCAGAGGCAATGGGCCATCTGGGAGCACCAGCAGAGGGAGACAGACTGCCCTGGATCCCTTTCCATTCCCCCAGTCACCACGTGTGTGACCTCAGCCTCTCTGTGCCTATGTTTCTGCACCTAGATGATGGGAACAGTAATAGTCTTTTTCTCAAGGGATGGTTGTAAGAATTAAACGAATTAATGTTTATAGAGTATTTGGAACAATCCTAATGCTTTGTAACCGTTATATACTATTGTTGAGAGCAGAACATATTGTTCTTCAATTTCCATAAGGGTGCTGTGAAATTAGTACTGGTCTCTGCATTTGGCAAATAAAGAACCTGAAGCTAACCGTGGTGATGGACTTCCCCAGCCTACACAGTGAGGAAGGGATGAAACCAAGAGCACAGGATCCTTCACTCTTGGCCACAGGGTCTCCCATAGGTAGGAAGGAAGAGTGGGCATGTGGCCCAGGACTGGCCACTCCTTTGACCACAGAGACTGGTTTAGATGGGTGCATTTATGTCCAAATCAGGCAATGAGACACAAAGCTGGGATTTTTGTTGGAACTAGGATTTTGTTGAGATTATGGAAGTCTCAATAGCAGCTCTGAGATCTTTTGGATATTAAATAATTAATGCTGATGAAAGGCTTTATAGGGAATCGGCTCTTGGAAAGAGAGTCTCCCAAATTATCAAATTTGCATATTTTTTTTGTTCACCACCTAGCATAGTACCTGACTTCTAGTAAGCACCCAGTAAGTGCTTTCTTCATGAATAAATTGGATAAAAATTGCTTTTATACATCCCTGTTATATGGATAACCTGGCCTGAAATTAGGGGATATAATTTGCTATATTAGCAAATTGTCTGTTTATTTTACAAAAAGGAAAAAAAAATACGGAGCACTGGCAGGTACCAGGCCTCATGTTACATTCTATGTGTAAGCCATGTTAGTGGCTCATACCTGAGGTCCCAGTGACTTAGAAGGCAGAGATGGAAGGATCACTTGAGTCCAGGAGTTTGAGGCTGTATTGAGCTATATTCATGCTACTGTATTCCAGCCTGGGTGACAGAGTGTGACCTGTCCCTCCTTTAAAAAAATCTGAGTGTACATTGGTGTATAAGACCAGCATATCATCAGCTTTTGTGGATTTACAATCTCACAGTGGACACAGGCAACATACAAGCAAACAACAATTGCAAATGTGAGTACAAATAATAATCACTGTTAGATACATTAAAAAAAAGGATTTAATAAGAGAAAGGGATGGAACATGGATATACTATTTAGATAACTTGATCATAGATGGCTTCTTTGAAAAGGTAACATCTTGGCCAGGCTCGGTGACTCAGCCTGTAATCCCAGCACTTTGGGAGGCGGAAGTGAGTGGATTGCTTGAGCCCATGGGCTTGAGACCAGCCCAGGCAACCTGGCAAGACCTCAACTCTATAATAAATAAAAAATTAGCCAGGCATGGTAGCGTGTACCTGTAGTTCCAGCTACTTGGAAGGCTGAGGTGGAAGGATTGCTGGAGTCCAGCAGGTCGATACTGGGGTGGCCATGAATGTGCCACTGCACTCCAGCCTGGGTGACAGAGTGAGACTCCAACTCAAAAAAAAAAAAAAAAAGGAAAAGAAAAGAAGAGAAAAGGTAACATCTTGAGCTAAGAAGCTAGCCATGCCAAGGTCAAAGAGAGATGGTAGTCAAGAACAATGTGAAAACTTTTTTCAGTCTGTTCTGGGTCTTCTGTTTCATATGCTCCAAGGGAGTTTTCTGAACAGATGTATGCTAAGAACTCTGTTGACCAAAATCAATGTCCCAAAGCATAGTCCAGTTCTTGAATCTGTCCGAATCCAACCCATCCCTTCTGTATTTGCAAGTCATCTTGTTTGAACAAAGCACTTATCGGTTCTAGAATCTGGAAGAAAAAATTCGACATGTACCAGAAATGAAGTGGAAGAAGTGTCATGGAAGATGGCAGGGACCAGGGAAAGAGAGGCACAGACACAGTTGAAAAGACGGGAGGTAGGCGAGGCCCAGATCCCACAGAGTCCGAGAGAGGAGGATCTTGCAAATTGCAGGCACTTGAGGAACACCAGTCGCATGGCCCGTGCTTTGGGGTTAAATTTTACTGTAGATATTCCAGAAATACGCTGTTCTCATTGGCTATGACCTTCCTTGGTCATCACAATTACTTATTGATTTAATTTAGTCAAGAAGACATTAGAAAATGATAGTGAACATCTCAGGAAAGGAAATACAAGACACTTTTAAACCTGCAGGAGAGAGACAGATCTTCAAGGTTTTGATGCACCAGCAATGTCTTCCTCAACTTTAAGCTCAATTTGTAATCTTTTTTTAAAAAAACAGATTTAACGTGTACAAGTGCATGTTTGTTACATTGACATACAGTATACAGGTAGGAATTGGGCTTCAGGTGACCCATTTCCAAGATAATGAGCATTGCGCCCAATAGGTAACTTCTGAACCCTAATTCCCATTTTTAGTGTTCTTCTGTGCCCATTATTTCCATCTTTGTGACCATCTTACATATGAGAACATGTGATTGTTTTCTGAGTTAGTTTGCTTAGGATGATGTTTTCCAGCTCCATCAATGTTGATTTATAAACTTTAAATGCCTGAACAATGATTATTGGTTCTGCTGAGAAGACAACCTTTAAAAATTCCACAAAGCCATAAAGCTTTTAAATTCTAGGTGGTAGCTGAGAGCAATGAGAGAACTTCTTCAACCTGTTCTGGGTCTTCTGTTTCATATGCTCCAAGAGAGTTCTCTGAACAGATGTATGCTAAGAACTCTGTTGACCAAAATCAATGTCCCAAAGCATAGTCCAGTTCTTGAGTCTGTCTGAATCCAACCCATCCCTTCTGTGTTTGCAAGTCATCTTGCTTGAACAAAGCACTTATCGGCTCCCCAGTGCCCATGTAATAAACTGCAAATGTCTTAAAATGGCACTTTTGGCTGGGCTCGTTGGCTCAGTCTGTAATCCCAGAGCTTTGGGAGGCTGAGGTGAATGGATTGCCTGAGCCCGTGGGTTCGAGACCCGCCAGGGCAACTTGGTGAGACCTCATCTTTACAACAAATCAAAAATTAGCCAGGCATGGTAGCGTGTGCCTATAGTTCCAGCTACTTGGAAGGTTGAGGTGGAAGGATCGCTAGAGCCAAGCAAGTCAAGGCTGTAGTGGCCGGGAGCATGCCACTGTACTCCAGTCTGGGCAACAGTGAGACTTCAATTCAAAAAAAAAAATGGCACTTTCAGGTCTTCTGAAGTTGAGCTTCAACGAGTTTTTTCCCCCATTTCCACTTTCACAAAGTTTCTTGACTTTCCTTGATGTAAAGTATGTTTATTTCCATAGTGCTTATCCTCGAAGGATCAGTCACAGAGACAAACAGGAACATTTGAGAAGGGTCATGCCAAGCACAGGACAACTCCCTTATACCAACTCCCCTGTAAAACCTTCCTCGATTTAACTAGTTTGCTTGAATGTCTCCTTCCTGTAAAGCTCTTTGTAAGTTAGCACTTCATCTATAAATGTGAAAGTGCCTACTATATCATGTCTTAGGTATTTTTTCTGCCCCCTCTCTACTGCTAATGCCTCCTCCTTGTCCCGGTCTGTCCTCTACACTTTATAATGTCACTTACATTTACTTCTGAGATTGGTTAATTCCTGCTACCTCTTCTAATAAAAGCAGCAATAATTATGAGCACTTAATGCCAGGTGCAGTTTGAATCAAATTATATGTATTAACTTATTTGATTTTTATAAGAATCATGGGATTGCAATTAACCCCATTTTACAGATAAGATGAGAAAACTGAGGCACAGAGAGATTAAGTGCCTAAGGTGATACAACTCAATACAGGAGTCAAGATTCAAGCCAAGTCAGTGAGGCTCCAAAGTTCATTCTTTGAAAACATTGTTCTAGACTGTTTCTCTACTGGAAGATCCTGGAGCTGGGGATTAGTTCTGTGTTTCCTTTGGTTTTGTTCCTGGAGCAGTATTCTCAGTACTTGGCATGGTGCTTAGTACATGGTAGGAAATCAATATGTACTTGCTGAATGAAGAAAGTATATTTTTGCATGTCTGTGAGTAACTGGAAGGCAGAGACCATGCCTCCTATGTCTTTATTTATCTTTATCCCTCCCCACATCTCAACTTGCCTTGTCTTTACCTATTAGCTAAGTGCTTATTGCATGAAGAGGCAGAAATAAATATAGTAAACAGAAATAGGCAAGGAAAGGCAGAGAGGGAGAGCTGAAGAATGGTAAGAAAAAACCATCTCTCTGCAGCAAATAGGGCTTGGCTGTAGGATTTAGAAAGGATGCAACTGGATAGATTAAGGAAAAGGACAACGACTCCAATACCTGGAGGGACCAGGCAGGTACCTGGAAATTAGGGGCACTGGATGTGAAGGCCATAGAGTGATGGAGACCTTGGCGAACAGATAAGAAGTGAGAGTCAGTTCCAGCTGCACATCACCATGCAGACAAGGATGAGGCCAAGGATGGCCAGAGCTTAAGATTTTTCTAGAAAAGATGAAAATCTGGAGTGTAAGTGAAAGCTTTCACTTTTTAAACAGTGGACAAGTTTTTCAAATTAAAGGAATAAAAATCACTGTGGGTTAAACTTAAGGTGAGTGTGGCTAGATGAGGTCCCAAGGGTAGAGGGCAGGCCAGTGTGTAGAGCACCTGGAATGTTTGCATGAGGACTTTTCAAAATTATTCACTCTTAACACACACATAAATAGGCATGACTCAATCTTTGGGGGTAATAGAATTTATTGTGTTGCAGGTTGGATTTGTTTGTTCTTTGACGGTATGCAATTATTGCTTATTGAATTTCCCTTTGGTTTTAAGTCTTAAAATCAGCATTTCATTTCCTTCCCTTCTCAGGCAGGGAACATTGGGAGGCCAAGGTGACACACCAGATAGGCTACTTGACTTCCTGCTACAAGTCAGATAGTGGCCCCTGAAGAAACAGGAAAGCAGACAGGTGACATAACCAACCAGTTAACCTGACAGTGCCAAGGATTAAACACCTAACAAGTGGCTTTGAGAGTTCGTGCTGGGAGATTTGGGACAATAAGAAAAGTGAGAGTGGTTTAGCAAGGAGTTAGAGTGGGGGGGAGGGGGAACGGACATAGGGTCTGAAACTCAGCAGGACAAAGAACAAAATCCAGGTGATAAGAGTCGCTTTATCCTCTTGCCTCTTCTTCAGTTTAATCAGGCCCATATGTCTTGAGCTCCTATCATGAGCTTGGCATCACACTTGCTGCTGGAGACAAAGAACAGAGATGCTTTCAAGATGAGAATGGACGCTAGCTGCTTAAGACCCAGGTAGTATGGCAAACTGAGCGTGAGTCTTATCTCTGTCACATATTCATTGCATGACCTTGAAAAATTTTTCTTAGCCTCTCAAAGCCTCAGTTTCCATATCTATAAAATGGAGATAGTAATCAAATCAGTCCCATAGATTCATTTATTGTGATATCGGCTAAGAGCATTTCTGCAGACCATTTTGCACAATAGCTGGCACACAGTACTGCACAAATGACAGTAATTGTTTCTCTCATGTATAAGTCCTCTAATAGAAAAATAGAAAAGGCACACAGCTCACCCAAAGGGGAAAATGATTTGCTATCTTTCCTTTTTTATGTATTTCTATCAGAGCATGCACTGTAATTGAAAATGCTGTCCTCAACTCTTTACTAGTTCTATGCCACTTCCCCCTTACCACTAGATGGCAAGAGGCAGGAAGTCAGGTAGTTAGATAGGCTTACCTGCTGTGTCATCTTGGCTTCCCAATGTTCCCTAGCACCTAGACAGACTTTAGGTACCCATAATAATAAAAACATTGAGCATTTTGAAGTGAGGGTTCTAATACATTCAGATGTGTTAGCTACTTCTCTGCAACAATCATGGACTAGCTATTACCATTGTTCTCATTTTGCAAATGAGATGACAGAGGTACCCAGAGGCTGAGGTACCCAGAGGCTGAGCAAACAAGTGGTAGCACCAGTGTTGAAATGTGCATCAGGTGATGCTATGACCTGTTCCACCATCCACTGTGAATCGACTATCTGTTGGATAAATAAATGAAGGAATGCATGATTATAAAAGGCTTATGGGGCCGGGCTCGGTGAATCCGCCTGTAATCCCAGCACTTTGGGAGGCCGAAGCGAGTGGATTTCCTGAGCCCACGAGTTTGAGACCCACCCGGGCAACTTGGCGAGACCTCGTCTCTACAATAAATCCAAAATTAACCAGCTGTGGTAGCACATGCCTGTAGTTCCGGTTACTTGGAAGGCTGAAGTGGAGGGCTGGCTGGAGCCCAGCAGGTCAAGGCTGTGGTGGTCAGGAGTGTGCCACTGCACTCCAGCCTGAGTGACAAAGTGAGACTCCAACTCAATAAATAAATAAATAAATAAATAAATAAATAAATAAATAAATAAAAGGTTTATGGGGAGAACACAATTTAATTGGATAGAAGGATGAGTAGGAACTTGTAAGTAAACAAGGGGCAAAATTACAAATGTAGCCATGCAAGAAAGGAAACTGTAACTTCAGGAAGATCAAGTATAGCCAATAAATAAATAGACAACTGAATGAATGTGTGTGTGTGTGTGTGTGTGTGTGTGTGTGTGTGTGTGTGTGTGTGTGTGAAAGAGAGAGAGACAGAGAACAAGTGTGGGATTTACTGACCCTTGTATGCCATGTCCCTAAGGAACCTAGACATTGTCCTGCTGACAGCACGGAAACACTGATGGGGAAAACATAGGACACGATCAGTTTCCCTTATCTACAGTTAACATTCTGATTAGAATAAGGACAAATCATGTTAGAAGAGAACTGTGCATCTGGGAGACCCATCTGGAGACCCTTGAGGTAGCAGGGATGAGAACCACGGATGTGGCTCAAGCATTATCAAGTTTCATAGTTCTACATTTGAAGTCCTTAGGTATTAACAGAAAGAAATATTTCTCAAACTGGGCGAAGTGGGGGCCAAAGGGAGGCCCAAACTTTATCTGTACAATGACCATTTGTATACCTAATCCTGAATGGTACCCCACATCTTTAAAATAAAAAAAGAAATAAAAAAGAGATACTTCCAGTTATAATTTGGAATGCCTATAAGACCTAATGAGGTAAAATCTGACCCTTATTTAGGAAGGGATTCCCTTCCTAAATGGATTTTTGAGCTGTTTCATTTTTTATTACTATTGGGCTATGCGTTCCTGCCTAGGTGTTACTTTGATTTTTGCACTGAAATGGCCACGTTAACACAAACTCAGGGAGACACTAAACTCTCAGAACATCTTTAGTTTGGGAATTTAAACATAAGGAACTGTTAGGTTTTGCAGTGGCCACCATACCAAAACATAAATCACGCCAAAACTGTTTGAAATCCTGTCTTTAGAAGGTTGTGTGTTTTGACAAACCTTGCAGCAAATTTGGTCCAGCTTTTGGATTTGTAATGAAACCTGAAACCAAGCATGCTTGCCTGCCTTGGGGTCTCCCAGCACAAGTTTCAAGCAGCCTTAGTGTAATACCTCTCCTAATCTCATCCTGGCAAGCACCATTGCTGTGTTGGGTTGCACTGCTGGAAGTTTGGGGTGGACTCTGCAAACATTTCATGCAATTATGGAAAATGACTGATCAAGACAGTAACGTGGGGGTGTTTCTGTGTCTGAGTATTTTTAAGAGTGTACATTGCAGAATTAGCAATACCTTATCCCTGTTGGCTAGTGACTTGGAGATACCCAAGCCATGATTGGGGCAGAAAGTTAATTATCTGCTTATTAAAAAGAAGAAATGTCTCATTTACATACATTTGCATTCAGGTCTTGCATGCATCATGCTTTTTGGTGGTAGTTTGTTTTACTTCCTTTAATACCACTGACCTAGCTAGGTGTTAGCTCAATGCATTTAAATTTTCTGTGGCTGGGCTTTGTTTAAGTGTCATATATCTGGTTATCATTCGTTCCAGCAGAATTTAATTATCTTATAGATCCCTTAATTCTCTATAGAGACTCTTTCTCCTCCCATGGGCTATTGGGTAATTTTCCAGTTATCATATACCACAGTGGAGAAAAGATGTATATACTTAACCAATCTTGGAAAAGAAAGACTTATCTCCATCAGAATTGGACATGTTATTTGGGGATGATCCATTCAATGATCTGCAATTTCCTATTCAACTGAATTTTCCATGGTCATTTTTGTGGGAGTTTTTTTCTTGTGCTTTTCCCATCTTATTGGGAGGTCTGCTTTGGGAATTTATTTTTTCTGCCTATGAAAAAAAAGACCATTGCCCGATAAATGTATTTTCGAAATGCTACATTCAGAATGACTGGCTTTACCTGAAAATGCCCAGGTAACCCTAAAGGCTTGCACAAAGTGTTGGGAAAAGAGGAAGAAGGCCGGGAAAAGGGGTGACAGAGAGGGATGGGGGAGAGGAGAGGGAGAAATGCAAAGAATATAACAAGACTTTGGAACAACAGCAAGTAAAGCAAAACTATACAGGGAGATTCATGCCAAGAGAAATCTTTGCATGGGAGGGAATCACTAGCCCAAATTCGGGGGACCACAGTGCCTGTGGTTCTGTGTTGTAATAATCACATTTCTGATACATGACCACAGTGTGGCTGTCAGGGGTGAGTGGCTCAGCCAGTGGTTAAACCACCTCTGTGCTAACAAGCTTAGCAATCAGGTTGCGAAGGGTCCTGGCTGGAGGAAAAAAATTAAAACCAAACCTTAGACTTCTTGTCAGACTGTGAAGAGAATTATATTTTTGAACTATTCTACAGTGTGGACAGGAAATGACCTCTCCACAAACTGCTTCTTTAAAAACAAGCAGTGGTGCCCAAAGCTATCCAGCTTCTCTCTCTCTCCCTCCCTCCCTCCCTCCCTCCCTCCCTCCCTCCCTCCTTCTCTTCCTCCCTCCCAGCCTCCCTCCCTTCCTCTCTGGAGCTCCAGCTCTCTCCCCCTCCCTCCTCTCCCGTGCTCCCTCCCTCTCTCCTCCCTCCTCTGGCTCTCCCTCTCCTCTCTTGCTAGAGAGGGCTCCGACAGCAGTTCCCAGCCAGTGTGTTCAGCCTGCCTGCCTGCCTGCCTCTGTGTGTGTGTGAGCGTGAGTGCGTGCGTCTACTTTGTACTGTGAAGAACACAGCCCATGTGCTCTGCATGGACGTTACTGATACTCTGTTTAGCTTGATTTTCGACAAGCAGGCAAGATGTCCAGCACACCACATGACCCCTTCTATTCTTCTCCTTTCGGCCCATTTTATAGGAGACATACACCCTACATGGTACAGCCAGAGTACCGAATCTATGAGATGAACAAGAGACTGCAGTCTCGCACAGAGGTAAGTACTTCAGCCTCGGGTATGTGTTGATGTCTTTTTTTAAAACTGTGTCTGGGCTTTTCCTAGGGTTTCTGGCTGAATTCTGTGGGAAGTGTCCCACTAGATACTACCACGTACGTACGTGGAGACGAGCGCCAGGAGGAATCCACGAGTTTGAATGCTGGCTTTCCAGGCAGAGCAACTCTTGTGGCAGGGGACAGTTTCTGCCGGAATCTGGAAAGAGACAACCCAGCACTGTATTCACATGCTGGGTCTCCAGCAGGGTTGCACTCCCAGAACTCTGGTGTTCACACGCGCTGAGTCAGTCCTGTCAGTGTTTCTGTGATAGAATGGCAGGGAATTTTGTGATTGTTTGCCTCCGGCAAGGGGTATTTATTTATTTATTTATTTGCAAATTCCAAAGGAAGTCTGTTTTGACCTGCATTTGCTTTTCAAAGTCATCGACCTCGAGGTAAAGCAGGCAGAAGAGTAACCCTGCCTACTTTTCAGAACTAGCCCTGAAGGGACACATGTTCGTGTACATTTCCGTGTTAAATTCAGAAGCCGGTTGCTTGGGGCAAGGAAATTCTTCACTTTCTCCCATCGCCGAAGGCAGTGTCTCCTAAGCGCTCTACCTTAGGACAGGAGCTGGCTCTGCATTCCAGCCAGCTCTAGTTTTTGCAGATTTGGGATCTTGTGCCTGAAAGAGGGAGATTCAGCCTCCTAGGCAGCGGACAACTCTGGGAGCAGAGAGAACAGGACTTTCAGAACTTTCTAAATGCAAAACTCCAGGCTTGCCTCCTGCGATTTAAATATTTTATGTCAGTTGACTTTTTCTCTGTGCTAGCTCTGCTGGCAGGTCATGCTGCTGGGTTATCCATCTGCCTGGAAGTTGGGGCTTTGTGTGGAAGTGTTCTGAAGAAGGAGTTTGTGATGGGTGCACCAAAGTCATTTTAGGAAGTAGAAATTGCTAGGAATTTGGTCTTCTCTGGAGAGTACAAATACCCAGAGGATTTATGCCAAAGAGTTTTTAGGGGATAGTATTGGTGGAATTTTAGATTGAAGATTGACTTTTAACTCCGGGAAGGGACTCAATTAAGTTTGTATGATAAAATAAAACACACTTCCCTGAATTGTCAACGTAGCCAGAGAGTTCATGACGTTTAATGTATTTAATACAGCTAACAAGATGTGACCTGCTTTCTGATTGGCTAACTGCTGGACAAGGACTTAATGTTTTTTAAAAGCTGGGTTGTTTTTAATCACTGCTATTTCCTTTATATGTGAATACATCATAAATGTTAAATATAATTGCAGTTACTGTTACTCTCTATAGAAGCCAGTTAGGGTGGTAAGCTGTTGGCAGTAACTGTATGTTGTTTTGAGAATGTTGTTTTGTGTGTGTGTTACAGTTTGTATATTTTCTTCATATCTTTGCAACTATGTGCTGGAATCTTACATTTCTGTGTACACTATTGGTTCACATAGCCTGCTTTTAGAATAGGGGGAGAGAAAGTTCAGGCACACATTAACTGCAATACAAATTTTTGGGGAAAAGTATTTTAAAAGTATGACTAGTTAGAGAGAGAAAGAGACAGAGAGAGAGAGAGAGAGAGAGAGAGAGAGAGAGAGAGAGAGAGAGAGAGAGAGAACGACAGGAGACAGAGAGACAGACCATTAAGGCTCAGTTTTTGAACGGCAACAAGTTTTAAAAATGACCTGTGTCCACCTTACATTTTGGAAAGTTTTTGAGGAGTTGCAGAAAGCAGTTTCCCCCCATCCTTCTACAGTTAGGAACGCAGACAGCTTTCTCTATCAGTGTGTCCTGTACTTATCACTTGGCCAGTTCTGAGCTAGGAGACTTATATGCAAGATTTTTCTACCCTGGCCCTCATAAAAATCTGCAAGATGCAGTATGGTACCACTTTTGTTTCATATTTGAGATAAGACATTTGAAAAGAACCCCATTAGCAATATGTTTCTCCAAAACGACACATTATTTTATGTGAGAGCTAAACTCTGGAACTCCTAACTTTTGGATTATGGGGTTTTACTTTTTAAAGATTCAGCTCTGAGTAGAAAAAACTACTCTCTTGCTCAAGTACTTGTAGAGGAAAGCTGGCTATGACAAATCTCAAAGACTTTTTAAGCTTCTCTGCCTGTGACAGTAAAGCACTCTGAACTATCTTCTGGCTTATTCTAGAGCTAACTAACCCCTGTACATCTCTCCCCACCTTAGTTAGAGCTTTTCTATAATTAGCCAAATAATTGCTCTGACACTTTTTCTTTGCCAAGCAATAAATGGTGTCATGAACCCAATGCAATAAATTTGTTTTCATTTCATATGAAAGAAAGGATCAAATAATTGGTCCTAAGATATTTAAATATTATCATTAATATTAAATTTTGATCATAACGTATACTTAGAAAAAATAACTTTTCATGAAAAGTTATACTGTGCCTTTGCCAATAATTATTACTTATGATAAAGCTGTTCTAAACCCGGAAGAGGGATTGGTTGGAATAAAATATGATATCCAGCAAGAGTTATCAGTTTATTCACACACAAAATCAAATAGATTGTTGAATGATGACTTGTGGAATTTACCTAACGAATGCAACCATTTTGGGCAATTTGTGATGAAGAAAATATCCAAATTTGTAGAAATTTTCTAGAAACCTCTTTTTTTTTTTTTTTAAAAAAGGAGAGATTAGTAAAGAACCCTAATGTTTACCCACTCTCCTTCTACAGCTGGCCCTAGAGCTTTCTCTCATGAGGATTGATGCATTTGTTCCAATCCAATTCAATAAAAGTTCTTCAGATGCTGAATAGTTTTAAAGAGCATCAGATTGGTAGTTATCCCTGTTTTTAACTCTTACTAACTAGTTGGCATGGGTCTTGTTTCCTCATCTGCAAGTTGCCAGTGGTGCCCCTTTAATTTGAAAATTCAGATTGGTTTTCTTTATATGATGAAGTATTACGAAATGAGTAAAGAGTACAGTCGTTATTTTTTTGCTCATGGTATTTAGTTCAAAATTACAAATGGTACTGAAAAAATTCAGGTAATAGTGAAGAAAACTTGAAGGTCCAGTATTGCTTAAATCTAGCATTCAGAGCAAGCAGTTCCCGGAGGAAACAGGTACTCAGTAGACATTTTTTGACCAGCCAGTCAATGACTCAGTGGATACAAGAGGTGAGAGGGCTTGAGAACCAACACACTCAAATGATCACCTCTCTTGACAAGCACAATTCCGATGCTTTTGGGGGCCTGGTGACTTCTGTTGAGCTGAAGCTGCCTTGGGCATCTGCTTCTCACTCTCCTGGATGTACTTATCCCACAACCCCGATATTTACCTTATTATGAAGTTACTTAAATCTCTGATCTTTGCGGCAAAAGAAAACAGTGTCAAAGAGATGATGGGACTTTGCCTCTTTTTAAAGGAATATGAACACATTAAAAAGCAAACAACAACCACACACACAAAAAAATTGTTTCAAAAGCTGCTGGCTGTTCTGGGAAATAAAATGTCTTTGCAACATTAGAATCTCAGTGGAGTTTCATAAAGAAATGTGTGGGTGTTACCCCCGCCACCTTAAAATGAAATTAAGAGAAACTTTTTGAGATTTACATCACAGTTGTTCATTGTAATTCCCAGGCAGCAGAAAGGGGTTTACATTTTCTGTAGTGTACGCTGTCATAAATTGACCTGGTGTCTTCCAAAATTTATGAACTTGAATGGTCTTGCTGTGCCAAATGTATTTTGGAAGAATACAATGCACAATTATATAGTTTAACATTGTACACAGAATACAGTCAAGTAGGATATAAAAATATGTTCTGAAGACTTCAGAATTCATTCTGTGAAAGCTTCAATAAAAACAAAAACATTAAAAAAAACTTTATTTTTCCATTTCCTGAGGTCTGTGTTATGAGATTAAAATTTAGATAAAAGATACAGAAACATCATAGTGAACATTTTAAGTAAAAGGATTTAACTAATATTGATTATAGAATTTAAGAATGCTTATCAAGCAAAGTTATAAAAATCCTTGTTAAAGTGGATAACTTTTCTATACCCTGTTTCCTCATTCAATTGACCAGAAATGTCTCCATTCAATTAAAAAATATATACAGTTTTTCATGCTGGCACCGTGTTAGTTAAAAAAAAAAACAAACAAACCATAAACACCAGGAAAGTGTGAGTTCCATTATGTATTTCTTCTGTTTTGAGATTTTTTTTTCTTTTATCAGTAGTAAACATCCCCCTCCAAAAGAGAAAACGGTGGTTACAATCGAAAGCCGAACACACAATGATTTTATTAGAATTATAGTTTTTAGTTTTGCAGGATATAGTACGAAGCTTACAAATGTTCGAAGACCTTGAAATTTAAATCTGGTTTTCACCCCTCCTCAGCTCAACTCTAAAACTCCCTGGGGAGGGGGTTGGGGGAGGAGGATTCTGGTCCTCTTTTCTTTCGGCTACATTTTTATATACTTTAGTCACAGGGGTTTCACATTGTAACATCATGTTTATTCATGGAATAGCTTAGTATCACTGATGTTCAGATGGAATCTAGTTAAAATGAGATTAGTTATTTTGGATAGGTGAAGAAAAAGAAAAATGCTTTGTGATAAATTGAAAGTCCCCCACCTCAGAAATTTAGAAAAAAAAATGTTGCTGTTACTCTGAGGTATATGCATGATTTTCAGTGTTAAAAACAAAACTTTGGAAGTTTTTTGAAGGGGATTGGTGAGGTGGGGGAAGGGGGATGGGTGATGGTAAGGAAAGCTATTTTGAAAATGTTAAATGAAACCAAAAGTGCAGTTTTAAAAATGAGAACTTCCAAACTCTTATTTTTCAAGCTCTTTACATGGCCTCAGAAAACAAATTGCAGGACTCTTGTACTGATTTTATTTTCCCAACATCCTTTTTTTTTTTTTCATTTTCTTACTATGGGAACTGTTTTTAATTAAAAATTGCTGCAAACTAACTATTTGTAGGAGGCCAAGAAGAAGAAAAAAAAAATCTTTCAACTCACATTCAACACAGATTCTTATCAACCTAAAATCAATGCACATTTAAATTTTCCCTTTTTGGCGTGTAAATTATAATGTAGGATTTAAACACAGTACATTTTTAAAGCATTTAGCTTTTTGTTTAGGTTTCAAAAGAAATTAATTTAAATTGTATGGAGAACAGGGCCATAAATCTCTTTTTATTGCAATTGTCCACATTAACTCATTTTTCATGAGGAACACAGAGTACCCCCTTTCTGAACAAGCAAACAAAACACAAAACAAACAACCCCAAACATCCAACTTTATATATTGTCAAGAACAAGATTCATAATTTTACTTATTAAATTTAGTTGGCAGACTTCAAAATATAATTGATCTGAGAAAATAATGTCTTTTTGAAGTGTCAGAAAACACAGCATTTAAAAAATGTTCAACTTATGTAGATTCTACAAATACCTTTGTCATTTTCTGACCAAGATGTTTTCTTTTATCACTTTGAGTCTAGATTTTTTAAAAAAATTAAATTCTGACAGCATGCCTTTGAATATAGGCAACTATTGATACTTAAAATTCAGTCATTCTTTCAAGAAATTCCATACTTCAGGCAATAGCAAAACCAGAGTCTGGAAATACAGAGACGATTAAGATATTGTCTGTTCTCCAGAAGCTTACAATTTGGTAATGTAGGAGTAGCCAAGCCAATTCTTACAGTAATGAGCCATGATAGTTTAATACACAGTGTACTGTGGCTGTGCATGTGTAATGAAAAGTAATCACCTTTTTGAAAGGTAGTCACAGAATAATTAGCACCTATGGAGTTTTCACTATTCGTTTGGCACATCAGCTCATGTAATCCTCATGGTCACCTTATTTGATAGGTACTACTAACATCTGCATCTGTACTGATGAGGAAACTGGAAACAGAGAGGTTTATGTAAATTGCACAAGACCAGATAGTTTAGTTTCAGAGTTTGGATTCTCAACTACTCTGCCATAGCCCCTTTTGTGAAATAAGAAATGCTAGGTAGGAATCTGGTGTCACCTGTAGAAATGTTTCATGTGAATACATTTTTTTTTTCCTAAAAGAGGTTCACTTTAGAGGTGACTTGGAAGTTGAACCCATATGCTTAATTTGGTTTTGCTAGTTGTGTCATGATGCCTGACTTAATTTCAAAAGGGACCATGTGAAACTCCAAGGGATGGAGCCAAGGTTGGAGAATATGCTCTGGGAAAATAAAAAATAAAAAAAGAAAACAAAAAGCAAAATCACACTCCTTATTGAAGAATTCTTAATATGCTCACTTTACCTGAAGAGTCATCGAGATTGTTGTAGAATATTATGCATAGTCATCTAAGGTTTTTGTTTGTTTGTTTTACTTAAAAAATATTTAGATTTCCATCCTTAGCTCTTACTTGCTTGTGCTCTGGGGAAGAAAAATGATTATTTGATCATTTTAAACAATTGTAGGATGAGTAGAAAAACTATCCCATTTTTGATAGCATCACTCCCTCTAAAATAATAATCAATATAAGTTTTAGGAGATTAAATGAAAATTCAAGTTTGTTATAGTAGTGGCTTCCTTTGTAGGTGATCATTAAGGAATCATAGAGAAGATGAAGACATAAAGGGGAAATAACTCCTCACATGTTTTGGCTTCTCACTATCCTAGTTTAATCTACTCCTAAGAGGCAGTCAGTGCCCCACATCCTGTCTCTCTGCAGAAATTCTTTGTGGGAGGTGAAGTTTCCTTCCTACCCTTGTAACTCACTTTAGCTTAGCTACCTGCAAGGCCATTGTCTTCACAAGAGCCAGTTAGAGATAAGACAGACCTCCTCGCGTGATCCACCCCAAAGCCTGAAATGCTTGCATTCTGATTGCCCTTTACCAGACCTAAAATAAAAGAAAATAAAATAAAATACCAAAAAACTGAGTCCCAGAAAAGTGAAAACTTCTTCAGTCCACACACAGACATGCTGGGATTTGAAGCCAGAGGGACTGGGTCTTCTAACTCATCCATGTTCTTTCCTGGAGCATGTTGGTGATGCAACATTGTTTCCCCACTGACTTCTCCTTCTTGGAGGCCCTGACAGCCTCTCCCTACTCTCAGTTAGTACCACTGTTGACCAGCTTAATTTGAGGGTTATTAATCTGCCAATTAAAAGTAGGAGGCTTAGCATTAAAGATGTGGCAGCCCCCTCTGAAGAAGAGGGACCTATTCTGTTCTGGTGACATTGTAAGCTTCCATCCTCTCTCATCTGGATTGTGATAGCCTTCTAACTGTGCTCCCTGCACCCTTGTTCCACCTTATAATCTATTCTCCATGAACAGCTAAGGTGGTGTTTTTGATGCATAAATCAGATCATATGAATCTCCAGTTTCCCCTAGCATCTAGAACAAGCTCTAAACTCCTTGCTCTGGCTTCAAGGCTCTATTGGTCTGTTCCTTCCTGATTGTCCAGTCTCATCTCCTACCATGTGTTCACTAGATGCGAGCCACAGTGGGCTTCTTTTGGTCCGTTAACTTGCTAAGGCCAATTAATATCTCAGGGCCTTTGCCCTCAGCAGTGGAATACCTGGTATTTGGCTCCCTCCGTATAACTCATCTTAGTATTAGACGACCTCATTTGAATTAGAATTTAGCATGGTACTGTCTTTATTTGCAGGTGATCAATTAAATATTTCAAAGCAAAGAAGGAACAAGAATCCCACTCAGCAGGTCCTCTACTGATCAATTTGAATGTTCTTTTCACTGAGAGCCCGTCCTCAATCTCCCCAGTTAAAATTAATCTCCAATCACTTTCTGTCACATGCCCTGTTTATTTTCTTTGTAGGAATTATTGCAAGTTGATATTTTCTTACTTCTTGTTTATTTCCTAAGTGTGTGCTTGTTCTTGATAGAATACACGCCCCGTGAGGGCAAGGACCTAGTAGTCTTATTCATGCTTGTATCCCCAGTGCCCGGTAACACATGGCTAATGTACAAAATACATATATTGAATGAAAGAAATTAAGTTGTTCCAGCACTGTCCAGACTAACGCTAAAATTTGCCCTGAGTCTTATCAGCAATTGTGTACAATTCCAGTTGGAAAAGAATCTGAGATCTAACACCTAGGTGAGCATTCACTGCTAGGATGAACCACTAGACCTGTAGAAAAAAGAAGCCCTGGGAAAGAAGACTTTCTTCTGCTGACCTGAGAATTTTGCTCTCTGGGTAGCGTGAATGTATTGGGAATCTTCTGACTGCTGATTAAAAATACTTATACTTATCCTAGTGACTTTTTTCCTCATTTGATATCTCTACTCCTTCTCTCTCTCTGCATGTACCTGTAGGCCAATAGCCACGGATACTGATATGAGTCATGATATACATTACACTTCCTGGAGCACTTTGCATTTTAGGAAAGTGCTTTCAGAGCCATTAATTAGCTTATTTGAAGTGATTTGAACAACAGAAAATATGGGAAATTATATCGGTGTAAGACATTGTGGTCTATAGTAACTTTGTATTTGCTAACTGTATGGTGTGTGTGTTTGTGTGGGGGGTGGGGAGAGAAAGACATCCTAATCAGATTGTGCTGTGTATGTGTACAACTTCTGGTTAGGAAATATGTACAATATTTTTCACTAATTTGTTTTTCCCTCTCTCTGGAGTGAGAAGAGTGACCTGCCTTGAATTTATATTCAAGGCCAGACCCTCAGTACAACTTCTAATAAAACAGATTTGGAGGCCAGGCTCGGTGGCTCAACCTGCAATCCCAGCATTTTGCGAGGCTGAGGCGAGTGAATTGCCTGAACCCGCGGGTTCAAGACCAACCCGGGCAACTTGGCAAGACGTCGACTCTATAATAAATCAAAAATTAACCTGGCGTGTCTGTAGTTCCAGCTACTTGGAAAGCTGAGGTGGAAGGATCACTGGAGCCCAGCAGGTTGAGGCTGCGGTGGCCAGGAGCGTGCCACTGCCCTCCAGCCTGGGTGATGTAGTGAGACTCCGAATCAAAAAACAAAACAAAACAAAACACCAAAAACCAAAAAACCAGATCTGGGTCCAAACCTTGGCTTTGTCTCCTACTTACTGTGTGATCTTAAGAAAGTTTCTTAACTTTTCTGAGCCTTCGTCTTCTTAGTCTGAGTTTTACATTGTGAAGTAAAGGGCTAATGCATATAAAATGCACAGTATGTAATAGGTACTAAGTAATTGGGAACTATGATGAGGCGCTGATGATGTCCTCATTGTCAATTCTATCAGCAAATGAAGTAGTGTAAGTAATGCCAAACATTGCTTCATTTCCTAAAATTATCTTTAGATACAGTTTTGACATGGCCTGCATTAGCATATTTCAATTTAATGAACAAAACTTGCAATATTAACATGTTCTAGAACTTGTGGGTTTGGGTGTTCTCATAAGTGACAATGTCCTAAGGACTTTTCACTGCCATATACCAGTGATGACATAATAATTATACACCTTGTTGCATGAGAGTAATGGCCTGGTAGAGTAGCCATCATCTCCCACAAATTCCAGGTTATAAATATCCTTTGGATATACCTGTGGTTATGTATTAAGAGTTGATGAATGTATGGCACCATGTGTACCATGTGTACCCCATTCTGTTGGGATGAAGCTGTGATTTGGGTTTTTTCCATTTAAGAACTCAGCAGAAACAATAGAACATTGAACTGTTTCCCTTCACCAGTGCCTTTGCAGGGTCGTCTAAATGGGGGCCAGGAGAGGGCCGCAGAACACACACCCTCTGGCTTTGACTGGCCACTTCTTCTAAAGAGACAAACTTCTCAATATGCAGCCAGCACAGACTTCTTCCAGGGAGCTGGGTCAGCGCTGGTCAGAAGCCTGAAGCACCACCTGCGTGTCTGGACTGATAACAGCCCTTCCCATTGATCCACTATGACACCTTGTGGTTTAGTCCTTAACACAGTAAGAATGCACACATGGTAGAAGTGGTGATGTGCTGAATGGTACCATGTGGGATTGGCGTGATAGGTAATAGTGCTACCTGTCTCTGCTTTCCTTACAGATGCAATTAAGTGATATGCTGTATGGATTCATTCCACTCACTTCAGTGTAGCACCTCCTTGATTTTTCACATTGAATTATTTAAATTATATACCCCTTCCTATACTATATTCTACTGACCAGGACACCTATGATTTTTATAATTTCATATTAATAGTAATTTTTTTAAAAAACCAAGCTTTTTGGAGAAATGCCCTAGGTAGAGCAAACATTCAATTGTTTGCAGCTTTTCCCCTTTTATTTTTGGAAGGGATAGAGCTTGTTAAACTTTGCTTCCCAATGTAGGTCATTTCTTACAACTCATGAAGATTTTATCTTGATACTGAAAATATGTGTAGATAAGCAAAAACTAAACCCATAGACAAGGCCAACCACTTGGCAGTACACACAGAAAGCAACCCTTTTTATGCCTTATAATTTTAACCATGATTACCCTGAAGTTGGTTGAAATTTCTTATTTGAAATTGATATTAAGCCTCAATGCATACTACCTGCCTTTGAAAATTTCTACCATGTCCAAGTGAGCTGAATTTCAGCATTTCAGGGCTGGAATAGACATGAGAGATCACCTAGCCGAAGTTCCTGATTTTGGGAGAGCAAAACCCAGACCCAGGTGGGTCTTACTTGGGCTGTGCTGTGCTGCCAGTTCTTAAGTGAGCTCAGGTTTTCTAAGTCACAGCATTTGCTCACCACTATGTAATAACCAGGAACTGGCCATATCTAAACACTCTTACCAAACACTGATTTATACTTCAGTGCTACACAAACTTTTATGTTCTAAGTCTCTCCTGTTTCAGCTTTAAAACAGTATTGATCTCTAGTCTCATGCTATTGATGTTGAAAAACTTATCACTAATCTTTATTGTTTTTGACTTTGTGATTTTCTTTGCCAGTTAAGTTGCATTTGCTTTAAAATACCCATCTACTATTTTTATTTATTTATTTAGTTGGAGTCACTCTACTGCCCAGGCTGGAGTGCAGTGGTGCGCTCCTGGCCACCGCAGCCTCGACCTGCTGGGCTCTAGCGATCCTTCTACCTCAGCCTTCCAAGGAGCTGGAACTACAGGCACGTGCTATCATTCCGGCTAATTTTTTATTAATTGTAGAGACGTGGTCTCACCGAGTTGCCCAGGTGGGTCTCTGACCCACAGGCTCAGGCAGTCCACTCGCCTTGGCCTCGCAAAGTGCTGGGTGACAGGCTGAGCCACTGAGTCCGGCCTATTTTTAAAAATGTTAATACATTATTAATGTAAAGTATTTGTAAAATGCAACAATATTCAGAAAGGTAAATAAAATTACCTTTAATTCTACCATGAAAAAACTTGCTGTTAATGTTTTAGTATATAAATTTAATGCATATGTACATAAATCTTCACTGCTTGGGGGCATGTTGAGTACAGCTGCTTTTACTAAAATTATGAGTATTTCATAGTGTCCTTAAATCTTCTTAAAATATAATTATGAATTGCCTGGATGATTCATACTTCTGTTTATGTTTTAAAAATTGACACCATGTAGAAATTTTAAAAATTATTTGGCTTATTTTTACATGATTTGAACTCAAGGAGTTCAATAATTTTAGCAATCAATCTTATCCTCCAGGAAGGTGGAGGGATGCTAGTATAAATGGGTTAACTCTGGTGACTAGTATGATGACCATTAGCACTTAGTACTAGTCAGAAATCCTGAATCCAGGACTCTCTGTTTCATTTTTAAAATGAGTCCCACATCCAACCCCTCAACTTGAGGGCAGATTCTTTCTCATTTCTGCTTTTCTTTCTCTTGTATTATTTCTGAGTCAAAAGGCAGCTGCCATGCAACCTTACATAAGACTCTTAAATCAAAATATTTTCACCAAATTCATATTGGGAAGAGGTAGCATGAATCAATATTATTAAGAGTTAATGTTGGTCTAGAACCAGTGGGTTTGGTATATAGCAAGTTAATTTATGACACTGTTTGAAGGACATGTCTTTGATTCAAGGAGAAAAGGAATACCTCACAAGGAGGGCTCAGCCATGGCTTATATGTAATGATATCTTATTTTCCTTCCTGGACCAAAGAGATTCTTGGAGTCAGGTACTATCTTACTCATGTTTGTAGTGTTGTGACAATTGATATTCCCTGTGACCATTATCAATATTTTTTTTTGTTTTGAGTTGGAGTCTCACTCTGTCGTCCAGACTGGAGGGCAGTGGCACACTCCCGGCCACCGCGGCCTCAACCTGCTGGGCTCCGGCGATCCTTCCGCCTCAGCCTTCCAAGTAGCTGGAACTTCAGGCGTGTGCTATCACGCCTGGCTAATTTTTTTTTTTTTAAATTTATTGTAGTGATGAGGTCTCACCAAGTTGCCCGGGCAAGCCTCGAACCTGTGGGCTCAGGCAATCCACTGGCCTTGGCCTCCCAAAGTGCTGGGATTATAGGCTGAGCCACTGAGCCCAGCCTATTGTCAGTCTTTTATGAAAGATACCTTTCACAGAGGCAACCATTTTATAATTAGTTTCTGAGTTATCACTGTTTTTATATGGGTTAATATGCATTTTATAAATAAGCTTCATACACATATGCCTCTATTACAGTGCAGTGGTGTGCAATAAGATTATGTCCCCTACCATAGTATTAACATGAAGGGCTTAACTTCTAGTGTCATGCAAGTTTATTTCTTTGTGACCTTGGGTATGTTAGTTTACCCCTCTGTGCCTAGGATGTCCTCATGAGTAATGTAGGAATGATGCTAGATTTCTGTATTTTTGGGTTGTTATAAAGATTGAGTGAGATAATTCTTATAAAGTGCTTAGCATCGTGCCTGCACCCTGTATGTGTTAGCTATATTATTATGGTTTATTTGTTTAATGGATACTGAGCACCTACCATTCATGGTATTCATGGTCTAGAGATGAAGAGGGCAACATCCTTGTCTTAAAAGAGCTTAGTGAGGACTCAGAATTTGCAGAGAAGGAAGGTCTTGAAGGATGAGTGGGTGGGAATTTGCCAATTTGATAAGGGTGATGAAAAGGGTGTTTCAGGTCGAAGGAATGGCAAATGCAAAGAAATTGAACTTTGAAAGGTAATGTTATATTTGAGAAAGAGTGAGGATTTTTGCATGACTGGAGCTTAAGGTCTGGGGTGTATGCACAAGTGTGTAAATGATTGTGTGTGTAGGCCTGGAGAGTGAGGCCCAAGCTGTGGAGGTGTTGATATACCCAGCCAGGGTTGTTGGTCATTATCCTTTAGATACTGTACATTGGACTGTGGCATGATTATTTAACTTCTCTTTGTTTTAGTTTTCTCACCTGGAAAATAGTACAACCATAATCTCTACTCACAGAACTGTTTTAAGGAATTTAATAAGATAAGGCCTTTAAGCCTTTAGACCAACACCTGGTACATAGTAAAGATTCAATCAACATTAGCTTCTACTGTTGGGGAACAGGAACTAATAAAGGTGTTTTTTGGGGGGCTGGAAAGTGAAACAATTTGATATGTCTTTGAGCAAGAGCCTGCTCATCCCTTTGTGGAGGGCAGACTGGCAATCTGTCTTGCAGCATATTTGTCTGCAGAGAGGGAAGAATCAGTGGATGGGGTGATACACAAAGGAAAAATTACACATACTTACTGGCTGACTGAGCTATTTTTAGCCCCGTGTCTGAGGCAAAGGATGGATTTTCATGGGATTTTTTTAAAGATGCAAAATTATCATAAAACTAGGTGATGTAACTTGCCCGGTGATGCTTTATTTGCTCATCCTTGAGGTCCACTGTGTGGACCATGAAACGTTTAGCAGCTGTTTTGGAAAGTGGGTCCCCAGTTCCTCCAGTCTTGAGTTTTCTTTCTACCTTGACAGCACTGGGTCCTGTGTGGGAAACTAGGAGTAATGTGCTGTGGCTTCTAGAAAAATCCCTTAGCTGGTGGTCAGCCTGGCGCAAGGACCCCACAGTGATGTGGCAGTGCGTCAAGTGGGAAGGCTGCATGGGGGAAGAGAAAAGGGTCACAAGGGTTGACACCTTATCCCATCCAGGAAATGGGACATGAGTCTTAGAGACTCAGTTTCCATGTTAGCAGAATGGGAACAATATTATATCAACACCAGAGGAACACCTTGAGTCCTAAATGGGATGAAGGACTTAAATTGTCAGGCCCAGGGTGGGTATTTGGCACGGCTTTTCCCCTTCCTACATGGTACTTCATGCCACATTGCAGGCCCACAGGCTTCTGTTCATTGTATGGTGTTTTTCTTGAATCCTTCTCATACTTTGTTCCCCCTATAAACTTAAGCTTATGGCATTGGAGAAATCTTTCTCTTTTCTGAGCCTGTTTCCTTTCCTGACTTATCTGGATTTGACTATGAACACCAAGGTTCTCTCTTCAGCCTCAGAGTCTATGATTCCAGGTGGGCTGTTGGTTTCTGTTTTTCATATGACACATTAAACATAAAATAAAGGTAAATAACGTACTTTTGACTCTCTGTGGAACCACCTTCAGCTTTCTCCCACCTTCTATGGCGCGGGAATCTTGCTCGGTCACAGTGTCTTGCTTTTCTGCATGAACTGGCTGGAGCAGGAGGACCACATTTGCCTTGAAATGCTCTGGGCACCATTGTCTTACAACCTGCACATAAAGGAAAGCCCAGTGATTTTTTCTTTTATCCTCATAAAAGAAGCACAAAATTCAAATGCAGGAGCTACTCTACTAAAATTACAGAGTTCAGTGGGTGCCTTGTATGTCAGTTTTTGATTTTTTTTTTTAGAAAGGTTAAAATTCATCTGAACCAAGACTAGAAAATAAGCTTCAGGTGTTAGGTTATTCTGAAAAGATTGTTAATGCCTGTTGGCTAAGTGCATTAAACTGCTTTGAAATGATCACTTGTGTGTACTATTCTAAAAACTGCTTGCTGAGATGGTGATTTAAACCTATTTTTTTCTGGACTCAAAACTTTACATTTGTCTGCTGAAAAAAAAAAGACTGCATTTGAAACAAATAAACATTAAAATATAGTTTATTATATTTCCAGGCGTTTGTCTGAAAGGAAAATATGTCAAGACATTTATACTTAGAAACTGAAATCTCAGCCTTAATTCACTTCATTGTATTTCCAAGGAGCTCAACCCTATATAATATTACCCAGTCTCCGGAGACCTCCTTGAAGGGATACCAGATACTCTTAGAATAACTAGGGAATGGGGGAGGTGGGGAGAGAATGGATGGGGAATGGTTTCCAGTCCTAATTCTATATTTCCTGTGACTTTTTTTTTTTTATGAAGCCAGGGGAAAAGGAGAGAATAAAGAACTCTGCTGTTAGTTTTATTATGGCTTTGATTTTAAAGCCGTTTAAGAAGTAGCATTCACGGTGGCACCCTGTGGTGTCTAGGATGAAATTGCATTGACTCATTCATTCCTCAATAACTTACGAGTTATTTTATTATGTGCTCAGTGATGGAACACCATATAAAAACCCTGCCCTCAGGATGCTCACAGCCTGGTCGGGGAGACAGCCAGCTGAACATCGAGTTATGACCAAGCGTGCAAGTGTCATGATGGCAAGAACGGGCTGTTGAGAACAGTGAGGACAGAAGGTTTTCCAGCTGAGACTGTGGTATCAGGACATGACATACATGCACACACATGCACAAACATGCCCACTTGTGTTCTATGTTTCTTGTGCTGTGTAGTAAATTGTGAACCACATATTCACATGTTTATTGAGGGCACTATTAACTTGTTGACAATGCTCCATATCTGATTATCTTTGGAGGAATTAGCTTGCTCAAATATCCAAAAACAAGGAGATGAAGTATGAAGCTATGACTCATTAATGTCTGAGTGATAGTTGCAACTAGTTTCTTTAGCCTAGTCTCAATTTTGGGTGAGAGAAAAAGAAAAAAAAATAGACAGCTTCTTAAAGTTCACTTAAAAGCTAAGATAGTGCAAAAATAATAATTTTTTCCTGGATATGAAAAATTGAGTATGGGGTAGGAAATTTCATCCTTATCAAGGAGTTAATCGTTAGTAATTTATGTGAAACATCCAGGTTGTTGTTAAGCGAACTGATAAAAATAAATTCCCAAGACCTCCTTCTCCAACTATGCTAAAAAGTTAGATAATGTTGAGAGAACCTTAGGAAGAATGCAGATTGTACAAAGCCTTCAATGGTTAGAAATACATAAAACTGAAGACAACAGACTGAATGCAAAAAAAAAAAGAAGCAGAATCTCAAAAATCTAAGAGCAGGAACAGTGCTGGTCATGATGAACATTTATTGTGTATTTGCTGCATGTCAGTCCCAATCTCAGTGAAGCCACACACTGTTGTGGTAAGGAGTGGTATTCTCTCCATTTTTCAGATGAGAAAACTGAGACTGAGCGAAGCTTAATAATTAGCCCAGGGTTTCACAGCTAGCAAGACACACACTGTGGCTTCAACCTGAGTGAGTCCATTCAAGTCCAGAGCTGAACTCGACTTGTCAACTCCACTGACTCTCCAAATAGTGCCCCATTTTACAATGAAGAAACTGAGGCCCAGGAAGGTTAGAGCAGGTCTTGAGTCATACTGTGAGGCACAAAGCCTTCTTGTTCGTTGATGACTTTGTCTTTGATTCCTCAGTGACCCTCCCCCTTCAACTGTGATTCTAGCATGTGCACACTGAGTCTACAGGGAGGGTCACACCACGAAGGACGTCTTGAGGTCAGGAGCCATACCTGGCTCACCTTTGTATCAGCAGCACAGAACATAGGGCCAGGGACAGAAAAAATAATTTAGAATTTTCTTGACTGAATGAAGAATTTGAAAGAAGCAGGAGACCTGGAGTTTTCACAATGGTGAGACAACTGACTGTAAGTGCCACACTGACAAGCACAGTAGTGTCTGTTTGATTTAGGTGTGGCAGATTATAGGACACATCTATATGAATTTTAAAAAGATGCTTGTTCTGGTGGTACCTATGGCCCCTTTGCGCAAAAGAAAAGTTTCCTATTCTTCTAGGCAGGCATGAACACCACAAGGGTTGGCAGTTGTTCTGAATTTCAGGCTCCTCCTCCTTTCCCTTTGGCCAACTGCCTTTTTATAGTGTGAAAACTGCCCAATTGTACACGGAGGTCTATTTTTATTTAATTTAGTCACCCAGGGTCTAACACGAGACCCAGAATCTAGTTGATATTCACTAAATATTGCTTGGACACTTGAGGAATTTTAAAGATGGTGCTAAATTGTCTTCTGTCATTAAAATACAGCACATGCCGGGCTTGGTGGCTCAGCCTGTAATACCACGCCTTTGGGAGGCTGAGGTGAGTGGATTGCCTGAGCCCGCAGGTTCGAGACCTGCCTGGGCAGGTGAGACCTCATCTCTACAATAAATCAAAAATTAGCCAGGCGTGGTAGCACACGCCTGTAGTTCCAGCTACTTGGAAGGCTGAGGCGGAAGGATCGCTGGAGCCTAGCAGGTCGAGGCTGCGGTGGCCGGACGCGGCCACTGCACTCCAGTCTGGGCGACAGAGTGAGACTCCAACTCAAAAAAAAAAAAAAAAAATACAGCACGTAAGAGGATGTTTGGGCCAAATGTCATGAAGAAGGTTGAGACTGGTTCTATAAGGAATTATAGGACTTGAATTTGTTGGGGGGAAAAAGGGCATACTGATTGGAGGCAACAAAGGCCTTAGATACCAGGCAAGCAGGTCTGGGTTGGGAATCAGATGTAGTTGGCTGACCTCTGCACAGGAAAGTCTCTGCAGGTGTGAAGGAAGTTGTACACCTGAAGAAGGCATTACTGTCACTGTGTTCCATGCATGGATATCATGCCCATGTCATGCAATATGAATGAGATTTCTTGGAGTCGTGAAATTGGCTTCCTATTTCTGGGGTAGACACCCTTCCTTTTCCACTCCCCAGTGTTAGTCATAATTCTCGTGAAAAGCAAAATCAATAGGATATATATCCAGGAAGAGATTGATGACAGGGTATAGGCTCACATTCTTAGGATGGCTGAAAAGTCCCACGAGCTGCTCTTTGCAAGCTAGAGACCCAGGAAAGCTGGTGGTATAGTTCAAAGACCTGAGAGCCAAAGAGCTAATGGTATAGATTCAAGTCTGAGTCTGAAGATCTGAGAACCAGGAGCACTGAGGGCAGAAAATGATTGGTGTTCCAACTTAAACAGGCAGACTGAATCCAACTTTCCTCCACCCTTTTGTTCAATTCAGGCCTCCTGTGGATTTCCTTGATGCCAGCCTACATTGCAGAGGGCCGGCTGCTTTACTCAGTCTACCAAATCAGATGCCAATCTTGGAGAAAATACTCTCACAGACATACTCAGAAAGAACACTTAACTAGATATCTGGGCATCCTCTAACCCCGTGAAGTTGACCATAAAATTAAGCATCACATTCTCTCCTGCCAAAAGCCTGCCTTCTCAGGTATAATAGAGGCTGGTATCAGAGCTCTGTAAATGTTTAAGTAAAGAGTTTGGATCTGATTTTACAACAATAGGAAACTGGTATATTCTTGAGGAGGTTCATTAGAATGGTATTCACTGCCTCATTTGGTGCATCTATATTGAGCAGGGCCAGGTGTTAGTACACAAGAGTGTGTAGAAACTGACATTGGCTTTTCTTGCAGGAAACTTACAGTCAAGTAAGGGGGAGGTACACCAACCAAATAGTGTTACTAGCTATTGCATAGTTGTAGTAGATAAAATGTGTACTGTATAACACTGTGTGATTGGTGAACTAGAGGAATCGAACGTGCTTCTGTGAAAGTACAAAATAAGAAAACTTGAACTACACTGATGGGAGTAGTGGTCAAGGGAGGCTTCTTTGAGAAAGCGAAGTTTTAACTGAGATTTAAAGAAAAAATTAGATTTAACTAGAAAAAAATGGGACATGGGGGGCCAAGATGGCATCTAAAGAAAGGCAGCAAGTGCAAAAATCCCGAATAGGTGTGGACTGATTGTGTATAGTTCAGGGAACAAGGAGGAGATGCAAGATGTCATCTGAGGCTGACAGTACAGGTTTGGGGCATGCCATGTTTGACTGTGGATCAGATCATAAAAATTTTGACTTTTCCTTTTCTTTCTTTTTTTGATCCTAAGAACAATAGGAAGTGTGCTTCTCTTGATGGGGGTTTGAGAGAAGTTATACCATTGGAACAAATTTTGAGAATATCATTCAGGCTGATGAGCAGAGAATGGTTTGGAAGGATTTAAAAGCAGACAAAGAAAGACTCGTTAGAAAAGGATATTAGTGTTTTCTGGCCAAAGTTGACAGTCAATAGTATGGGCAATGAATTGGCCATAGAAGGTGTTGAGTAAAAGCCATCTCCGGCCAAACTCTAGAGTTAATAGAAAAAGAGTGTAGAAACTTTTCTCAGTCTTCATCTCTATCATTTCTTGTCAACAGTGTGCACCTGTATCCTCAACCCCCCAAATCAATGTGTCGTTTAATGATGTTCACTCTACCTGCTTCCCAGAATGCACTTGAAATTGCGGTAATAACATATCTTCAATGTCGGTCAGTTCTTTCCAGTACCTCTTTGGCCTCCTCCCCCTTCCTGAGTTGTGGATTCCCCAAGCCCCTTCCCTTCCCTGCTTTTGATTAGCTTTAGCTTTTACAACATCTTCATTATTCACTAGTTTGTTCAACATCCTTTTTATATTTTTAAATCAAAGATTGATTGAGTTCACTCTCTTCCCCATTTTTGGGTCTCATTATTTCTCGGTTTCCTCTTGGTTATTAGTGGCCCTGTTTTCTTTCAAGTGCCTCTTGTCTTTGAAAAGCTCTTGTAATTCTCTTAAGCCCATTTGCCATTTTGTTGGCCTTCCTTTTCTCTATACGCCTTAACTATGGCATTATAGTTTTCTTTCATCCCCTTTTCTTTTCTTTAGGTACAACTGCAGATACTCTGCTCTTCCAAGAATGCTACACAGTATGTGACACAATGTGGAGGCTCAGCAAATATTGGTTAAATTCGTTCCCTCTACTGAATGCACAGACTTTGACAGTGTCACTTAAAGTACTTCTTGTATGCACTCTCATTTTTTATTTATGTATGTGTATGGCTACCCAGGGAAGATTTATAAAGTAATTGATTTATCTATTGATCTATAACAGTGCCATGAATTTTGCCCTATACTTGTGAGAATACCCTCAAAATTATTGGGTGCTCATCATAAATGTATGCAAGTTCAGTAAACTCTGATTGATGCATTTACTTTCTAATTAGTTGCTAGATGACTTGAGATAGTTTGCATAATGTTTCTCAGTTTCTGTATCTGTTAAATGGCAATAATCAGAGAATAAACACAATTTTGAAGCATGTAGCAAGCAGGCATTTATCCTACACATTGGAACTGTGCTAGATTCCAAAGGTGCAAAAATGACTAAGACTGAATAAGATGGAAAAGAGGATGATCCCTGTGAAGCTCCAGCTGAAAGTCAAAGAACTGCCCTTGATTAGAAGTCATTTCCAAAGGAGATCATTCTCTTTCTTCAAACATATCTGGTCTGTCTCACTCACCAATTTCATGTTAAAGATAAAAGGAAGTAACATATTTAAAAGTGTTTGGCATAAATAAAAGCACTAGCTGGGAGTCGTGGTGTGTGCCTGTAGTTCCAGCTCCTTGAGAGGCTGAGGCAGGAGGATCACTTGAGTCCAGGAGTTTGAGGTTACAGTGAGCTATGATTGCACCACTGAACTACAGCTGGGGAAAAAAAGTGAGACCCTGTTTCCAAAAACAAAAATAAATAAATAAATACTATACGATTTCCACATTGGGAAATTATCACCAAGTCGCTGGCTAAAAGGGTTACACAATGCTTGGGACATTTGGTTAGTGATAGAAGATTTTTAAGGATCGATGGCAATACTTATTTCTGGAAATAGCCTGTTGTTTGCTGATTGCTGTTAGTTGGGATCAGTTTAATGCCTTTTCTCCTAATGTACCTAGAGATTTGTGATGGAATTAGCTATGCAAATTGAATCCTTAAAAAAAAAAAAAAAAAACACTCCACAAACCTGTATGTTATATTTATAAACTTCACATTGTACTAAAGTCAGCAAATGTCACAGAATTAAAATCAGTAAATGCAAAAGTGAAGGTTTCCATAGCAACAGTAACTAACCCATATTGCACATAAAATGAAATGTACATTAGGATTTATATTTAATCGCCTATTAGTAGAGAAAAGTCCTATATAGAACAGGTGCAATGCGAAGACATTAGAGTGACCCTAGCAACTCTTTATCTTTTAAACTCCAGGCTTCTAGCTGCTGTAACTCTTTTGTATCTACCAAGTTTTGATTCCTTTAGGGAAAACGAAATAGGAAAAATTAAAGGCAGCATTAAAGCAGAAGTGTGTACCCCTAGATTTAAATGCAACAGAATATCACCATTGCATAAATTATCAATCAACTCAGTAGGTGTTTCAGAGAAAGAAATAGACTCAGAATACTAAATGTTTGTGAAATTGTTGCATGTAGGGTGCTTGAGAAGGTTTATACCTAGCAGAGGCGGTCTATCCAAACTTTCAGTGCTTCTAAAACATGGCAATACAAGATGATTTTGTGACCTTGAGTTGGTTATAGAAAGCCCTAACAGGTGGCAGGATTGAAGCCAGAGATGTGGGTTATGGCTCCAGCCCACCATTCTACATGTGTTGACCTCCCTTGGTCAACTTCAGTTTCTTCCTGCAATGCATCTCTTGTCTACTACTAAGTGTTCTGCGAATCAAAGAGGGGTAGGAGAAGGAGGATACAGAGTACTTTCTCAATGCCAAAGCTCTCTATACAGACAGTGGCATTGGTGCTGTGTACATGACTTTCATAAGGCAAACATCACCCCCAACAGTTAGACTCTGCTTTTGACTCGTCCCTGGAGAAGGCCTATCCTGCTTACATAAGGAAACATCGCCTGGCTCTGCAGTCCTGCCCAGCCCTTCTGGCAGAGGGCTCTGATTCATCACTGAGAATACTGTTATGCCTCCCTCAGATCAGTCTAGATCAGAAGAGACTCTTCTATTGGACAAAACTTTCTTTTATAAAATTGGAAGAAATTTTGATAGTGACTAAACATATGATTCATTCTAAAATGCAGTTGATTTCTTTAAATAATTTTACATAAAATTGATCATAAGTTTTTTTTTCTTTACATCTTTCATGTTCTGTATTTGGCTTTGCTCTAAACTGATTCAGTAGATCTGGAGTAGACCACAGGATCTGCTTTTCATTAGACAAACATGGTAATGTTTAAACATTTAGTTTTAAATCAATCAATTAATTTTATATCACTAAGGAATTAGAATGAGTTTATTTGATTACCACCCAGATCAGAATTTGCCAGCCAGCCCAGAATTCCTTTCTTGATCACAGCCTTTTTCCTTGCACAGTCTTGATTGACTTTTTTGATATTAACTTTCTTGTATTTCCTCTGCCTCATTCAGCTGCTTTTATTCTCAAATCGGTCTGCCACACTGTCCAGTGAATACTGGGTGACTACTTTTGATTCCCTTATTATCTGTTCTATCAAAATTTCCCTAGCCTCATTCAGCTTTGTCCTGCCTAGACTCTTACAACATATGTGTCTGTGGCTGTGGAGGTCTGTCTTATTGACTTGTATTTTGGGCTTCATGTTACCTTTTCCTATCACATAGAATTTTTGTACTATGCTTATTGGAAGAGCTTTTTAAAGACTCAGTTAGACAAATTTTACTCTTGTGCATACACAAACAAGAATACAGATGAAATAAATTGGCTAGGTATTACTAAGACATCATATTTAGGATCTAGCTGCTCAGAATTACCCTTTGGCTCAGTTCACAATTTTCTATGCAGTATAACCTTTGTGCCATCAAGAACATCAGTAAGATAGAATTCTCCAAAATAACTCATTTCTTAAAAAGGCATAAATGATACAGAGCTCTGAGTAGGCTTTTAGTTACCTAGAGCTTGCTTAAGTTTGAGTTTAGCTTTCAGGAATGTAGCTAATCTTGTTGGATGCATATTCTCCTTGACTCTTACCCTCAACCATTTGGTTCTGAGAATTGAAAGAGTGATTTATCTCTATCTTCCATTTTCTTCCAAGTCATTCATGCCCATTCTGCCAATGAAGATGCTTCTGCTTTTAATATTGTCATGTGCACAATGACAATGGTGGCTTGACAGAGATGGTAACTCACAATCTGCTGGTAAAGTATGCATTGAGATGTCAGATTAATATTGGAAAATATGTATTTTAGAATTAAGGAAATTATACATAGATAAAGATATTGGGAATTTTATTGCACTGATTGACTTGTAAGCTTCGTTCTCATTTTAAAATGCATTATAATCATCTTTCTCATTAAATGTGATATAAAACTGAACCTTAAGATCTGTGTATTTTTCAGCTTCTACACTACCATGTAAATGTTTTCCATAACTTTTTGGTTTTGGTTTGTGTAAATAATTGGAAATAGTTTTAAATGATGCTGTCATTGCTATAGACATCAAAAAGCAGAAGAAACCCAAATGTCTGTTAACTGATGAATGGATAAACAAAATCTGATATATACGTACAGTGAGAGCCATAAAAAAGAATGGAATTCTGATACTAGCTACAGCATGGATGAACCTTACAAATGTTATGCTTAATAAAAGAAGCCTATCACAAAAGACCATGTATTGTAGAGTATTTTTATGGAAACAGTAATTTCTGCAATGGGCATGGGGATCATCTTGAGATGATGGAAATCTGCTGAAACTAGTTATAGTGATGATTGTGCAACTTGATAAATATACTAAAACTTTGAAATTTAAATTTTATGATTTGAAAATTATACCTTAATAAGATCATTTTAAAAATGTTTTTGCCACTACTGCTGTTTTCTCAAATACTAAGTTTTAAGACTAGAAATAAGCTAACTAGTATAAGAATATGAAATATAAGAACAATATGAAGACATGCTAAAATATTGTTTTAGAAAACATTTTTAGAAGTGGATCAATTTGGGTTTTTTTTTGTTTAATTTTTTTAAGGCAGAAGTCAGAAGTGTAGAAAGCCCAAAAACAAAGAGTTTTTTTTTGTTGTTTTTTTTTTGTTTGTTTTTGTTTTTTGGCCACAGGGTTTCCAGATGAACAGAAACTATTAACACCACCAAGGCTAACCCTAGGCCAAATGAATGCCAGTTTCTCTTTTCCATTATCCCTAACCTGTCCCTGTCATCTGCTCTAGTTATAAAATATTTTCTCTGTTTTTTGATATTGATTCTAAATTGTTTGCAAATGTTCTTTTTAATGGTTGCACTATGAGAGAGGTCTAGCATCCTGCCTACATTGAATAACACAAGATGTCACACACCTACCTGATGTTTTGAGAAGGTCTGTTGCAATCATAGATTTGAAAAATATATATATATTTGTGAAGTGTATGTATGACATGTACCCAGCACCCATTCTAAGTGAAAAAGAAAAAGAAGCAGTAATAAAAACAAATTTTTTCTTGCCAGTATAGAAGTTGCAATTCAGTGGAGGAATCATATAATAAACAAATAAACACATACATATATGATATAGCATTAAGTAATATTTCAAAAGTATTAATCAATTCAGAAGATCAGTTACTCATATTATTGATGAATGATTGAAGTTCAGATATTCATCTCTGTTGTGGAAAAAAAAGATAAAAAATAAAAATACTCTGAAGAAAAGTAAAATGGAGTCAGAGGATAGAGAGAAATGATGGATACCTCTAGATAAAGTGGTCAGAGAAGACTTCTGTGACAAGATGAGCAGAGACCCTTGTAAAGTACAGAAGTGATACCATTGGTATGCAGATAAAAGTTTAACAACTGATTCTCAAAGAAAGCATAAATATATACCCATAAGTTTACTATAAATTTTACTAATAGAAAGATATATGGCTTACAGTTTATAGATAATAATAAAATATATAATACTCTTTATTACAAATTCTATATCTCCAATTAATTCTCCCAAAATGCTTTCATTGATTTTTGCTTAACTCTTGCAGTCATAGCCAACCTATAATTTTGACTGCTGAATAAGAGTAGTTCTGACATGAATGTTGGCTGATATTTTTTCTACATTAATGACTAAGAAGAAAATGAAACAATAAAGATGAATATTTGAACTTTATTTATTCATCAAGGACATGAGTCACTGCTCTCCTGAATTGAATAATACTTTTTGAATACTAGAAGAATATTTCTTCAAATGTTCTGCTATTTACAATGTTATGGCTACAGACAGGGTAAACATTAATGCTTGATCTGCATTATTAATATTTTCGATCACTTTCTTAAATCTAGGCAATCAATAAAACAAAAAAATTGATCTCTGAGTTGAAGCATTTGCCAATTTCTATGGTGTAAATACCCCCACTATGGCCAATTCAAAGCTACCCAACATGAAGTCACTGAGCATGGAATTGGGAGGCGACACAAGCTGCTATATAGTATCTCCATCATGTAGATTTAATAGACATAAATAACTTCAAGAGCCCAGGAATAGTAACATGTCAAAATAATTAACACTTTTTGACTATTTATTATCTTTGTTTTTAGCACCATTTGTTTAATTTTAAGTTAAGAGCTGTCTTATGAAATCCCTGAAGATTTAACAATAAGAGAGCTCTAACACTCTGCTGAATGGAACACAAAGGTCTCAGTCATCTGCCAGAGGAAGCAGCACGCGCAGGTCGAAGGCAGAGACAGGCTTGCTAGGTTAAAAGAAAGCAAGGTAGTCAATGTAGTGGGTATGGAGTGTACATGAGAAGACAGGCCAGATCAGAAAGGGCCTTGACTGCCGGTAGAAGGATCATGTTAAAGGGAGGGGAGAGCCAGGCGCAGTAACTCACAGTAACTCTGCCTCACTTTGGGAGGCAGAGACGAGAGGATTGCCTGAATGTATGGGTTCAAGACCAGCCTGGGCAACTTGGTGAGACCTCGTCTCTACAATAAACATAAAAACTAGCCGGGTGTGGTGGCATGTGCCTATGGTTTCAGTTACCTGGAAGGCTGAGATGGAAGGATTGCCTGAGTCTAGCAGGTCGCGCCTGTGGTGGCCATGAGTGTTCCACTGCATTCCAGCCTGAGAAGCAGAGTGAGACTCTGACTCAAATTTTTAAAAAGGGAGTAGAGGTGACCTGCAGATCCCTCTATGCTCCAGGTGAGGCTACCCCCATTCACACATGCCGCCCTCAGTAGGATTGCAGAGCCCTTACTCAGCTATGTAACTTAGAGCCACTTCCTCTCCTGGTCATCACTTTCTCATCTATAAGATACAGAAGTTGGACCAATGTGACACTTAAACTTTCTTCCCATTCTAACCATCTCTGAATCTGACGAAGAGTTCAACTTTTTCTTGTGTATTGAATGAGGGGGGTCCCGCTGCTTATTCACTGCCTATGTGGCCAATGCTGGGGTTTTCTCATCATTTACCTCATTAATATGGGAGGAGTTAGTCTTCTAAACACTAAATTGACTGTATTTTCTTCATCTCCTTCCTTCACTTCTGAGTCTGGTGGTTTGCCTCTGCAGCTGCCAGTAACTTGCTTTTTTTCCAGTAAAGCATTTGGGGTTGCTGCTGACTAGCATTCCAACATGGCTACCCACCCAAATAATCTCATGTCACCATCACTATGAAGGAACAAGTCCCCAAACACTGAGACACATGACTGAGAAAATGCTGCAAGTAGAACAGATTCAAGGAACATCCTGATTGTGTTCCTGGAGTTCTATATTGCCTTTCTAGATCACTTCCAAATTTGTAACTTGAAACAGTGGGTTGTACCTCAGATACTTAAGATGGAGGATGATCAAAGGTATCTTTGTGGAAAGTGAACATCTCTACATTGGTTATGATCAGCTCAAGACTCAAGAACTAAAGCATGTGAAGTGTACTCTTGTGATGTAGGAACTTCCTAACTCAGTAATATAATTTTTAGAAACACCCATAGTGTAGTGGGAAAGATTTTAGGCCCTAGTACTGCACATCTGTGTTTGAATTTCAGGCTAACCATTACTCAGCCAAGCGATCAAACTGATTATGAGACAGCTTCTTAACTTTTAAAGGCAAGGTGATAGTAACAGTAGCTACCTTCTTCGGGTATTATTGGAATTAGATGAATTTATACTGTTACACAGTGTTCATATAACATGATAGTTTTAGAAGCACCATCATTCTCATGATTTAATTTTGGCAGATATTATCACCTCCATTACAGAAAGGTCAGCACCGCATAAATGACCTTTTCCAAAACAGGCATTTGTGAATGATGCTTTTTAGGATTTTTGCTATATGTGCGCTAGAATTCTGTCTCTGACACTGGATTGTCTGAGCTTGATGATTAATTTTAAGCATTTTACTACTTTTGTGTCTTGGAGAAGTTGCTTAGCCTCTTTAAGCCTCAACTTTCTCACCTGATGAAAGGGGATAATAATCATAGCAACAATGATGTCCACCTCATAGTGTGGTTGAGAATTAAAAGAAAGCATCATTTGGAAGCACCAAGGCACTTCACATGGTGCCTGAGAAATGGTAGCACCATTCATCATCATCGACATCATCATCACCAATGTTGCATAATCAGAATCATCCTTAATAACATCCTCATCTTCATCAACATCATCATCACCACTAACATCATCATTCTCATCATCTTCACCAACAACATCACCATCGACATCATCACCAACGTCGTCATCACCAATAGCATCGTCCTCCTCATTAATCATCTTCATTAACGTCATCAGCAACATCATTATCACCCACATAATCAGCACAATGACCACTATCATCATCATCTCCGTGAGGAGAACTAGAACCTCAAAAAGCTTAAATGACAAGGCTAAAGAAAGGAACTGAAGTAGAGGTCTTGGGCAACCATGCCCTGCAGGGACAAGAAATGCTCCTGTGTTGCGTTCTGTGTGATTATGACTGCTTTGGTCATCATTCTTTGAAAGGAGAAGTGTGGGTGAAAGAGGAGGAAGGACAAATCCATTTACATGACCTGCAATTTTTCCATTAGTCTGGATGAATATCAGTTTTGCTTTGCTGTAAAATCCTGCCAGCTTACTTTGATTCCAGAGCTGGGTCATTGTCTGGGGGGGTCACAAGGGGTCGGCAGTGGTGGCTCTGGTTTCCCTTATATTAGGAATCCATAGAGAGAGTAGTAGTATTTGGTGTACATTTTTAAGCAGCAAAAGGCACCCCTTGGGCAGCTATTAATTTTCGCTTTGTCATCTGCAAGTGGCATCCCTGAAACCTGAGAATCTGATATTGGAGCAATTAAAATGTTCAAATAATAATATCTTAGTACTATCTGGAGACCCTAAAGATAGAGGTCTAGTCTCTATTCTTACCCGACCCACTAAAACTGAGAGACTTTGGGCAAGATACTTATAGTTACTGGGAATTGACAGACCCAAAAGTAAAGTAAAATGAATAATACTTAGTTTCTTGAAGATTAAGCTGGATCAGATAACCTATTAAGGTCCATTCAAATCATTAAGATAAGTGATTCTAATATGATTAAAGAAAGATATGGAAAATGCATATGTAACTCATGTAGGGTCTTCTACTGACAATCTTTTTGGGTCTTGATAATTTGAGAGGTCTGAACTTTATCAGAGACGGCAAATGGATTTCATTTGTGACAACTCCAACAGATGCTAGTGGATTGTTTCTGAAGTGCTCAGGTTAGGTTAGGAATAGAATGCTGTCATTGATTGTTGATGTCTGCTGTGTGCATAGGAAGAAGCTGTTTGGATGTGAATACCCAGTATTACCCATTCCTGGACTACATCGTCTTGAAGTGTTCTTGCAGCTTCTCATGATGAGTCACTCTTCATTCCACCTTCAACTACCACCTTGAAATTTTAGTGCTATTATTACCTTTTGCCAATGAATTACTGGTGTTTATTTCTCCATTCTCAAACAGCCCTCTCTACCACCTCATGTTAACAATTATCTAAATAATCGTATCTTCTGGAGTCCCTCTTTACCCAGAAAACACTATAAATCTTGGGCACCACTATCCTGTATCCCTGTACCTTGCTGTATCCTCATTTGTTCTAGTTGTCTATTGGTGTAAAAATAACAATATGCATTTTGTTTACAAATCCGTGGTTTGGGCAGAGCTTTGCATGTTTTAGCTCATCTCATCTCCCCTCAGTGTTACTTGTGGTGTTTCCAAGCCTGACAATTGAAATTGGATAAAGACTTGCTCATTCCCATGTCTGATAGTTGACACTGGCAACTGGCTGGCAACTTAGGCAGACTGACTGTTGATTAGAACATCCCACAGCTTCTCCACAGGCTTCCCCACACCATGGTGGCTGTGTTTCCACAATGGACATCTGATAGTGTGTCAGGCAGAAGCCATCTTGTCTTATCTAGGTCTTGTCTTCTTGACCTAGGTCTCAGAAGGTGTCACTTCTTCAGATACTGTCTGTTGAAGCTGTCAAAAAGGTCAAACCAGTTTTAATAGGAAGGAACAGAGAACTCTTGATGTAGAAATATCTATGTCATCTTGTAAGAAGAGCATGTGGGATGGGATGCATATTAATGTGACCATCCTTGGAAAATACAATCTGTCATCCTATGCAAGCAACACAGACCCATTTTTGCTTCAAGGTTTTTAGATCTGATCAATACAGAGAACAAAATAATGGTCCTGGTGCTGTTACTAAGACTGAGGACCTTTTTGTACATTGCATCAGTGACGTGCCAGTGGAATGACGATTATTTTTCCTATCGCCAGCTCCTTGTGTGACTCTTTTCTTTGGCTGAATGTGGAACATGATGCAGTGAGGAAAGCATCATGGGCCTGGAGCCTAAGTTCTGTTTTGTATTCTGTCTTTGCATTGACTAACCTTGAGTATGACCTTGGGCAATTCACTTCTGTTTGAGGCTTAGTTTCTTCATCAGGCAAATAAGGGTATTGGACCAGATATCCTCTATCTGTAGTCCTTTCTAGATTGTTACTAAATTCTTTTATTTATTTATTTGATTTACAAATTATGTATTTAAGTGTGTTCTTAAAATTAATCAAGCAATATAAAATACATATATATAAAGTACCATACAGAATTTTGATAAGTAAATAACTATTATTTATTATTCTATCACCTGAACCCAATATCTGTGTATGTTATCCTAGTCCTTTCCATTGTAGTTTGAAAGTGAGGTGTGCTATTTTGTAATCTACTTTTCTATTAACCTTGTATCATGCGTATTTTCCATATTGACGCCTTTTTGTGTATTGTTTTTAAATGGCATTTAGGGGAAAAAATCTGCACAATCACCTTCCTTTTCTCTAGGTCCCCAGTTCTTATCACACAGTCCTCTGTAGATATCCTGTTAGGCAGGAACAGCAATTATTATACTTCCATGTGGAGATAAGGCCTTTGAAGAAAAGTAAAAAGGGACAGGGGTTAGAGAGTGACTGGAATGGGGGTAGCCGACTTAGAGAGGAAGTCTTTTAGAGGAAACACCAGAGCAGGGACCTTCAGGAAGCCAAGGTGCAAACCTTGTGACGGTCTGGGGAAGAATATTCTGGACGTCAAGAGCAACAAGCACAAACGTGGGAATGCATTTGAAGAGTCAGTGGAGCAGTGTGACTGGAAGGGTAAATGAGAAATTCTATCCCTGTGCTTTCAGATGAATGCCCACTCTCTTTTCCAAAGTCAGATTGGATTATCCCCACGTGACTATTAACAGCCACGTACGTGCAAAGAGGTGAGCCCTAGAATCTGTTGTCAACTGCTCTTCTGGTGTGTGGATGTTTTGGCTTAAAGAGAACGAAGAGAATTGGAGATGCTTCCCCCTCCACCGAAAGGGTTAGCTTCATGGACGAGGACACAGTCATCAGATGGGAAATGGTCCTTCACGAGGTGGCTGTGGGATCCTCACAATCACAGGAGCTCCTGTGTGGAAAACCCTGAATGTGTCTCCTGCAGGGCTTGTGGAACTCAGCCTACTGCCAAACCATCTCCAAGTCCCTCTAATCAGGCTTGCACAGAGAGAGTCCCATGCTTGTTTTTTTTTCTCACAAAAAATGCAGAGGTTTACTGCAACCGGACTGAAGGTTTCAGTTTCTGAATACAGGTCACTGGAGCCCCAAGGGGTCTCAAGATGGCTGAGTCAACTCTAGGTATGGGTCATTGCCTAAGAGATGGCTTCAGCCCCCCTTTCTGTCTTTGTGATGGATTCCTTTTTATTCCTGGTGCACTGTGAGGGTCCTTTAATACCTTGGGGATGATTGACCTACCCAACTTTAGTGTTTACTTTCTATTTTACTTGAATCTTACACTTACCGTATTAGTTAAGCACCAAAGTGTGTAGAGATCTAAGGTGTAATCTTGGTTGTGCCAGGAAAGTCCAAGAGACCTATTCAATTTTAAGGGGTTTTTATTTCCATATCTGAAGGCAAGGTTGGATTTTGATGTGATGAATCACTCTTTTATTTTCCCTTTGTTTGTTTCCTAGTTTTGCCCTTAAAGCATTTACCCTGGATCTTTAGAATGAAGATCTAATAAAATTGTAAAATAGAAGTGTGCAAGGTTTGACTATCTACTGTTAGAAAAAAACATTGAATCTCAGTGCCTTAATAATATCAAAGATTTTTTGTTGTTCTTGTTTTTTTCTCTCTCCCTCTCTCTCACGTGTGTGACAGTACAGTACATGATGGCAGGAGTAGTGATGAGACTCTGCTGCACTTAATCATTCAAAGACTTTCTTATAAGCAACAGGGATGCTTGTTGAAGTCTCTGCATTCAACAAGCCAATAATAAAAGAGAGACTGTGAGGACGGTGCAGGAGGTATTAGGGCCAGGCCTGGACAGAACTTGGTCACATGGCCTCGGCTACATGTCCAGGAGATGGAAAATGCAGTCTCGGAGCAGTTGTCAAATGAGAGAAAACACAGATATCCGCTCTAGCAAACAGTGTTTCTCAAAGTGGTTTGCTCCCCATTTGCACACAGTCCCTTGGTTGGGAGGCGATCAGCAAAAATGCAAATTCCCTGGTGCAGACCAAGACCTAATGGAACTGAACAGATAAATGTGGGGCCCAGGACTCTGCACTTTAATAGGGTGGCGTTTACAATTCACTAGCTAAGAAAGGAAGTGATATTAAAGTAAACATGATAAATGCTTCTCTCATTCTGCTTCCTCTACCTCTGGCACCTTTTCAAAGAGGAATTAAATTAATAACTTGTTGATTTGTAACTCTTGCCCTTTGAGCATGTAAGCACTCAGCATGCTGGATGTTGGAATCATTAGTCAATACATCAATATCTTTAAGGAGACTGTTCACTTAACTAACAAAGCAATGCCAAGGTTGTTTTTTCTCTTTGTCCTTGGCTGACTGGAGCTGGTGCCCCCTGTGACTGGAACCGTGCAGGCTGCCCAGGAAGCACTGGTGATGGATGGCTTCTTCGCCCAGCTGGTTATGACTCGCTGGACGCTCTTCCCTTTCCGTGTCCTCTTCCTTTTCCTGGTCACCAGTCTCTGAAGGGCTTGGCATCTTTATAAACGTTACACAAAGAACTTCAAATTTGCTGAACTTCAGGGGCGGAGGACTGTGGCTTTGTTCCCGTTTCTCTTATCGTTTGGTTTAATAATTCCAATTTCCTTCTATTCCCGTGGGAAACTGGAAGCCTTTTTAAAAAACTACTGATGGTTGCAAATGTTGTGGGTCACAGATAGCACTGTTTGGAAAGAAGTCACCTGGGGCCAGAGCCGGAGGTCTCTTGGATTCACATAGATAGGGCCGCTTCTGTCCTTACCCTGGTATCAAACTTGGATTTCTCCCTTCATATATTTAGGGAAGAAATCTAAAAACCAAAACTGAAAAAGAGAAATATTACTCAGAATTCAAAAGAAAGAAACTTTAAAATTTGGGGTTCTGTTTCTATATACCAACATATGAAGAGATAGCCCAGAGATTGAACCCGTCCTTGTTAAATAACTTCCCCAGAATGGGAAGGACAGGAAGAGCTTTTCACTGAGAACTCTCTATGTGGCAGCCACTTTTGTTCTTCATTTGTCACAACAACCTTGTAAGGGAAACATCATTGTGCCTGTCTTCCAGATGAGGCAACTGAGGTCTGAGAAAGTTGGGTAACTTGAGTGAGGGCAAGGGTTGGGGCAGCTGAGCAAGGGGTCGATTTAGTTCCACTAAGAGCTCTTGAGCACCTATGGAGTATTTCCAGCAGGCATATGGGTTCAGAAGGATGAATTTGCCCAGTATCTATTGGGAAGGACAGGAATGTCATTGCAGGCAGAGGGAACAATGGCAAGGCATCGTGCGTCTGGGGATATCTGCTGTTCCCACGTGCCTGGAGTTCTAGGACTGGAACTGACTCACAGCTAGAGGTCACACAAAGCTGTATTTGTGGTTCTGTAGCCAGTGTGGAAAAGGTTTGAGAGTTCTGAAGCATGACAATACCCGTGATTAGAAGGAGAGCAGGATTGCCAAGAAGGTTGGAAGTAATGATGTCAGCTAGGGAGAAGAAGGAGACCCGAGCCAGGGAGGCTGAAGAGTTATTTTCCATCCTATACTCTTTGAACATCTGTAGCATTATAGAGATTCTGCCCCACAGGAAACACTGGTCAATGTCTGGAGACATTTTTTGCTGATACTGCTAGAGGGTGGAACTATTGGCATCATCTAATGGGTAGAAGCTAGAGATGCTGTCAGATGTCAGACAACTCACAAGGCGGTCCATCACAACAATGAATTCTCCAGTCCCAGTGTCAGTGGTGCCAAGACCGAGGAACGCTGACTTACTGTGACTCAGGGTGTAACTGACTGGATTCTGCCTGAAAACCACAATCCCCATGTTCTTTTTCATCTCTTTTGATTAGTTTAAGAAGTCTGAATTTCCTCATCTGTAAAGTAGACGTAGGAAGACAATAGAAAGACTCTACTGGTAGGACAAAAATTTTTATGGAGATTCGAATGGTTATTTTTGATATATATGTTCTTTATAGACTCATAGTCAAGCAGAGGAGAAGTTTTCCATATCATAATGAAGTCAGTTCTAAGGGAGGTCCTTTGAGTTACCATTCCTGTTACATTTAAGCCACAGAATACTTGTGTCAAGACGAATACCTGCCATTTTAGCAAATTATTTTAGATTAACTTTTTTTTTTATAACTGTAGGGTTGCCCCTGAGTATTCAGTTTTCTTCACTGAGCAGATTTGGATCCATGTGGTAAAGAACTATGGTGCTACCAAGGTCACTGTATTGTTGCATATGAAATAAATTCCCCTCCATGACAGTCCACAAACGTGGATCACTACCAATACTGCTTCAGGATTATAGAGTCTCTCGTTGAATAGTCTGGTCATGAAACAAGTGCTTGTTGAATGAGATCACCTTCGAACACTTTGTCAAGAAATCATAGAGCATTTAGTTGCAAGTGACCACCAATTTTGTTAAGTCCACTTCTACTGTTACATATGAACAAACTTGAACCAGATGTTGAGTGGCTTGCCTGAGGTCATCGGCCAATGGGTGGCAGCTTGAAGTGGCACTCATATTTATAAGAGTGTCGGCATTTAAAAATAGACCAGGCCAAAAATGTCATACTGGCATTCTGTATTTATAGATAACTGGGTATCGTTTTCTTCCAGTTTGATCAAAGGAAGATGAATCAGTTAGACAGAGACCTCTGTGCTTAACATGGAGATAATCTGAGAGGACTGCATATCTTCTCTGACACAGGAGCACTTTTTTAAACGACACTGGTGTTCCATTTACCTGAAAGATCAAGGCTCTGAATTAGGCTGAAAATGCTTCTAGGATGCATTTCTTAAAGGTCTCATTAGTATTTAAATGACACAGGAAAGTACAGATGAATTGCAGGTAAAGGAGAGAGCCTGTGGGGCTGTCAGGTATTACTACCTCCCAGACTACCAAAATTCATCCGTCCTTTTTCACTGTTTGTCTCAGCAGAAATACATAGCTAGGGATATATATATATACCTTTTCAAGTGCCACACAATCACTTAGTGGAAAAGGAGTTACTCAAAAAAAAAGAGAGGGGGAGAGAGAGAGATAGATTAGTGCCTCACTCTGAATGTATTTTCCCATGTTTGAAGTAATGCCGGGGCCATGCTGCAGAATAGGCTTGGGTTTGTCAAATGGGAATAACAAGGATAGTATTTGTCACTAAGTTGGAGAGGATTTAATCCTTTTTTTTTTTTTTTTTTGAGTTGGAGTCTCACTCTGTCACCCAGACTGGAATGCAGTGGCATGCCACTGCAGCTCGGATCTGCTGGTTCCGGCGATCCTTCCGACTCAGCCTTCCAAGTAGCTGGAACTACAGGCACGTACTACCATGCCAGGCTAGTTTTTGCTTTGTTGTAGAGAAGAGGTCTCACCAAGTTGCCTGGGTGGGTCTCGAACCCGCAGGCGGGCTCAGGCAATCCACTCGCCTCAGCCTCCCAAAGTGCTGGGATTATAGGCTGAGCCACCGAGCCTGGCGAGAATTCAGCACTTAACAATTTGCGTTAAGTATTTTGTGTAGTGCCTGACAAATTTTAAGAGCACAATATGTGTTAGTTATTATTATTATTGCCATTATTGTTATTTCATTACAAAACATGCTTGGCACATAGCATACTGTTGACAAACATTACTTCTCTCTCTCTCTCTCTCTCCCCCTCTCTTTTTTTTGAGTAACTTCTTTTTCACTAAGTGATTGTGTGGCACTTGAAAAGGTACATTTCTCTCTGGGCCTTTTATTTTGAATAAAATGAAGATGGCCGCCCCCGCCTCAGCTCTACAAGTTCTCTGTACTGAGTCTCTGCATCTGCGATTCAAGTATATACCACAGATAAAGAATCCAAAGTGACAGTGGTAGGGAAAAGTTACATGGACATATGGCAGATGCAAAGAGCAAGTCTCAGGATGCTGGTTTGGTTGTGAAGGCTTGCTCCCGTAATAAAATAGAAATAATTAGGAGGGGAAAATGGAAATGAGGTATTGTGGTCACTTCAGTATTGCCATACCACTTATGGCTTTCAAAATGCAGTTTAGTATCCAATTAAATGGCTCTTATGGAGAGGCACACGGATGAATCACACGCAAATGCCACTAGCCTTGGTAAGGGTGGGGGGCTTAGTTCTGTGTGTGCTTTACTTACAGAACTCAGCTGAACACAAGTTAAGGTGGCAAAACGTTTCGAGGACAAATCATATCTTCTCTTTGTGTGTAGTCAGAAGCCTGGAGTAGGACTTCCAGGGATCAGAGTATGTATATATCCCCAACTTATTGGAAGTATCACGAGACCACTATTTTTAGCTCAGTTTCCTCATCTGTAAAACGAGCTGGTGGTAGGACTTTAAATGAGTTGAGGCATAGCTTAGTGACTTTCACTTAGTAATCTCAAGAGATGCTGTTCTGTTATTTATTTTTTTTAAATGTTGTAGCTGAGCAAGGTTCTCTCTATCTGAGGCCTCTTTTCATTTAAAAAATTTAGATTTCAAGCTTGGGGAGTTGGCTGATCATATGGCAATTAGCAAAATCTTTTAATGGATTAAATTTTAAAAGCTACTCTAAGGAACTCGGGCAATACAGAAAGGATTGTGTATTGACGCAGTTTGTATAGTTCAATAAATATTGTATCGGGTCCAGGATGGAAAAAGGATGTTGCCGAAATCATTGTGATGTGATAGTTTAAAAAAATAAACCCAACAATAGGCCAGTGTACTGGCCAGCAGGAAGTTCCAACAATACCCCCACCTTTTTCCTGTACCTTACCCGGAGTTCCTTCCAGGCAACACAGATAACCGATGGGTGATAAAGTCGGGGACCAGGTTCGGTGCCAGCTGAAAATAGAAGAATTCGTGACAAACAGTTATCTGATCAGAAAACGGACTTTGCAAACAGCCTTCTTAAGCAGTGCTTAAGAACAGTTCCTTGTGGGGAAAAGGTCCTTTTTCACCTGAGCAGTTCCTGTGAGTCACAGTGACTCACTAGACCGAGTTCTCCTGGATCCTTAACACAGGCGCACATGTCTATCCGTCTCTTCTGCAGGGTATTCTCACACCACATGCAGGTCCTTTCTTGGAGCAATAATGTAAATAGGAATTTTTTTTACTTGTATAAAGAGCTCTGTGTTTTCAGTGTGCTTGCCCATTATTTATTCCATTTGGCTCTAGAGGCAGCCCCTCGTTTTGACTATTTCCTGCATGACTCAGTGTAGCTCTATGAACCCAGCAAGTGACTCAGCTCCTCTGTGCCTCAGTTTCCTCATCTGTAAAGTGGGATATAATGGTCCTATCCATTACATTGGGCTGTATCAGGATTGTGTGAGACGGTGCAGGCAAAAAGTCTAGCACTGCACCTAGCATTATTTGCTACATTTTAATAATAAGATAAAGAAAAATTGTTAATAATAATCCTCGGAACAACATTGTCTCCTTTCAGAAATAAGGAAATGGTGGCCCATTCAGTCAATCTATTTGTTGAACAGCCACGTTCCAGATATTATTCTAGGTTTAACTGACAGGAGAGAGAGGTGATAAACAAATAAACATATGCACAAGATGGACTGGGCTGTAATAAGTGATCTGAAGAAGGCAACGCCAAACGAGAGAAGAGGGTGAGTTGGGTGAGGGTGGTTTGCTTGTTTAGATAGGATAGTCAGGGAAATTCTCACTGATGAGAGGACATTCAAGCAGAGAGAGAGAATGGAGTGAGAGAATGAGACGGCAACATTTCAGGGAAGAGCATCTAAGCAGAGCCAATGCAAATGTTATGTCCAGGAGTGTCATGGTGTGTCATGGGAAATGGCAAAGAACCCTTGCGTGCCTGGAGCAAAGTGAGCCAGGATAGCCCCGGGACACACAAGATCAGATCACTTTAAGTCAGACTTTGACGGTTGTGGTGAATACTTGTGATTATCCAGTGGGACGCTGTTGGAGGCTTTTGAGCTGAGCTTTTGATCTGAATTAAACTCTGTGTCACTCTCACCCTGAAGGCTATAAAGATAATGCAGGGTAGGTAGGCAAAGATGGAAGCAGGGATATCTGGAGACTTTTTCAGCTCAAACAAGCAAGGATGGTGGCTTGAATGCGAGTCGCAGCGGTAGAGGTGGTAGTGATGGTCACAGACTGTGAGGAATAAATAGGGAGTGTAAGATCCACTCTCTCCCTGATTCCTGAAGAACTGCTGGTCTATCACAGGACAGAGTCATGTGGATTCCAGACATTAAAGGGCTCCCCCTACCCCTCCCCTTTATAACCTATGACCATTGAGGACATAAACACCATAAACTCTAGAGATAACGTTCTGTGAGAATTAAGAATAACAGGGATTATCATAAACTTGCACAGTCAACAAAAGCTTTAAGGAGAAAATGTGATTTCAAACATACTTCAGAAAATTTGAATAGGCAAAGAAACCAAGCCAGGAAGCCTCTTAGTTTTGAGATTCTGTATAAGAATCAAGTATAATTTTTAAATATCAATCAAATATAATTTTTAATTGTAAAATTTAGGGGGTATACATGCACATTCTCACATATAATATTTAATGTGTCTGAACACTGAGGTTATTTCTAGAATGTTGCTGTACAAAATAATGCTGCAGTAAACATCACGTATTAGCTGTGAAACTTTAGGCAAGTTACTTAACCACTCTGGCCTCAATTCTTTCATCTATAAAATGAAGACACCAATAGTATTTACCTTATAGAGTTGTCATGAGGATTAAATAGGTTAATAGATGTAGTGACTTAAACAGTGCCCAAAGCCTATTAAACACTATGTAGGTGTGAGCATTTCTTTAGATTAAATACTAAGGGCAGAATTGAGTTATAGAACATACACACTGTTTACAGAAATAAAGTTTTATTGGAACTCAACTATGACTTTTCGTTTAGACACCCTCTATAGCTGTGATTATGCTGCAGTAGCAGAGTTGAGTAATTTTGACTATAACATGCAAAACCTAAGATATCAATATTTACCATATGCCCTTCATTAAAAAAGTTGCTAACCTCTGTAACAGGCACAGCCTAATTGTACATCAAAGTGAGTGACAATTCACATTTCTTCCAGTATTCTGAATGTAATAATTGATATTAATTTTGAAAATGTTGGTCAAGTTGGTGGATTAAAAATGGCATCTAAATTGAACTGACCAGGGATTTCAAAGATTTTGATTTCAGGATCCCCTGACACTCTTTAAAAATTTTGAGCACTCCAAAGAGTTTTTGTTTTGTGTGTTTGGAAATTTCTTTAATGTCTGTTTAATAAAAGATGGATAGGTTCTTATGTTAGTTTCTGCATTCAGTCTGCTGATATGTTGTTTGGCTGAAAAAAATTGACTATATACGTTTGTGTGCATATATACTTATTTTATATGTATATATGCATATATATGATTGGAAAGAAGGGAAATATTTTAATGACCTATAGATATAAACATAAATATTCTTTTTTGTTGCTATACCAAAACTACAAGTGGTAGTTTCTTAAACATTAGTTTCAGCGTGGAATCTGAAACCATGTCAATAAACTTTTCATGCTTGTAATGTTAAAATCCATTAGTCTGTCTTGCACTTTGAATGGATATTTTACCCACTCATGAATTTGTAATATCATGCATTGGTTATTTGGAAAATATTGATTCACTGAGTTTTGCATATCTTCCAAATTTGACACACTGTGTTATGTAATAGCAAAAAACCATCACTACCACAACAACAACATTCATTAATATCATCATCAATCTCATCAGAAAAGTCTTTAAGTATTGGGAAGCTGTCAAGCTCACAGAGGGAGATATAACTTTCCTATAATTTAATTTTTTTTCCAGAAAGCTCAAAGTTTATCGTTGACAACAAATACTCTCAGTTTTGCTCCTTGAAGTGATTGGCACACTTTGTTTACTTTTAGGAAAATGTCTGCCAAATATACATCTGAATAACTACAATTTGTTGGTTCTTTTTTTTTTTTAACTAAAATGATGTTGTATGAAATAAGCCACTAGTTGAGCTTACGACAATCACACAAATGCCTTTCCTAGAGATGGTTTTTATTCTTTTCACTGTCTCACAGAATATTAAAAAATCATGTACTCAATGACAGAGATATAATATAATTTATAATTTTTACTGCTTAATTAAGGAATTTTTTAATACTCCGAGTGCATGGTGGTAATGAGTACAATTAGTCCTATATAATTTAGTATCATTGCCTTGATTTGTGCTAAGACATCCCCCCAATTTTTTTCTACCACTGCTGTGTACTATCAGTGCAAATGTCAACAGGGCAAAAGGCAGATAGTATAGAATTATGATGAAAATAGTTTTGACTGCATGTAATCCCGGAAATGACCTTGGGGCTATTTAGCTACCTTAGATAATACTGAGGTTGAACATGTTTTTGTCTGTGTCTCCTTCTGAAAACTGGCTAAGTCTTTTGCTCATTTTTCTGCAGGATCATTTGTCTTTTTCTTATTGATTTTTAGAAGTAATATATATAATGAAAGTTGTAATCCTTGATACACATATCACCAATAGGGCAAAGTCCAAATAATTGTGTGCATCCATACATGGTAAAATGCCACATTGCATGGAATATACAAATATGGAAAGGCCTAAAATATTTTTTTAAGATTTTAAAAGAACTAGCATATAATACTTATAAATTCCCCTCCCCTGTGAAATATACTTTACATTTTTGTCAATCTCTTACAATAAACAACAGACCATATATGTACTATATATATATATTTGGTTGTTTATTTATTTTTTGAGTCAGGAGTCTCACTCTATTGTCCCAGCTGGACATCCTGGGCTCAGGTAATTCTTCCGCCTCAGCATCCCAAGTAGCTGGGACTATAAGCGTGCACAACTTTTTCCCCCATTTTCTAGAGATGAGGCTTCGCTAAGTTGCCCGGGCTGATCTCAAACTCCTGGGCTCAATACTTCGCCCACCTTGGTCTTCCAAAGTGCTGGGATTTGGGATTACAGACACAAGCCACCGTGCCTGACCTATATGCATATTTAAATGCACAGGAAAATAAACAATGTTATCAAAAAATGATAACAGTCATTATTTTGAATGGAGGGAGAGAATATACAAGATTCATTGTGACTTTGGATTTATTTGGTATTTTATTTTATTTTTATTTATTTTTTTTTTGAGTTGGAGTCTCGCTCTTTTGCCCAGACTGGAGTGCAGTGGCCGCTCCCGGCCACCGCAGCCTCGACCTGCTGGGCTCCGGCGATCCTTCTGCCTCAGCCTTCCGAGTAGCCAGAATTACAGGCGTGCGCTACCACGCCCGGCTGATTTTTTGATTTTATTGTAGAGATGAGGTCTCGCCTGCCTAGGCGGGTCTCGAGCCCGCGGGCTCAGGCAATCCACTCACCTCAGTCTCCCAAAGGCGCGGGATTACAGGCTGAGCCACCGAGCCCGGCTGGTATTTTAATTTTTTATGAAGAAAATGTGTCTGCAAATTTATTTTATTTTTTCAAAACAAATTTTCTGTGTATATCGAAGTATATACAACATGGTGTTATGGACTCTACCGTGTAAAAAAGGTTACTATAGTAAAACAAATAATGTGTCTTATCTCACGTCGTGACCCATTTTTTGTTGTTTTTGTGGCAAGAGCAGCTAAAATCTACTTATTTAGCAGGGTTCCCCTATACAGTACAGTTTTATTACCTATAGGTCTCATGTGCACACATTAGCTCTCTAGACTTGTACATCCCATGTATCTGCTATTTTGTGTCCTCTGGTCCATATCTCCCTGTTTTTCCTCCTTCTCACCCTACTCCTCCACCACCCCTGATGACCACTGTTTTGTTCTTTATTTTTGCACATTTGAATTTTTTTTTAATTACACATATGAGAGCATGCAACGTTTTTCTTTCTGTGTCTGGTTTATTTTAGTTCTCCTCCAGGCTCATCAATGCTCTGGCAAAAGGAAAGAACTCATCCTTTTTTTAGGCCTGAATACTATTTCGTTGTATATCTGTTCCACAATTTCTTTATCCATGTATCCATTGACAGACACTTAGGTTGTTTCCATATATTGACTATTGTGAATAATGCTGAAATGACCATGAGAGTGCAGATATCTTTATGAGGTAGTACTTTTATTTTGAGTATATGCCCAGAAGAGGAACTGCTGGGTTATATGGTAGTTCTATTTTTAATTTCTTTTTTCTTTTTTTGTTTTTTTTGGTTTATTGTAGAGCCGAGGTCTCGCCAAGTTGCCTGGGCGGGTCTTGAACCTGTGGGCTCAGGCAATCCACTCGCCTCAGCCTTCCAAATTGCTGGGATTACAGGCTGAGCCACTGAGCCCAGCCTTTAATTTCTTTAAAAACCTCCATACTACTGGCTACAGTGGCTGTACCAATCTACATTTTCACAAACAGTGTACAAGAATTCCCTTTTCTCCACACCCTCACCAATATTTATCTTTTGTCTTCTTGGTAATAGCCATACTAATGGATGTTAGGTGGTATCTCATAGTGGTTTTGATTTGCATTACCATGATGATTAATTATGTTGAGCCCCTTTTCATATATATTAGTCATTTTTATGACTTCTTTGGAGAATTATCTATTCAGGTCTTTTGCTATGTTTTAATAAGGTTATCTGTTTTTCCACTATTGAGTTCTTTGTCATCTCTTAATAAATATATGGTTTGCAAATGCATTTTCCTAATCCATAGGCTGCTGTTTCATTTTGCTGATGTAACCATCAAAATGAGCAATTAAAATATCTAAAAACATGGCTTCTTCTTTTTTTTTTTTTTGAGTTGGAGTCTCACTCTGTTGCCCAGACTGGAGTGCAGTGGCATGCTCCCACCCACCGCAGCCTTGACCTGCTGGGCTCCAGCAATCCTTCCACCTCAGCCTTCCAAGGAGCTGGAACTACAGTTGTGCACTACCACGCCCAGCTAATTTTTGATTTATTGTAGAGATGAAGTCTCGCCAAGTTGCCCAGGTGGGTCTCAAACCCGCGGGCTCAGGCTATCCACTCACCTCAGCCTCCCAAAGTGCTGGGATTATAGGCTGAGTCACCGAGCATGGCCAAAACATGGCTTCTTAATCCTTATAGCATAAAAATACACAAGGAAACATTTCTATTTTTTATGCAATGGGAAGAATTATGGTATATGCATATTTTTTTAAATGATGGCATTTTCTGGAAGACAAATGGCTTTCTTCTGGTTACTATTTTGTTCTACTGAAAAGTGATGCCTACCTCTCCTGTAATGGAAATGTGGCCTAGGTTTTTTAAATGTGTTCTTTCTTTTTTCCCTTTTCCGAATTCTGACCGACTAATATAAATAGACCTAATTCAATATTTATATGAAATCCAGGGTACAGTGACTGCTATCAGTTTAATTTACATATTAGTTACTGACTGGTAGTTAGTTACACTTTTCTAACTGCCTAACTTTCTTATATTTACATAGAAAAATAATGTTTTCAGTCCCAAAGGAATGATTTAAGGTACTTCAATATTACATATTACTCTTATACTAAATTATTATAAGAAAAACTCATAAAAATCCTAAAAATAGCTAATGTCAAATTAGGAAAAGCTGAAGCAAGTTAATTTCCTAGGTATTATCTTCTGAAGGTTATACATACTGTATCTTCCCATGATTCATAAGAGTGGAATATGTAATTGATAATGATCATAGATATTCATGTAACATCTTTCATCCAGATGACTGGCCAAGTACTTTATATGAATGGATTTCCCTACACATGGCAGTTCCTAGCCCAGCCCATGTGTATGGGAGCTGACCACTTCATTGACTGTAGATGTGTATGAAAAGAAAAGAAAGATCCATCCTGTTTGTCCTCTCCTATGTCTCAGGCTGCGTGACTTACATAGCAGAAAAAACATTTCCTTCCTCTCCAGTCATGGGTAGAGCACAGGATACTTTTGTGATTTTAGTTTAAATGCCTAATATTCTTGGTGAGGGGTGGTGTAAAGAAACTAAGATGTACCTAGGGGTCTACTTTATGGCAGGCACTTTGATAGGTACTTTGCATATTTTAGAGTATTGTGTCTCATAAAAGCCCATCCAGGTGAAGTTATTATCTCCACTTCACAGCTGAGGAAACGAGTCTTGCCTGAGATCACAAAGCTAGAACATGAGAGGATCAGGATTACTCCCAACTGTCTGTTACCTCAGAAATCAAGCTGTGTCGTTACTCCTTCTTTTATGCTAGAGGCAATACCAACAGAATAGGCAGAAGAACATTTCCCGGAAGTTTCTTTCTTTCACTGGAATACCGTGGCGCTTGTTACCACCTGACTGTTTCTTCTCTTGCTGACATGGGTGGCCATTGATCTCCATTATATTTTGGTTGCTATGCTCTTGTCCACCGAGTGGGTCGTGCTTCTCAGATTATGCACAGATCCTGCCCTCCCTTGACCTGCTTCCCAATAGAGGCATTGCTTGATTTCTCTCCTGCCTTCCTTAGGGGTGTTTTGAAAGGATTGTCTCCATGTGTCTCTACTTCCTTTCCACTTATTTGCTGTTAAGCCAGCTTGACTTGCCTCCTGCCCTTTCTCTGGATCTGCCTCTGGGGCCTTTCTCACCTGCGCATTGGCAAATCCAAATGACATCTTTTGTGTTTACCCACTGGACCTTTCTGTTGTGATTGCCACAATCTCTGCTGAAAGCTCAAAGTTTTCATGATACTCTTGTCCTAGTTTATAATTTTTTCTTTTACTTTCCTGACTATTTTGTTGTTGTTTTTCAATCCTTTGCATCCCCTCCTTCCTGCCAATCTGCTGGCTTATATCTGCTTGCGAGAGCCAGTGTTAATTTTTCATGAATTTTGTGAGCCTGTTGACGCCCTGTTGGTAGCTTGAAATTTACTATGGTGGAGTATTTATACAACAGAAATTGACAGAGATTACAAATAAGCCTCTTCCCACTCCAAGTGTAGGCTGTAAACTATTCTCCTGTACTCCACTGCTTGTGGTCACCTTTGTAACCGTGGGCGCTTTCTAGGATAGTCCTTTCTAAACACATTTTTCTCCTTACTTGACACATTCTCCCTGGGTAACATCTGCCTTTCCCCAATACCCATGCCTACTCACATACATGCACTCCACACCCAAATATACACACTCAAGATTTTAACTGTCACCTATACCATTTCATCCCAGTATCTATTTCCAGGCGTGAGCTCACTCCAGAGTTTCAGACTTGTATATCCAAACACTTCCTGAAAATGTTCATTTGGAAGTTTAACAGGTACTATGAATTTACCAAGTCCCAAACCAAACTCACCATCTTGCTCTTTTCCTATGTCCCCGATTTCAATTAATGAGTTCACCATTCACCTCCCAATTCAGAATTTAGTGGTCCCTGACTCTCCTCAGCCATGCTTGGACCAAGAGGATTTTGTTCAAAGGGATCATTATTCTAATATATAGTTCTTGGGATGGTGGTATAAGGGAGGTGGTGATTTTGCACGGTTTTTTTTTTTTTTTTTGTGGTTCACGTTTTGATTCTTAGACTGCTCGGATTTCTGCATTGTGAGAAACTTGATATCCTCAAGTTCTCCTCTGTGCTCCAGAAAGGGAGAAAATAAACTCCTGTAAATTAAGTATCTATCTACTAGGTGCCAAGACTTTCTGGAGCTTTTTTTCTACATATATTTACTTAATCTTCTGAGTATCACTATAGTGTAAATATAACCATCACATTTTTTACATGCAAGGGAAATTGAGCCTCAGCTAAACTAAATGGTTTATTCAAGGAAGCTCAGCTAGGTGGTGGAGGCAGATTTGGCGCTGCCTATTCAAAGCCTGTGGTTTGTCCATCACCCCACGCTGCCTCTAGCAAGATGTGTCCATCTGGAGGAAAACTGGCAGCTCTTTGCCAGTTTCCATAACAGCCTCTTACCTCCTTCTATGCAGGAGCTCCAGAAGCCCTCACTCTATCTAGTGCTGTCTTCATATTCTCCAGTAGCCAGCACCTTGCCACCCCTCCAAAGACCCCTGTAGCATATCACCTATTGACATATCTGGATGCAAGAATGCAAAGTTTATTTACATTCTTTGGAGTTGTGGGGCTCAAAGAGCTTCACTTTCTTAAAGAACATTGTTGAAGGCACACGTGGTTTTCAGTTTTGTTTTAAGCCACTCACTGCTATGCAAATGCCTACCATATTACAAGCATGCACTCTAGAAAGGTTCAAACAATAGGGACCAGATATAAGGCTAAGAGCTAGTACCTGCCTTCAAGGCTCTGAAATTCCAGACAAGGATAGAACCTCCACCCATAAAATGGTCTGAGAGGCGTGGGATGAGAGTGGGAGCAAAAGCCGATGTGTTCTTGATAGTTACTTTTCAGTAGCTACAGTTCAAAGAATGTGTTGTTTTTTTTGACAAAAAGGAAACAATCATGTCACAAATTGTAGCTTGGAAACTTCACTTGTCACTGTATTGTTAAATGGCTCCCAAAGAAAGAATGCATCTATTGGACCAGAAGGATTTGGAGGAAGCCATGCAACTTTCTAGGAAGGCTCTTGAGTGAGTCACTTGACTCTTTAGATGTTGCTTTTTTGTCTTTGTGTTCTCCCTGTATGGAATTTGGTCGGACAAAGTGTGTCTGACATTTATGCCATCTGTATGAATTAAATAAATACCATGTGCCAGGCATTTTGAATGAAGCAGTGGACAAGATTAATAAAACAACTACTTTGTGCCAGGCATTTTGAATGAAGCAGTGGACAAGATTAATAAGGTCCCTCTCTCCTGAAACTTGGATTTGATGAAATCCATTTCAGAAGAAAAACAAATCAAGAATGTTAAGTAATGATCTAAGTGACAGGAAGAAATGGAAGAGGAGGATGGGAGAGAATACGTTTAGGACTTCTTTAGATAGGGTGGGTAAGGAAGTTCTCCTTTGGGAGGTGATATTTTAGCAAAGACTTACATTCAAGAAGTAGTTAGCCCTGGGAATGTCTTGGAAGAGAGCTAACAGGCAGAAATCAATGGCAAGTATGGCAAGAGAGAGAGAAATGAAAACAGTTAAAGCAAATGGTCTGAGATTAGATTGGAGAAATAATTGGGAGCCAGATTATTTTCCCTTGTAAATCAGGGAAAGTGGGTTCAGTTTTTCAATTTGGAATTTTGTTTTAGTGCTTTAGGTAGCCTTTGCTAGGCCACAAGTAAGGAAGTGGTTATTTGATTTATGCCTTAGTCAGATACAACAGTAGATGTGTCTTTCAGGTGACCATGCAGAGAGTGAATTCCAGAAGAATGTAGAATGGTTTAAGAGCCTCCTTCAGTGGTCTTACGGGGTATAATTCTGACTTGTACCAAGATGGCAGCAGTGGGAAGAAATGGATGGATTTTAGATGAAGCTTGCCAAATGCATTGGATGAAATCAATTTCAAAAAGAAAAACAAATAAGAAAATATTAAGTAAAGTTTTAAGTGATAGGAAGAAATGAAAAAGGAGAATGGGAAAAAAATATGTCCGTGTTGAAGAAAATAGAAGGTTCAAATATTTGTTTTCAGCAACTATGTGGATATTGGTGTCATTGAATGGGATTATTTAGATGGAGGTGGGAGAAAGTATAAGGAGAAAATATTTTCTCCTATGTTTTAGCACATGACGTTGCAGCCTCTGCTAAAATCCTGTCCAAATTGAGGAGGGTTAATGTGTCCTTAGCTGCTCACTCTATTATTGGATGTCTCTGAAGGTGAAGAATTCTTCCACATGTGCTAAGCTAGATTCTGCCTTCCTGCAACTCCCATCCATGTGTACATTCTTGTTTCTCTGGAAACACATGGAATACATCTGCTGTCTTCTCAGAAACTTGTGCCAAATATGTGAATGCCCCAAATTTTTGACATTGTTTTAAAACATTAACATTTCAAATTAGTTTGGGTTAAAAATGCCATTAATTAGATCATAATATTTTACATGGACTTCTTCAAAGTGAGCTTGTCATCTCTGTGTTGGAGCCGTGTTATAATAACCTTAGTTTGGAATGAACACCAAGCCTTTAGTAATGACTTGTCACTGAGACCGTTTCCATGATTCTTTTTTGCTTTTCAGAATTCACTTTGTCCCCACTTTCAATGTAATGCATACTTATTGTAGAGCATAAGAAGAATAAAGACAAGTAGGTAGATTTAAAAAATAAATACCTTTCAGCACTTACCACCCGAAGACCTTGATGGTTAAGTGTTTGGCTTGTTTTTCTCAGTATTTATTTTTCTTTCATTTCTTTCACAACGGACTGTGTTTGTACTATACATTTATATTTGGCTTTCTAATTTGCATTATAACAGACATTTTAAAAATATTATTTTAAAAGTTTTCCTAAAGAGATTTTTCACACTTACCAATGCTTGCCAAGTGTTTTTTCTTTTTAAAAAAATTTATTTACTTATTATAAAGTTGTGGGGTACAATTCAGGGTTAGGTATACAAACATTGATCATGCAGGTAACCTTGTTGATGAGGTATGCCACTCCCTCCCCTAGCAGTTTCCCTCAACTACTAGTCCTACCTCCCCTTCCCCTGACAGTTTTCCACTACTGCCAATCACTTTCTCATAGCATTAACCAAATATTTTTTCATTCAATAATATGACAATTTATTCCAAGGGGTTTAGTTATTTTTGATTGCTGTTATTTTACTACCACTATGGTGAACTTCTTTTATTATAAGGATTTTTTCCATAATTTGGGTAACATTCTTAAGGGAGGGGTCACAAAGCAAGATATTGTGAACATTTCCCAGAATCTTCCTACAAAGAGTCAATGCTGAGTTTCCAACAGTATAGCGCAGTTGATCCTTCCATTAGTATGGATGTATGTGACTATTTAACCACACCCTGGCCACTGTTAAATACTATCATTAATAGAAATATTTGCTGGTTTCATGGTCAAAAACTACTTGGTGTTGATAGTCTCATTTGTATTTTGTGGCTTACTTGTGAGGATACTTATTTTTCTTTATATTGTTAGTCTTTAAATTTTCTTGAGTTCAAGAGATTTTCGCACCCTTCACACCATTATTCCCTCCTCTATCTAATCACAAAAACATTTATAGATTTTTCTATGAATTGGGGTCTAACTAACTAGAATCTTAACTACTTAAATTTTGAGTGAGAGGCAAATTGAAAGGAGAAAGAAATAACACATACTCCACAAGTAAAGACATTCAAATAAAGTGCAGTCTTTCTCCAACTCTCAGTATAAAACTCATCAAGGCAAAACTGTTTTATTTAGACATCTGGGAAATGTACTTTGACAAACATCCGCTTGATGACTGTCAGTGTCATAAAGAGACTGATATCAAAAATCCACAGAAATTGTTGAAATAAATTATATATTTTTATGATAAAACACTCTTTGCTCACTCATTTGCGTTGTCCATGTGATTTGGCTTTAGCATCTTAATACAAAGGAGGGCCCCATTTTCATGTAAATGACATGATAGAATTAATAGAGAGCTCTAGGGAGTCTACAGACTGCAAATGTGGCATCTTCCTCTACCTGCTTTTAGCAATGCGTACACATGGTTGCTTTTCAGTATTTTTAACATATAAATGTTTCCAAAATTTACATATTCAGTGTTTTTATAGCTCTCAGAATACTCTCTCAACTACTACAGAAGGTAACAAAACATCCTTCAAAAGTCTGATTTCCATGCATTTAGGCCATAAAAAACATATAGATAGAATTTCTAGACCTGCTTCCAGTAAGTTAAAATGCAACTAGTTCTATATAGTATGATCTTTTGCTTTTTAACAGCACTAAACTAAGGGAAGACAAGAGAGAACACAACTTGCCTTCTGTTTATAAAAACCTAACCACTGGAGTATTAGTTATTTGAAATTACTAAAGCTTAGTTAGCCACCTCAGTGGGTTTATATGTTACAAGTGAGAGTTTCATCTGTTAACCAACAACTGCTTGGCAAACCAAGTGTATTAGACTATATTAAAATATTTAATGAGCCAAGGTCTTAGAGACCTTGTGTGTGGCACACTTAAAAAGTATGAGAGTTGAGATCAAACAGACCTGGCCTTAAAATTCAGCCTTGCTAATTATTAACTCTTTTTTTTTCCTTGAGCAAACTATTTGGTTTCTCTAGCACTCAGTTTCCTCATGAAAGTCTTCTTAAATTAGGACTGATAATACTTACTTGGCCTAACATGTAAGACTTGAATGAAATAACACATATAAACCACCTAGCAGAGTGGACCATAGTAGGTATTCCATACATCCTTATGCAGTCATTGTTGGCACCATTATTATTCCTGTTACTGTTTCTTCATAAAACATTGCTAGAAAAAGAAAGTGAGATAAAGTATATGATAGGTAACTTTTAATTTTTTAGGTAGCCTATATTATAAGTAATATTAGCAAACATAAAAAGCATTTACCGAGTACCTAACATGTGCCAGCTTTTTGCACCTGCTACAGGAAGACAAGAGGGAAAAGTGAGCCCTACCCATGGTTGTCCAGGTTTCTTTTATAGGGAAAGCTTTTATTGAGAGGGCTAAAACATTCACCAGTACTCAGAGGAAATAGGGGTGTTCATGAAATCTTCACAGGGAAGAGCTGAGAAGGGACCTCATTGTGGTGGCCAAAGTTGCTCTTTAATAAAAACTCAGTGTGTAAATTTGGAAGTGGGGTGTCTGCTCATACCCTTGCAACCGCTTCTCCCCTGGAAGGCCCCCTAGACCTTCAGGAACACCAGAACAAAGACTAGTGACCCTGTGTAGCCTCCACCCACCAGCTTTAGTATGGTGAAATTGAGATCCCCCAAATCTCTAATCTGGGACCAGCCTGAAGCATTTATTCTCTGGGTCTCAGCTGTTGACTCTTAAAAAACCAGAGTGAACTTTCCCCCAGTGGGTGGTAGATTCCGCTGCATCTACTTAGGGATGTTTACTCCTGACCTACCATTAGCAGAGACATGACATGATGTAGTTTTCCCTCTTGTACCTTTTAACCATAGACCGCAATCCATTTGCTTTGAACGTTTAATATAGTATCAAGCCTGAAATCAAACGAATGCAGGTGAAAGAAAACATTAGGAGGTATAGGTCAGGGGAAAAGTGATGTTTTCAGGGGTTCTGCAAAACGTGCTAATGTTTTGAAGAAATTCAGCAATGAGAGCAGGGAAGCAGCACTTTGAACCAATGTCTTTAAAAGTCATTGAAAAAATACAAGGTGAGAAAAGGCATGGGGAATATTTTCTTAAATGCAGAGTCAATCAATTTGATTTCTTAAAAATAAAAAAACTTTGTGCTTCAAGGACATATTCCAATTATACCATCAAAAAGCAGGGGGACAAAAAGCTTAACAGAAAAAAAAATTGACATAGTCTTAATATTCTTACTGCGTAAAGGGCCGTGAGGGAGCCACAAGAGTTCTTGTGAAATAAAGTTTAGAAGTTCCTTTTCCAGATGTGGAACTACTGAAATGTAAATAAATCTTTAGTGAAAGGATGTCATTGGCCAAGGAATTTGCAATGAGGCACCCAGGGAAGTGAGGAGAAATTAAGCATTTAGGTTTTATTTCTATGCCTGTTACTTGTTGATTCACTGCTGATTGCTCCTAATAGGGAAAGCAAACTTCTTGGCTTTTAAGGAAATAAAAATTTACCAAATGGTATGGTACCACTTTTAGGCCATTGGATGATGCTTTTAATAATGTGTAAAATGAGCACTTGGCATTTACATTTTAATGAACTATATATACACTTAAACCCAATATTGAGCCAATATAAGCATCTATTGAAAGGATTTATTCACTCATTCATTCATTCATTCACTCATTTGCAACTATTTCTTGAATCAGACCCGGTGGTAGCCCATAGAGACTGAACAATGAAAAAGACTAACATGCTTCCTGCCCTTAAGAAGCATACACAGAGAAAATGCTTTCTTAGGAAATACTCCAGTATGTGGGAAATGCTAAAATTCCCAAAAACATTTATTACGGTGTTATTTTTAACACTAAAATTTGAAACAACCTCACCGTTTAAAAACTAAGGAAAATGATTACTTATTTTACTGAATGTAGACATTGAACAAGGTGTTTGTGAGAGAAGTGTTTATGCTATATTAAGTAAACACGACAGCGTACAGATTTGTGTATACTGAATGAATGCAATTATGCTAACAATAAGGAAAGGAAAAAGTACAGCAAAAACAAAAACAAAACAAAACAAAAAAACGGTTGTGTGGTGGACTTTCTTTTTGCAATATTTTCTTTTTGTTTAAGTAACATGTTAACTGTTTCCCTTTTCAGTAACTTACTTTGCATTCGATTTTGTGAGCTTAATGTACATTTGCTCATTTAATCCTCACAGTAGACTTATATGACAGTTAAGGGAAATAGGTCACTGAGGACTGTAGAATTTGCATTAAAACACGGAAATTCCAGTTTCAGAACCTGACCTCTTAACTTCTATGGCAAATTGCTCCTTTAGAGAGATAAATTGGTCTAGTTTTAAAAATGTGAATCTAAACAGTGGTTTCCAGAGCCCAAACTCTTATGCTGTGTTGGTAAAATAGAAATCTTAATACTATCACTGCCCAAAAGCTACTGTGGAAAGTATCACATTTGATGAAGTCTGTGAAAGTGTTTTGTAAATTTAAATTTCCTTTCAAAGATCAGTCATGGGGTATATTCAAAATATTTTTTAGTACCTAATAAATGTGTATATTAAGTAATTTTAAGTACATTTTTTGTTGACGTGTATAAAGGTACATTTTAAAATAACTGCTTAGAACATATTTTTTAATTGATGAAAAACTGTACTGAATAAGGTTTGCTTTGTAAATTAGTTTCTTCCACCGGATTGGCTTCTCTTTGCTCTTTCTCCCTTTCTCGGTCTGGCATTCTCAGTCCCACTCACTGTGTGATTTTCTTGACTTCTTCCTTTCATTAAGTAAGCCCCTTCAAGGTCAAAATACTACTATAATTTGCACTTGGGGTATTTGGCAGCCAAAGGTTTAAATTCCCAACCATCATTTGGGATTCCAGGCTCAGACTGCTTTATTATGCTTTGTATCTGTTGACTATGAATAAAAAATAATGTGTGGGGTAGAATTACAAAGGTGACTCTTAAAAGCATGTGGCAGGATTATAACCTTAAAATGCGCTCACCAAAGTCATGAAAATAGATGAGTTCCCAGAGAGGTACCCAGCAATACACCTTTATAGACTTCTAGAATGAATATATGAATTGCATGTGGGTCTTGATGGCCTCTTGGAGAAACTGGGGAAGAGCTTTGTGTTCTAAGAGTTTATGGTGTGTTAGGTTGCATCATATGCAGTTGACATTTAATTTGAAAGTGGTCCGTTTAAAATGTCATCTGGTTTTCATTTGTAGGGGCCTACTTGAAAATGGGAGGTTGGACTCTGTGACCTCCTGGTTTCCTCCCAACTCTGCAGTTTTTGTAGTTGTTTGACTCTAAGTTAAATGTAAAGTTTATTTTCCGGCACAACAATTGATATTTGTGTAGGGCTTACATTTTGCACATAACTCCATCCTGTCTCAAAGTAAGGGACAAGGGGAAAATGTCCTGCTAAATCTAGGTTAGAATATATCACACACAACGTTTCTGGAATTTTTCTCTGTGTTAGTTGCTTTCAAGATGAAAAGTAATGTTCTCATTCGAAGGTAACTATGTGAGAATTAGAATCTTATTCACATGCAACATCTTCTAAAGGATTATCAAACACCTGCTAAGTAGGTGCACACATCATGTATAATGCTATTCAAAAAGTGGTTTTCACCAAGTGGAAGAATTTGAATAAACCATGTCATCATCTAATTTAAATATTTGGTTCGTCTGCTTCAGATATCCAAGGGAAAATATTGATTGTTCTGGTATATTGTGAATCCACTCACATATTCTATGTGCTAAAATAGACCTTAGTATACTGGTTGTGTTAGCTATGCTTTTTCTGGAAATTCAGGTCTGTTCAGAAATGTCAAGGTTAGCTATGGTTATGCCTGCCCTGAATTTTAAAAAATGTAATAACTGAATCTTTTTCTACAGGGACTCAGAAAAAAATGGTATTCTATAATTTTCCTTAGGGACTTGGGGAGATAAGCCCGGGCATATGTGGTGTACCCAATCAAAACACAATTTCACAGGTTATGAGTTTGCATGAGATGCAGTCTATCTCATGAAACCTGGGTTTGAGTGTGCATACAGAAACGGGGCAAACACTGCTGCAACCAAGCAAACAGTCTTTGATGTTCTTAATCGAGGCTACATAACTGGTGGCAATTCCATCCTTGTAGGGTCTCCTCTAGATCAGACCAGGCAACTGAGCTGAGAATAGAGCATTGTCCCTGTTGCAAGGCAGAGAAAGAAGGCTGTCTACTCATTCTTGGACAAGAGATTGAGTAATTCATCATATTATGAGCTATATTTTTTCTTTTTGAGTTGGAGTCTCACTCTGTTGCCCAGGCTGGAGTGCAGTGGCACACTCACGGCCACCCCAGCATTGAACTGCTGGGCTCCGGCAATCCTTCCACCTCAGCCTTCCAAGTAGCCAGAACTACAGGAGCGCGCTACCATGCCCAGCTAAGTTTTTGATTCATTGCAGAGACAAGGTCTTGCCAAATTTTCTGGGCTGGTCTTGAACCCGCAGGCTTAGGCAATCCACTCGCCTCGGCATCCCAAAGTGCTGGGATTACAGGCTGAGCCACCCAGCCTGGCGAGCTATTGTTTTCTGAACACTTTGTGTGTGTTATGTATACTGCCCCAAGTGCTGTAATACATTTGGTAGTCTTTGTGAGTTGGGCAGCTTAGTCTGAGCCTGAAAAATGCTAAATAAGTTGTCCAGGTTCATACAACTTTTTGACATGAGGCTGAGCCAGGATTTAAACCAGAGTCTGTTGGACCCCAGAGTCCATGGCTAACCACCGCACTGTCCTGTCCTTCACATAATCCCAAATAGCCTCTGTGCTGTAGATGTGGTACTAAAGCTACGTAGTGGTCATGGCCTTCCCTCTTTCTTCTTTTTCTTCCTCTCAGTGTCGACCTTCTGTGAGTTTTCCTTTATTGTGTCTTCCCGAATAAATGTCCAGTGACTAGAAAAGAGGAGATGGAAATTATTGGCATACAGTTTTATATCTATTTGTGATCAAGCTAATTCATACAAGATTGTGATATGTGTATATACTTACATAATCGTGATCATGGTACATATATACATTTATGCTTAACTTTCTCATTTAAAGGCATTTCCGTCTTAACTTCTTGCAACATAAGTGAAAAGTCTATCACTGGTACTGACCACTGGACTCAGTGTCTGACTTTGCCATTATTGGCTGATGGACTTGAAACAAATTACTCAGCTTTTCAAATCCTTCATCTTCATCTGTAAGCGATTATTTTCTTCCTGATAGGATTATTGGGAGGATTAAAAGAGATTACGATTTTATGAGTGCTTTATAAACTAAAAGGGCCAAGCCAGGCAGAGTGGCTCACACTTGTAATTCCAACATTTTGGGAGGCTGACAGGAGGGTCACTTGAGGCTAGGAGTTAAAGATCAGCCTAGACAACAGAGCAAGACCACGTTGCTTTAAAAAAAAAAAAAACAAAGCATGGTATGGTGGTGTGTACCTGTAGTCCTAGCTAATTAAGAAGCTGGGGCAGGAGGATAGTTTGAGCCCAGGAGTTGGAGGTTACAGTGAGCTATGATTGTACCATTGCACTCTAGTCTGGGCAATGGAGTGAGACCCTGTCTCCAAAAAAGTATAAAGGAAGAAAGGGAGAAAGAGACAAAAAAAAAAAAAAAAAAAAAGGAAAAGAACAAAAAGAAAGAGAAAGAAAGAAAGAAAAACAGGACTATAGACATAGAATGTGCTTATTACTAGCACACAAAGGATTTAGAATAACTTTAGGTTGCTTTCAACCCAAAGACTTAGCGTACTCCATGAAGACTTTGATTGCTCTAGAAAGGTCCAAAATTGGGTGTGTGTTATTTGTAAATCTTTAAAAAACAAGAAGAGACTCAGAGCAGTTTCTTCATCTACAAATCAAGGGTGATAATTTCCTCAAAGATTGAATAAGAAAATGGATGTGAAGCTCACAGCATAATACCTGGAATTCAGGTAACTCTAAATAATAGTGCCTTTTTCAGTTTAAGAATTCTTATACAGAACGCAGGCTGGATAAATTTCAGATCACTATTCTACTATTAATTGACTGCCTACCTTACTTAGCTTGGGTAAATTCCTTAATTCCTGATATACTACTAACTTGGGAAAATTACTTAATCTTCTCAGCCTCAGTTTTCTCATATATAATGAAGATAATTTTCACCCAACTGGGTGCGATAGTGTGGATTTTGTCCTCTTTAAATTTCATGTTGGCAACTGATCCCCAGTGTTGGAGGTGGAACCTAAGGGAAGGTGTTTAGGTCATGGGAGTAGATCTCTCATGAATAGACTCATGCCCTCCCTGAGAGGGAGAAGATGAGTGAACTCTCTGTTAGTTCTCACAAGAGCTGATTATTAAAAGGTGCTGACACCTCCTCTCACTCTCTTGCTTCCTCTCTTGACATGTGATCTCTGCACACACTGGCTCCCCTTTGCTGTCTACCATGAGTGGAAGCCGCCTGAAGCCTTCACCAGGTGCCCAGTCTTCTGGTCAGCAGAATCGTGAGCCAAATAAACCTCTTTTGAAGGAAAAAAATGACCCAGCTTCAGGTATTGCTTTACAGCAACATAGGCAAACCAAGACACTTGAGTCATGGCTACACGTAAATATAAGTATGTATATTAAATGTCTGGAATACATAAGCTCAAAAAATAGTGAGCTCCCTTCTTTTTCCTTTATCTTCCATTGTTGATACAGCATGGTCTCCATCCTGCTCCTACAGAGCATACTTGGGAAAGCTAGCCCTGCCTTTTTGTGAGACCTTCTCAGTAATACAGAGCAAAATTCCAACTTTGTGTTGATTCCAGGGAAGGAGGCTTAAAAAGCAAAAGCAAATGAAGCCTCCTGAAGTCAGTAATAAGACCATATCTATTGTGCATTTAGATGACGTTTTTCCATAATGCATGGAACTATGCTTTTGCTTTTTAATCTTCACTTAGTGCACAAAAGGCTGAATCATTTATTAGCATTAATGGAAAACAGATGAACGTCCTTTCCTTCACACTGGACATTGCCTACTTTGCCAGGCAGAACAATGGTGGAGCCAACTTTTCAACCTCAGTCTGCGTTAGGAACTCTGTAACGGGCTGCTTCTTCCAATGTGTTCTCTAGAGGGTGACAGTATACACTGGGTGTCCTTCTTTAAGTACATGACAAGAGGTGTGCTAACATCCCAATAGACCTTCCTAAACCTTGGCTCAAAGCTCTTAGCTTTAGGCTTCACAGATGTGTATTTGTTTCTTTAAAGGCCAAGAGGGAGCTACAAGTGTGCTTGTGAAATAAAGTTTAAAAGTCACTTTTCCAGATGTGGAGCCACAGAAATGTCAAGACAGTTATGGTGAAAGGTGCCCTCGTGGTCACAAACTGAGAGACTTGAGGTAGGGAGCCTGGAAGAGTGAGAAGCAGATTAGTTTGAGTCTCTGCATCTGTTGCTTGCTAAGCTCCATTTCTAATTTCTCCTAATTAGAGAGAAGGTCAGCCTCTCCTCACTGGAATGGCATAGGAACTGGAATGTGCCTTTGGATGAAAAGTTTAGCTCGTGTATTTCCACGTCAGAAAAATTCCATATTGTGAGAAAGTGCATGGCTCAAGAAGATGACTAAATATCTTTGCTGCTCATACAAACAGGGCTTTGGTTTTCTTTAAATGCAAATCAAGTGAGGCTTCCATGACTGCCAAAAGCCTCATTTTGCACCTTCTCTGTATTCAAACTGTGTGAGATGCCATTGAAGTATAAAGCCTGGTCCCTGCCTTCAGAGATATCACAATCCCATGCACAAGTTTTCAACTTTATAAAATTCAGTGAACGTGTACCAAGTCTCTTCCATATATGAACTAGCATGCCAGGTGCGGCAAAGTTCAAATATTAATAACGCTTTCCTGCCTAACACGTGACACTAAAGTTTAGTGTTTGAAACAACTGTTTTATTTGTTCATAATACTGTGAATTAGCAAATTTGGCTGCATTGAAGTGGGTAGTTCTTCTGCTGGTCTTGCCTAGGATCATTCATGTGACTGTAGTCATCTGGCAACTTATCTGGGGCTGGCTGGTTGAAGGTGGCCTAATGCAAAAATCTGGCAGTTGATGTTGGGTGTTGGTTGGGCCACGTGTCTCCAACAGCCTAGCCCAGGTTTTTTCATGTGGAGGCAGCATTCCAAGGAAGTAATCCCAGTGTGCAAAGTGGCTTTCAAGTCTCTACTTTTATCCTGTTTTCTAACATTCCATAGATCAAAGCAAGACATGTAGCCAAGTCCAGAATCAATGTGGGAAGAGACTATGCCAAGGCATGGATGCAGGAGGTATTATACGCTGGGGACCATTACTGTAACAGTCAACCATCAGGACTGACCTAAACAATAACAATTACTATTTATGTGCCTAGTATGGGGCTTGATGTTTCACATGTGCTGGTTTAGTAAATATGTATGGTGGTTATTCAAGGTAGATGTTATTATTCCAAGAATTCTGAAGTTAGTTAAGCTGCCTAAATTCATAAAGATAGTAAATGGCTAGAATTTTAACACTTAATTGGATAATTCCATGAATAAATTTAAATTTTCCTCTCTGCCTTGCTACCAGGGTCTACACAGCCCTGGACTAGCAATCATTTGGGGAAAAAATAAATAAGGCGTGGAATTGTGTTAGGCAGATAATGGTTAAGTAGCAGCTCTGTGTGTGTAAGAGGTCAGTCAACCATAAGGACCAATAAAAACTCAGAAATGTCTTAGTGAGTTTTAGAGATCTGGATCTTCCTACAAAGTAGAAAGCAGCTGAGCTTTTTTTTTTTTTTTTTTTTTTTTTGAGTTGGAGTCTCACTCTGTCGCCCAGACTGGAGTGCAGTGGCCGCTCCCGGCCACCGCAGCCTTGACCTGCTGGGCTCCGGCGATCCTTCCGCCTCAGCCTTCCAAGTAGCCGGAATTACAGGCATGTGCTATCACGCCCGGCTGATTTTTTGATTTATTGTAGAGATGAGGTCTTGCTGCCCAGGCGGGTCTCGAACCCACGGGCTCAGGCAATCCACTCATCTCAGCCTCCCAAAGGCGCGGGATTACAGGCTGAGCCACCGAGCCCGGCTGCAGCTGAGCTTTAAAAAGCTGGGTTTTAAAAAGCGCTAAGTTCAAAATCTGCCAATGCTACTTCTAGTGTGTGATTTTTTAAATGTTATAAATCTCAGTGATCTCATCTTTAAAGCAGGAACACTGGTTTACGTAAGTAATTCCACGTGTGTAAAACTCTCAGCACAGCATTGATAACTAGATGAAATCAACAAATGTGATTTGAAATGTGAGTGATTTGAAAGGAAAAACATCAGAGGTAAAAGGGAAGATATTTTAGACAGGGAGAGCAATACTGGAAGTGGGAAGGTGTCTGAGATCAGGGATGACCTAAGTAGTGAGAACTGCCAGCTTACAGCAGAGATCAATAGAAAATAGCAATAGGTAGGCTAGATAAGGCCCAAGTTTGGAGAGTCTTGATGTCTTGGTAGAGAAGTAAAGAAGTTCTAGATTTGAGTCCCATAAGCTCAATGATTTGCAGTTTTTCAAATGTTCGGAGTGAGGTCAATAGTGGAATGGAAAGCTCTCTTTTTTTTGGTTAATGATCACACCATGGGTTTACTTATTCATACAGCCATTATTTTTGGAAAATGCAAGGTCTTTTCTATGGGTTGGATCTCATAGTGAAATACCAGACAGCCAGTGGCATGTTGGAGCAGGCTCACATGAGCCCTGTCTATGCCTTTCTTTCCAACTGTATTTAGCGTTAACTTAAAATCATCCTTAGTGGGAGTGTTTACACTACAGTAATGGGCATAGACTATAAATCAGGGCTTTCTACCCAACCACCCCTGAAAGTTGCTTTGTGAAACATTTACCAGCCTCTCACTGCGACACATAATTTTTGTTTTGTTTTGTTTTTGTTTTGGGTTTTTTTTTGAGTTGAAGTCTCACTCTGTCAGCCAGACTGGAGTGCAGTGGCATGCTCCCGGCCACCGCAACCTCGACCTGCTGGGCTCCAGCGAACCTTCTCCCTCAGCCTTCCAAGTAGCCGAAACTACAGGCGCGTGCTACCACACCCGGCTAATTTTTTGATTCATTGTAGAGATGAGGTCTCACCAAGTTGCCCAGGTGGGTCTCGAACCCACGGTCTCAGGCAATCCACGCACCTCAACCTCCCAAAGTGCGGGATTACAGGCTGAGCTACTGAGCCTGGCTGCAACACGTAATTTAAGCATGAAGTTGAGGGTGACAGCTATCTGGTGGGGCAGGGAGCAGAATTTTTACCTCTTAAAAATGAGTGTATCTGTTGAGCCGCTTTAAAACAAAACTTCACTCCTATAGAATGGCTAAAATTATAGCAACAACAAACATTAGTGAGGATGTAGAGCAATTAGAACCCTCAAATGTTGGTGATGGGAAGAGCAAATGGCAAAATCACTTTGTAAAACGTTTAGCAGTTCCTTATAAAGTGAAACTTGTTTTGTTTTGAGTAGGAGTCTCACTCTGTTGCCCAGGCTGGAGTGCAGTGGCAAGCTCATAGTCACCGTAGCCTTCTGCTTCAGCTGCAGCTGGAATCACACACATGCACCATCACATCTGACTAATTTATTTATCTATTTATTTATTTTTTGATTTATTGTGGAGACGAGGTCTCATCAAGTTGCTCAGGCTGGTCTCAAACCCTTGGTCTTGGGCAATCCTCTCGCCTCAGCCTCCCATATTGTTGGGATTATAGGCTTCAGCTACCATGCCTGGCATAAAATGAAACTTATACCTACCCCTATGACATACAACAATTTTATTCTGAGATATTTACCTAAGATAAAGGAAAACTTATGTCCACAAGAAAGACTTGTACAAGAATGTTTACAAAAGCTTTTTAAAAATGGCAGGAAAAAGGATAAACAACTTGGGTGTGTTCATACAATGGAACAATACTCAGCAATCAAAAGGATGAGCCACTGATATGTCCAAAAACATGGAAGACTTTCAAAAATATTATGTTACATACAAGACGCCAAAACAAAGAGTAAAGTAGTGATGGTTCCATTGATATAATTTCGAGAACAGACAAGTCTAACTGTCATGGCAATTGACCAGAGCACTGGTACCTTTGTCTGGGGTATGAGGATAGGATTCACTGACAAAGAACCTGAGAGGATTTTCTAGGAAATGTTCACATTTTGATAAGGGTGATGGTTCCACGGGCATATACATATTGCAAAATTCAAATTTCAAACTTGAGATTTATACATTTCACACCACATAAATACTGCCCAGATATAAAAATTAGGATCTCTATTCTTAAATATAGTAGATGTCTATAATTAGTTATTTCTTCATTGCCTTTGAGTTATAGGAACCAAGTAACTGAAATCAAGTAGCCTGGAGTTCAAATCCCATCTGCACCATGTACCCTCTGTGATTTAGGGCAATTTACTTCCTCTATAAATTTCGGTTGTCTCTTCTGAAATACACAGATAGCATATTCATTTATTGTTTCAATCAACAATCCCGTGTGCCAGCTACTGTGTCAATAGATGATGGGTGTACCATAGTGAACAAGACAGACTCTTCCCTTCCTTCTTGGATCCCACCTTTTAAAGCGAGTACCTACAGGGGTCACATACCTCCAGGGTTGAAGACAATCAGTGGGGTGATAGGATACTGCCACAAACTGTAAGATGTACACCCTGTGCAAAGGGAACAGCTCCTATTCCCCTCTCACTCAACCATGTCATGCAGATGTGACGGCTTAATCATGTCACAACTCATTTTTCAAGAGAATCTGGAAATCCTGATTGTGAAAATTTGACAGTTCATTCATTTTCCTGAAAACACATTACAGACCAAACACGTAAGTATGTGACACCTTGTAAAGTTTATTCACTTATACGGTAATTATTTATAAGCCCTTAATGTGGATCAGGCATCGAGCCAAACACCGGATATCTGTGAACAAAACAGACAATAAGCCCATCCTTTGTAGAGGAGACAGAACATTAGTAAAAAAAAAAACAACAACATGTAATAGAATGTCAGGAAGAAATACGTGTTGTGTTGAAACATAAATTAAATTAAGGGATCACTATTTTGAAGAACGGCCAGAAAAGACTTCTATGGAAAGGTGGCATATGAGGAGAGAGCTGAATAAAGTAGGGGAGTGAACCATGTGATTATCTGGGTAAGAGACTGACAGGGTGTGAAAAGAGAATGTGCAAAGGCCCTGGGGTAGAATTGTGGTGCTTGGGGAGCAGCAAAGGGCTGTGGAGCTGAAACAGGTTGAATAATAGAAAATGAGGAAAAGTGTTGTGGAAAATGAGGTTAGTAGGACCAGATCATATTGTTAGTATTAAAGGAGATATTGCAAGAAAAGACATATGACACTCGATTGATGCTCAATAACTATGTGTAGAATGAATGAATAAAAGTTAGTGAAGGAAAAATTCTTTCTTTAACCTGTTTTGTGCCATTATATCACATTTGTACATATTTCCCCATGACACAAAAATTGAGAAATGTCTAATGAAAAGAAGTTGGAAGAACTGTATTATCTTCCCTATAATCTCCTTGATTGATTAATTGGATATATTCCCCTTTATAGATTCCAGTGAACCTTCTGAAATATCTCATTGGCCAGAACATTATACAGACCCAACTTTTCTAATGATTATATATTATGACTATTTAATTTATTTTCTTCAGACTTTATCTTGCTTTGAGATTGAGATAAAAATACGTTTTTTAAATTAAAAGACTATTGATTGTTGTCCAATGCCTGAGCATTACAAAGGGCAAGGACTCAGAGCTGGTCTTTTTTACTACTGTTTCAGTTTTTTTTAATAAGTAAAAAATAAGTAAAATAGAAATCTTGAAATCTACTTGTGGGATCATATACTAGATATTCAGTAAATATTAAGTTCTTCTGAGTCCTTCAGTTTCTAAGATTTTTCCAAATTGTTCAGAGGGTCTTGCCATTTTCGTTTCTTTTTTTCTTTTTTTTGAGTTGGAGTCTCACTCTGTCGCCCACGCTGGAGTACAGTGGCACACTCACAGCCACCCCAGTGTCGGCTTGCTGGGATCCTGTGATCCTTCCATCTCAGCCTTCCAGGCAGCTGGAACTACAGGCGTGCGATACCACGCCCGGCTATCAACTTTGGCTTTAGCATTGTGATTTCTAGGACTTTGGTTTCTAGGACTGTGAGAGGTTCCCAGTTTCAGCCCAGCTAACTCCTGTGCCATGAAGGCCTCCTTGATCAGCAGTATTGGTGATGATTCTAATCTGAGCAGTAGTCTTATGGGTAGATTATTAAAAGGCAGCTCGAGCCAGGTTCGGTGGCTCAGCCTGTAATCCCGCGCCTTTGGGAGGCTGAGGTGAGTGGATTACCTGAGCCCGCGGGTTCGAGACCCGCCTGGGCAGCGAGACCTCATCTCCACAATAAAATTTAAAAAGTCAGCTGGGCGTGGTAGCGCATGCCTGTAATTCTGGCTACTCGGAAGGCTGAGGCGGAAGGATCGCCGGAGCCCAGTAGGTCGAGGCTGCGGTGGCCGGGAGTGGCCACTGCACTCCAGTCTGGGTGACACAGTGAGACTCCAACTCAAAAAATAAATAAATAAAATGAAATCCAGCTCAAAAATTCAAAAACAGTTACTAATCACTATTTTATTTTATTTTTATTTATTTATTTATTTTTTTGAGTTGGAGTCTCACTGTGTCACCCAGACTGGAGTGCAGTGGCATGCTCCCGGCCACCGCAGCCTTGACTTGCTGGGTTCCGGCGATCCTTCCACCTCTGCCTTCCAAGTAGCTGGAACTATAGGCGCGCACTACCACACTCGGCTAATTTTTTTTGATTTATTGTAGAGATGAGTTCTCGCCAATTGCCCAGGTGGATCTCAAACCCGTGGGCTCAGGCAATCCACTCACCTCAGCCTCCTAAGTGCAGGATTACAGGCTGAGCCACCAAGCCCGGCTACTAATCACCATTTTAATGAACTTCATGATTTAAGCTGTGTAATTCTGCTTTGTTAAATTTGAAGTTACCGTAAAAGCAGTTAGTGTCAATGTGCTTAGCATATACCAAATTCATAAACATTTTCTCTAAGGAACTTTATTCCTTAAAAAGTTAATCCAGTTTAAGAAATATAATTGGAATTCCTTTCTATTTCAACGTCAACATAAGAGGCCAGAATGTAATGCCTCCAGATAAGACTATCAAAGGCATTCTCCTTTCCCTATAATTTCATCAGTATGTCCTCCCCCTTTTCTCCTACTAGTCTCATTCTCCTAATTATAAGGCAGGCAAGTGATCTAGGATAAGTTACTTAACCTCTTGCTGTACCAGCATTGTTATCTCTGAAATGATGATAATAACAGTACTTCCATCCTGGGGTCGTAAAGATTAAGGAACATCATATTTGTAAAGTGCCTTCAACATTACCCAGGACATAACAAACATTTGGTAAAATCAGTAATAGTAACTCATTTATTATCCTTTGATTTAATCAGGATTAGGCTCGGCTGTGAGTAACAGAATACCCAAGCAACTGTGTTTAAAACAAATTGAAGTTTTGTTGTGAAGTTTTGTTACGAGGCAGGCAATCCAGGGCTGCTATGGGTGCCCTAAGACCAGCAGGGACAAAGGCTTCTTTCCTGATTTCTCAATGCCTGGACTCCACTTCAGCGTCCAAGATGGCTGTTCCAGCTCTGGTCATGCCCATATTAGTACACAGAAAAGGAGGGAAAAAATGGAAGAATGTATCTCTTCCCTTTAATGAGAACTCCCAGTAGATGCACACACTACTTCTACTGACATCCCATTGGCTAGCATTTCGTCACATGGTCACACTTAGTTGTCAGGGTGATTGGAATATGTAGACTAATTTTTTTTCTGGACAGTAATGTGCTCAACTGAAATCCAAGGGTCCAGTTACTGAGAAAGAAGAGGACAACTAGCACCTTTGCTATGTTACAATCTTCTTAGCATAAACCACATGATTTTTACGAAGTTGTCCTCTGCTACTTGAGGTTCTCAGTTGTTTCTTTCACCTTAGAACATTTAGGAGTGCACCTTGGACATCCTGAATCTGACTCCTCTTATCACCAGCACTGTCACCATCACTGCCTTCGTCTGAGCCACCATGCTCTGTCCTAGGTTTATTGCAGCAGCCACCACAGGGACTTCTCGCTTCTGCTTACACAGTCTTTTCCATATCATAGCCAGAGTAAGCTTTTGAAAATGTAGGTCAGGTCATGTCTCTCCTCTCTTCAAAACCCTCCAGTGGCTTCTCCTATTACTCAAAAGGAAACCTAAAACTTTGCTATGCGATCTACTTGACCTGGCTCCACTCTTAACTCTGACTTCATTTCTGTGTCCCCCTTCCTCACTCCTCCAGCCATCTCACCTCCTCGCTGCTTGACCTATACTCCCAAAAGAAGCTCAGTCTTCTCTGAGGGTCTTTGTACTTAAAACAGAAAAACAAGCTCAGAGAGAGGCTGAGTTGCCCAAGGTCATGAAGCTTAGAAGTCATGGAGCCAGGATCTAAATCCAGGTCAGTCTGACTTACATGTTCTGTATCTTTTTATTCAAGATCATCACCTACGTGCTTAATAAATGGTTGATGGTTCAATAATGGATACCATGGAGGCAGTCAGTCCTTTCTGAGAAGAGGCAACTCAGCATTTCCACGGATCCACACATCCTTTTGCAGGAGAGAACAATGTCTTCTAGGTTCTCTCTCTGCTGGAACCCGTCAGGAACCCCTACCCGAAACCCTGTAGCCATAGGGAATTAAAAGCATCATCAGGCCTAAGGTCAGCCCAGGCTAATTGGATCAGCCATCTTCCTTTCATGGGCCAAATGAACTGACATTCTCTGAACCTTGATGGGTTGGGAGACGCTTCTGCTTTTGTGTGTGTGTGTGTGTGTGTGTGTGTGTGTGTGTGTGTGTGTGTGTGTGTGCGCGCAGAATCACCTTTGACAGAATCAGATACAGTTCTTACCCCATTCACTGAATTTATTTTTCCTGGGAATTGCAGTTGATTTAAAATAAATGAAAATGTACATCCTTGCCCTTAATGATTTTTTCATGTAGATCAGTTATTTTACCTAGAGGGATTTTGTTTGGGCTTTAGAGACTTTGACATTCCTTTGGAATTATGTGTCAAATCATGCCTCTATACATATGTGCATTTGTTTTTCTAGTGGGAGGATATACAGCCTTTATCAAGTTCTCCAGGGGATCTGCCACTCCAAAACATATGAGAACTACTGGTGATAAAGATTCTCAAATCATTTATTTAGCACAGAACAAACACACTATGTTACATCATCTCCTTTAAATTCTCAAAGCAACCCAATGAATTATTATATTTCTATGAATTTCATAGGTGCAAAATCTGAAGTCAGAGAGATTCAATTCCTTTTCAATAACAAATATAGGTTTTAACCATGAAATTAATATTTCAAACCCAAATCTATTATACTTCCAAGAATGTACTCTATTTTTATATTGACATACATTTTTTTTTTTTTTTTGGAGTTGGAGTCTCACTCTATCACCCAGACTGGAGTGCAGTGGCCGCTACTGGCCACTGCAGCCTCGACCTGCTGGCCTCCGGCGATCCTTCCGCCTCAGCCTTCCAATTAGCTGGAACTACAGGAGCGCGCTACCACGCCAGGCTAATTTTTTGATTTACTGTAGAGATGAGGTCTCGCCAAGTTGCTCAGGTGGGTCTCGAACCCGCTGGCACAGGCAATCCACTCACCTCAGCCTCCCAAAGCGCTGGGATTCCAGGCTGAGTCACCGAGCCCGGCTATATTGACATACATTTAACCAAATCATCAAATAGACACATAGTTTTGAAAATCAAATGTGCTTTTTAAAAAAGTTTTCTTCTACTTTCTGCATTTTATTTTGTTTTTTCCCCCTGTTTATTTGTGTCAGTTCTCTGTTTTGTATTGGAAACTTTGCTTAATTCAAGGGCTCATGGGTGGTCCTCTTTGATTAAACATATAATGCTAAAAGCTACTTATAAGCTCTGAGTGTGATGAAACTTCTGACCACCAGTGATTGGGGAGTCAAGTAACTTGTTCACTGGTCACCCACATGACAGTTTCTAAAGTTACTTTTTCTAGATCAGGGGTCCTCAAACTTTTAAAACGGGGCCAGTTCACTGTCCCTCAGACCGTTGGAGGGGCGGACCATAGTTTAAAAAAAAAAAAAAAAAAGGGGAATTTGTTCGTAGTTTTTTTTTTTTTAAACTATAGTCTGCCCCTCCAACGGTCTGAGGGACAATGAACTGGCCCCCTGTTTTAAAAGTTTGAGGACCTCTGTTCTAGATGCTTTTAGTTTCTACTGATAAGAACTTTTAAACTCCCTGCTTAGTGTATGTAAGGACGCAGTCAAGAGTTCTTGTTAGGGAGGAAGATGTGTAAGTGCTCTGCAGACAGAGTCCCTGTTTCCAGCTCCACACTTCACCCACACATCCAAGTTCTGAGCCTTTCTGGGATTCTGTAGTGTGCACTGAGGGGTCACATTGGTATTTTTTCCTGTGGTTGCCATGTTCTAGGTGTCTTTTAAATAGAGATATTACTTTTTTCTTCCAATTTCCATCTGCCAAAAATTTATTGAAATATCTCACTTATTTTACCTCTTCCATTCCCTGTAATCCCCCTAAGTTATACCTTTTCTGTTGCTTCTCTATCATTTCAGATGGAATTTTTAAAAAATTCCATGTGGTCCTGGCTATCATTCTAAAATGGAAACTTCTACTATCATACCACATCCTGGTATCTATCACATGCAAGGCATTCTCCAAACTCTAGGAGAGGTGCAAAAACAACTTGTAAGAGATTCAGCTCTCAAATATCTTGTAATCGATCACTGAGGAAACCATGTTCATGGACTCTGTGCCTCGAATACAGACACATAATTACATATGCAAGAGGGAAAGTTACAGATTACAGCCTGGAAGGAGTCACCCCTCCTACCCAGGGGTATCCAGAAGGACACACTAAAGGAGGTGGAGGGAAGTGTATTTAAGACTAGGGGAACAACAATATGAGCAAAATCCCAAAGGCCAGAGAAAAAAACAATTTTGTCTATTAACTTGGCTTGCATAAAGGAATGTATGACAAGAAGTATTGATACACAAACCCAGCTAAGCACCAGGTGAAGGCGGGTCTTGAATGTTTGATTAGAAATTTGGGTGTTATTTTGTCCTAGGATGATAGCTTTCCACTTCCATCCTACAAACAGATGGTATAAAGAGTGTCTGTAAAAACTGAGGTGGAGCTTTTAGAAGGGAGGATTGGAGAGCAAGGAGAACAGATGGAAGCATTCTGGAAAGGGGGAGGAAATGCAACTTTGGGGCAGGAAGGAAAGAAAATGGTGTGGTGGAAGTGGGAGGTGGAATGAAAGACTCCGGGAAGAGACAGGAAGGACAAAAGTGGCAACAACCGGGAGTCAAAGCGGAGAAAATCAGCTGCCCTTGTCTGCTGATGGCAGTTAGGAGATATGAAGTTGGGAAATTGCGAAAGGGTCTTGAGGTCCAGCCCAGCCATCTGGCCAGGCCCCAGATGCTGATCACTCTGGAACATTTTCATGAATCTTCGTGATTCTGCTTGGTTCTTTTCTCCTTCCTTTTCTATGTTATCAAGGCATAGACATATGTGCAAAAATTCGAAATAAGAAAAACAAGATAATATTGAAAAACCAAAAGTTCTGGCAAAATGTGAGTATTAAACTGTATGGAGATGAGAGAATTTTCATGATCTCATGATCTATTCACATTTCAGAATATATGTTACATATATATATATGCTGTTTGCTAAAATAAGGCCTCTTCTACACTAATCTGCTTAGCAAATCTCATGAAATAAATTGAAAACCTTGCGAAACGTATTGCCAAGCATGTCAGAATTGCAGACTTTTCTTAACCAGTTACCCTCAGTCTCATCCTATTTTGTTTTGTTTTGGGTTTTTGCTTCTCCAAGTGTGGTAGAAAATTCTGAATACGTTTAGGACCAAAAGCTGAATGGCATCTCTTTAGATGCCTCTCAGCACTTCTTTCTTTCGTCTCATGTAGCTCTACATGCTTTTCTCGAAAATCTCAACCTACATCCAGCCCCTCGGAATTCCTCCCATACCGACGCTGTGCTCCAGCTGTCTCTGTGCTGCCGCCCTGAGTGGAACTGCCTTCTCTGCTGAGGAGGGAGCTGGCCGCTGTGCCTTCAAGGAGATATCCATAAAGCACAACTTCTGATCCAGATTCTTGTTTCCCGGTTGGGGTGGGGTTGTTTTGCAAGGGCTCCTTTAGGTATAGCAGGATATAACACTGAATAGAAAATAAGAATTCTCTAAATACCTGTTTTGTGCAACTGGCTTGAATTTTCTTCAGGGTCTCACAAGGGAATCTTCCTCTATCTTCCTCTATGCTGCTGTCTCTGAATCATGATGATGATTGAACCTCTACACCAATCAAGCCCAGTTCAGTGTTTAATCAATCTCGAATTATCCACCGATCTGTTGTAGTTCAAGTGTTGGTCTTGATGCCTCACTAAGCGCTTTCTATTTGCATTTAATATACCTTTTTTGGTTTCTCTCCTCCCCCATTCTCTCTCTTTCTATCCTTTATCTTTTTCTCTTTCTTTCCTTTCTCTCTCTCTGTCTCTCTTTTGTTCTGTCTCTTCCCAAATGTTTTAGCTTGTTGAAAAGAACAGATTTTCTCAAGCATTTGCAGTCCAATGAATAAGTTAATAAATCATAAACGAGATTAGAAAAAGGATTTTTCCCTTTCCACGGTGCACATTAGAGCTGGGGTTTAGCAGTTGTTGGAAACGCTTGTGGAAGAACTCTGTCTCTCTTATAAAACCATTTGCGGGAGGAGCCTTGCTCACCAGAGTGAGGCCGAAGGAATTTCAATGCACCAGGGAGACAATGTCTTCTGCATAACAATTTAATCCATCCATTTGCTGGTGAATATTCATATTCTGAGGGTAGAAGTTTCAGCATTTACAAATTTGTGAAATAGGACCTGTAGATCAGCCCCCGTAGAGAGTAATATTTACTTCTTTTGCAAATGGCCAGCGTCTCCGAAACTGAATTTCATTTTTGTCCTTTTTCTTTTGCTTACACTGAAATAAGGATGGCCTGCAAGGTTATAGATACTGAACTATTGGATTTAGATGTGCTCCGAAGACTTCCATTTTGTGATAAGCATGTGACTTAAAATCAGCCTGAGCAATTATCATCTGAATTTTTTTAGTCTTAATGTTATAGCTGTCTATCTATATCTATCATCTATATCTGTCTTTTAGCTACATATTTCTCTACCTAATCTATAATCCATAAATATATTAGGTAGATAGATATGATGCTAGTGCTATACCAATATTACTGATATTAATTATTTATACATACATAATGATTATATGTGATGATACTATATAATGACTATATATAGGGTATCATACATACACACATATATGAAATTAGCTTCATGGGTGATTAATAAATAAACTATATTTGAGGTGCTAAATAAAAAAATATATTTTGCTATTAACCACCATGGGAAAGAGTGTGCCTGTATATTCTATCTTATATATCATTTAATTCTTATAACAACCAAATCACAGAGAGTGAAGCCCATTGCCCAGAATTGCTGGGTTGAACTCTGGGTGTGTTTTTATTTCACTAGAGAGGCCAATTAATTTTATCTCACAAGGTCCTTTTATTGACTGGTTCGACTGTTGGAAGCATTTACTGGTCTCAATAAGAAAAAAGAAAAAAAAAGGAGTAATAATCAATCGATTCACCCACAGATATTTATTGAGTACCTACAATATGCTCAATGTTGCATATATTTGAAAAATACCAACAAATAAATAGACCAATGAATACACAGTAAAAAGTTTCCTGCCCTCTAAAACTTACATTCCAGGGAGAACAGTAGATTGAGTAGTGATGGCTGCATCCCGTACAAGAGGGAAGCGTGGCCATCCACCCACAAGTGATGAATTGTGGTTCCTTTGTCTCCCTATATGAACAGAATTAGAGCTAAATCACATGTCATCCTCATCACACTTAGGAAGGAACACTTTTCTTTTTTACACCCACGTCTTTGCAGATGATGTTGGATATGTAATCAGGCAAAGACCCACATGGATCACGAACTGGATGTAACCAATAGATATTTAAGGTACCATGCTTACCTTGAGGATGTGATGTACCGAGAAAGGTTAGGATCTTTGAGTATTCCTCATGCTTTGGGTCACTAACCTAGCTTCTGTCTCAGAATTATCCTTTTGGTTATTATTTGTTCTTTCTGGTTTATCTCTTCACTCAGTGAATGTCCTATACATCTTTGAATCTATGAGCCATACCGAGAACTCATATTAGAAAAATAATTGGAGCAACTTACTCTAAGTCCTTAACAAGTCCCATACTACTGTGAAACAGGTCTCTTTTGCCTGCAGTGTCCTTCCCACATTACCTGCCTGGTGACTTACCCATCCTTCAGGGACTCTCTCTACTGCACTTCCCTGCACTTCCTAGATGCAGTCAATATCTTAGCTACCACTGCAATGCAAATACTTCTCTGTTGTACCACATGTATTCACTCTGCACTACTATAAGCCAGGTGCCATTAGCATGTATAACACCATAGTATAGTGCTTTTTTAAATGATTTCTTCATAAATATTTCTTTATGCTTCATATCTCTCCCTCCTGTGGTTCCAGGCAGAAAGAGATGCTGTCGTCTTCACTTTCACATCTCCAGAACCCATGGTGGACACCCATGCTGTGGGTAAATTCTTCACAAATCAGATGGGTTGAAGATGCCTAAACTTGGTCAGTGGGGGAATGTGGAAAATCTGGAAGTAAGATTCATAGAACATAGACTTTGAGATTCACACAAAGTTGAGATCATACAGGTTTAGATTCAAATTCTATTTTGCCTTTTGGACAGAGGAGTGAAATATATCTCAAAAGAAAAAAAAATGAGGATGATAAAACCTACTATATAAGATTGTTATGTGAATCAGATAAGATAATGTTTGGACAGGTCTTAGCACATAGTACTACTAAATATTTGGCATTCATTATTTATAACTTATCTGAGTTGTACAAAGCATTTGTGCCCTGACTTTCACATTCATTATCTCATGGACTCATCCCAGCAACCCATGAAGTAACTTGGCCGTGGCACATGGGTGGCATGTGGAATCGACAATAGTCTGACTTCAGTCTTCTAAGTCCAAAAGCTAGTGGTGTTCAACTCTTACCATTCTGCTTTATACAAAAACATATGTGCATGCGTCTGTGTGCGTGCGTGTGCGTGCGCGCACACACACACACACACACACACACACACACACACACACAAACTCTCTCTTTTCCCCCCACTAACTCTAATTGTTTATTTTTATGTAAAAACCAAAGGACAGTTATCCGTCCTCACTCAAATGGATGTCTCAGAGTGGCGAATCATCATGTCACACTTCCTAAATGTTAAACAGTACTTTTATTCCTAAATTTCCTGCCCCTGCAGAACTTGAGCACAGTATCCCTTTGCAGTGCTGCACAGGAACTCATGTTGTGATGTGGTGTTTAAAAATAGATGTAAACAGTTAACACTTCTTTGAAAAGGAATCAAATCCTCACTTATAGCCTTTATCAACCAGCTGGTTCTTGTAAGCATCTTCCCGGTCTGTGTGCAAACATTACTTTTAAGTGATCAGCTGGCGTAATTAGGTAAGATTGTATACCAGAAGCACAATTCAGTTTTCTCTTCATCTCGGCTGGAAGAAGAAACAAACATCAGGGATGATGGTACGATGGTAGGTTAGAAGTGGGAGATTTTTCCAGCAGCTGTAATACCTTGCAAATCAGCAGAGCTAGTTATTTATTTATTTGTTTTCCTTTTTTAGTTCAAAGGTACAACTTTGTGGAACCTTAGCCAGAGAGGTAATTACAAAGCACAGGCATCACTGCTGGTACAGAAAGCGGCTTGACTGGGGCGAAGCATTTGTGTTTTGCTTTCTATCATTTAATGCTCCCTCCTTAAAAAAAATGTAACTAAAACACAATGTATCAAAGACTTAAGTCAAGTTCAAGAAAATGGGATTTAGCACGGGGGCTGGGGATCGAATCGGGGGCTGTGACTTCAGGCACAAGACGATTTCAGTTGAGGAAGAAGTTGCACAGGGAAACCAACACAAGAAGTAGCTTGATGGAGTAGAAAGAAAGTGAGTGGTCTTGAGATGAGAAAACCAATGTTCTAATAATATCAGCTTTTCCCTTGGGCATGGCATTAAACTTTGCTTGATTTCATTCTCTGATCTGTAAAACAAAGGTTTGGAAATAGTCCCCAAATGTATTGACTGCCTGTTACGAATCAGATTCTTTGGTGATTCAGTGGTGACAGTATTGATGCAAGTCTCACCTCATGGAACACAGCTGCCCTGGAAGACAGACAAACCGGGCTTAGACTGCGTTTGCTAAGAAACCTGGCAGGGGAATGCAGGATGTGCTGGGTTAGTGGGGCTGGGTACTGCTTCCCTACACTGACTCTGGGGCTAGGCTATCTAGGATCACAGCCCTCAGTGGCATTATTTCTACATCACTAGCTAGGTGCTCTTCAGGAAAACACCAATACCTACTTAACTGGGCTCTTGTGAGAATTAAGTGAATTAATGTATGTGGAATATGTAGAATATACATAGAATGTGCTCAGTAAATACTGACTGCTAATATAGGAGTATGGATCAGAGGGAACTAAGATTATGTAAAGAGTATGAGAAGACCAAGACTTCTAGCAGGAAATATTGACACTGGGGACTGAAAAAAATTTCACTGGAAGGTCTTTTTTTTTTATTTTTTATTTTTGAGTTGGGGGTCTCTGTTTCAACCTGGAGTGTGGTGGCACAATCGGCTAACCACAGCACTGATCCCCTGGGTTCAGGTGATCCTTCTGGTTCAGCCTCTTGCCTCAGTCTCCCAAGTAGCTGGGACTACATGCATGCGACACCACACCCAGATAATTTTTTAAAAATAGTTTTTGTAGAGACAAGGACTCACTATGTTCCCTAAGCTATTCTCTGATCTATGGGCTCAAGCATTCTTCCCTCCTCGGCCTCCTAAAGTGCTGGAATTACAGGCATGAGCCGCCACTGTGTCTGTTGAGTGGAAGGTCTTGACATTTCCTGCTTAGCATACTCTTTGGGTTAGCTGACATGCTCCATCCCCTCTGTAAAACTTATTGGTCGATACCCAAAACTCATGACCTTTAGCCATGGTACCTCTGCTTTAATCAATGTGTTAGTAACCTGCCAACTACCAGGCCATCTTATATTGAATAAAAGAATATCTATTGTTAAAATAATTGTTCATATTCATGGGCAGACCCTAGACACAGCAGCTCAGCCCTCCATGGGCAAGTATACATGAATTATCTCAGTGAACCCTTTCCTCCCCCCCATCCTAATAAATTCTTTTTTTGTTGCCTATTTTACAAATGAGGCTCTGAAGGAATAAGCTGCTAAGTAGAAGGGCTAAAATTTGACTCTAGGTCTCTCTGGAGCCAAAGCAAATTCATCCAAAACTTTTTAGAACTAAAGACTAAAAAAAGTGAATCAGAACATTCCAGAGAGAAAAAATAGTTTGTCCAAAGCTTCAGAACTGAGAGGAGTTCTAGGATTCATTTCTTCCAGCTCTCATGTTCCATTATTTAATAATAGAGACCAGGAGTTTCACCACAGAAAATGAGACTCAGAGAATTTGGGCCGTTGCCCAGTGGCAATACCTTATAAATTCCTGGCCATTTTAAAAAAACATTGGACTCTTCTCCATTGTCAGGTACCAAGGATAAAATTCAAATATTCTCTGTAAAATGCCAGTGGCTTTAAAGGCTGGGAGCTATTTTCAAACTTTTTGAAAAACAAAAGAAAAACAGCACTCTGGATACCAAAACACTTCACTGAAACTCTCAAGATCGCTAAATCAATGCCTTCTTTCCATTGATGGCTCTAAATCTTCTCTGTCTTTAGAAGGAGTAAGTGTGATGATGACGAAGTAAGAAGTGGAACCAAAAGGGTAAAATATTTTGGAGAAAATTAGTTTTACCATTGCACATTTTTCTACTGACAAAAAATCATGTATCTTTTCTTTTCTAGCTATAAAGCAATTAGTGATCGGTCAACTCATTTAAAAATTATCCAATAATGATAAAGAAGCTTTAAAAAGTCACGACTATCTAGAATGTGACAAGGCAACTGCTAATATAAATTTGGTATTTAAGGAAATCAGACTCAAGAGAAAAAGAAAACATAATCCATGTACAGTCAAACATTATCATTCTGATCTTTGTCCTAAGGTGACTTTAAAATCAAGGTTAAAATATTCGGAGACTATTTTGAGTATGTATTGTGCAGAAAAATTTTACAATATGTTCCACCAGTATTATCTTTTCTCCCTCAAATTTTGGAACAAAAGGGATTAGAGTTAGAAGATGGACAAGATCTTTAATGCAGCCTATTCACACAGAGAGAAGGTGTTGCATACATGAGATTCTTTATGGAGAACAAGTCTGGCATACTTTCTCTGGAGCTTCTGTCCCCGCAGGTTCAGTGCCAGGAAAGCTCTGCCGGCACAGGCGGACTCCTTCCTGTCATTCAGGTCTCTGCCCAAATGTGGCCTCCTTAGAGGTTCCCTTGACCTCTGAAGTCATCTGAAGTCATCACTGGCTGATTTTTCACCCTAGGACACATCCCAATCTGCAGTGATCTTATTCCTTTGTTTTCTTTTTTCTAAACTTTAGAGGACCTGCTCTTGTTCACCACTCTCCAGAGGCAGTGCCCAACACAAAGCAGGTAACCAATACATATTTTTGAACAAATGAATGATTGAAAGTTCTTTAAAAATACTAAAGTGCCTCATAATATAGTATCATGTAAAAATCGAAATCAGAAAATTAAGAAGAAAGGTGATATCTGCTCACATCATGTCTACATTTTTTGAGTAAACAGTATCATACGTTTTCCCTAAAGACTCATTTGAACTTTACTCCCCACATACTATTTACTTAATTGAGTGCCAATATCTAAAAAGTTTAGGAAATCAGTATTCCTTAACATAAAGTACTTCTGCATTTCGAACAAAAAGCGTATCTTGTTTGTTGGCTGACTGCACAGGGGAGAGTCTGCGTTATTTTATATTTGAGAGGAAAAAAAATACTTGGTCTCACATTCTGACCAAGGGAATCCAGAGGACAAGAGAAGCAAGGTGATCCGCATTCCATGCTGGCTTCTAATACTTTAGAATAGGTGCCTGTCAACATTTGTAGATCTGCTGAATCATGGAATTTCAGTGCAAAAAACAAAACAAAACACTAGCGGTTCATTCACCTCATCCATCCCTAAATCCAACACTTGTATCCCTGAATCACTTCTTTAATTTTGCAGATGGTATCCTCTGGATTAATTTAGTATCGATATGATATGGCTGACATTTGTGCCTTAAAATATTTTCTTGAGGTTTAATTTCTAGACATCATTACAATTAATAAAAATTGAATCGTGCGCGTTACATCCCAAATTGGAAGGATGTTCCTAATGCTTTTAAGGTAGTGTAATTTCATTTAAAAATACTGCTTGAAATGAATATAAAATGTATGAACTGGGTCAAGGGAATATTTACTGTGCAGATATTTATTTATTTTCCTAAGGGTAGGAAGGTGAGGTTCAGGTGAGGTTTGCGTTTGACCAAAATTTGACCCAAAGTACTGAATTTTTTTAGGTTTGAATAATAAATATGAACTGGTAAATACATCAAGAATGATATAACACATAGTCATTTTATTCAAGGTTTTGTGTGATACAAGCTAGATATAGCCTGTTTTATACAAAATCATGATTGAAATCATGACTGTTTCCAGATTCGTGTTCTTCTGATCTGGAAGGAATCATAAAAGATCACCTAGTAGTATTCAGTGTTCACTTTGCCTGCATAAAATATACTCTATTTTCTATTTCATACTTTGTTTTAAAAAACGTTGGTTGTGCCTTTATAAATTTTTTGATTTCAAGTCACAGCTTGGAAAACACAAATCTGGTCCAAACCATTCACTTTACAGATGGGAAGACCAAGGTCAAGAGATGGACAGTTACATCCCCCAGTTCATATTAAATTCAAGTAACTCTATCTTGAAGTTGAGTGTTAGTTGCATATTGTGTTGTTGTCATTCTAATCAGTGATCCTATAAAATCATAAGGAGAAACTACCATTTAAGCAAACAGAAAAAAATGCCCATCATTCTTCTTGGGGGTAAGTTCAAGTGCTTCAGTGAGCAAGTTCCCTAACCCCCTGAGCCTTGGTGTACTCATTTTTTATAGAGGGACTAAGACTCATGATAATAAACCTCACTGTAGCCCTGTTAGGTGGTTATCGAGACACCATGAATAAAATACTTGACTGAATTCCTGGGCCCTGTTTTTCTATCTTACTTTTTAAAATGTTAATTAAAATAATAATAATTATGAACAAGTACAAAATACTGTATTTTGAGTCAACCACCTGAAAGTTAATTTCCTCTATAATACCTGCTATGGCAAATAAGATGACCACAATTCATTGACAGTTCCCCCACTGAAAGCGTGCTCTATTTTTCCCTCTCTTTGCATTCTGTCTGGGGTGTGACTGTGTTGGCTAAGAATGTCCTGCGAACACAACGCATATCCAGGCCTGGTCATTTTGTAGACTGACAGCATCCACTTTGGTCCCTGGGAACCCTGAGCCATCTTGTGAGAAGTGCAACCACCCTGCTAAGGAATCATGTGGAGAAAACCTGAGACTTCACAAAAAAAGAGAGGAGCTTAGCAGAGACCGGCCTTCCAGGTGTCCCCACTGAGGAGTCAGGCATGTAGGGACATCTCAAGGATTCTTTAGATCAGCCCAGCCCCCAGCTGAATGCCACCTAGTTTGGGCCCATATGATGCTACATGTAATAGAGAATCACCCTGCCAATCCACTGACCCCCAAAATCATGAGACTTAGTAAGATGGTTGCAGTTTTAAGCCACCAATTTCAGGGTAGTTTTTAAATGCAACAATGAACAACCAGAACACTTGAGTTGCTACAAATACTTTAAGCAAGCAGTTTTCAAGAGGCGGTATAGTGTAATGCAAATTCTGGAACAAGACTGTCTCAGTTGGGCCCTAAGGCTGATGATTTAACCAGTTTATACCTCAGTTCCCTCATCTGTAAAATGGGGATAACAATCATACCCACTTCATATGGTTACTTTGAGGATTAAAAAAAATCAATTCTGGTACATAGAAAGTTCTTAGAACAGGACCTTGCACACAGAGAGTACTATGTAATTATTATTATTCTAGATTAAGGAACATTTACCTGAATGTTGACTTAAATTACAGCTCAGTGTATCAGACCTTACTGCTTTTGAATTGTGAACAGGATTTTGTCCTACATTGTAGGTCTCTTGAAATTTGACTTGCAAAATGAATTCAAGTTAGTCTTAGAAATAAGATCCTTATGGGACTTATGAGAGGTAAAGAACTGTAAACAAGGGGCAGAGAGACTTGACGTTTATTGGAATGGCATTTAGAAGCAGGACCATTGTTCTTTAATATTGTTATTAGTGAGGTGGGCAAGAGGTTGAGTACCACATTAATTATATTTGCGACATCAAATCATGTAGAAGACAGAGGAATTACATCTCTCTATCAGGAGAGAGTAGGAAATCGAGCTGGGAAGAAAATGAAACAGTAAAATTAAATGTAGTCAAGTTCAAGATTTTGAATTGGATCCATAGATATACCAATCCTTAAAAAAATAAATAAATAAAGCATTTCAGTTGGACAAATATTTGAGTATATGTTAATGCCAGACACCTTGCTCAAAAAATGGCAACTCTAAGGCAAATAAGGCCTGCTCTTCCTATAAGAAGCTCACAGTCTTGTAGGCAATGTAGACTGAAACCAATAAAAATAATATCGGGTGGTGAGCTCAAGAATAGATGTAAGTCTGGGGTGCAGATGTCAAGAGGAAGAAGTAAATGTTTCCACTTAGAATGGTGTGTACAACAGAGGACATGTGAGCAATAAGGTTAAAAATCTAGAGCTAGAAATAGGAAATTGAGACTACTCACATGAAGAGGAAGTAAATAATAGCCTGTAAGAATTCTTATATTTGATTCAGATTTGGCTGTGCCTTTCTCACTGTAAAGGACAAAAAAGAAAATAGAGAGTTGACAAGGAGGCTGAAGAAATATGCTTGGAAGAAGGGCATTTAGGACAAGTTAGAAGATATCATCAGAGAAAAATAAGAGCTAAATATCAAGATATAATGGAAGAAAAGTCATCCATGACAGGCGTTTTTGAACTTGCAAAACCATTTAATAATATGTCTTTATATCTTCACTGATAAGTATTGATTATATATGATAGATATTGATATGTAATATGTATTGATATCATTAATATTCACATATGGGGCATTTTTGAAGTCATTGGATAGGATTTTAGGCCAAATGTATTAGAACGCTCCATTTGCTCATTTATTTCCTTTGAGTGAGGGTGATACAGTGAAAATATCACATGGTCACTGCTCTTTTAGAGCTCACAGTCCAGTTGGGTGATAACCATTAATAAAATAACTATTCTCGCATATAATCACAGCTTTGTTACATTATGAGGAAAAAAGCAAAGTGAGATACGAGAGGAGTAACTGAGGTCTAATATTGAGGGCTTAAAGGATTCTTCCCTAAAATGGTGACTTTGACTTAAGCTTGAAAAATTAGTCACATAGGTAGGAAAAGAAGGAGTGGGAAGAACAGTTAGAGACAACAGCCTGGGCAAAGAGGATCTTACAAAAAAGTCCTGGTAAAAACAGATAATTCACTAGAAAGGATATTGGATTTCAATAAATACCATATAAGCTTAGACAGAAATGTTTTGGATTTTTCCTATTTGGCTTCAACAAAAACTCTGGGGTACTTAAGCATTCCAGTGAAATCTTCTGGACTGTGTAAACCTTTATGAATCTAGGAGAAATAACTAAAAGAGGCTCTTATAAGTCTTCGATTTATATGTCTCTAACCTCACCAACATCATTAGAGGTGGAGTTTTCATCTGAAGTATTTGGTCTGGTTAAGATGCCGTCCAACATAGTAGCAGTATAGCTTTCAGCTGGAAAACCTGGTTTTAAACCCAGCAGGTATTTACACTGTCATGCCAATGTTTAATCTGATGAATACAATGCAATATAGAACACCTTGCCTTGGCCTTGCAGGTAAAAGTGTTTGTGAAGGGGCATACGCTCCTGCTCTGTGATTATTTTCAGGGATGTTGTGAATAAATAATAAATAACATATTTGAATGATCTGAACATATATATATATATATATATATATATATATATATAAATATATAAATTGTGTTTCCCCAAATGCTCTTCTTCTCCATAAGTTGGGCATTGATTCTTAGAAGAAAGAATATTTTTACTTTTGAGTGTAGTACTAATGTTTTTTTTTTCTTCCCAGTATTTAACTCTGCAAGGTTGAAAAGAATGGTTTGCAAATTCTTCTCATTTTTCAGGCCCCAGACGAAGTGCCTCCCGCAGGAAGCTTTTACTATCTCTCTGGAAAACTCTGATCTTCCTGTTTTCTAGTGGTCGTCACTTTGTACTCCTGATCGTGGCACTTCATCATATCTTTTTTTTTTCTTTTTTTCTACCTTTCTTAGGTGCTTACAATTTTTTCATCCTGATTATATTCCAAACGATAATTCCAAGTATGGCAGCTTGCACTTGATAAGCTCTCAATATGTCTTTTGGTGGACACACTGTCCATATTGTTGCATCAGCTTAGGCCCTTAAGTTGCAGAAAACAGAGCGAGACTTTTGTTAATTTATGCCAGAACATAATTTGCTGGAAGATTACAGGGGGTGCTCAGAGAATTGACAAGGAGGCTGAAGAAATATGCTTGGCGGAAGGGGGTTTTAGGAACCTGTAGAAACCATAGGATATTAGCAGCAGAAATGGTTTCATGGTCTTCTTTGATTGCAATGTTTAGATTGAAACCATTCTTTTAACCTTGTATCCTGCTATTCAAGATTCAAAATTATAGGAGAGGGACTCCAACTGTTTGAATGTAGAATTCCCTGTGGATACATGGCTGTATTCGACAGGAAGAGGAAAGATCTAGAAGAGTAGCCATATGTCTACCTTAGCTTCCATAGGTGGCTTGATTTAACCTCCCATGGATCTGTGCACATTCTGCAGAAGGTAATTTCCAGAAAGAAATCAAAGTGCTGCTATTACAAAGACAGAATCTAGGTGAGTAGCAACAACAACAACAACAACAGCAAAGCCCAAACAATATATTCATTGCAGATAGAAAAAACTTCAAAGTAAAGAAATTAGTTTTGAGTTTATTTTGGCCTCTAGCTTGTTGGTGACTTGGTTTGTGTCAACTTTGTGGCTTTCTCGTTCTTTTGCTCTCTCACTTAAACTAAAAAATAATTTGGAGTTATCTACCCCAAAGGATAGGTGGAAAGTTCATAGAACATATATCTTAAATTGCTTTGTAAATGAAAAGTGCTCTATACATGTAGAGTACTCTTTTTTATATGTTTTTGGTGTGTTTTGCAGCAACCCTTGTGCAGTAGGTGCTTGAAGAATGCAATGGACAGTCTGACTCCTCTCTTGAGCATTGAGGCTTCACAGGAAATGTGAGGTTGATGTTCTCTCCAAAATTGTCTCACATTTACTAAGCATTCACTATGGATTGGGCGCTTATCTAAGCCTCCCTCTGTGTCCTAGTCATTTACTCCTAACAATAGCCCTATTTGTTAAATGCTATGAATATTCTTATCAAATAGTGGAGTAAACTGAGGCATGTAGATGAGTCAGAAGTGTCTGTCATCAACACCTGACTCTAGTTCTGTGTTCTGTTGGTGATATTTGAATGCTAATTTTTGCTTCTTCACCATCTTGCAAGATTATAAAGAAGATTAATGAGGAAATGTTGGCATAATATTTAGTGTTCCTTGGAAGAAAGCGTCTGGTGAATACAATTATCATTGTGCATTTTCATAATAATGAAATATCATACTATTTTGATGCTCTTGTTCTCTTTAATTAATCTTTCCAATCCTAGCTCACAATCAACATATTTTTCAAAACCAAAGACTTCAGAATAGTTATCCTTTCTAATGTTTTTCTCCTAATTTAAATGTGTATATATATATATATATGCATATATATATAAATTTTTTTTCCTTGGTTTCGTCTCAAGTGTTTTTTTTTTTTCCTCTTGTTTTTTCCTTGAGGACCAGAGCTGTAGTGCTGCAATATATTAAACTCAGTGTCACAGAAAAGTGATAGTTCCCTTGGTGGGCAGATGATCTAATCAGACTTGAATTTGGAGGAACAAAACAAGTAACCTTATGTTAAAACTTTAACTACCACTACAGAATTAACGTCAGTGCTTCTTAGATCATAATAAGAAATGCTTCCTGTGTTAAGAACAAAAGAAAAGGAGAGAAGGAAAGAAAGTGATCTGGAAAGAATTTCCCCTTGATATCTTGTCACTCACTCAAATGGCTGGTGATAATTGGACATTGGAGACATTTGTAAGATCAGACAGGATGTCACTTCCTTAAGAAGCTATATCTCTGACAATGGACTGTCAGTCATTGTCTCCAGACACTGAAACTCTATGCCTTGCTAATGTCAATGTGCTAAACTTCAATTATCAGAAAATATGGTGAGAAATTATAAAAGATGGTTTGGAAGACTTCATCCAGGTGATAGAGTGTAAGATTATTTGTGATAATCTTAAACTTCCCCATTAGCAAAATAAAGACAAAAATTTGATGGGGCAAGATGAGAGGCTTAAAAGAAAAATAATTGACAAAAATATTTGGAAAGACTTCCACCATGCTAGGAATGAGCTCTGATACTTTTGTTAACCAGAACAGTGTAATATTCTTTGTGTCTGTATCATCAGCCTTCCAAGTTTTAAAAAAGCACTTTCAAAGATCAAATATATATGTGCAGAACCTGGCTTCACTCTTTTAACCTGTACTTACTAATTGCATTTTTATAGTATTCTTCCCCAATGGAGAACAAAATGCTTTACAGCAGAGCTAGGTATAAGTTGATATATGTTTCCATGTTGTGATAGGAACAAAATGATTACTTTAGTAAATTCAATTAATATGTTTGAAGGGAAGCAGCTATACATTTAGAGATGGATAAACTACATTTACAATATGACACAAGTCTTTAGAAATAACAGACTGGATGATTGTTGTAGAAAATATTGTTTGATAAATACCCTTTCTCTAAAAGATTTATTTAAAGGTTCATGTGTATAATATAAAGACAATATTAAAAAGTTTAATCATAGCAATATTTGAATGATTGAAAATAATACAGTAGAACAATTTAAAGTGGGTTCTATCCAGTGTTAAGAATCCTAATCCATCTGCCAAAAAGCATTAATTGTGAAGTAGGTTAAACAAGGTTCTCTGCTTGGTCATTTGGATGGATCAACCTTGGGATGTAGCAATGAGCCCATACATGATCCTGATTAGGGCTCAGTTAGAGTTTGCAAAAAGAAGGGGGAAAAGGAACTCAGAAATCTTGAATGATGCCAGTGATGTTTTTAGAGTAGATATTCTGTATAAAGTACTACCCATGAATTAGCTCACTCAATCCTTTGACGAACTTGTGCTGTAGTTGATTATTCTTGTATAAAGAATGGGTAGACTGAGATGCTACACAGCAGGGACGACACAGAAATGGAATTTGGATCTTAGCTCAATTCCTGTTTTGTGGGTTCACGGACTTCCTAGACCTTCTGTGAACCCCCCTGCAAAGCCCCTTTTATAAAGTATAACTTCCATTTTATTCTTTTCCAGAGGATAGTTGTTCCTCAGTCCTTACGGATTCAGCTCCTTACATGGGATTTTGTGGAGGTCATGGGGCAGCACCTGCAGGTCTAAATCGGGGTGGGGGTGTTCGGTCCTTATGGGCTTTGGGAGACCGATTCTTGACTACCTTGCTGTGAATAGCACAATTCACACAGTAATGCAGCATCACATACAGCTTGGGAAGCACATAAGCAGAGAAGGTACTCGCTTCAGAAATGTCCCTGACAACTGTGGCCTCCACTTATGTTTTGAATGACCAACTTCTTGATAGCCTTATCCTTGGGCATGCATTGGGCACAGTTTGCACAGCAAATGGACTGCACATGGCCGCAGCCCTTTTTGGCACAACCATTATTCCTTCTTTTCTTTGTCATCTTGGAAGTGAAGGCCCAAAAGAGTGAAAACCGTCTTCAGATTTGTTCACTGTATGTCTTTCTTGGGAGAGTGTTAATAACTTTCATCATTTTTTCAAATAAGGTTTATAAGCAATCCTCTTATCTTCCCCCTGAGTTTAAGATGCTCATACGCAATTGAAAAACTAAGATTTAGCCTTAGCACAATAGATAGGCATAAATAGATTCATCAATAAAATTCAGTAAAGATCATGTGTGATTAATTGCCTGGGAGTGAGGTAGGGTTTGAGATGGTAGAAACCCTCATGGATGATGTGATTTTGAGGAGTTTCTTGTAGGAAGAGGCATTTGAAATGGTCCTTGTTCAATGATATCACTGTACATATGTCATGGAACTGGGTGTCAGACTTGTGCGCCACGACTGGCCTCTTCCTCCCTCCCCTCTCCCTTTATAGCAGCATTTGACAGCGAGGAAGAATTAATTATCGCACATTTCTCTCTGCCCGTAGCCGATTACCTGCAAGGCTGCTCCATGAACATTAGGCTGAGAGCTTCAAGGAAAACACCATTTGGAAGCATTCCACTCAGTGGATGTCCAGCTGCTCATTTAGATCATGAACTGTTTGTCAATACTGACAATTAGTGGGCTAAAGATTGCATTGACCACATGAAAAGAATCAATATGTGCAGTACTTGTTAGTTATTTACCGCCGAGTGTATTAAAGCCTGTAGATTTCTTATAAATCCTTCAAAGCCATCCCGCTATGATCCTCTTGACAACACGCATTGACACATCAATAAATCCTTTTGACAAGGGTGATCTGTGAAAATCAATACCTGTTTATCAGTGATTCCCATGTAGTCCTTATTTTGACGTGACAGCAGAGGTTTAAGATCATTTCCCAAAGCAGGGGAACCGACATAGTTTAGGTACAAGACTTGTAGCCACTGTATGCCTGGAGGAGCTCACCTTGTTTAGAGTTCTTTGCTCAAAGAATCTCTGTAAATCCTGTGAGGGAGAGAATACCACTCACTGAGATGTAGTGATAACTGTAGCCACCTTCAAACATGAAGTGGAGAAGTTAAAGGTCTTAGTGTATAGTAATTGTGCCTACCTCTGCCTTCAACTTCTGAATCTTCAACTTCTCTCTATCTCAAAGAAAGCTTGAGACCTTACTAACAGCTACTCACCTTTAATTCTGGACAGTTTTTAACATCAGCACTCAATATCTGTTTGTTAAACTGGTTTGCTGTATACTTTTTTTGGTGGCTATATTAGCTGAATGAAACATCCATGTTAAGCAAAAACATCCACAATTCAAGTTCATATACAAAAATCGTGAGTTAGTTGGGATAAAGATAGCTGCTGTAATGACTAACCTCACAATGTCAGTATCTGCCACGTAACATCTAGAATATGTAGCTTTTTCTGGACATCCAGAAATTGTCCTCTACATAATGATTTAGGCACCCGAGGTCCTTCCATCTGAAGACCTGCCATCCCCTAGGGTCTCAGTAATCTTAGATTTTCAGCCTTAGGAAATAGAAAAAGAGAGGAGAGAGAGATGTACACCCACACTTTAAAAAAATTTGGATTTAGAAATGCTACATAAGTCTTATGCATATATTTAATTTGTAAGAATGTAAAACGGGGCCACATATTGCAAAAGGGACTTGTCAGTGTAGTCCCTTTAGATGGGCAGCCACCTTCCTGTAACAATCTCACTCATGCAAGGGGGACCAAAATATTCGATAAAGAGTTATCTATAAACGTACTCTAGGACCCTCTATGTGCTGCAGTGCTCAGTTCTAAGTGCTCAGTGCTGGGTGACTGCAGTAATACAGAGATGGAAAAATACTGTTTGGATACTTCACAAAGTTTTCTAACCAATGGAGAAAACAGTCCATCTGCTCCAAACTAACAGAACTTGTTCAGGTTTTCTGTCACTCATATCTCTGGTAAGCCACCAAAATGATAACCTTTATTTCTATGAACCTCTGCTTTTGGTATAAAAGTTGCTAAATCAAAACTGTTTCAAGTCTCTCTTTGAAATTTCTGTTATCAGCAGCAGTTAAGCAGTTTTAAGGGATACTGAAAGATAAAGAGTTTATAACCATCTCACGTTTTCTCTTAAAAAAAAAAAAACCTCAAAGGAGTCAACTGTACTAAACTTTCAGGCTCCCAGGTTCCAGTGGTCATTAATAAAATCTGCCTGAAGCATTACTTGTCTCAGGGCTTTTTTTGTTCTCTTCCTTCTTTCTGACTCTTATAAAAGTCTTTGCTGAGCAGCAATGTCTGTTTCTTGCTGAAACTAATAAAATTATATCTATCACTCTCTTGGGGAGCTCTGTCTAGAGTCGCATTTGAGATCCAAAGACAAAGAAAACCTCCTGCTGGCATTTTGCTGTAATTAAAGATTCCAGAGTTTTCCAGAGGGGCATGTAGCTGAAGAGAGAGATGTCCACTAGTTTCAGGATTGTTGAGTTTTCTGTTTCTCATTTTTTCCCCTTTCTCTTTTTCTCTCTTTCTCTTTTCCTATTTAATGATTCCACATACCACATTGAGTATTTAAAATTGTATGTTCTCTCATGCTTTTTTAAAAGTCTTTTTTTTTAGTCTAGAAGCTCCTTTGTCATATGGCATTGGGAGAAGAAAAAATGCTTTGAAGAAAGCATACCTTTACCTTTTGTAGGTGAATTTAAGTATTTTAATTCTGAAAGAAAATTCCCCACTGGCAAGAGGCACGCTTCCTAAGCAGTCTTTAGTTTTATGCTGTGTTTAGAAATCTTTGGCAATTTCTCATGTGCCAGAGCTGATGGATGAATGAATATTGGAAAGATACAGGCAAACCAATCCTAGGTGGGAAGGGAGAGGAAACTGATCTTTGTGTCTCATCTTTCAGCCATCAGAGTTTCTCCCAATACAATGCTTAAGGAGCACAACCGGTGCAGGAACAACTTGTGTTTTTTTTCATTTGGCCATGAGAATCAGGATGAAAGATCTGGTGGGTTTTCTGCAGTGTAGCAGATGAAAAAGTTCATTAGCTGTAAACAGCTAGTAATCTTTCGTGAATCACTGATGGCTACTATTCCTCAGGGAAATGTATGCTAGGCAAGTCTGGAATAGTAAGAAGACAAGAAAGGGGATGTGTAAAACAAGGAACGAATGAGTGAAAGCCTGCTTCACGGTCTCACAGAAAACGCAGATCTGTTTCTCATAGACACAGAGAGATTTTTCTTTGTATTCTATCCTTGTTTATAGGCTATTTTTGGCATTCAGCATTATTCCTGGCTAGAAGGATAACTTTGGTTATTAACTATGGTTAATTAAGGCCGTATGGCTCTTGAAATACTCTACTTATGAATATAATAATAATTATTATATTGTTAACATTTTTCAAAGCCTAATCACATTCAGTTTTAACCTTGTGAAGCACACAAGGCAGGAATTTAAAACCCATTCTCCAGATGGGATAATGAAATCATGCACATATCTTAGGCATAACTTTCAGGGGTGATAACTCAAAATATGGTCACAACCACATCTAAGAGGGACTTGTCAGTGTAGTCCCAGGATGGGACGGATCTTGGGCCCAAAACAAGTTTTCTTAGCTCTCAATCCATGACCTTTCTACTCAGGAGATTGGAAATAGAAAAGTTCAAATAATAGCTAAAATGCATATAGCATTTTGCTAAGTACTTTTCATATATTAACTCATTCAGTCTTCCAGATAACGTCATGAGCTAGACTGTTATTTGCCATGCATTCTAAAATTCAGGCATGATTCATATGGCCCTGGGGATCTGGGATTCAAATTCAAAATTTATCAGCGTTTCCTTTCTGTCCTAATGAACTCCTGTACAAATGTTTTCAAATACGTGGAAACAGAATTGCCCACATAGTCACTCTTCTGTAACTGTCTTCTCACTTGAAAGCAGGTCTGCTTCTATGTCTAGCTTCACCTTTCTCTGCTTGACAACTGGAATGCTGTCATGAAGTGTTGTGCCCTCTGTGAAGCATCTAGTTTTCTCTTGGTGGGTTGAACTCAGACCAGCATAATGGGCTTCTATATATATATTTATCTGCCATGTTTTGAGGGCCCACTGTAGGCCAGGCACTGAGCTGGGCATCTGGAGAACAAAATGAAGAAGCCCTGCTCTTTGTTTATCAAAGAAAGCATAGTCCCATGGGGAGAGAAAGAGAGGTATAATCAGGGAGTTATAAGATATGCAGTAAGAGCTCGAACAGAGGTATGTGAGAGGTTGGAGCAGGTAGAGTATTATTTGGCTGCTCAAAACTGGAAATCAAACAGATCTGGGAGCAAGTCCTCACTGTCCGTTGGTACCTGGGAGGTGTTAAGAAAGTTATTTTTCTCCATTATGACTCAGTTTCTTACCCCAGCAAATGAAGATGATAATACCACTTCCCTCAGAGAACTATGATGAAAATGACATGAAAGACCTCCATATGAAATTGATCATGCTGTAAGCATCTGGTAAAGGTAATAATAGCAGTAATGACCACCCTGACCAACCTGACAGCTTCATAGAGGATGTGACCCTTCATGACTGCATTATGGTGGTCAGAGAGAGGAGAGGGTATATGAGAGTGGAGGGAAAAAAAATTCCCATGCCAGAAATCAGCATGTGCAAAGCCTCAGGGTAATTTTTCCCCATGGCACAGGCCTAAGGACATGGTCTGGCAATAGGTTTCACCTGGCTTTTCTCTCTGCAGGCTTTTCCTGCTATAGTTGATTCTACATACAGTCTGAGGAATTTGCTCTCATTGCCATAATTGCTATCCTGACATCTCCCCTCCTGAAAAGTAGAGAGTAATTCCCAACTGCCTCTTGAATCAGCTGGAATCAAATTGATCACAGGTTTCGAGACCTCCCGGGTACCCAACAGCTTTACCTCATATCTCATCTCTCCCAAACCCTGGATTTTCTCTACTTCAATCAATAAAGTTGGCCACAGGTCTGTACATTATTTTTTATACCCTCCCAAGAAGAGGGGTTCCCCTGCATAAGCATTTGATAGAATTTCTATAGTAAGTGTGTGTGTATGTGTGTCTTATGATTTTAAAGTGATAAAATGTGGAGAAGGTGGAGAAGCATATTGGGTAGAATTTATCTGATCACAAACCAATGATCAGATAAACACTTGCTGATATAGAGATGAGTTTTGTTGGCCTACTCAGCATTTAAAAATATTTGAATCCCATGTTATGGACTAATATTTGTATTTCCCAGAATTCATATATTGACGTCCTTATCTCTAATGTTATAGTACTTGGGGATGGAGCCTTTGGGAGCTAATTAGGTTAGATGACATCATGAACAGGGGGTCCTCATGACAGAATTAGTGTCCTCATAAGAAGAGACACCAGCTGGGCATGGTGACTCACACCTGTAATCCCTGCACTTTGGGAGGCGGATATGAGAGAATTGCATGAGCCCAGGGGTTCGAGACCAGCCTGGGCAACTTGGCGAGCCTTTGTCTCTACAATAAATAAAAAAATTAGTTGGGCATGGTGGCATTTGCCTGTAGTTACAGCTACTTGGAAAGCTGAGGCAGAAGGATTGCCTAAACCCAGCAGGTTGAGATTGTGGTAGCCATGAGAGTGCCACTGCACTCCAGCCTGGGCAACAGAGTAAGACTCTGACTAAAAAAACTAACAAACTAATTAAAAAAAAAACCCAAAATAAGAGACACCAGAGAGATCTCTGTCTCTCTCCCTCCCCATCTGTGCCTGTCTGTCTGTCTCTCTTTCTTTCTCGTGTGTGAGTGTGTGTGTGTGGGGGGGGTGTTTACATGACAAAAAAAGAAAGTCTGCAACAGAGCCCAACCATGCTGGCATCCTGATTTTGAACTTCCAGCCTCCAGAACTATAATAAAATAAATGCTGTTGTTTGAGCCAGAATACTACCCAGTCTAAAGCATTTTGTATGGTAGCCCAAGCTGACATATACTCAGTTTTATAGCTTCTACCCCCCCAAAAGAAAACAACAAATGATAAATAAGTGAACATAGAAACTATCTGGTTCTTCACCCACGTGGCGACAGTGTTCTAGAGGTGAGTATAGACTGCCCCTTTCCCCCTGGAATCTCCAGTTTGCCACAGTCTTCACCAATTCCTATTGCCTCTACCTGCTATACTTGACGAGCTGTGTCTGGACATTGCTTGCAAGACAAGTATAGGCATTTGGACTTTATATTCTGCTTTAGTGTCACCCTTTCTTTGTTGAAAACAAACCTTCATTGAAGACCAATCACTGCTTGTATTGCATAAATCAAACAAAAAAGAAGCATGTGTATATTTATAATGAAACTCAATAAATTATGTCAACAGTAAGGTACAGATGACAATTGAGAGAACTTAGTTCTCTTTTACTTGCAATTCTGCATCTTGTTTACCCTGGGTAGGGACCTTTTAAAATTTGTGTTTATGTCTGTCTTTTTCTCTGTTTTATCCTGTCTGTGGGCTTATATGTATATTATATGTATTATGTACATACAACCTAATTATATAAAACACGTATCTAGCCAGGAGTCCCAGCTGCTTGGAAGACTGAAGCAGGAGGACTAACTGAGCCCCAGAGTTCAAGGCTGCACTCCATCCTAGGTGACAGAGTAAGTCCTCATCTCTTTAAAAAAAAGTATCTATCTTCTCAATGTATACATTTACATTGATTAGTTAAAAAAAAACTTTCTCTAAACTTTCTCAAAAAGGCAATCAATAATTATATTCTAAGAGTACTCAGTGAGTAGCGAAATAAAATTATAGTCTTTAGGAATCTGTGTGACTCCTGCAGTAATATAAACAATTCTTAAAGGTAGAAGCCTGTACACTTATTATTCTCAAAAACTGGCTGATGTGAAAGCTAATTCAGGCCCATAATAGTAATACTTTTTAAAAATGAAAATAACAACAAACATTACTTAAGCAATGCCCCTTTACTTGGCACTGTGCTAAATTAATTGTTCTTTTTATTTCATAAACAAACCCTTAAAATGAGTATGATTATTTCCATTTTACAGATGAGGAAACTAAGACACAATGAAGTTAAGCCACAATAAAAAAAAAAGCACAGATTTGTAACTCTGATTATCTTTCTCCAATCCAACTCTTATTCCTTTTTTGTCCTATTTCTCATGATATATGGTTGAAAAATTGCTGACTATATGTGAAGCTGAGATAGATGCATTTTTTATTCTCATCAATTTGTTAGCAATTTGGTAGGTTCACAAGCCTAACAAAGTTTGTGCTGCTTTGATTTAATTTTAAAATAAGAGCAAACTCTGCTCTGTGGCCAAACCCTCCTTTATAAATTGAACTCTGAACCATTTTTCTTAAATGATATAAATTTATACTTGTTTTCCACCCACTCCCAAACAAATACTCCTACAAAGATTTATATATATATATATATATATATATATATATATATATATATATATATATATAAAGTTGCAAGTATCTTAGGAAGTCAGCATCTTTCTAAGTTCTTAAAAGCAGCAATATTTTTCTATCTGATTCCCAAGAAGTTGATGAATTCAGTATAGGCTTGACATAAGCTTGAAGACTTCTAAACTGAAAAGGGGTTAGGAGATGAGTTAATGGTGAAGGGGATCAACAAACTAGAGTCAGTGATTTCTGAATCTAAACTTAGTGATTTTTGCCTAACACACAAATAACCTATGCTATCCCTGATGTAGTCCAAAAGGAAAGGCCCTTGCCGAGGTTTATACTGCTTCAAACAGTTTTCCTAAGACCCAGACTGTGATCTTTCCTCTAAGCAATGAGATGCAAAATGCTTTCATGATCCAGCGGAAAGAGGGTCTCTGGGCCTGATGATCACCCCCCCGAATGTCCTATGGCTGAGTTTGAATCTCAGGGAAGTACACAGTGATGGGTCTTATTTCACACTCTTCCAGCCTAGAGGATTTTTCTCTTAGAACTTTGGTCAAGATTGATGCTTCTGGTGACCAGAAACTAACAGGAGTGCGTGGAGCCTCTTTCATAACTTTGTGTGTTGATGCCCCAAGTTCGCTTCAGTTCCATTGGCAACTAGCAACAGACAGACCTCTCTCTGAGTCTGCCTATCACTTCCTAGCTGTATGGCTTGGGGAAGGCTCCTGATGCTTTGTGAGGGAATCAAATACGTTCAGAGTATCATTGAGAGATAGGACAGATGGCAGAAGTAAAAACCTTGGCACCTAGTGTCCAAACAAATACATTCTAGTTGTTATGAGTTTGGAACCTGAACTTTGATTGGGGTGTTAATTCTATTGCTGCTGCCATCTTGATGTAAGACCTTGGGGAGGTTACGTAACTTCAAAAGTCATTTTCTTCATTTCTCTAATGAGACTAGAAAGAGAAACTGCCACATGGGCCTGGGGAGGTGAAAAGAGAATGCATTTAAAGCACTTAACATAGTTCTTAGCATATTTGAGCTCTCGTTCTTTCCAGTGATCTTTTTTTCTGAGTTGGAGTCTCACTCCATTACCCAGGCTGGAGCGCAGTGGCACGCTCACGGCCACCCCAGCATCAACCTGCTGGGCTCCGGAGATCCTTCCGCCTCAGCCTTCTGAGTAGCTGGGACTACGCGTGCACTACCACACCCAACTAATTTTTTTGATTTACTGCAGAGATGAGGTCTCACCATGTTGCCCAGGCTGTTCTCAAACCCGCGGGGTCAGGCAATCCTCTCGCCTCGACCTCCCAAAGTGCTGGGATTACAGGCTTGAGCCACCACGTCCAGCCCTTAGTAGTCTTTTATACCCACGTGTATCTCTTTAGACAGACCTGACTTGTTTCCTGAAAGGTGAAATGAGAGTCAGCGATGGGAGGCCGCTCTCTGGCAAGATGTGCTGATTGGGCATGCACCTGGCTCTGTCCATAAGCATTCTCCCCCAGGGAGAAACAAACCCACTCCAGCCTGACTTTGGCCTGTTTTTCTGGTATTTCATCTGCTGGCAGGTTTTTTCTTTTATTCTCCTCCTTTCTTTCTTTTCTTTGTGGGTTGGTGTTTTACACCTTCTCCAGGCTGGAGTATAGTGGCAGTCTCATCACTACTACAGCCTCAACCTGCTGGGCTCAGGCGATTCTTCCACCTCAGCCTTCCAAGTAGCTGGGACTACAGGTGCACACCCCCACAGCCAGCTAATTTTTTGATATATTGTAGAGATGAGGTCTTGCCATGTTGCCCAGGCTGATCTCAAACTCCTGGGCTCAGGCAGCCCTCTCACCTCAGCTTTTCAAAGTGCCAGGATTACAGGCGTGAGCCACCATGCCCAACCAGGTTTTGTTCATGTATACGAGGAATAGGACATAATAACTGTGGAACAACAAAGGAGCAATGGGCATTCAGCAGTGGCTGCTGCTTCTGAGGCTGGGTAGGTCTTTTCAGAGGAGATAAGAAGTTGCTCACTTCCTCACAAAGGGGAGCTTGCTCTCCCATGGAGATGGGGTGGTTGGGATGGGCAGTGGGGGTGGGCTAGTGTAGTTATGCCAATTCCCTAACGCTGCTCAGATACGTATCCTTCCATTCACGCCATCTAGCTGATTCACTTGTACATGGCCATACAGTGAACGACTTTGACAAATGGAAACCATAGTGAGCACACTTTGGAAAGAGAGGGTTGGAGATCAGGCTGTCCTTTGGGAATCCTCAGGAGTTACGGGATCCTGGAATTCTGTGTGAGCTTTGAAATTAATTAAAGGTAATTAAAGGTAGAGATGGGGAAACACATTAGAGAGGGATTCAGCAGTTTGCCTCTTTCCGAAAGCACATTTTCCAAATTAATTGGCCTGTCTCCAGGTTGCCTGTGAGTGGGATTTAAAGATACACTTATTCTTTCTTGCTTTTATTTTTTTGAGTGGAAGTCTCACTCTGTCACCCAGGCTGGAGTGCAGTGGTACACTCGTGGCCACTGCAGCCTCAATCTGCTGGGCTCAGATGATCTTTCTGCCTCAGCCTTCCAAGTAGCTGGAACCACAGGTGTGTGCTACCATGCCCAGTTAATTTTTTTTATCTGTTGTAGAGATGAGAGCTCATCAAGTTTCCCAGGCTGGTCTTGAACTTCTGGGCTCAGGCAATCCTCTGTCTTTACCTCCCAAAGTGCCCAAGGATTACAGGTGTCAGCCACCATGCCGGCTTCTTTCTTCCTTTAAAAGGAGTTTCTGTTGTGGTTGTTTTTAGAAATACTATAAAACACTGTGAGATTTTAGGTGGACCTGTCCAATTTTATACTTCAGTTTCGCCAGAAGAGTGATGGACATCATGCTGGACTCTTGAATAATTTAATAGTTCGATCTGTGGAGCTAGAAGAAAGAAAATCACTGGATGACAGTGAATCAGTACTTGGGGGAGGAGGTGGCTTAGTGACCTGTCCCCCAAGTGTTTTTCTAAGAAAATATCACTAGTATGCATCTGTCTGCTTTCCTTCCTGCATTTCTTCTCCTTTGGCTTCCCTCTCGACTGGGTATAAGTGGTCCTATTATGCTTCCAGTTCCATTTATTCATTCAATAATTTTTTTTGAGGCTTACTGTGTGCCGCACCCTTTGTGTGGAGGTGGAAATGCACAAGTAAACAAACCAAAGCAAGTTTCGGTCCCTGCCTGACAAAGTGCAGTCTGGTGCAGCCTACGGACAATTAAACAATAATTGCTACACAATGAGAAAAGTGCTGTGGCTCTTGGAGCCCAGAGGGCTTATGGGACCCACAGGATGGGCTTCCATTTAAACCAGACTGAGAGCTGAAGGGAGTGTGGAGGGAGCCCCATGAAGAGGGCACAGGAGCGCTCCTGGGATATGCAAAGGCCTGGGCAGGAAAATAGCACTGTCCAAGGCAGACTTGCCAGCCACGATGGAGAACTATGACTCCATCCTCAGGGCCATGCATACAAAGTCTGAGGACAGTGTCCCATGGGGAGTGACATGATCAGATTTATGTTTTGGAAATGTCTTCTATTCCTCTCTATCCAGTTCATATTATTTCACAACTCCTTACCACCCTACAACTACTTAGAAGTAGTCTCCCTCTTTGACTTCCTTTCAGAGTCACTCTACTGACAAGGAAGATGAACTGTCAAAGTACAGTTGTTTATAAAAGGTGAAATAACAAATCTTATAAAATAAACAAGTGTCAACAATTTTTAAACCAGTAATTAACGAGGGAACTGGTAAAATGCTACAATGCGTTCAAAGGAAAATTCAAATAAGTCCATGTTTATATGCACTAAAGGAGTGATGAGCTTGTAAACAGATGCACAAACTAGTCTGACCATAGGGCGAGAATCAACCTGACACAGCAAATAACATGTCTACAAGAATCATTTACATGATATCATTTCTCTACAATTTATAGAATTGCAGACTAGCTCAAAGTCAATATAAGGTGAAGATAATCCAGATGGACAGGACACCCCTGTGTCTTTCTTGCCTATTGCAGAGTTTTTCACAATTTTTCCTGGCAGTAAGTGAAGAAAAATGTATCTTGGGTTCTGGAAGCCTGCATTTGCCTAGCACTACCACTCTTATTTGAACTTTCACCTTCTGAACCTCAGTCTTTTCATTCTAAGGTATTCATATCCCAGGCATCTATGTATAAAACCATTTGAACAGAGCCATCTGTTGAAAAAATAATTTATGCTGTATGTAGGCTTGCAGATTTTCCAAATAAAAAAATGGAATGCCCAGTTGAATTTAAAATTCAGATAAATATTAAGTGCTTTTCTAGTATAAGTCCCCAATATTGCGTGGGATACTTTTTTTTTTAAATACTAAAACAAGTATTTTAGTTTGTCTGAAATGCAAATTTAATTGAGCATCCCGTATTTTATCTGGCAGCCCTACCTATATGTTAAGTGTTAAGCAAGTGATATAGATGGTGGTATTATAATAATCCAGGAAGACAGTCAATTCGAAGGTGACAGGAAGCCTAGGACTCCATTTCCCAAGTTTTGGCTTTTGTTTCGTTTTTCAATCACAAACGTATGCAGATGTGAAGGGAAAACATAAATTCATGACAAGACTGGACCATAGACTACAGGTTGGCAGGGCCTAGATTCTTAAAAGAAACCTAAAAGAAAAGAAAGGGAAAGAAGTCATTGGAGAGAATTCTTTCCTCCTCCTTGTTCCCTTCCACTCAGTGTTTGCAGGTGATGGACTCTGACAACTATTTGCTTGTCACCGGGAGAGGAAACTGGGAATGCGGGTAATATCCCATGAGTGGCTCTTCTCTGACCTGAAACTGAAAGCAGTTTCATCCCTAATTTACTCCAATTTACTCTAGTACCTTGGATTACCTACTATATGTCTGCTTGAGGCCAGCAGGGATTCAGGTACCATGTTTGGTGTTCTCGGGTTCACAGCATACTGTGCATTTGGGAGACATGTTTCTGGGTCCTCCAGACTTTTATAAAGTGTAATCATTCATATTGGATAGCTTTGCATTTTTTTCTCCTAATTGCATAGCTGGCTGAAAGATGAAAAACACAGTCTTATGCTGAGTAAGCATTGCTGAATCTCTGTCACTTGATTTGAGGTGACTGAAAATTATAAGTCCAGCTTCCCAAGCCAGAGGCAAAGGAAGAAAAGTGTGTAGAAAGTCCTCCATATTTTAGGGAGGAGCTAAACATTTCAGGGGCAAATTCTGACCTTACAGAAAATGCTAAGCCCTCAGGAGACATTGAGAGAAGAGGGAGGTGGGGGTATTTGTGACTCTAGCAGAGGTGGTCTGCTACCAAGATTTCCTGGAAGATAACAATTAATAGCCAGGAAGGTGCTTTTAAAAGTACAGAGTAGACTACAATAAGCTTTGATGCAGTATTTTCATGTTTTTAGTTTCTTTTATCCCTTGGAATTTCTTTCCTCTCCTGGACTCTCAGTACTCACTTTCTGAGATCCTAAGTCTTGTACTTGGCCTTGGGCGTCCTCCAAGGCAGGTTTGACTCCATTGTTCTCCAGCTGTGTGACCTAGAGCAAGTTGCTTAAATTGTCTTCTTTCTCTATAAAATGGTACCTGGGAACTACCTCATGTGATCATATTTGCAATGTAGAGAAAGGACATATGGAAAGTCTTCAAGAAGTCATCATGAGGGTCACACAGACTAAGGAATTTGCTGTGTACCACACATTTGTCTATATAAGCACATTGATTTCTCACAATAACCCTGTGAGCTAGGTAGCATCACTAATACCATTTTACAGCTAAGGAGACCAAGGCACAATTACATTAAATAATTTGCCAAAGATTATACAGCTTTTAAGTGGTGATGCTAATATGTGAACAGGCAGTCTGGCTCACAGGATAAAGTTATTAACCATGATGCTCAGAGTCACTCTAATAAATGTTAACTATTATTGTTATTATTTCTAACTATTTGAGAAAGCATTAGGGCCCAAGAGAATGTAACAGCTACTCGGTTTCTTAGCCATATTAATTTGGGAAGATTCACAGTATATCTCAGCATATTAAAGTACTGGAAAAGTTGGATATTAAATACATCATTTGTTTTTTTAAGGAAACTTTTAAAATTTTAGAATACGTTTAGATTTACATAAAAGTTGCAAAGATAGTACAGAGCATTCCCCATGCCTACTTTCCTCAGTTGTTAAGATCATACATTAGTATGAGAGATTTTTCGCAACCAATGTTAATACATTCTAGTTGACCCTAGACAACACAAGCTTGAACTGCCTGGGTTTATTTATACGTGGATATTTTTCGACCAAACACAGATCAAAAATACAGATTTTGTGAGATGCAAAACGCTCTCATGGGGAGGGTCATGAGGAACATGTGGGTTCCTCAAGGCTGATCACAGGACTTGAGGATTTTATATATGTGGGAGTCCTGGAACCAATTCTTTACATATACAGAGGGGTGACTGTATTATTAGCTAAACTACGTGTTTTATTCAGATTTCTTCAGTTTTTGCATAATGCCTCCAGGCTTCCATCCAGAATACCACATTACTCTTAGTCATCATGTCCCCCCAGGGTCCTCTTGGCTGGGACAATTTCTCAGGCTTTTCTTGTATTGGATGACCATGATTGCTTTGAAAATTGCTGGTCTGATATTCTGTGGAATGCACCTCTGTTAGGCTATGTCTGTTGTTTTTCTCCTGATTAGACAGGGGTTTGGGCTTTTGGGAGGAAGACCATGGAGGTCCAGCGCCACTCTCATCAAATCTTATCAAAGGCACATATTATCAACATGGCTTATGAGTGATGATGTTGAGGTTGACCAGTTAGCTCAGGCGGTATTTGTCAGGTTGCTCCACTGTATAATTACCCTTGTTTTTCACTCTTTCTTTACCATGGTCCTTGGAAGAAAGTCACTAAGTCCAGCTTAAGGGATATGGAAGTTAGGTTCCATCTCCCCATCTCCTTGCAAGGGGAGCATCTACATAAATTATTTGCAATTCTTCGCATGGAAAATTTGTCTCATCTCTTTCATTTGTTTATTCAACCATTTATGTATATCAGCACTAATTCAATACTATGCTATTTATCTTTTTATTCAAATTTTTCCACTTTTGGCCACTGGGAGCTCTTTCAGTTGTCTTCTGTGTCCCCTTGACATATCCTTTGTATGTATGTGTGTGTGTGTTCATGTGAGTGTGGGTGGTGGGGGATATGTAGTTTCTCACACTATAAAGTATGCCAGAATCATATATTCAGTGCTCCAGCTCTAAAACTAGCCATTTTCCAAAAAGCCCTGATTCCTTTTATTGGAGATTCTGGGCAACAGATACACTTGTTGCTACTAGAACTTGTTGCCTGTAGGCCCTCACAGCAATGAGAGGTTAGAAATAGATGTGTATACACTAACTCCATTGAATGTTTTTTTTTTTTTTTTGAGTTGGAGTCTCACTCTGTTGCCCAGACTGGAGTGCAGTGGCCGCTCCCGGCCACCATAGCCTCAACCTGCTGGGCTCTGGCGATCCTTCCGAGTAGCGGGAACTACAGGTGCGCACTACTACGCCCGGCTAATTTTTTGATTTATTGTAGAGATGAGGTCTCGCCAAGTTGCCCAGGCGGGTCTCGAACCCGTGGGCTCAGGCAATCCACTCACCTCAGCCTCCCAAAGGCGCGGAATTACAGGCTGAGCCACCGAGCCCAGCTTTCCACTGGGCAATGTTTTTAAGCAATGTTTTCCAAATATCTTTGACTACAGGGCCCCTTTGCCCCTCCAAATACCCCCAACATTGCTTAATATTTCTCAGAATGGTTAGTATTCCGTGGAACCCAATTTGCCATGTGAAACTATAGCCAATAGCATTTACGTATCTGGATTTTAACAATACAAATATGAATAACCATAGTTACAATAATAATGGTTATCATTTACTGACAATCTGTTATGTATTAGGCATGGTGCTGGTCCTGGAGGTTAGGGTGGTAGGAGAGACTCCTAGGTTCCTATTCTCAAGAAATTGAGTCTGGTGAAAGATAAACAAGTAAAGGGACAATGAAATATTGGTGTCAGAAGTGATTTGCTAGAGACAAAGGTCCCCAGTATCTGAATAATGGCCTAGCTTTCTGCCTTCCCCTTGCGTTCCTCCAGTCCATCAGCCGGGCTGAGCCAGAGTGAGCCATCTCAGATGGTGTTAGAAAGGTGTCTCTCTCCTTTTGAAATCCCTTAAAGCGAATCCTGTTGACCTCAGGATAAAACTCAGCAGGGATAGGACTAGTGGGAGGCCAGCAAGGCACCTAAGGACAGATGTTAAGAAGCGCTTATTCAGGTAGAGCCCTCCTGCTTGCCTGACCTGACAGTGAGCACCACCTTAAGGGGTGCCCAGACTTCTTTGGGTGACTTACAAGGCCTTTTGTGATTGGGTCTCTGCTACTGTGTTCGCTTTAACTGCCTTCTCAACCACAGGGCTCTATGTCTACAGCCATGTCCAACATGCTTCTCTTTCCCAGGCTTACTCTTACTTCCAGACCTTCACAGAAAGGTCCAGATGTTTCTGGAACAATCTTCTCCTCTTCATCTGAACAATTCCTACTTCTTCTGCAGGTCTTGGGTAAAGGTTACTTGCCCTCAACTCATGCTCCCCATCAAAATCATATTTCCAAGTGTGTCTCTCCATAGCACCCTCTACTGACCTAGAGAGGCACTTATTCTATTGACTCACAGTTACTAGGTTATGTCTTCCCTGCTTGGAGTTTAAGTTCTTTGAGAGAAGAACTATATAAACCTTGCTTTCTTTGAATTTCCAGTACCTGGCATTTGGCCATAGGTGTGCTCTATACTCTTGTGTTGAGTAAGTGAACACATGACTGTATGAAGAAATGAACTCAGCTGAACATCAGGAAAGGCTTCCAGGAACTGGTGATGTTTGAGTTAAATAAAGAAAAGATGAGGCTTCATACTGAACCATATAAAATTATCTTTCTGTAAACCAAAAACAGTTGGATGTTCACAAGAGTCAACGTAATAATTGTCAACATGATTGAACACTCAGTGTTTTAAGCTTTTTAGATGTATTGACTAATTATTGATGCTATGAACCCTATGGAGTAGATACTCCTATTATTTACATGTGACCAATAAAGAAATTTAGGGGCTGGGCTCAGTGACTCAGCCTGTAATCCCAGCACTTTGGGAGACCGAGGTGAGTGGGTTGCCTGAGCCTGCAGGTTCAAGACCAGCCTGGGCACCATGATGAGACTTCGTCTCTACAATAAATTGAAAAATTAGCCAGGTGTGGTAGCGCGTGCCTATAGATCCGGCTACTTGGAAGGGTGAGGCAGAAGGATCGCCAGAGCCCTGCAGGTCGATGCTGGGGAGGCCATGAGTGTGCCACTGCACTCCAGTCTGGGTGACAGAGTGAGACTCTGACTCAAAAAAAAAAAAGAAAAAAGAAATTTAAGTACAGGGAAGTCAAGTAACAACCCTTCAGTAACACAGCTCAGTAAAAACCAGGGCTTCAGCCCTCGATGTCTGTTTCAGAGCCTGAATCTTGAAAGCAAGGAGTAGGAGGTCACTGAAGGGCATCACATAAGGTATGAGAAGATGAGATGTTCATTTTTCTTTTCCTTTTTTTTTTTTTTTTTTGAGTTGGAGTCTCACTCTGTCGCCCAGACTGGAGTGCAGTGGCTGCTCTCGGCCACTGCAGCATTGACCTGCTGGGCTCTGGCAATCCTTCCGCCTCAGCCTTCCAAGTAGCTGGAACTACAGGTGTGCGCTACCACGCCTGGCTAGGAGATGTTCATTTTTCATAGGGATTTGATGGGTAGACTGAAAGTACAGTACAGCTTAGGAAAAGCTGCCGTCATCTATTCCCTCAATCAGGGAAACTCCTGACTGGCCCCTACCTTCTGCCAATCAAGGTGTCATCAGGATTTATAGATGATAAGCAAGCATCTTAGGGGTTCAAAGCAAACTATTCCAGGGTGTCAGCCCCATGCTGCCTAACCCATATATTTGTGCTGTTTGCAATGGGCTTTAAGATCATTAGTGAGCTCTAAAAAGGTCCTGTTCTGACAAGAGAGAGGAAGACTTTCCCCTTTTGGCAGGGCCCCTCTCCTGAAGTATACAGATGGATTTTGGATATGAAATGCTTACTAAAAGAGGAATGAGGCTTAATGGCCTTTAGCTGGTAATCTAAGATATTATTGAAAGGGCTGGGGAAAGAGCTTCACGTCCCAGACAAGAGTTTTAATTGTACTAATGACCCTGCATAGCTTTCAAAGACCACTGTTAGCTTCAACATCTGTGAAGTGGGTGTAGGACCTGCCTGTCCCATTGAATTTTGGTCTTTCTGAATTTTCAAACACACGTGAGATTCTTACTGCATTGAGGTTCAGATTGATATTCTACAGCTTGTTCTAAAAACATTGTGGGTTTCATATTTCCTGCTCCAACAGAGTGACTTAGACTGCATTTGGAGGTTTCAAAGAGGAACCATTACAAAGCCTTTAGTAATAATTTCTGAATTATTTACATGAAGGATTTAGAGCTATTCAGGTGATTTTATTTCTAAACAAAACATTGCTTTTGTTGTATATATGAAAGGCTGCACACAAGATAACAATTCCTTTAATTTGAGCATGTGCACACACACATGCACACACACACACAACACACACACACACACACACACACACACACACCCTTGGGTAAAGACCCAATGGATGAGAAATAAGAAGCTTGAAATGGCAACCTGGGAGCTGATAGCTTGGGCTTCAGATGGAATTCCATCTACCGAAACTTTAAGTATAATTAGGCACTAAACGCCACCTGAAGAAACACTGAGGATTTGATGTAAACTCGCAGAAGCCAGAACATTCAAGTCACCGGGCTCAGCCCGCCCAGGTTACAGGGTGCTTTGAAGCTATTCTCTCTCTCAGGGTCAGGAATTGCGTGTAATCTCCTCCACCATAAGGACCAGGGAAAGTGCACAAAGGCTTGAATTAAAGGTAACATGTATGCCAATTTTCAGCTGCTTTCCTTTTGTCCACTGAAGGAAGCCTGTAACTTCTATTTAGCACATTTAGAAATGAAGTTTCCTGATTTGGAAAACCAAATGCTTGAGTTGTACAAAGAAAATAGCCACTTTCTTTTTTTTTTTTTGAGTTGGAGTCTCACTCTGTCGCCCAGACTGGAGTGCAGTGGCCGCTCCCGGCCACCGCAGCCTCGACCTGCTGGGCTCCGGCGATCCTTCCGCCTCAGCCTTCCGAGTAGCTGGAATTACAGGCATGCGCTACCACGTCCGGCTGATTTTTTGATTTATTGTAGAGATGAGGTCTCGCTGCCCAGGCGGGTCTCGAATCCGCGGGCTCAGGCAATCCACTCACCTCAGCCTCCCAAAGGCGCGGGATTACAGGCTGAGCCACCGAGCCCGGCTCGAAAATAGCCACTTTCAACCTCTACTTATGTAATCTGAAATCCTGTAGGATATACTTCAACCAAGGGGCACCATGTTGGTGGCCCTGTTCCTTTTCCTGTGGGTGTAAGGAAGGTTTGGGATTGTTGAATTTGCCGTCCAGTGTGGTGAAATGAAGAACCCTCAAACTGGAGCTTTCTCCTCCTGCACTCGAGGAAACTATTTTTCTGCCTTGCAAGGGCTGACAACTAGCTCCTTCAGAGGCAGCATGATGGAACAGAATGGGTGTCTGAGTGTGAATCAGTCCAGCTTGTTAAGTCTATAAAATACAAAAAAAAAAAAAGTCACTCTCAGGACTTTGGGATGGAGTGGGATCTTTTTTCTTTTTGAACATTTATGGTTCATTTATTGTGTGACAGTGACAGTAATAAGTTGCCCTGGAAAGACAAAATAGGTTACTATACAGGGAAAGGGGGGGGGACCCAACATGTCTGAAGGGACGACAGTGGGCCAATACTTTTATATTGTACCACATAATTTAATCTGTGAAGTAAGTTTTCAACAGACAAAGTGACGGCTTAGAGAAGTTAAGTAACTTGCTCAGAGTCACACAGTAAGTATAGGGCAGAGTTGGGATTTGAACCCCCAAACCTCTTTTTATTTCTTCCATAGTATGCTGTAAACTCTTTCAACAAACACTGCCATGAAGTGTATCATAATGTTCTTGCCCCTTTTCTTCCTGTTAAGTGTTCCTGTACACATTTTCATAATTTCTGCCTGTAAGTCCCTGAGCACAAAGAACTGTTAAACTGCAGAGAAGCACAGAGGACAGGGCAGGGGCGGGGGGCATGGATACCTGAGAGGAAGGACAGCTTTCCACATTGATCTGCCCACGTTGGAAGGGCCATGTCTAGGGGCTATGCGCTTTTCCCATAACCATGATGCCTCTCTTGAAAGGAAAAGAGAAGGCTGGGCTTGGTGGCTCGGCCTGTAATCCCAGCACTTTGGGAGGCCAAGGCGAGTGGATTGCCTGAGCCCGTGGGGTCGAGACCAGCCCAGGCAACTTGGTGAGATCTCGTCTCTACAGTAAATCAAAAAAAAAATGAGCCGGGTGTAGTAGCGTGCACCTGTAGTTCTGGCTACTTGGAATGCTGAAGTGGAAGGATCTCCAGAGTCCAGCAGGTCAAGGCTGCGGTGACCGGGAGCATGCCATTGCCCTCCAGCCTGGGCAACACAGTGAGACTCCAACTCAAAAAAAAAAAAAAAAAAAAAAAGAAAGAAAGGAAAAGAGAAGTTGCTCAAAAAGATCACTGAGATCACTGATTCCAGAGAAGGAGACTGAGGAGACCAGAAGCAACTTTCAACTCCATGACACTGTCATCTGCATTAGAATGTGAAATAGCTCTTAAAAAATTATCCTGTGAGACATTATGAATATTTCTTTCCTACACAGTAGAGGGAAATAGAATCTCATGACTAAGAGCCAAGTCAGATCACATTTAAGGAATGGGAAATTTGAGGGGATAAATCTGTACCTATCTTATAGGCTTGTTATGAGGATAAAATATTTTCAAAATACTTTAAGCAGAACCTGGCACATAGTAGGACTATAAGTATTCACTAAGTAAAATCCAGTAGGGTCGCTCTTTTGCCTGAACTGGAATGTGAATTCCAAGGAAGATTCCTATTCCTATTATATAGTAAATGCTCAACTAAAGTTTGATGGGTTAAAAACTCAAGGTAACTTTAATGGGCTCACAATATGTGAAGTCCTCAAATCTGTACCCATTTTTTCTTGTTAAATGTATATATGATGGAGTATTCAAAGTATTTTTTAAAATCACAAAATCAAGATTATGAGGTTGTTCAACTCCTCTGATCAAAACTGGGAATTCATCTATCTAAGCTTCTAAAAAATTAATGAGTTCAAGGGAGAAGTATAGCGTATATATATTTTAAAAAATATGCTGGGCATGGTGGCTTACGCCTATAATCCCAGCATTTTGAGGGGCCGAGGTGAGAGGATTGCCTGAGCCCGCAGGTTCGAGACCAGCCTGGGCAACTTAGCAAGACCTCATCTCTACAATAAATAATAAAAAAAAAAATTTAACTAGGCATAATGGCATGTACCTGTAGTTCCAGCTACTTGGAAGGCTGAGGTGGAAGGATCGCCTGAGCCCAGTAGGTCGAGGCTATGGTGGCCGGGAGCCTACCACTGCCCTCCAGCCTGGGTGACAGAGTGAGACTCCAACTCAAAAAAAATATGTTTGGAGCTTCATGTTTTCACCATGTAAATGAATGCCATTCTATGTGGCCCTGAAATACTTGAGTGGGTTAGTGAAATGAATGTACGAAGTCATTTTGTTTTTAGAGATTATAGGTAAACACTTTATGATACCTGAAGGGTCAATTCATAATCTTCAGTAAAGGGTTTGTGTCCTCGTACAAGACTCCCAGCCCCCTTAATGACAGCGAAAACAAGAGAGGTACTACAGCAAATTACTTGATTAGCTATCTTTCAAAATTAAATTGGTCCTGATCTTCTGATCTGGATATTGTCAAAAAAATATCTAAGGCCTGGGAAGATGACAGTGTTTATAAATCAAAAACAGCTGCTTCTATTTGTAATGGCTTTTGTTTAAAAAAAAAATCTGATTCGACAATCTCCCTTTTAGGTTTGAATTCACAACAAATGTGAAAAATAGGCAAAATAGTAAGGCACAAAGAACACGTTTTATCATGGAAATTCGAAAACACCCTTAACCATTGCAGAGGTGTGGGATGTTGGCTTGGGTATCAGTAGAGAAAGCTAGCCCAGCAGTTGATAATGACAGGTAGTTATGTAAATAAATTGCCTGAGCCAGGCAGTTGGGCTTTCCTAGAAAATAGAAGTCACTGAGCAGAAAAGGTGTTAAGAAAGGGCCTGGTGTGTGTATACAGATATATATAGCTCTCATCTAAACAGTCCTAAATCCTAGATTGCCTACTGATGTCTGCTCAAGACACCATGATTTAACAATTTTACAGTTAGCACATTGCTTTGGGTTCTAGGCATTTTTCTGTTTCAAGTTCATTCCCCAAAGTAACGTTGCAAGAGCCTTAAAGCTAACTCTGGGTTACCTAGAACAAGAACTGGATCACTCAGAAAACTAACATTTCCTGTGTTGTGACTCCATGACTTTCAAACATCTGACACTTAAGTTTCGGTTATCAAGGAAAGGATATATTAGTTTCATCAGACTGCATTGTACAGTCATGAGATGCTTTTTTTTTTTTTTTTTTTTAATTGGCGTCTCACTCTGTTGCCCAGGCTGGAGTGCTAGAATACAGTGGCACGCTCACAGCCACTGCAGCCTCGACCTGCTTGGCTCAGGTAATCCTTCCGCCTCATCCTTCTAAGTAGCTGGAACCACAGGCATGTGCCAACATACCTGGCTGAATTTTTCTTATTTTTTGTAGAGACGAGGTTTCACCATTTTGCTCAGACTGGTCTTGAACCCCTGAGCTCAGGTAATCATCTCGCCTCCACCTCCTAAAGTGCTGGGATTACAGGCGTGAGCCACAACACCCAGCTTCATGTGATGCTTAACCACAAAGATACCTTCTGAGAAATGTGCCGTTAGACAATTTTGTTGTTATGTGAACATCACAGAGTATACTTACACAAACCTAGGTGATATTTGTATTTTTATTTTCATAGTTTTTCATATGGAACACCATACTAGCACTATTTCTGAATATCAATCATTTTCACTACTGGATCTATAATGCCAATATCAAGGGCCACATATCAGGTTTCCAAATGTGCTCCAGTAAAATCTTACGGAAACACCACTGTGGACTGAAACATTCTAAAGTGGTGCATGACTGTATTATATTCTGGGGCAGCAACGAAACTTTGAGGTCATGCAGAACCGAATTTGAATCCTGCTTTCACCCTTCAATAGTCTTGTCAAGTTGGCTAAATGAATTGGCCTCTCTGAGTCTCATTTTGTAAAATGTGACCAATAAATGCTGACAGGAAGACTTGTTATATGTAAGAACTCAGTGTCTGGTATTTAGTAGGTACTTTTAATCACTGGTTGCTGTAATTAGTCGCAGACCTTCCAAAAGATCATAGGGGGACAATACTGCGTTAAACTTAATATTGGATTAATTGTCAACTGCTTCCTGTCATTGAGTAGATAACTAAAATTCTCTGAGCCTTGATTTCTTTGTCTATAAAATGGGCATAACCTTACCCATTCATTCATGCATGCGTGTGTTGGTTTGTTTGTTCATCTACCAGTGCTCACCTATCTTCTGCTATCGTGCTGGGTGCTGTGCTGAGTATTAGGCTAACAGCAGAGGACAGAAGCCAGTCCAGGGCATCTCCACTGGATGGCTTGGGGCCTGAAGTTTATGCCTGTCTCTGCTTGTTTCGTGTCACACTCCCTTTCTAGAATGTAGGTTCATAATATCCGGGAACCTTGTTTGTCTGGGTCATTGCAGTTTCTGCCACCTCCTAGTTGGATGTGGGGGGAACTTCAATAAATATCTGTAGCGTGAATGAAAGAATGGAAGCTTTCGGCAGAACCCCAGTCTCCCTGTCCCTCTGGGATCTGTGGATCACAGAGCAGCGGCACCAGGCTACCTGCCCCATCCTCTAGTAGATTCTCTCCACCTTCTGGTGTCTTCTCAGGCCACCTCCTCCTACTGCCTGGTCCCCCTCCCCCAACCAGTGTGTGCTCAGGGAATGCAAACTAATTTATCCAAAGCCAAACATAATTAGGAGAGTAAATCTGCTATTGCTGCTGCTAGAGCAGCAGAAAAAAATCATAGAGTGCATTCCAAAATGAAATCCGGTCTGGTGGCTTTGGGGACCCCCTACAGTTTGTATAATGACTGTGCAACTGTGGGCTGCCCCCCTTCCCCACCAGGCTGGACAGGAAGCAGTTAATTGCACAGTAGCACCCCCTTTGCTGCCAGTTATGTAAGAAGGCAGGGATAACACCCAGCCTATAAACTTAACTATTCTGGAGGGTTCACGGTTAGTGTCATTTGACCCAAGACAGTTCCAAGTCCCAAGACTTCCCACCCCGCCACTGCTCATTCATCCATTCATTCATTCACATGTTGGTGTATTTGTTCATCTTCCAATTCTCACCCCTCTTCTGCTACTATGCAGGGTGCTGTGCCAAGTATTAGGATAATAGCAGAGGACAGAGCCAGTGCAGGCCATCTCCACTGGGGATGGAATGGCTTAGGGACTGCAGTTTTTGGAAGACCAGTCTAGGATCTAAAGTGTCTCTCTGTTTCTCATGGTTACTGGTCAGATACTTGGGTCGATCCTGTGCCCCATGACCTTTCAGGGACAGGAAGGGTCAGCCGTTAAAGAATTAGCATAGCAAGTACTCTTCCTTTGACTTTCATTTGCCATTTTTGGGGATTGCCTGAGGTGAAGGAGCCTGATGCAGATGTCACAGAGCACCCCTTCCCATCACCACTCCTGAAGTCCCTCTTGAGCCATCCCTTGGCAGTGAGCAGAATACACTTTCCCTGTGGAGAGTGGAAGTGCCCGTTAATAGAAAGTTCCACAGCGTCTTGGCTACTCTTGCCACAGGTGAAAGGCTACTGGGGAAGCTCCTAGAATTTTCTTAAGGTCAGATATCTTAATGCCTTATTCCCTGGACCTCAACACTACACAGGGGATGCCCGTTTGGCACAAAGGAGGGAAAGACCGACCTCTGCAACTAGGAGGAAAGGGAGTGATCCAATACATGTATCCTAAACTTGGTTTCACTCATAGTCAAGTAGCAGGAAGCAAGTCTGAATTTGGGTCCTGATGTCCCCCTTTCCAAGAACAATATTTACAATGCACTGAGTGCCTGCAATGGCCATGTACTTTGCTAAGCCCTATGCCTATATAGAAGTGTCCTTACAGCAGTCCTGCAAGGTAGTAAGAGTTTTCTACCTTTCCAGTAAAAAAAAATCAATAGGAAGTGACCTGCCAGCTGCATAAGCCTCCTAAGTGACAGAACTGGGGTTGGAAGGAAGGTTTGCCCCTTAATCTGCTGCTACAGCACCCTGTGTTTTGCTTACTATACATCTGTTCACACTGAGTTTTTATTACCTATTTATTGTGACGCATCTCTCTGTAGGCCAGTACACTCCTTGAGGCTAGATTGTGTCTTAATGGTTCCCTGTAGGTCCCTCACACTCGTAGCACAATCCCTGATATAGCATAGTGGTTTATCATGTATTTATTGAAAGGAAGAGAGAGCATGTGAATAGATGCCTCTTCGGCGCCTGCCATTTCTTCCCTCCTTCTGAGTCATTAAAGAAAAAGTTCCTTTGTGACTTATTTAAATATCAACAATGAGTCCCCTCCCTTCTCAGGCCCTACAATTTCAACGGAGAAGAAAATCATCCCACAGATGGGGGAGGGAAGAAGACAGGTGTGTCGTTTCTTCATTCTGCCACAGCGGTGCGTTCATGGAAGATCTGGAAATAGCATATGCAGGACTTGGGTCTGGTTTGGTTGGGGAGGAGGGGCAGACACCTCTGATTGCCCATAAAGCATGTGTTTCTCCCCACAACAGGAAGACACAGGCATTTGAGGCGCTCCCAGTTGTTCTAAGCCTTACGTTGACACTGAAAGACTGGCATAAGAGGAGAGAGGAAAGCAAGGGGACCCTGGTGGCCTGAATCCACCCCCTTTCCTAACCCTTCATGTCTGTGCCAACCATTTGGCTCTTGGAATATGCGCTTGCAAGTTTCTCTGTTTAAATGTGTGTTTACACGTACATGTCCATCCCGCTGGGGAGACACAAAATTCTTTCAAGGTAGGACCAGCTTACATCCCTAGGCTCCAGCTTCTCAGGACCCAAGAGATTCGTAGTCAGCAAATCTACACTGGAGATCACTGAATCCCAGGCAGAGTTTTAGATACAGGGCTGCAGCAGTGAGCACAACAGATAAAACCTTCTGCTTCCCGGAGTTCACATTCTAGTTGGCATGAGACAGACAACAAACAAACACACGTATAGAGGCACAGCTGCTAAAAACTTTTGTGGTTGACAACGATGCCGACTAGAGCATTTGCCAGCTCTGCTAATGAGTCTCCCTGGAAACTTGAGTGGTTGATAAGAGGATTAAGAACCTAGGAAAGTCTTACTGGTAGATTGGCAGACTTATGTGTTACGGAGCCTGTGGATCACGATGGATATAGGATTCTTGTCAATTACATTCTGGCTGGGAAGAAATTCAATTAAAATATATATGTTTAAACTTTCTTCTTAAGGTATTTGTTCCAGAAATCAGAGCTCCCTTTTAGTGGTTGTTAATATCAGGAAATGAATATCTGATTACATTTTTCTAAGGCGAGTCCCTTAGCAGCAGGTGGAATCTCATCTTATCATATCTTCTGCATAATTCATTTTGAGGAAGAGTCTCTTGAGTTTTGCTTTCAAGACTTGAGGAGAAAAACGAAGCTGGTTTGAGGGTCATAAAGGTTTTTAACCTTTCTGGATAAGTGAAAATGTGATTCTGGGAACAGACCCTGAAATGTGGGTTTCTTGGGAAGTGCAGGAGGAATGAAGTCTCCTCAGGAGGACACTTACGTCGTTCCCTCATCTGCTGTGGGTGTGAGCCAGGGGAGAAAGCAAGCATGTGATCCAGCCAGTGAATTTGTTGTCCACACTGCCCGTCTATCCATCTTGCATTTCCCAGGACCCCTTCTCATACTTGGCTGGAGCTTATTATCGCAGAAACATTATAGAATGTTGTTTTCTCTGCTTCTGCCTGATGCGGCGGCCGCCCTGCCCATTTTAGCCACAGTAGGTGATGCTTCCACATTACACTTAGATTTGTCTGTGAAGCCAGAATGGGAGTTCGCAACTGCTTATTAGGGTGATGTGCTCATCCTTACCACAAAGCCTTGTGTTTCTCAGCAGAGCATGGCAGAATCTCCCGGGAGTTGACCCTGGCCTCTTCTGTGCTGGCCTGGCCTGGGGTTGGACTTGAACCCAGGAAGTGATTCAGAAAGGCTGGCATTGGTTGGTGCCTGCTTTGGTCCCTGCGCTTTCTGAGCACCAGAGTAATGGTGGCCTGGTATATTTGGGACTCTTGGGTAGGACTATGTCTATCATGCCAACAGACATTTTCTTTAGGTCACTTTTAGTGCTTTGGGTCACCTAGAGAATTTCCCAGAAAATTCCTTCCAGGCTTAAACAATTATTTTTTTTTACAAAATTGGGATTATTAAATATATACATATAGGCATATACACATATATAACTTTATATTGTGATTTTTGTATTCATTATTATGTCATAACATGCCATTATAACAATTAAATGCTAACTCTTTTGCTCAATGATAAAGCAACACCCATTCATTGCAGCAAAGTAGGTGGTGTGGGGGAATGGAGGGTATTTAAAGATGGCAGAGCAAAGGGATGTAGGTGGTCTGCATCCAGGGAGCCAGAGCTTCAATGTGCTGCTAAGTGGCTGTTTCCTGTCACTGTTTATTTTTAGGGGGAATAAAAACAAATGCAGAAGTGCTTAGGGCATATAATAGAGTGGGGACAGAGTTGTTGGGAGAGCGAGGAAAGAAAGAGATTGGGGCAACCCCGTTGGGTCCCCTCCAACTGTGGGATGGATTTTTTCTGTCTTCTCAATAAATCTTGCTTTCTCAAAAAAAAGAAAGAAAGAAAGAAAGAAAGAAAGAAAGAAAGAAAGAAAGAAAGGAAAGGAAGGAAGGAAGAAAGAAAGAAAGAAAGAAAGAAAGAAAGAAAGAAAGAAAGAAAGAAAGAAAGAAAGAAAGAAAGAAAGAAAGAAAGAAAGATTGGTGGACTATGATGGCAGAAAGATTGGTGGACTATGATGGCAGAAAGGCCTGAATGATGTGCTAAGGAATTTGAACTTTCTTCTCTGCGTAAGAGATCCCACTTTAGACTTTGACCAGTTGATAGAATGAGCAGAAGCTGGCTTAAGGAATTGGTTCACACAGCATTGACTGCCTCTGCCTCTGAAGCTGTTTCCAAGTTCTGAGCCTTTCTTCATCATGGAAGGGAAAAAGAAGATCTGAGGTTATTCATGGAGACTCTCATTCTCGGGACTACCGCTGAGATCCTATTTTTAATTTTAAAGATATGTGGGGTACAATTCAGGGTTAGATGTACAAATGTTCATTATGCGGGTACCCTTGCTGATGAGGTGTGTCCCTCCCTCCCCTGGCAGTTTCCTGTTGTCCACTGAAGACTGGGGGAATGGTCTGGAAATCTGGAATCAGTGCATCTGTTACATAACCCCATAGTTTTGCAAATCCAAAAACTGAGATCCAGAGAGTGGAACAAATTCGAAAGACATAGAAATGATTACAAGAGTGTGTCTTTGGTGTAAGCCCCAAATGAGCATGCGTCCTGGTGCTGCTACTTGCTAACCATGAATAAGTTGCCTGTTCCTCTGAGCCTCTTTGTCTTTATCTGTAAAATGGGATGATAAGTTACTTGCCTCATAATGTCATTGATAGGACTTCAGGGGCCAAAGCATGTATTTAGCATTGGTGCTTGGCACATGTAAAAAATAGTCAAGGAACAGTAACTATTATCACAATTATTGTTATCATTGTTATTTTTGTCATGTGATGTGGTATTAGTGATGTTAATAAAATCCAGTGTCAAATGACTAGTAAGTCATCATTGCCATAAGTACATCCCGGTAACTGACCCTGCCTGCTGGTAATCCACCTAATTTGACATTTTAAATCACAAGACTCTTGAAGATAAAAAACTTTTCAAAAAATTGTTTTTGCACCCGCTATAGTGAGGGCCATAGGCATTCATGATTGGGTTGTAATGAAAAGATGTATTTTGGTCTTGCATTAGCCTCTTTGATATTGTAGTGTATTTAACCTATTGATTTCTTTCATCCCCAGGGAAAGAAACACAGGACCCTTAGTAGGTGACCATGTTTCAGGTAGAATTAGGACATGGGCTGGTCTAAAGGCTCCGAGTCCCAGCCTGCCTCTGAGCATATCTGTACCTTCTATCCTTCCACCTGGTCGCCTGCGTGGGTAATAAAACACTCCCTACGTGGAGATTGCCTATAAGCTCAGGTCCTGTTTTTCCAGCACATGACTCTCCCTGATGATCACTTTATGTGTTTATGATTTACACACATGGGCACGTGTACTAGCACTGGCTCGCCCTCATTTTCTGCCTGCGTTAGAGGGAGTGGAGGTGATGGACACTGGGCCAGGATCTTATACATAAGATCTAACCCATTAGGCACCATGCTACATTCTTTTTTGTTTTTTTTTTTTTTTTTGAGTTGGAGTCTCACTCTGTCACCCAGACTGGAGTGCAGTGGCCACTCCTGGCCACCGCAGCCTCAACCTGCTGAGCTCCGGCGATCCTTCAGCCTCAGTCTTCCGAGTAGCTGGAATTACAGGCATGCGCTACCATGCCCGGCTGATTTTTTGATTTATTGTAGAGATGAGGTGTCGCTGCCCAGGCGGGTCTCGAACCCGTGGGCTCAAGCAATCCACTCACCTCAGCCTCCCAAAGGCGCGGGATTATAGGCAGGCTGAGCCACCAAGCCTGGCTCATGCTACATTCTTTGTAGGTATTCACTCACTCACTGGGAGGCTGGGTGCTAGAGAAAGGCAGGGGGGATTTAAATCTCTGAAGAAGTGTTTTTGGGACTTCACCCCCCTTGTTTATGAGAGAGCCACAAGATTGCGCAGCCCCCAGAGGACCTGAGTCCCCTTCCTCTCTGGGTGGGGTCTGCCCATTTTGCTTCTGCAGTACAGGATAGGAGGGGGCTTTTCTAGCTCACCATGCTCTCTGGACAAGCAAGAAGACACAGATCTCCCCTTTAGGAAGCTCAGGCCCACAGGGAAAATATAAAAATGTGTGCCCCTGGAGACCTCCTCTTTTAGGGACTTTGGAATCTGAAGCTGTGCTGGGACAGCTTGGACAGATTTGGGGGCACACAGACAGCAGACAGACCTCTGGAGCCAGCCAGGGCTGAACCTGAGTCCTGGATATACTTTCACTGTTTTTGGCTTGTTTCCTTATCTGTGAAACCATTCTACGGTAGGCCCCAATTTTTGTGGTTTTGTTTTCCACAGTTCCAGTTACCCATGGTCCACCATGGCCAGAAAACATTAAAAGGAAAACCCCAGAAATAAACAATTCATAGGTTTTGCATTTAATGCTGTTCAGAGTAGCACCCCTCCCAGAATGTGACTCCTCCCTTTGTCCAATGTCTCCACGCAGTGTAAGCATTCTACCCATTAATCACTCAGTAGCCATCTTACTTATCAGGTTGACTGTCAATAGCAGTGCCTGTGTTCATGGAAGCCTTATTTTACCTAATGGCCCCAAAATGTAAGAGTAAAGATGCCAGCATATTATGATAATTGTCCTATTTTACTATTAGTTATTGTTGTGAATCTCTTACTGTGCCCAACTTATACATTAAACTTTATCACAGGTATGGATGTATAGAAAAGAAAATAGTATGTATTGGATTCAGTACTGTTTGCAGTTTCAGGCATCCATTGAAGGTCTTGAATCATATCCTCTGAGGATATTAGCACCTTCTCTCAGATTTGTTGCGGAGATTAGATATGAGGTGTGCAGAGTGCTTGTACTACACAACAGCTAGGCAGCCAAGTGGCCAGTAACTATTCAGTACAGGGCATTTGTTCTTATGCATTTATTACTTTCACCAAGAGGTCAAGTTCTATGAGATAGGTGGTAGTAGTATTCCCATTTTACAGATGAGGAGATTAAAACACAGAGGTTAAGTAACTTGCCAAAATCATACACCAGGTAAGTGGCAGAGCTGGGATTCAAACCCAGGGGTTGATGCCGGAGCACGCCTTTAATCATCATACCATCCTGGCTTCTATAGGAGGGCTGGCAAGTTCAAAGGCACTGAGGTAGCCTGTAAATAGTATGTCCAAGGTATAGGAGGTATGGCTGGAGTGGAGTGAGTGTGGAAAGGAGTATAAAGAGCTGACAGTGATGTGATGGTGAGCAATGGGTGGTGGAGGGCCTCGCGGGCTATTCTGAAGGCGTTGCCTTTTATTCTACATTGTTTGCAAGTGATTGGGGAGTTTTGAGCAGAAATGAGACATGACCTATGTTTGAATACCTGCATTTTAGCTCTCCTCTCTTCTTCCTCACAGTAACTGGCAGTTATTGAATCTTTGCCACGTGCATTATTATGCTATAGGTTTTCTGTGTACTTATTCTTATTTAATTTTTCTTGCCTAACTTTCAAAGTGGGACGCACCAGCCCCAATCTATAGATGAGAAAATGGAGGCCTAGAGCAGTTCAGTAATTCCTCAGAGGCCCTGTAAACCATGTTATCAAGCTTTAGCCTTGGCTTGTCTGTTTCCCAAACCAGGGCTCTTTCCCTCTCCCATCTCCAAAGCGTTTCTTTTCTTATCTGCTGTAGTTTTGCCACTCTGGTCCACAGAGTTGGTTCCCATGGTCCATATATCATTGGAAGGGAGGGCTCCCAAGACTGAGTGAGCACTCCTGTTGCAGGCTCGTCAACACCAAAGAGAGGAGAAGGGGCTTCTGTGAGGGCAGCTGGCCATATGCTCCTGAATACAGATGGAAAGTTGGGGTAGATGGCCACAGGAACCATGAAAATTAGAAATCTCTAAGCTAGCCAGACTCAGTGGCTCAGCCTGTAATCCTACGCCTTGGGAGCCTGAGGTGAGTGGATTGCTTGAGCCCGTGGGTTCAAGACCCGCCTGGGCAACTTGGTGAGACCTCATCTCTACAATAAATAAAAAATTAGCTGGCCGTGGTAGCGTGCGCCTGTAATTCTGGCTACTCAGAAGGCTGAGATGGAAGGATTGCTGGAGTGCAGCCTGTGGAGGCTGCGGTGGCCAGGAGCGGTGGGCGACAGAGTGAGACTCCAACTCAAAAAAAAAAATCTCTAAGCTGATTGAGATTTGGAATCCAGTTCAGGTCTGTCAACAGTTAGTTATGTGGTCTTATGCACCAGCACTTAGCACAACTGTGATCAAGAATGTTTGTGAATTTATGTTTTTCTGTCTGTCTTCCCTTCAGCCTTCAAGAGGACACAGTAGAGGTTTATTTCATTTCTTGCATCTTCATTACTTGGGGCAGAGTATAGCACATAGAAGCCAGATTACTATTGGTGGAATGAAAAATAATATTGGCTAGCCATTTCAGAGTGTTTTCTTCCTCCCAGCCACATTCCATACATTATACCATATCATTTAATCATCACAATTATTTAAGGGTAGATAATGTTATTGTCTCCAATTTACACATTAGGGATGGGGGCTAGCAAGGCTTGGCAACTTGCTCAAGATCACATGGAAAATACATAACAAAGTTAGCCCAAGTTTCTACTCCTTGGATGTAAAATTAAAGAGTTGAACTAGCTCATGTCTAAGCGCCCTTCCAGTTCTAAAATTAGACCTAGAAAACCTGATTCCCAGACCAATACTCTTTCATTTCTATCTCATTGTCTCCTTATAACTCAGAAGAGGAAAATTTTAGGACAAATGCATGGCTCTCACAAAGCTCACTGTCTTTCTTTCTTGTGTTCCCTTTTCCAGGGAGACGTGGTAGAATAAATGAGCTAGCCTGACCGTTAGCTGTGGGGGGTACTGAGCTGGAAAGGAGCTTCTGCTGAACTTGGCTTAGGGGGCCTGGGATTTGAACTTGTGCCGCTGCTGCTGGCAGGAGGCCTCACTGCTGCTCAGATGAGCAACGGTTATGCAATTTGCTTTCCCTCCCTAAGTGCACGACGGGATGCCTGATCTTCTCGAAATCGCTCTCATTTAAGAATCTGTCTTTTTTGAAGCAAATGTGTCATCTGAAACCTTTTATGGCTTTATGGGAAACTTAGCATGCTTTCTAAGCACGGATGGCCTTGGTTTGTCTGCCAATAGTTTTCACTCACACTCTACATTCACATAGGGATGTGGCTGGGTGGCAAGTTAAGCGGTTCTCTGCTTTTAGCTGCACCCACAACTTGACCAAAGAGATGACATGGAGCATGCAATTTTGTCCTTTGTTAAAAGCAGAAAGAACAGGATGATTAACCCGGAGAAGGGCTGTGGGAGCATGACTGTGTCCTTGGAAGGCCATTTTTTAAAAGAAACTAATCTTTAGGATTCCATTCTCACTTATAAGAGGGCCCTGAACATTTATTATAACACTATAAGAGAGGGTTTGGCAGCAGCAGGATGCTACCAGGGGAGGGAAGGAAGGGGCACATAACATCAATAAGGGCACCTGATCTCAAACCAGGTGAAGCTAGGACCAAAGGACCAAAGGGACCAAAGGACCAAACTTTACCTGTTCAGTGACCACTTATCTTCCTAATCCTGAATTGGACCCCGCATCTTTAAAATACAATTAAAACAAACAAAAAACAATCGTAGTGCTTGGTAGTCAAGGGACATGGATACATAGGGGGAAATCATTTTCTCCTCCCCTCTTAGCATCCACTTGTCAGTTCACCTGACTGAACACAATGGCCAGGAACATCATCCAAGGACTCCAGGCTTGAGCCAGGTGCTTGCTGCAGACAACATACAAGGTCCCTGCCCGTCTTGACTTGCTACGATAATCCCACCAGTAGAAATGACATTTAAAACGGTTTCAACTTATTTCATTTGCTTTCTCAAATGGTACAATCCTTTTCTTCTTTTTTAAAACTGTTAAAATGATGAAACTATGGCAGCATCTCCTTTACTCTATTGGAATTTTTCTACTTACTTGTTCATTCATTTAACGACTTTTATTGCATCATTTGCCCTGTCCTAGGCACTGAGATTAGAACTTAGTAATTACCCCCATGTAGCCCCAAGTCCAGAGCAAGAGACAAACAATAAACACATGAGCAAATAAAACCAGGAAAAGTGTTTTACTAGTAATAAGTGGTATGGATAAGATGGACTGAGACTAAACAGAGGAGAGATAAGTTCTTTTAGGCAAAGGTGGCTACATACGGCTACCTAAGGAGGTGATTTAGATTGCTTGAAGAAGGAGAAGTTACTAGCCACAGAGAAACTATATTTGTTTGTTTACCTTTTTCTTTCCCAAGTCAGGGACTCACTCTGTCGCCCAGGCTGGACTGCAGTGGTATGATCATGGCTTACTGCAACCTCAACCTCCTTGACTCAAGCAATTCTCCTGTCTTGGACTCCTGAGTAGCTGGAACTATAGGCAAGCAGCACCACATCCATCTAATTTTTTAATTTTTTGTAGAGAAGAGGTCTCACTATGTTTTCCCAGGCTGGTCTCAAACTCCTGGGATCAAGTAATCCTCCCTCCTCGAAATTATGACATGAGCCACCATGCCTGGCTCCATATTTGTATATTAATAAAAATATATGTATTTCTCTCCAGACCCCAATCCATCATATTCTCTTTCCTTCTCACAGTTTATTCGTTCTGTGTTAGGTATTTCAATTTACTTGGTACAATTCAAAAAACATTTCTTGAGCACATCTCATGTGTCTTGGATTGTGCTAAGTGTGTTATTATTATTATTCTAATTTAATGTATATATTAACTCTATAGGGTAAGAATTGATCTCAATGAGGCTATGGCTTATCGAAAGTCAAGAAATTGAGCTGTTGACTTCCTGTGTTTGTCATCTCTCCACTGAATTCCACTTAGCGAAACCTCCTGGACATCTCTGGGGTTCAGGATTACCTGGCAGTGGCTGGGACCCTCTCCACTAAAGAGACCAGTTAACCCTTTCCTTGACTTCTCGTTCCTCTGTTTGGGCTTCAGGGACTTTGGCTCCCAGCACTGAGAGGAGCTAAGACTGTGGCCCAACTGTGATTTGAGGAAGCCCCACGAGAAAGGAATAGACATCGGGACACATCGATTAGGAGTCAGGATAATGAATAAGGGGACAGGGCCAAGATCTCAAGGGCCACACGGAAGTAAAAGTCACTGTCATTTGTGGGCCTTTCTTTAGCTTCCCTGAGCACTTGAGAATGAGTCTTCACAGAGCATCTCCGAGGAGGAGTACTTCACTAGGCTTGTGTTAGGGTTGTACACAGACCAGACTGTTGAATTAAAAAATAAAGCCAGGACTGATGAATATTAGTCTTCAGTTGAGAAGGCCCAGAGAAGGCTCAACCAGTGAGGAGGGTCACCAACCAGCCACAGACCTACTTTGCTCCCCTTCCGCCCATTGAGTAGATCATGGGGAGAAGAAGTATGTGGGTCACTCCTCACACTTTGATGTACCCATATGCTCAGTGAAGAGTGAAATTCTGTTATACTAAATCCATCAACAACTGGTGCTCATGAAAGGAGGTATATTTTCCAGGAGTAAATTGTGGCCAAGTGTACTGGTTTGAATAGTCACTGCCCCTACCCCTCAATTCATGTCTACCTGCAATGTCACAATGTGACCTGATTAAAAAATAAGATCTTTACATGCGGTAGGTGATGATAAGGTTATAGTAGATTAAGGTGGGCCCTGATCTAATGACTGATATCCTTATAAGAGAGGAAATAGAAGCAGATACACATAAGAACATGGTATAAAGACAGAAGTTGAGATTAGAGTGATGCTTTTATAAACCAAGGAATGCCAAGGATTGCCAGCAACCATCAGAAGTTATGAGAAACACACGGAACAGAGTCTTCTTCAAAGCTCTCAGAAGAAATCCACCCTGCTGACACTTTTGTTTCAGATTCTAGACTTCAGAACTGTGAGAGAATGAATTTATGTTATTTTTCCACCACCCATGTGTGCAATTTGTTACAGCAGCCTAGGAAACTGTACACCACCCACCTAACATTGAGGACCTCTGAATTCCATACTGTGGTCCAAACCTCATACTGGACATCATTACCAACTGTTGAGCGTCAACCACCCTGTGTCCTGCCATGTTTGTTCCTTGTCTCACATCACACTGCTGGGCCACTTTTTCCTCCTTCTCTTGAGCGCCGTTCTGATTTTCTTGCTGACAGAGATGGAAATTTATTTATCTCCACATCCCCAGCTCCTAGAACATACTCAACGATCAACAAAAGTTGAAAGAATGAATGCATAAAATCAATTCTTCTTGGCAAAAGCCATCTTTACAAAGACTCACAAATCTCAAGTAACCCACCATTTTATTCATTCATTCTATTGACTTTATTAATTACCGATTCTACACCATGAACTTTCCTAGGAGTTGGGAACACAGTGATAAACAAATTGAAGTACCAAATCTCTCTTTTCTCTGAACTTTTTTTTTTTTTTTTGAGTTGGAGTCTCACTCGGTCGCCGAGACTGGAGTGCAGTGGCCGCTTCCGGCCACCTCAGCCTCGCCTCTCGGGCTCCAGCAATCCTTCCGGCTCAGCCTTCCAAGTAGCCGGAATTACAGGCATGCGCTACCACACCCAGCTGATTTTTTGATTTATTGTAGAGATGAGGTCTCGCTGCCCAGGCGGGTCTCGAACCCGTGGGCTCAGGCAATCTACTCACCTCAGCCTCCCAAAGGCGCGGGATTACAGGCTGAGCCACTGAGCCCAGCTTCTCTGAGCTTATTAGTTAGAGGAGGAGTTGGAAAAGGGGACAGATAAAAACAGCAAAAAAAAAAAAAAAAAGGTGGGTTAATTAGGGGTGTAGATAACTGGATAGTGGTAAGTGCTCAGAAGGAAATAAAACAGAAAAATGGTTGGAGTAACTGCATTTACTTCAGTCAGATGGTGCCAGGAGTAGACATTTGAGTTGAGACCTAAATAATAAAGAGGACTTGTGTCTTCAAAGATGTAAGGGACAAGGTTGAGAAGCAGGAAGACATCTAGCACCAGAAGTGCTTAGGAGATGTTTGGAAAACAGAAAGAAAGCTTGTGAACAATGCAATGCCAACGAGCCTGTGAACAATGCAATGCCAACGAGCCTAGTGGGGAATGATGTCAGTGAGACCAGCTGGTCCTGCTCTATTGTCTGAGGTGAGAAAAGTTTCAGGTCACAAGAGAGTGACCTATGTGTGTGTTCTGTTGTGAGGAGCATTGTTTACAGTTAAAACTACATTAGATGTTCATGGCCAGGAAAAAGATGCCCCATGGATTGCCAAGTCTTGCATAAGGAAGGGTGCCATGTTCTCACCAAGACCAAAGGGAGCAAAGCTGAACCTTCACTTTCTCCTTATTAGATCACAGGAGGCCTGAAAGGCCACCCATGGAGCTTGCCCTCACTTGGTGTCGTTCATGTGTGGTCTTTGCCTTTGTTTAAAGTTTCATTTTCTTTGTGTTCTAGCAAAAAGGCAAGGCAGAGTGGTTGATGACGATCATGTCTCTGGCTGATACATGTCACCGAGATTTTCAGCCATTAACTGCCCTACATTTTGGTGGCAGGGATATGAGAAGTGGCCTCTTGTTCCACGGACGTTTTGTTTGTCCTTGGCTTTTGCATTTGTATTAAATCATAGATGTCTCTACTTGCTTCCACATGGCCAAAATGCCCCTTGATTGGAATTCTATGGTAAATAGAGTTAGCTTTATTAAATAGTGTTTCTAAGAGATTTGAGTGGTCTTTGGTTTCTTTCCTTCCTCTGCCCCTTTGCCTTTTTTTAAGATTTTAATTTGTTGCAATGTATAATTGCTTGCTTCATGCTGGAATTGCTCTCCGAGCTTCTGCAATTGTGTATTATAATTCCCTTTATTACTACAGAATCACTTTTTAGCCTTCAGTTAAGATGGCTGGACAAGAATCAGATTAAACAGAATCTATTTTGCATGCTGCATTGCTCCTGGAGCCAGTGGTTCCCTTTGCTTGCTAATGTTTTTGTGGTTTTTTGAAAAGAATGAGATTAAAAATAATCAGTACCTGATCTCATGTAAACCTCCTGAAACCCTGGGGCACATGGGTTTAAGTGATCCACATAGGAAATAAACTCCCCTCCTCAGACAGGTGAAATGACTTGTCCAAGATCATCCATGTGGAGTTTGTCAGAGATAAAAGACCGACCTGGCTCCTGGGAACCAAAAGTCATCTCTCTGCGCCTCCTCTGGTAGTATGATTTTCTGTGTTGTATGGTTTCTAAAATATAAGCAAACAGGAAAAAAAAAAACACCAAAAAACAAAAACACTGCTTCTGAGATGTTGGAATCAAACAAATTATATCTAGTGAAATCTTTCAGTGAGTCCCTTGCTGCACACTGTTAATAATTAATGCCGCTTCTCTACCTGGAATAAAAGTAACTTTATTTTTACTTAACACAGAGACTGAAGACATACCAGGGCATAGGCAGGTACCACAATATTAGTCAGAGTTGTCTGTCTCCTTTCTCTCCCTTCCCCCTTCCCTATATATATATATATATATATATATATATTTTATATATATATATATAGGGAAGGGGGAAGGGAGAGAAAGGAGACAGACAACTCTGACTAATATATATATATATATATGTGTGTGTGTGTATTTATGTATGTATATATATGGAATTGGCCAAGATTTGCAGGGTGAGTCAGCAAGTAGAGACCTAGAAGAGTTGAAAGACTGAGAACCAGAAGATCCAAAGGTGAAAGATACAGTCCAAGGGCAAGAGATGGGTGATGTTCCAACTTAGTCATTCAGGCAGGCAGAGTTGCTTCTTACTCAATCATTTTGTTCTGTTTTGCCCTTCAACTGATTGAATGAGGCCTGCCCATTTTAGGGAGGTCAGTCTACTCAATCTACCAATTCAAATGCTAATCTTATCTGGAAACAACTTCATGGACACACCCAGAATAATGTTTAGCCAAATGTCTGGGCACTGCATAGCCCAGTCAAGTTGATACATAAAATTAACCATCACATAACCTAAATTATAATGTTGCAGGCCAGATGCAATGGCTCATGCCTGTAATCCCAGCACTTTTGGAAGCCAAGGTAGGAGGTTGACTTGTGCCCAGGAATTTAAGACTAACCAAGGCAACATAGTGAGACCTCATTTCTACAAAAAAATAGAATAATAAAAAAATAAGCCAAGTGTGGTGGCATGCACCTGTAGTTCTAGCTACTCAGGAAGCTAGAAGGATCACCTGAGTCCAGGAGGTTGAGGCTGTGGTAACCTGCACTCCAGTCTGGGCAACAGAGTAAACCCCCAACTCAAAAATAAAAACAAACACATAATTAAGAAATAAATTTTGCCTTTGTTTTTTTACTAGTTAAGTGACCTTGGTAAAATCATTCAACCTTTCTGAATCTTCCTTTCCTAGTCTGTAATTTGGAAATAGTATTAACTACCTAGTAGGAATATTCTAAGAATTAAATAAGATGGTTTTATAATGGGTTTAGCACACTGCCTGGCCCAGAAATTTTGAAAATCTGTTAAAATTTTCACATTATCAGGATAACTATTAGTCTAGGAACATATAGACAAGACTTCTGTGCATATTTGTTGTATATATATTTTGCTGCATATTTTGAGTCTCATTCTGTCACCCAAGCTGCAGTGCAGTGGCACAATCATAGCTCACTCTCCCATCTCAGCCTCCTGAGTAGCTGGGACTACAAGCACGCATCACTGCATTCGGCTAATTTTAAATTTTTTGTAGAGATGGGGTCTTGCTATTCTTCCCAGGTTCGTCTTGAGTTCCTGGCCTCATGCAGTCTTCCCACCTTAGCTTCCCAAAGCATAGGGATTGTAAGTGTGAGCCGTTACACCTGGCTGCGTTTAAACATGTTTTTAAAAAATTTTGGCAACTGGAACTTTTATTAAAAATACAAGTCCAACCACTGGAAGTTAGAAGGCTCATATGTAGGTTATGCCTTTGGTACTTGCTTACTGGTGATTTTTAACAAATTGTTTAACTTCCTTGAGCCTTGGTTTCCTCGTGTATAAAGCACTAGTTCTGTTGATTTCAATATCTTGGTGTAAGGATGACATAAGATAAATATAGTGCTATATTTATATCACTTTGCATGCGTCAAACCCTCTACCGATATTGACTGGGCTGGGGAGTGGGGCACTTTCTTGGTGCCACATGCTACAGCAGGTGCTGGTATTCTGAGCTGAACTGGATGGAATTGCCCCCACTAAAGCAGACCTACCACCCTCGTGTATGGAGAGATGGTTAGGGTGAGGACAGGGAGAGATAAGCAAGGAGCCCCCGTAGGTGTCAACTAGTAGAAATAATTCAGATCAAAAATTTTGGAGAAAGTCTTCATAAACAGAGGAGTTTTGAAGGCATTATACAACTTACGTAGCATATTTCCTATATGTGCATGTTTGTGTGGGGCGGGAGGGGTGAGAGGTGGTTTGGTGGTCCTCAAAGGGGACAATCGATTGTTCTAGGAGAAATTTCCAAGACAGATCTGAGCGCTAACACACCAATATTGGACCTTAAAGCATTCAAGCATGTAGAAGGCCTCTTTGACGCTGGCTTTCAAGTCAAATATTTGTGCCCAATGAGGACTATTGGTGAGGAACTTAAGGTCCAGATGTGCTGAAAAGCTGGGACCCAGGTAGTGTCACAGAAGTAGAAAAGCAAGGCCCTGGGAGCAGAGGCAAAAGCTGTCCCCAAGTAGGGATAGAGGTAGGAGGTGGGGCAGGGACAAGATTGAAGAGGAAAACTATACCAGCAATAAATCTGACTCAGGTATTGGTAAGCCTCCAACAGAAAGACGAAAAAAGGATTGCTAATGTTTGTTCAAGAGTGCTATTCATCAGGTCTGAGAGTTACTGAACCTGCTCTGTGTCCCAGGCCCAGTTCTAAGTGCTCTGCACATATTGTCTCATTTGATGCTTCACACCCATGAAGCAGATGTGGTTATTGCCCCCATTTTACAGATGGGGAAACTGAGGTCCAGAGTAGTGAAGGAATTTAACCAAAGTCACACAGTTGTCAAAGAATGGAGGTTACTTGGTCTTGTCATAGAATGTCCCTGGAACCAATAATTCTAAATTAATCATCTTACATCCCTGCTAAAAACCTTTCTATGAGGTCTCATTGCTTGTAGGAAGAGAACCTGTGTCTTGTCGATCTCTGCCAGGTCTGGCATGGGGGTTCGGCCCCCAGTGCCTCACCTGACTCATCTGCAGCCTCCCACCTCTGGCTTCAGTCATCAACTCAGTGTCTTTCTTTTAGTCACTTAAATGCATCATGGTCCTTAGACCTCAGGGCTGTTGCATTTGCTGTTTCCTAATCTCAACTGACCAAACCTTCTCAATTTAAATGTGACTTTCACAGGAAGCCATTTCTCACCTCACATCATCTCTCCTGTAACACTGTATCCTTCTCCTTCACATCATTCATTCAGCTGTCATTTAATCATCATTGAGAGGATATCTATTTGAGGTAAATTGTCTGCAAGAAGAGACTGAGCCATCCTTGGACCCCTCTCCACCTCCGATGCCTGCACAGAATCCTCCTAGATCTCTGTGTGGCTCCTTCCCTCCCTCTCTTCAGGCATTTACACTAAATCAGTGGTTCTCAGACTGGGACAACTCCCTCTCCCTGTCTCCACCCCAAGGACACCTGGCAATGTTTGGAGGTATTTTTAGTTGTCACAACGGAGGGGAGTGCTGCTGGCTTCTAGTGGGCAGGGAGCAGGGACGCTGACAAGCATACTACAATGCCCAGGACTGCCCTCACAGCAAAGAACTGTCCAGTCCCAAATGTCTCCATCTCTGAGACTGCTCTCAAGAGATGTTCTCACAAGGCTTTCCATGTTTTCCCACCTAAGTTCTCACTTCTTTCCCATTCCTGTATGTTACATTCCCATTTCCTGCTTAGTTTTCTTTTCTCCTGCATTCTAACACTAGTGAATAAGGGACACATCTCTCATTACTCATCTTGTTTATTGTTTATCATCCACTAGTACACAAGCTCAATGAAGACAGGGGTTTGAGTCTTTTTTGTTCCCTGCTTCATCATTAAAACCGAGAACAGTGCCTGGCACACAGTAGGTGCTCAGTACATATCATTGAAAGGATGAGCAAATTTGGAGTCCTAGGTTAACACCACCAATTCATCAAAGAGGCCACTTGGGTGTAAATCCATTTGCCATCCGTATGGAGACTCTCCTTGGACTCTGGAAGGTGATGGAATGAGAAATCTTTTCTCCTCTATCCTTTGGTCATGTGGTCTCCACTCTAGCCCTGACTGAGATCTCCCCCAAAATGTCTCCACTGAAGGCTAGAGTGGGGAAAGTGGGCAGAGTCTGTCAGTGAACAACAAATTCCTGAAGAAGCAAGTGTTTTGACAGGATGCCTTTGGAAGGTCTCTTGGAATCACCCTTATATTTGACATGGGGAAACCGAGGCCCAAGCACACCCTCTAAGGACAGTTTGAACGCTGAAGGTTTTTTTTATTTGTACTTGCTTAAGGTCACTCCACAAAGATGTATCGGGATCAGAATCAGAATCCTGTTTTCTGACTCCCTTGGAGATGAAAGGGAGAGAGTGAAAAATCCTGCTGATCTAAATATGGATGCTGGCAGGCAAGTCACAGTTTTCTAAAGCTCTCTTTTCTCTTGCAAGTTGTGATCTCTAGTTGACAAGGAAGCAAATTGAATAGCTAAATGCAGAGCTTTCTGAGACGCTGAGATGCAAATTAGCCCAAACCATGTGCAACTGTGGATTTGAGGTTGACGTGCAAAAGAGAGGTTTTACTGCTGTCCGGTTGCGTTAAAAGCTCTGATAGGTGCTATGTTCTCATGCTTTCCCAGCCAGACACCATGCAAGGCACCGTGAGGGGGTGAGGTCAAAATTAAATCACTGATTCTGCCTTCAAGGAGTTTGCAGTCTCAGTCTTCTGAGGGAGACAGACAGACGGGGACATCCTGCTTTTCACCAGGAAAGGAAACTGACACTGTCAGTGTCAGCACTGTGTCAACTGTGTGTCAGGTCCTGGATAATTGGATCATATATTTCTGAGAATAGGAAATCTCATCTTGAGTGTCTTTTATGCTGTCACCACTGACAGCCAGAACAATAATGATGGTTAAAAATTAGTGAGTGCTTACTGCTTGCCAGGCACTGTTCTAAGCACTTTAATTCATCAGTTCTTTAAGACCGAGTAACTTTTCCAAAGTTACAGAGTAAAGAGTGGTGGCACCAGCACCTAGACCTAGACCTAACTGGCAAAGTGTACAGGGATACATTACTGATACACACTATTTACTATCCACAACAACTCTGGCCTTGGACCTTACTTCACCACTTAAGACTAGTGCCCTTTTTTGGGTATTCACTTCTGTTCCAGTCACTGGTCCATATATATTTTTAGCTTAATCCACATAATTAAGAGTGAAGTATTATTGTGTCCATTTTACAAATAATGAAACAGTGACACAGAGCGTTTAACTAATTTACCAGAGATCACATAGGTAATAAGAGCCAGAATTCTGGACACTTCACGTAAATGGAATCGTACAATTTAGGATCTTTTGCACCAGCCTTCTTTCATTAGAATAATGTTTTGAGGTGCATGTTATACATAACATATATCAGAATTTTGTTTTTTTCACTGCTCATAGTGTTACATTGTATGAAGATGCCATATTTTGTTTCATCAGTTAATAGACACTTGGTTTCCATTTCTTGGCTGTAGCAAATAATAAAGTTATGAACATTCATGCTCATGTGTATATAACCTTTTATTACTAGGTATTTTCCCATAATCTCTCTCAATCTCTTTTACACACACACACACACACACACACACACACACACACACACACACACACACACCAGTTAAAAGGGATGAGTTCTGGAGCCAGATTATGTGACTTTGATTCCTGACTCCTGTGTGACTCTGAGAAAATTAAGTAATCTTTATGAGTTTTTTTTCACCTGTAAAAAGGGGATAGTAATAATACCTCTCTGGTAATGTGGTTCAAAAGCTTGAAATAGATAATGCACTTTGCAGATTTCACAGTGAAACACACAATAAATATGTGCCCAGTAAGCAATGGATGTACAAAGAACAACCCAAAGTAGATAATGTCTTCATGCAGGAAGTTTAGAGCCTAATGACTGAGACATAGAAATGTAATAACTGGACACAATGTAAAATAAAATAAAATTAAAATATAGTATTATAGGAGCAATCTTCATGAGGTTCACATTAATCAATTTTTTTTAATTAAAAAAAAAACGTATCTCAGTCTAGAAAATAGAGGCTTTTCTGTAGGTTGAGCCTGGGAGGCTTCAGGATAGAAGCAAAATGGGGTGCAAAACTTGAAGAATGGGTAAGGGGTGACTGGGAGAAAAATGGGGAATGTGGGGGACAAGAATATTGCATCTGCAGGAGGGGAGACAGGGAGAGCTTATGAGGCTGCAATGATGTTTAGGAGAGCAATGGGTACTAGGAATGAAAGCCTGTGCTAGGGTTTGGCCGTGCTGTGACCTGGGTCTTCAGATGCTGATGAGAAGAAATGTTATGGGCAGAGCCCCGGTTTCTCCACCATCTCCAGCAACATATAGTTTTGCTTAATTTTTTTGGACACTTACATGAATGTGTAATAACTTAGTCTTAATTTCAGTTTTCTTCTCTTTTTCTTTCTTTCTTTTTAAAATTTTTATTTCTAGAGACAGTCTCGCTCTGTTGCCCAGGCCACTGAGCAGTGGCATGGTCATAGCTCACTGCAACCTCGACCTCTTGGGCTCTGGCAATCCTCCTGCCTCAGCCTCTCGGTAGCTGAGATTGAAGGCATGTGCCACCACTCTTAGCTAATTAAAAAAAAAATTGTAGAAATGGGGTACCACTATGTTACCCAAGCTAGTCTTGATTTCCTGTCCTCAACCAATCCCTTTGTCCTCCCAAAGTGCTGAGACTACAGGCATGAGTCACCGTGCCTGGCCTTAGTTTTCCTTTTCTTTGTTACAAGCGAAATAGACCATCTTTTCATGACCTTATTGACCATTTTGGTTTATTTTCTGCAATTGGTACTTTCACATGGTTTGTTCTTTTCACTATTCTGATTTTTGATTTGTAGCAGTTTGTCACATATGTTAGTCACTCATCTCTCCCAGCTTGTCACTGGCAGTGTAATATTGTATATAATATCTTTTGTCACACAAAGTTCATCACTTACTTGTTTCTCATGAGACTTTTCCTTTTGGTGTGCTTCCAAAATGTCCCCCTGATCTGAGGTCCTAAAAATAGATACCCTCATACCTTTTCCTCTAGTAGTTCGAAAATTTATATTTTCTTCATGTATTTGTTTAATTCATCTGGAACTTTTGTTTGTTTATCTAAGATATAACCCAATCTGTTTATTATTTCCATGTGGAAAGATAATTGTCCCAGCACTACTTATCAAATAATTCACCCTTACCTCACCACTAGGCAATTCCATTTCTATCATATACTCATTTTTCAAATATGTCTCTATCCTACTGAACTGTTTGTTCATCTACCCTCCTCATCTTACATTATAATGCGAGTGTGTTTGTGTTGTTATAAACCATTTATGAACATTCTTTTTTAACGACTTCTATTTTCTTTCTTGTGGACATATCATAGTATCTTGAATCATTCCTCTATTGTAGGCCAAGCACATTGTTCCGTGTGTGTGTGTGTGTGTGTGTGTGTGTGTGTGTGTGTGTGTGTGTGTTATAAAAGCTCCTGTGGTGAATAATTTTTCATATAAAGCATTTACATATTTTTGGATTATGTTCTTTGGATGGATTCCCAGAAATAGAATTACTGAGTCAAAGGGCATGAATATTTTTAATGCTTTTAATTCATAGCATATATTTGTTTAAAAAATTAAAGTGAATAAAGATTCTGGTGAGTTCTTGGTACTCTATTATGTAGTTACAATTAGCTGGACTGTGCCAGCTCTGTGTCTGGCTACGGCTGCCCTGTGAATGATCAAGAGGAAGATTAATGTGGTCTCCTTGATAGGTTTATCTTTTCTTTTTTGCTTGTTTGTTTGATGCATTCTTTTATATTCATTTATTCAGGTAGTCATTTTAAAGCACCTTTTATATGCCAGACTTCACAGTAAAGCAGGCAGGAGGATCTTGTACTCCCAATGAACATGATTTCTATGTGTAAGAAGACAATAAACAAACAAAGATCGAATGACTGAGAAAAAAATCTAAACTGGTGTGATAGGAAGCTGATTTTACAGATTGGATGATCAGAAGGTGACAAGGAAGCTGAAATTTGAATGACAAGGAGGAAAAAGTCACACAAAATAGAGGAAAGGCATTCACTGGGTGATACAATTATAGCTAGTTCAAAGGGCCTTATGGCAGAGTGGAGTGTGGCCCTGGACTGGAGGGAGGGCCCCAAGGCAAGAGCCTAGATCTGTGTGCTGAACGGAGAGTGAAGTGAACTGACACCAGAGGAAGACAAAGTCCCAACCAAATAGGACAGTGAACTCCATGGCAATTCACAGCAACAATGAACCATGGAGGGATTTTCAGAGGGAGGGAATCAATCTAATGGGCATTTTTAAAATGTCATCCAAGCTTCTTTGCAGGGCACTGGAGATAGGAAGCAAAAAACATGGGTGGATTTCCATTTGTTTGTCAGAGATGGATTTATGTGATTTACTGATGGATTAGAAGTGTGGGGTTAAGGAGGAGATAAATCAAGTATATGACCTAAAATGTTGGCAAAAGTGATGGAGAAACTGGAGTTACATCTTTGAGATGGAAAAGACTGAGAAGAATAGATTTAGGGAGGAGTGGAGATGGGGGCTGAGTGTCCAGCTTTGGCTATGTTATATCGGAGATGCCTTTTGGTTAAGAAGTGGAAAGGCCAATGAGACTGCTGGAGCCACAATTGTGAAGTCCCACAAAGAAGCTGGGAGGCATGATATGACCTTGGGTGTCATTAGTGTATTAGAGATATTTTTAGTACCCTGATAAACAGATTTTAGTGTATTAGAGATATTTTTACTACCCTGATAAACAGATGTGTAAACAGAGAAGAGAATGGAAATGATTGAGCATCATCAAGATAAACCTATTATTTTCTTTCTAGGTTTAGAGAATATGCTGAGTTTTTAATATTTATCTTCAGAACAAAAACCTCTTTTAAAATTTTTCCCAAATAGAAAGATAGAAAAACTTGAGTTTTCTTTTGTAGTGGCTTCCTAAGGCCTCAGTCCTAGCACAGTCCTCCAACTGACTTGAAGAATTACCCCTGTCATTTGATCAGCTATTCTGATACAACTGGGTGGGGTCACAAAAATATACTTTTGAATATTGCAAGCTTTTCCAGAAATGTTCTCTTGTCTGCTGTGTTTGTATTGGAACAGAAAATTTGTGGCTGATCTTATCATGAGTTTTCAGCAAGATGTACGAGCTGCTGCCTCATCACATTTTCCTGCACCTCAAGATACCTCATATGAGGTATGGTGCTCATTGCCACAGGACTGTCACCAACAAGAACTGCTTCTAGAGTAATGCCTTGCTACGTCATTTTCCAAGTGGCTTTGTGTAGGGTTCCCAGTATATTATTTTTGATATGTTAGAGTGCATGTCTCCATTTGTATAAAGTAGGAAATTTAATTATAAAGAAATAACTATTCTTCCTTCACACCAGAATATTATAGTGTAGCACAAGCAGTAAGTGAAGCTGTGTGGATAGAGGCAAAAGTTCAGGAATCAGAGAAGATGCAAATTCCGATGTTATCGCTTGCTAGGTCTACGGCATTTCTTAACCTCCTAGGACCACAGTTTCTCTCACTTAACTTAGGATAATACAAGTTCCAACCTGATTGAGATACTATGAGCACTACAAAATAATAAGCTATGAAACTCTTTGCATTTTAACTGATTAAAATGCAAAGAATTTGCATTAAAGAATCAAAGCCTCCTCTTCACAGACATGTAAACAGAATAAAGAATGGACGTGTTCAACCATAATAAAAAATAAAACGATTGATTTTCTTTTGGAATTTGAGAATCTGCTGGGTTTTGATTAAATAGTTATTTGTCAGATTAAATGATTTACATGATTAAATAATCAAGTAGTTATTTGTTGCATGCCTGCCATGGGTTCAGGGCTGTGTGTGCAAACTATACAAGACATGGGTCTAGAGCTTGCCCTCACTGATAAGAGACCAAACTTAAAAAAATAATAATTACCGGTTAGGTTTGGTGGCCCAGCCTGTAATTCCAGCACTTTGGAAGGCTGAGGCGAGTGGGTTGTCTGAGTCCATAGGTTCGAGACCAGCCTGGGCAACATGGTGAGACCTCATCTCTACTATAAATAAAAAAATAGCCAGGCGTGGTATACGCACCTGTAGTTCCAGCTACTTGGAAGACTGAGGAGGAAGGATCGCCGGAGCCCAGCAGATTGATGCTGGGGTGGCCGTGAGCATGACACTGCACTACAGCCTGGGCGACGGAATGAGACTTCAACTCAAATAAAAAAGAAAAGAAATTACAGTTTGTAACAAGTCCAGCCCAGTGGCAAAAAGCTCGATTTTTGGTACATAAACATGTATACATTTTAGTTACTGTTTTTGATTATTCTAAATGACATTTCTTCTCAGGATGCTCACAATTAATGATTTGTGGGTCAAAGATGATGGAATTGAAATATATGAACTTCTTAGGTGTTTCAGCGGGGAGAGGGAGACACCAATATATCTTTTTCTGAAGAGTTACTTCTACCAATGCCAAGTCTTGTCTTTCTGGTCACTTAATGTGCCTCTTTTCCGAGGCAGCATTCTCTTGCACTAGAGAGTGAACTATAGTAAGCACTTTCTAAAAAGGAAGCCTTGATTTGTTAGTGCAGTCCTGAGATGTTCTATCAAAACACGCAATTTACTATCTTGGTAACATGCCATTTTAGAAGTTCTTTGTTAAAATGATAACTAACATTTGTTGTTAAATAAAATACAATTTAGCTGAGAATGAACAAATCATAGTTGAGAATTAGAGACAAAAAATTCAAGCCCCAAAATATGAGACTTAAAAAAAATCCCATAAAGACAAATTTAAAAGGGTGGGGGGAATTCAGAATTCCCTCTCTGCATCTATTAAATGCCTGTGCAGTTATCAGTTGCTAAGAGCAAATGATCTTCCTTATGACTTTTATTTCTGTGTCTCCATGTTGAATTCTGTAGTTGAACTGTTCAGGAGGGAAAGCCCCAAACATTCAGTGCACTTAGCATAAGTTACATGTTGAAATAATTAATATATTTTGAAGATTATTGTTCTGGATAAAGGAACAGTGTAGTGGAGTGGTTATAAGAGTCCAAACTTACTATCCAGAATCCCTGTGTTTGAACTGTTTCTCTGCAATTTGATATCTATCTAATCTTAACCGAATAATTTAACTTCTCAGTGCCTCAGTTTTCTTATCTATAAGAAATGGAGCTAATAATATGACTTATCTTACAGGATCATTGTGAAGTTTTAAGGGGTTCATAATATGCAATGAGTTCAGAATTGTTCATAATATTCACACCTGAGAAATTCATGTATTTCAATCTCTATCACCTTTGACCCACAAAACCATTCATTAATCATGAGCATTCCAAAGAGAAATGTTGTTTAGAATAACATGCAAATAATGACTAAAATATATCCATGTTTCTATGCTAAACAATGTTCAGTCAATTCAGGCAGCTGTTACATAGTAAGTGTCATGCAACTGTTGACTATTATTATTAAATATGGCCAATTCCCTCCAGGTTTGGAGAAAGGGTGGCTAGAGATAAAGGAATCAAAAAGATTTTTGTAGTCCTGGAAAATAAGTAACCTGTGCTTCCTTCAGAGTGACGGGGACTCCACTAAAGGAAAGGCAGAAGGCATGAGATATGGGATTGTTTTTGTCTCCCCTCTCGGTACATGGATACAGCAGGCAAAGAAATTTAGAGAAAGCAGGGGTAGCAAGTATGTTTCTACCTTGGTCACTTGAGGCAAATTTATTCTTTCTTCAGTACCTTCTGAAAGAGATTAGCTGATGTGTATAAAGCAGGAGTGACCAAAATAGTAAGACACAAATTAATAGTGTTATTTAAGTATGTGTATATTAGAGAGTAGGGTTATGAGACGGAATATTCTTATTTTCTAGAACCACAAGGTACTGAAGAAAGTCAATGCCCTCCCACCTTCCATCTTTCAGACCCCTTCAGAATGCTCTCCACTTTGACCTGTTTAAGTTTATTTTAATAGTAAAAAACACACATTTTCAAGGAATAGATGCTTTAAGTATGGTTCATTCTTTGGAGGGGGTGTATGTGTACCACGTGACGAATGGTTGCCATGGTAATTTCTCATTATTGTTGAATTGAAAAATAATTACTCTGGCAAAAATTCTGCGTAACCTGTCAGTGCTTAAGTTAAAGATGCCGGGGGGCAGCCCTGGCACCAGGATCCTGTTTTTGGTGGAGAGGGGTAGAGTTGGGAACAGGAGAGGAAATGGAATGGGAGCAAAATGCTATTGTGGATTTTAAAACATAATTAAGACTCTCTTCTGCTATTTGGCATGAGTGTGTCTCTCGTCCTGATATATGATTTGGCTGCTAGTAGAACTTGGGCTCACCTGTAAGATAGGAAAAAAGGACCAAGGATTTTAGTTACAGAAAGCCATACCTAGGATAGTTTAGCATGGAGAAGTTTCAGTGGTTTTCCCTAATTAAAATATATGAGAATCGTCAGCACCACTTCCCCCGTCTGTGTTCAGGCTGAGTTAATTTCACATTTATTTACCTGGAGGCTGCTCTGTGCTATTGTTACTTTCCAGCTTGGGGGGGGCGCTTTTTTGCTTTTTACTTGTTAATATTCACTAAACACTCACTATGCAAAGGTCAGATGCTAAACAACAACAAAGGTTGGAAGTACCTTTCTGTTGGGAAAAGGCAAGTCCTGGATTAGAAGCCTTGTGGCAGGGTGTGCAGAGTTAGGTCTACCCACGAGTTGGGGCATTTGGCATTCAGGCATGCTGTTGAGTGAGTCATTGTGAAGTGTCATGGAAAACTTGCGCTTGCCTTCTTGTGTCAGTGTCAAGAAAAAAAAATCCTCCTTTTGGTTAATGATACCCTTAAGATACACTCCTCATATAAGAGAATGATAGGCAAACTTGTAGCGTTGTGACTTTTCCATTATTGTATCTTCTGTGGACTTCTAGATGTTTGACCTTCTGCCGGCAGAGCTGGAATCTGTTTTGTAGTTGTTCTCTTCCTGCTATTTCATTCCACTTGGAAATACATTGCTTAGAAGAACTCTCTGAATCTCTACTCATGCATCGGTCAGATCAGACATCTTCATTGTGGAAGTACAAAAACCTCCTAGTGGAAGAACCAAAATATAGACCAGTACAAACCTTATGTCCTGCTATGTCTCCTTTAGACCTATGCCTGGGAGAAATTCTTGCACACATGCGCAGAGGAACACTACGAAGATCCTTATGGCAGCATTGTTGGGAACAAATATGAACCGAATAGAGATTATTAGTAGCAAAATATTTAAATAAAACGTATTACTGTGCCTTCATTTAGTGTATTACTATGTAACTTATTTAAGAAGAGATCCCAGTACATAAAGTGAATGGGTGTCTAAACACAATGTTCAATTTTTAAAAATCTAGTTTAAAGATGGAAATATATTGCACTATACCATTTAAATAAAATGTCAAAAACCAAGTAGGATTGTCTGTGAATGGAATCATGTATGTGTATAAATATAAGAGACAGGCTAGAAAGATGCATGATTTTCATGAGACAATTATTTATGGGGATCTTGGAAGAGTGGGAGAGAAAAATAGAGTAGGATGTGGGGACCCAGAAGATTTAATTTTATTTATATTTTAATTGCTTTATAAAAGAAAAATAAAATAACATTTTAATAATTGTTTATTCTGGGTAATGGGCCCATGGGTCTTCATACTATTATCTTTTGTTCTCCTCTTTTAAAAGCGAATAAAGTAAAACTTGGTTTATTTAATAATAGTAAGTGTATTGATGTGCTAAAAGGAATTTCAATCAACATCTCACTGAAAAAAACAAAAAACAAAAATGGTGGCTCAAAGAAATGGCAGAGTGGGTGTGTGAGATAATTTTTAAAATTTCTCCTTCAATATGAACTCTGACATGTATGTCTGGGGCATCCTGCTGATAGAAAGTGAGACATCAGTGATGTGACAGAGAGAAGGTGTCACTTGAACACCGTCCTGGCCCCTGGCCACTGAGCTTAGACTGTTAAGATTCCTGTGATATTAGAGAAAGAATCTTACTGGGTGGGTAGGGCCTCTCCATCTGTTCATTCCATTTTTCTGCTCCTTTGCTGGGTGCTCTTTTATAGGTGAGAATTCTGCTGAGGATAGATAGAGACATAATGCCCAATCCCTATCCTTAAGTAACTCAGTCTGCTACAGCAGTCAGAACTTTAGATGCATGTATATTACAAGATGGTGATCCAATTATTCTTTCATCCACACTCTAAAAGGGGTACAGTAGTCAAGCTTTCCTAGTAGAGGAGGCAGTAAAAAGGGGCTCCATGAATTGGGCCTTGGCATTTGCTGGACATTCTTGGGAAAAGAATGGTATATGCAGGTACGAATGGGGCAGCAAACATTTGAGTTGCTGAGGGTTCCTTGGCCACACACAGGCTGAGCTGGGAAGCCCATTGGGGGTTCCTGGCTATGCTGGCCCCTTTCTGCTGTGGTAAGAATGTTTTTTTCCCTAGGTAGAATCTCTGTTAAGCTAGATACTCCAACCGTTGTATCTCATGTCCGCCTGTAACAGATGTATGTGTCCACCTTACATACCTGAGAACAAGACCTCAGTCTCATGGTTGGAGTTGGAAGACCCAAAAGGTTGATCCTGACCTACTGGTCAATCTTGTAGCACTTCCTGGTTAATCTCTAAGGTAGTTTGACTTGTGATGATAGTGTATGCAGAGTGACAGTGGCCAGCGGCAGCCCTCTTCTCCTTCAGATTCAGTGGCTGCCCTTTGAGATCCTTGCCTTGAAATAGCCTTGATTGCTTTGCTCATGCAGCCTCCTACTGGCCACATTGTGTGATCCAAGGGAGAATTGGGCATTGCGTGATTCTTTCACTTCTCTAGTGGCACTAAGCTTATGGTCAAGAGGTGGAACTGCTAGCCTGTGCATAAAATTGTAGAATTTTAAAGAGTACATTTTCTCTTACATGTCAATTGTCCCTTTCTCTTCCTCATATGTGACCAAGCAGAGTGCTAGAATCCTCTGTAGCATTCTAGATGACTGACAATGACCCTCTGGAAAATGGAGGGTGTGATTTTTTGTTATTGTTATCCACAACTCATGAGGTAGGCATAGAATAGTCAAAGGTGTGAGATATTCTGCCAGAAATCTTATCTGGCTCAGGAAAGATCTTCCTTCCTGCATTTCAACCACTCCCTAAACTCCCAGCTTCTTTATTGACCTACTGGTCAATCTTGTTGCACTTTCTGGTTCATCTCCAAGGTAGTTTGACTTGTGATAACAGTGTATGTACAGTGACAGTGGTGTCATATTGCAAATCTCTTCTACAAAATTGTCTAACTCATCTGGGGAACTACACCAGGCAACAGAATGGAAGCAAGAGGTGTTCAAAGAGAAGGTTTATTATTGGAGCAACTACATGAAGTTGGGTAAAAGAGTGCAAGCCCTGAAAAGGTTGGAAAAGGAAGTTTCCTCAGGCAGAGTTTCCTCTAGCCAATACAAACCTCTTCTTTCTCAAACTCTTTTGAGTCATGTTACTCATCAAGATAAGGTGGAATTTCACTTTTTAAGCAGAATTATTTTTTGACAAAATCATGGATCGGAGTTAGGTAGACCTATATGTGAAATTAAGTTTCCCCATTTTCCTGCCTTCTGATCTTTGAGTTGAATACTTTTTTGAAATTTAGATTCTCTATTTATGAATATCTTTTGGGGGGGTTATAAAGATGTGGAATACAATTCAGGGTTATATTTATGAATATCTTAAGGGCCAAATGAAATAACAATAATAGCTGACATGTATTAAACAGCTACTATATGCCAGTCAGTTTCTTTTTAGTCTTCTTTTAGCAAAGCAGTTAGGTGAATTGACTAAGGACATTCAGCTCTGAAGAGGCAGAATCCATTGTTAAGTTTGTAACATGGAGGTTAAGGGTATAAAATCTCTGTAAGGCTGCCCGCTCTGTGCCTTGGTAGCAATTAGGACAGTTGTGAATAGAAGATGGTTCAATATATGTAAAACAATTAGAAACGACTTGCTTACTGGTGCTATCATTAACCCAGGGGCCACAAAACCTGTGCTTGTACTATAACCAGCTTCCAACACAAAGCTTGCCTATACTAATTTTTTTCTTAAAGCTCTACTTCTTTTCTCGCCTTTCCTACATAAACATGTGTTCTCTCATAACTAAGAACTAATTCAAAAGCTTAAATATATATGTGTGGTGGGGATGAGGAAAGAATTGACAAGTATAATTTAAATTTATAGCAAATAATTTTTATGCCAGTTTAAAAATGTTGACCAAGACACAAAATGGAGTCCACAATCAAAATCTTAGGGCAACTTTGTAGAGTGACTTCCTTGAGTTGGGTTTGTGATGGCACAATAAGAAATTTCATCCATCCATCCATCCATCCATCCATCTATCCATCAATTCACTATATCAGCTCCAAAATATTATTTTTATCTGCCTATTATGTGTCTGGCACCATGAACTTAAATATCACAATTTTATTCTGGAGATGTTCTTTTAAGATTTGCAACCAAAGCCAATTATTCTTCTGATGCATGTAGTTACCTTATGCGCCCATTCTCCTAGCAAATCTATCCTGAAATTTCCTGAGATGTGGACTCTTCTTTTGTGCTCTGTAGTTCATTTGAATCAGATACCGTCTCCTCTTCCTGGATCATCTTGCCTCTTTCAGCTTCTGTCGAAACCCGCTTTTCTAGGCCCTGTGGAACCTGTAAGGCTTCATAGACAGTTCTCGAACTTCATTTTACCTTAAGTACTTTCCTTTCTCCCAGTGATCTCAGATCAGCCTGAATGCCCCTTGGCTTTTACGTTTTACTGATCCATTTTCTAGCAGAAGTGCTGGAGCCCAAGAGTTAGATTATTATAACAGGGAGGTGAACACCTGATCCAGTCTCTGAGCCTCTGAATCATGTGCAAGAAAGAAGAGAGTCAATAAATTTCCATTCCGATTTCAGATAGCTGTGTTAGAGACAGATGCTGTTGCCAGGTAAATGGGTTGCAAACTGCTGCATTGATAGGAAAAAGACACTTGATTTATGGACAGACCATTTTATAAAGTTCATTTTTAATGCAGTTTTTTAATAATGTGGCACGTCTCCTGCTTTAGAAATGATGTTTAAAATGGTAGACAGAGGCAGGGAAAGGATATTTTATTGATCTTCACTATCTTCTGGGTGTTCTGGATAATTTACACCTACGAGTTAATTTAATCTCCATTTCTACCCTGCTGGGAAGTTATTATTGTTGTTTTTAATCCTCAACTTCCAAGTAAAGAAACACGCTCAGGGAGCTAAGTTTTCTGAGTCTGCATAGCTGGAAAGAGGTAGTGTTGCCCTCAGGAGCAAATGCTGCCAACGATACCATCCCACTGCTGTACTGTGCAGTGCTAGCTGGTCTCCTGGGCATGAGTCCTGGTGACAGTGTTGTGCAACAAAGCAACCTGGAAGAAAACAAATGGAGCCAAAATATTTCCTTTTGTGTTGTCCTTTCTTCTTTCTGAATCTTAATCCCTGCTTCCCAAAGAATGCCAGAGAAATGTGGTGGATGTCTGTACAGAACCAAGGTTGGGCAGGGATGGGTTGCCAAATGGTCTGAGTTTAAGTTCCATCTCTACCATGTATTGTCTGAGTGTTTGGGGTGAGTGACATTTATCACCTACACTTTGGATTCTGCAGTTGGAAAGTAGAGATAACAATATGAGCAGCTTCATTCATTCATTGAACTATTTTATTGAGTCATGCCATGGGTTAGACACTGTCTGAGGGTTGGAACACAGAGCAGCAAGCAAGACAAAGCCCCTGTGCACAGGAGGCTTACATTTATACTGAAGAGAACACACACACACACACACATACATGTGGATTAAGGAGGAAAATACACATAGTTAGAGTAGTGCTTGTCATGTGATAAACATGCAATTCATGTGAACTATGATTCTTTTCCATCTGTATAGCAGTTCGAAGTCAAAGCAATGAATCCATTTTCTCGATCAGGGTTTCTTTCTTCAGCTGATTCCTCCAAGTCCAAGCCCACTGAGCTTTCTAAAACCTCCGCCCGCTTCCAGAGCACTGAGGACCCGTGTAGTAGTCTTGGATGGGAAGTGAGGCTGCCTGTTAGTTGCTCACGTGATCGTCTTCTGCGAGTGGGTTTTGAGCCCTTTGAGGGTAGGGACCAACCTCGCATGCTGTGTGTTCTGAGGTCCTGCACATAGTTAGATGTACACTACATACCTGTTTTTGAAAGGGGAAAAAGGAAGGTGGTTTGTATGTGGATCCGTGCATTGTGCCTGGTGGTTTTATGTCTGCCCTGTTTTACTGAGGAAAGGATTGGCTTTTGGTGTGGTGATTGGAAGGAAGCCAGAGAAAGAGAGACAAAAAAATCATTGGTCTGAGCTACTTCTTTTCTGAAGGAGAGGACAGCATCAATCTTCTGTGGCTCCTTAATTATTCTTGCTGGACTGAAGGCTCATTCCTGAGGCCTGCCAGTGACAACAACTTAATATTGTCATAAGCAGAACAACTTAATGGGAAGAAAAGCGGCTGCAGTGTCTCCACCAGGATCCAGTGGTGGAGACTGTTGAGTGTCCCCCTCTTCCTCTAACAGGCAGCTGGGAAGCATCTTGTCCTAAAATCTGGAGCAAACCAACAATTTTCTGGAAAAAGATTGTGCTTAAGAATTTGGGGGCAAGTCAAGTCCTATATAGAGGATGAGGCATGTGTGTGATTCTTCCTTTAAATATGATACTCTGTCTAACCTCCCTAATTCACTGTTAGAAGAGGCCCTCTTCTCCCTTTGGAGATTAACCATAATTCTGCCTTTAACTGGGCCAATTCCAAAGTGATTTCTGGATAAGAAGGACACTCAGCCCAAGACAAACAAACAGAGCTTGTGCGAATGGCCTGCATTCTGTTGAGCTGCTGTATTTTAAATAATCCTAATAACAAACTAGTCATTGCCTATCATCTTAACTCTCAAAAACCATCCACATGCGTGTGGAAATTGCTTGTACATAAATTCATTCACCTGTCTATTTATCTATATATCGATACCTGTGTCTTTCATGGAGATGTTTACATAGAGTAGAACTAGAAACATTCCTTTTGATTACATTATTTTTTTAAAAAATCACTCTCCTTCTTCTGGCTGTGATATTGTGATTTCTATTTATAAAAATGGACTCTTAAAAGAACAGAGAGAGAGGAAAAAAATAGAATATATTTTACATTAAATGCAAACACTTTTGTCAAAAAAAAAAACCACATTGTGTTTTATAGTACGTTTATTAAAACTCCCCAACTGTGTCCTCGAGGATTAATTTTCATTTGGTTTGTTTTAGCTCACTTATTGAATTGGAATTCAGTCCCCATTTGTGGCAATTAATTTGAAGAGTGACCACACGCCCACCCACCCTTTCCTGGAACACCCACACACATATGCTAAGTAACAAGCAGGCAGCTACTGGGTTTTCTCTGTCTTCTTTTTTATTTTCCTCTTTGAAATATTTCCTGCTCTCGCCTATTAAATAAATGATCTGTCTCTTTGCAGGATAGTGACAACCTCTGGTGGGACGCATTTGCCACTGAATTTTTTGAAGATGACGCCACATTAACCCTTTCATTTTGTTTGGAAGATGGACCAAAGCGATACAGTAAGAAATAAGTTTATTTTTCTAATAATCTCTCTTTTTGTGCCTGTAAGAAACCACAGGGGTCTTCAGAGAATAGCACAGAGCTGACAGCCTGACAATAATACTTCCACTCCTGACAATGTTCTCGCTTCCCGTCAAGGCACTGTCACTGGGTGGCAGCCAGAGTCGGCTCTGAGAGATTTCCTTCGAGGCTTAGAATGTTTGGGTACTTGCCTATTTAGAGAGTGAGGCAAATGTGAGCCAAGTCACCCAGTGATAAGTGGGAGCACACTGATGGAAAGTTTCCACGCATCTCTTCTCTGCCACCCTCTTTTATCCTTGATGACTCACACTTGGCACCCAATGTTCTGCTTTTGAAGGTTCTTTAGAAAAAAAAAATTCTCACCATCACTGTACCAGCCACATCCTTCTAATTCCCTCTTATCAATTATCTCAGGTATTTATTTGACAAGTGCTATCTTTTCATGGGGACAGGGGAGGACACAGCTGCTTTAAACATACAGTTGGGATTAGTGTTGACAGAATTATAGTTCCTTGTCTTTCTGGGGAGTGATAACTACGTAAAGATCCTCAAATTACAGCCTGTGGCACCTTGGGTAACAGCTGATCTGTCCTGATTAGGTTCAGCCAACTTGTCAGAAATCAGATTTGCTAGTTCTGCTATCAGACCAAGAGGCATAGATGCTTCAGCACAAAAGCAATTAATGTCCAGTTAGATCTGAGAGAGACGCATTTTCAGAAATCAGCGTTGTACATTGGAAAGATCCATCAGAGGGAAAAATATCCCCACTGTAACAAACACTGTAATGATGACAGAACCAGCCATATATGAACGAGTCAACCCAGAGCATTTGGCAATTGATAGGTAATAGAGTTCTTGATAAACAATTAAAAGCTTCTATTATTGCTTAATTTATTTTAAAGCCACTGGAGAACAATAATTATATTTTAATTTGGGGGGTCTTTAGAAAACAATACTATTTGAATCTATTGCATAATTTGTTGATTAATTACGCTAATATATGCATATGGTGATGTCGCAATAGTGTTAAATGCGGGGGGGGGGGGGCAGCAGGCTAGCCTGGATTTGCTGCTCAATCGAAACTGTTGTTAGAGGCATCTCTTTAGATTTGTGTATTGTGGGCTTTTAAGGGTGTGGGACATTTCCAATCAATATTTTAGGAGAGAGGGGCAGGTAGTATGTCAGACAATTAGACAAACTAATTAGAGCACCTTTACATGGATTCTTGGTACAAGCCCTACTTAGCTCACTTTACGGGGGTTGTGCTGAGTTAACTTGCCTTCCCATGTGTGGGTGCCCCCAAGCAGCCTCATGCCCTAGAGAGGTGTTTCAGTAGTCCCTAGGAGATAAATGAACTCAGCAGTCCAACAATTACTCCTTCTCCAAACGGCCTCCTGATCAATGGTGAATAATTTCTAACCAGGCAGTCATCCATCCTCTGAGCTGCCTTATTTTTTTCTCAGGCATTAGCTCAGATAACTTCAGGTTATCATTGTTTTATGTTTCTGTGCTTTGTCGGTTCGGGTATCCATCAGGGTCTGTTCAGGGAACTAGAATTACAGTTTTAAAGTGTGCGCCTAATAAAAAAGATTCTCGCTCTTCCCTCTGTCCACCCCCTACCCCAACATCGTTTGGGGGTGAGGCATGATCAGTGCCTGCTTGAGATCATATCTCCATGTACAGGAGGAAACGCCTGACTTCAAGCCGTTGTTGCCCAGGTTTCTTTGTTTCTCTCAGCCAAAATATTTCCAAAGATGATTGACGGTCCTGAGCCGAGTCTCATCAGCTGCCTCGCTGACAGCCTGGTGATGTGCACACGCTGCTGATGTGCAGGCCAGTGACAGCTGATTGACAGCGCAAGACTGGGAGACAGGGAAGGGGAAGCTTGCTTAGAACGCCTGACGCGCACTGTTTATGCAGCGCTCCAAGCTGGGGCTGCCACCTTAACCCGTTCGCGATCTGGGCACGCTGTGCTGTGCCAGACTGCGTGGATGCCTGGTTGTCCTGAGGCTGGAAGCTACTGCTCTTCCTTGATGCTTCCCAGGGAGCTGAAAGCTTTGTATTTCTGAGGAAGAAAATAAGACTTGGCTATTACATTTGCATTTGTGGAAAGAATTTCCTCAATTACTCAATGCTAGGCAATAAAAAAGATTCTAAGTGGGATTTTTTGGCCTTGTTAGAAAAACTTTTCCCTCTCCCTCCCCATCTCTGGTCTTTAGAAGGTCCTTTTGGCTCTAGGATAGCCTGTCTCTGAGCTACCATAAATTCTGTAATAGGTGTGTGCTTATTTGTTAGAATGTTTTTTCCACCTGGAGGGGCTTTGTTTTGTTACTTGCTGAGTCTCATATTAATACAGGAACTCACACATAATAGGTGCTTAATAAATATTTGTTCAATGAAGGAATAAACGAGTGAATAAATGAATCGACATGGGGAGAAAGCTTATATCACCCAGTAGAATGTTGGCAAAAAACAATACCCTATCAAGATCTTTGGACATCGTAAAACAGGAGGGACTTGACCCACAGTGCTCTGCGGGCATTTTCAAACGAACTCTTAGAATAAGATGGGATCTCCTTTAATAGTAGCAAAAGTCCCAGCAGTATAATAATTCAGGGAGTAACAATGCTCTGGGTGACATATTACTTCCTCTTAGAAGGCAGAAAACTCCTCTGCATTGATTTTGTTGCTTCACCCACTCAGCTCCAAAACCTTCACTCCCTGGATGGGGTGGGACCCTGGTGGGATATGACTAGGCAGGTGGAAACCACTGATGACTTCTTAGGAGATGAGAGGTAGTTGGTGTGGAGAGGTGCAGGTTGGACCCGGTTACTGGACTATGTTCGACATCAGGTTGTGCATCCCTAAGGCCACTTGGCTGGACCTGTCTTGGAGGGGGTCAGAAAGGTGTTACTTTGGCTGCTGGAGAAGCTGGCAGTTCCAGGGAGGAAGTTCTCCCTTTGGAAAAGATGGAATCTCGGGAAAGAAGAGGATCCCATGTGGGCAATTCTCTGTCAGCAGGTCAGTAGAATAGAGACCATTATACCTAAAAATGGAAACTTGATCCAGAGAGGTTAGGTGCATGCCAAGCTGGTGAATCACATGGCCTTAGGACTGCTGACTCCAAAGTCATCCTCACACTAGCCGTCTTTCCAACCTGCCATAGCAAAGGGGGAATAAACGATTTCATTAACACACACATTTCTGGTAACAGAAGTGTCACGTAATTTCTGTGCCTTTATTTAAAACAGAAGGCAAAGGAAGCCAGAGATTGGGGTTCTCAAAGCCCTCTGTATACTCGCTTTGCAATTCTAAGCATGGTGTGTATTTCTATTTCCTTTCTCATCTTATAGAGACGTGAACACTTAGGTCTGGCTGATCACTTACTATTAGTTTCAAGCAAAATATGAATTATCCCTTGCTCCTTTTAGGCGTGTAGCAGAACTATGCCTCATGCTATTTTCTTTCCTCATGATGGTCACAACCACCATTTGGGTCACATGCAACTGGTGACCCCTCAGAAGACCTAGACTGTGTCCAGGTCCACATTGGACATTCTTAGGGAATATGGGGTTCATAACTCATTCAGGAAACATTTGCTCATGGGAGAGATGCATGGAGAAAGATCTTCTGAGGCCCATGCCAAGCAGGTACTGGGGGTCAAAAGGCTGCAGGGTGTAGGAGAAAAGGCACGGGTTCAGTACAGACATTCTTGGGATTTAATCCACACTGTACTTGAAAAATAGCCTCCATTTCCTCATTTGCAAAATGGTTATAATACTACCACCACTGGCTTGTGAAAATTAAATGAGATGATATAATCAAAGAGCCCAGGACCATTTGAAGCATGGAGTCATCAGGATTTATTATTTTTGATAATACTGCACAGGCTTGGTCTCACGATCGCTTCTGTGCATTGGAGAAGCTTTCCAGTGGGCAGAGACTTACCAAGTGCACAATGCATAGAGCCTGATGAAGAATCCGTAAGACCACTCTTGCCCTGGTGTGAGCCATAAGACCACTCTCATAGCCAGTTCTTGCTGAAATGCATCAGGGAAGAGCTTAGCCTCTCCTCTCAGCATTCAACTGCAGAAACCCACTCTCGCTTCTGGTAGGTGGTGAGCAGGTGGAAGGAATAGGGAGGGGAAGAGTGATTAAGTATGTGTAGGACGTTGTACCGGGGGATGGAGGGGGAAGGCTAAAGACTCCAGAACACTTGGTTAACCTATGTCTAGGTGGGCATTGCTTTGAAGTACAGGAGGAGATGATGTAACTACAAAGATGCCACCTTGTTTCAGAGCATTTTCTTCTGGCCTCCCTCTTAGGAAAAGAGGTTCCTGGTCTGACACCTAGGTTCAACCCAGCTCTTTTACTACCTGTGTGATTTGGAGTAAGCCACTTTCGAAGCAATAGTGACCTCATCTGAAAATTAAGGGTTTAGTGTGATGATTAAGGTGAAGTTCTCAGCAACACTTCCAATCTCTTGGAAATGCTCCCGAAATATTAGCTGTTGTTCTCATTGGATTGGATTACAATGAGCACATTACTTTCTCTAATTTAAGACCTAGGGCAATTCAGATAAGATTTCACGAACCCTTGAACTACTGCTTGAGATTTGGGGCTGGGGGTCCCAGTACGTCTCTATCCCACACTTGGTATTTCATCTTGACCTCCACATTGTGTCCAAAAAAGAGCATTTCCATCAGGGCCACATCCCTTCATGACCACTCTAGCTGAAAATTGTTCTTTAGCTGCTAGGGAGACATTTTACTCTCCAAAAAAAGAAAGTTATTTTAAGAAATATCATCACTCTGTGTGCCTTCATTTTCCTCCATCACCAATTCTCATTAGATGATTTGAAGAACTGCAAATGGGCCCCTTATGGAACCATTTCTATACTTGCTGCTTCTCTTTTACGTTTCTTCCCCTATCTCTCTTTTTTTTTTTCTGAAAACACTGATAGCTTTGCAATATTGACTAAATTCTTCAACTTTGTCCTGTAATAAATGTTTTTATGTGTTGTGTATTTGGACATGTTCCCCCAAGGTGGAGAAACTCTACAAGGCCCAAGTAGCTTCACTATTTCCAGTTACTATGCTCCTATTACTTTTTTTGGTTCACCTCACCCAACTGTATTTTTGTAGTGCTTGCTACATAGGAATTCTGAAAGCATTTTCCTCCATTTTCTCTTTCTTTTTCTCTAATATTGTATTACATGCTTTAAAATGTTTCTAGGAAAATCACTTCTTAATAATATGCATAAGGTGGCCAGGTGAGGTAACTCAGCCTGTAATCCCAGTACTTCGGGAGGCCGAAGTGAGAAGATTGCCTGAGTCTAGGGTTTCTAGATCAGTCCGGGTAACTTGGTGAGATCTCATCTCTATAGTAAGTCACAAAAACTATCCGGGCTTGGTGGCATGCATCTGTAGTTCCAGCTACTTGGAAGGCTGAGGCAGAAGAATCACCAAAGCCCAGCAGATGGAGGCTGTGGTAGCCGTGAGCGTGCCACTGCACTCCAGCCTGGGTGACAAGAGTGAGACTCCAACTCAAATAATAATAATAATAATAATAATAATATGCATATGGCATTTTGACATCACATTTAATCACTACTATGGCATGAATGTGGCCATTTTTAAAAGTTACATAGAAAGAGTGTGTGCCGCAGCACATGGGGAAAAGTGATTTCAAGACCAGAATCTGTGAATGTGTCTTTTCTGGGAATAATGCCTTTAACATTGTTTACCTGAAATCTAGAAAGGTACAGTGGCTAGTGCTTGAAGCTCCTGAGCTTTTTTTTTTTTTTTTGAGTTGGAGTCTCACTCTGTTGCCCAGACTGGAGTGCAGTGGCTGCTCACGGCCACTGCAGCCTCGACCTGCTGGGCTCCGGCGATCCTTCCACCTCAGTCTTCCAAGTAGCTGGAACTACAGGCGCGCGCTACCACACCCGGCTAATTTTTTTGATTCGTTGTAGAGATGAGGGCTCACCAAGTTGCCCAGGCGGGTCTCGAACCCGCAGGCTCAGGCAATCCACTCACTTCAGCCTCCCAAGGTGCGGGATTACAGGCTGAGCCACCGAGCCTAGCTGCTCCTGAGCTTTCTTAAGAGGCATGTGCCAGATGGTCATGGGGATTTGGCCCTCCATAAAGTAACTGCTTCCCTAAACATTCCTCATCCATTTTTTTTCATTCATGGAGCTGGTGATAAAAATTATAAACTTTGGATTCACGCAGATTCATTTTGAGTCTTTACCATAACTCAGTGTTGTGGTAAAGGCATGTGATGTGACATTGGATGCATTGCTTAAACTACCTTAACCTTTGTTTCTTCATCTGTAATATCAAGGTAATTATAATACCAACTTCATACACTAGTTGTGAAATTAAATGAGATGCTGCACTTGTAACCTGAGTTTAGTGCCACCTGTGGAAAACACACAGTAAATACTGCATGGATGAATGAGTTAGTGAGTTAAATCCATGATCTAACAGCCACTTAAAATTACAATAGAGGATAGTTTTCATTATTCATTCAGTCACTTGAAACATAGCAGGAAGAATTCAGACTTTAGGGAGAGCCAGATCAGACTTGTCTTTCTTCCGTATGAGAAACTTAAGAATTTAATGATCAATGGGGAGATAAATATCAATGGAAAATGATAATTGAAACAAACAAGTCCCAAGCAATTATCATCGTGACAACTGTCCACTAGAGGGTGAGATTTCTACCTCCCATTTTTCTTAGAGAGCAAGAAGCTGTTGAACATTCATCAAGTGCTGGCAACTTCTCTGGGTACCTTTTGGCTCTATATCTTGTTCACTGAGGACCAGATGAAATGAAATTGATTTGGATTGCATTCAAAAATTAATCTTGGAGAGAAGAATACATTTCCTTGGAGTAGTCCTTGATGAGTAATTAAGGGAATGGATTCTCACTTGTGACTTTGGCATCTTGGTTACATAAAAACACAAATGTCATTGTCTCAGATCACTCTGAGCAATTCATTCCTTTGCGTGGAGTTGCAGTACATGGTTTCTGGATGGCTCTCGCCTGATATTGTGATTTCAGTGAGTGATCCTTCATAGCAGCAGTCTCCATTAGACTGGTGATATTTGGACCACGTTAGGTTAGAACTAGAGCACACTTTCATTCGTAGTTCATTTGTTTCTGCACTCATTCATTCATTCAGAACTCACTGTGCTCTTGCTTCTTATCAGACATTGTGTTCATAGGATAGACAGTTCTGGAGAGGAAGTTCATCACAAATCTTTAAATTTACTTTTGATTTCATTTTACTTAAAACTCTTACCTTAAATTAGCATAATCAACTAAGTTGCTAAGAGAGTATTCTTGTGACATTAATGGAAAGTCTAGGATGAATCATATAAAAGACTTGAGAAAAAGCCACAACTGATAGATGAACTGACAGATTTCAGAACGAGAAAAAGGAGGCTGAATCTTTTTGCATTTGTGGTTTCAGATTGGTAGTATCAGAAGCTGCAAATTAGCCATAACAATAGATTGAGCAGACATTCCATTGTCTCATCTCTAATAAATACCACACTAATGATCACAGGAGATAATGGACAGAAAAGTGCTTTGAATAAATTTAAAGTGCTATACAAGTCAGAGGTATAATTATCATCATATTTATAATTAATGTTTCAGATTTGGTATGTTTTTATTGTCCCCTAATATAAGCCAAGCTGTTATGAAATCTAGAATGGTTGTTGTATCTTTTCTCCTGGTGTTAAAGCTGTCAAATGTACAGACTTAAGCAAATCAAAACTATATGATTACACTCAAGAACTTAACTGAGAGGTCTGAAAGAAGTATTAACCAGAAAATGGACATTAGGTGTTGTGTTCTAGACTTTGTGTGACTATGAAATCTATGGCGTCATGGCACACACATTTTCTGACTTTTTTGTTTTGTTTTGTTTTTATGGAATATCTTTCTACTTCTATATCTTCCCCATAGTTTTCAAACCAAAATGGTACGATCCCACAGTGGGTAATAGAAAAAGTTGTTGCAAACTTTTTGTCAGAATGACAGATGGTGCTACTGGCATCTATTTTATAGGGATTGGAGGAAATATTGGTTTCATACAATAAGAAAATTGTTGAGAAACACATTACCTTCAACATACTCATCATGCTGAAGTTAGGGTTGCCAGATAAAATGTAAGTATACAAATGCAATACTTGGGACATACTTATACTGCAAAATTATTTGCTGACTACATGTAATTCAGTATAACTGGGCATTCTGTGTTTTTTGTGTTTGTTTTGGTTTTGCTCTTTGTTAAATATAGCAGCCCTACTTGAAGAATCCCAGTTCATGCTCATATATGACATTTTGGGGTCTGAGCATGACACATTATACAAAAAAGACTACCATGTCTACCTTGTTTTCTTATCCACAAAGTCTTGCCTCTGTTTATGTACTCATGAGCCCCACCCAAAGAAAGAACCACCTTAGCAGAGGTTGGGAGTGAGGATGCAGGTCAAAGTCTGCCTGAGTTTAAGTCCAAAATCTTTATTGTATGCCTTCTATTGCTGACTATGCCAGGCTCTGGGCAAGTGTTGAGCACGCATACAGTAGCGTGGAATATATATATATATATATATATAGTTTCACCACATAGTTAGTCTCCCAGCATCCTAGTGAGTCCAATTAGGCCATCAAATTTTATAGAATAAGTAGTCCTCAGCAATGGTTAACTAGGTGCTTGAATCTTCTTCCTGAATTGATCTTACTGGACGTAATTTCAGTGGAAACACTTATTGATTTATTTAATCTTCCTCAAGGACTTTCTATGTGTCATTTATATATATATGCCATATAGATATATGTCCTGCCTAAAGGAGCTTACAGTTTAACAAAGGAGATAAATCCATAAACTATTAATTCTTTGCAATAGCATCAACACTGTAAGAATAAGACTCAAAGTACTGTAGCACACTAGAGATCTCATATACAGCATGGTGACAATAGTAATACTGTATTGTACATTAGAAATTTGCTTAAGAGAGTAGATTTCAGATGCTCTCACAACCACAAAGTAACTATATAAGCAGATGGCTATGTTAATTTACTTGACTTTAGTAACCAGTTCACTATGAATATTTATATCAAAACATCATGTTGTATACCTTAAATATATGCAGTTTTTATGAAAAGAAGAAAAATACAAAAAGTTTGGTGAGGCATGGAGAAGGAGATGTTGATCAAGTCTGCTTCCAGTGGAAAAAGACTGAGACTGGCAACGACTTCTAAAATTCTCGGTTTTATGATAATAACTGTAAGAAAAAGATTGGCAGTAGTGGGAAATTGCTGGTGGGGGGGCAGGATTGGTAGTAATGGGAATCTACTGGGGGAGGGGGGCATACCTCATCAACAAGGGTACTTGCATAATAAACCATAGGTATACAAATACCTAACCCTGAATTGTACCCTACATCTTTAAAATAAAAAAGTTAAAAATTCTTAGTTTTTGCACTCATGACAGAAAACACTCTACCACAATATCTTGTGATTGTAAAGCTTTCCATAGATATTTGTGGATTGAATAGATGACATAGTACTGGTAAATAGCGCAAGTGTAACCCACGATGTCTGATTATCCAGCCCACAGGCACATTTTTTGCACCTATGGTCTTCCCATGTTTTAGTAATCACAATCTCAAGTTGTCACAACCTGTTTCGTATTATAGAGTAGGGAAATAACATAGAACTATCTGAAAATTTGCCCACAAACAGAACAAGGGCTTGGTTTGAGACTCACATTTTATACTTCAAATTAAAATTGTATCTACCCAACCTGCACTAAGACTAATTTTCTCTTTCTTTTCTTTGGTGACTTGGACCGTGAGTTGCTAGATTGTTTCACCACATGGTTAGTCTCCCAGCATCCTAGTGAGTACAATTAGGCCATCAAATTTTATAGAATAAGTAGTCCTCAGCAATGGTTAACTAGGTGCTTGGATCTTCTTCCTGAATTGATCTTACTGGACATAATTTCAGTGGAAACACCTATTTATTTATTTAACCTTCCTCAAGGACTTTCCATGTGTCATCTTTCTGTGCCCTGGGGATAAGAAGATGAATGAGCAACTTCTCTGCCTTTGCAGGAGCTAAAGATCCAGTGAGCATTGTTTCAAAGACTTGATTATTAGCAGATCTTAGCCATGTCATTTCATATAGATGCTCCCTGCCTCCTATTTTTGAATCTGTTCCTAATAATGGTTTGCATCCTATTTTCAGACATTATTTCCAAATATAACATTGGAACCTTTTTTATGTAACACATTTAGAAAAATCAGTGTTTAGCTGAGATGGGTGCAGTATTTCTTTGGTATAATAATGAATGGTTTGTAATATTTTAGATAGTTTAGAGGAGTGAGCTGGGTCCAGATCTTCCCTGCAAGCCAATGTATAACTTAGTCTTCACATTTACGTTGTGCTTTCGAGTTGTGAACACACCTTACTTATGCAGATGAGGTAAAATAAAGCATTTGTTGAAGTCAGATGATATTAGCACCCTTCTACGACTGTATTTGAGCAATATTCAGATGGATTTCATTAAGAATGTAGAGGCTTCATGACAAAATTATCCATTAGGGTATGTTTCATTATTTATTGTTTAATCAAGGTAGTCACATTGGAGTATTTGAATTCAGGAGTTTGCAGAACTGGGTGCCTTCATGTATTTTGTTTTTGTTACTCATTTCAGTAGAATAAACTTTGCACAACCATTATGCTGTGCTTGTTTATTTTTATAAAGTTGGTCCTTTCCCAGTTGGTGTTCTCTTTAATATACTCTTTGATGGGAATTTCCCCATCATAATATGCATCTTTGACTTTTCACAAGTCAGGAGGACTTCAACTTGACGATTGACATTAATAATCATTTTGAAGGTCTGAAAAAGGAAGAAGTAATGTCCCCGAGAGCATGGTAATAAAACCACTTTCTTTTTATAAGGCATAGCACAATTACTCACCTACAAATCAGAATCTGCTTTCCATGTTATCTAAAGGAATAAGAGCATGATACTATTTTTACCAACTTTCCTAAAGGCACACTATGCCTTATTCCTGCCTTTGAATAATCTTACTTGCAATTCGATTGTTTTATTTGAAAAGGATGCATCATTTGCTATGTCAGGAGACATAGCTTACACTGAGAGTAGTGAAAAAGCAAGAGTTCTTTCAGAATCGAATCAGGAGCCCAGCCTGGTCAGTAATGCTTGGGAGATTATTTCCTCATGGACACACATGGTATTTCCATGTGTCTCTCGTATTTCAGATAAAAATCAACCATCTGAGATGGTTCTCAGGTAAAGAATGATTGTGTGTGTGTTTTCAGAATTAGTGCAAGCTTTGGAAATATTCCAAAAATTGAAATTAGCTAGCTGAGAGATATATTGGCTTATATAAAATTTTCTCTAGAAATGTTTGTCATGTCATATACATATGTGAAGTCATACTAGCATTTGGTATGGTCAATGACACTTATTCAGTTTTCAATTGAGGCATGTTTAACTTTCAAGCTTTAAAACAATTAATAATAATAAACTTTTCCAAGGTTGCCTGCGTAAAATAACAACATTCTCATGCTTATTTTCTTCCCTTCAAGGGGACCATAAGAGAAATGATAAACGGTGTTTGACTGATTATGTAAATAAATCGCTAATTATATCCTTAATAGTTCTCTATACTTCTAGACACTGTACCAGGATGTATTTCCTATAAAATGCTTTAGTACTTAGAGCTCTATTATTTTTTTAAAAGATGGGCCCAAAATCAGTAATTATGAGAGTTATTATTCAGGTTCACAGCAGTGCGGCAGCTATTTTTCACTTGATAATTACCTTGTTAAACTAATGTCAGACCAGCACCATGCCTTATTTAAGAAAATGGTCCACCAGCCCCGTGTAAGCAGACCCAGCTGTGGAAATATTAAAAGATTTATTAAATCCAGGCTCATTTGGCATTGCCTCATCGACATTAGTTACGGAAGTTCTAAGAAGTTCTATATTTCTCATTAGCTGTTTGTAGCATCTTTCTCCCGAGGTCCCATGGCATGTCTTGACAGTTGGTGTTTCCACTGTTTTCCTTCCATCTTAGCTCTGGGCTTTGTGGCCAACCAGGGCACTGTTTAATTGGCACAGTTTCCATTCAGAGCCTTCAGGAGGAAAATGGAATATGTCCCATCCCAGGGGAAATAAGGAATGCATAGGATCCCATTTCTCTTCCTATTTTCCCTGTTTTTGAATTGCAATTTCATTTATGACTTCTTTCCCTTTGGAAAAGGAAAAAAAATTAAGATTCTCCAATATTTGCTGTTTGTCTAAAAAGAGACACAGGGTACAGATTCTAACTTTTAGTTCAAAATAAGTAGTTCTTGCTATGATATTTTAAGTGGCCAAAGAAAATGAGTCAGACTTAGTAGCTTCATATCTTAGGGTTTTTAAAATGTGTCCAACAGTGACCTACTGGATTGATGAATTAGTTAAAAAGGCAAACATTCTAATAATGTTTTGCCACTCATGAAATTCTTTTGTAAGTCAGGACCATCTGTAAGCTCCCTGAGGGTGAGGACTGTGTATCATCTACCTGTGTGGTACTCATGCCTGCAGCTGTGATAGAAGCCCATGGTTGATATTTGCTGAGCAGGACTGGGTGGCTGTGTGCCATTCCACACTTACTACAAGCCCAGGAGCAGGTATTCTATTGACCATTAGTATTGAAGAGATGAAGAAAGGGAGGCCCTAAGAGATGCAGAACTCAACTCTCCTGCTGTACAGTCCTATATTGTGGACTCCTGACCATCCCACGACTCTGAACCCTTCCTAAACAGTAGAGAATATTTAAATGTTACCTGTTTGGATTAAAACAAAACAAAAACAGAACTTTAATCGCTCCAGGATCCTAGAAACTTAACTTCTCCTTGTCTACTCCTTCCAGAAGCAGTACAAGAATAGTTTTTCATAGCAAATGTGTACCTGCAGCCTGTTTTCTCATCGTAGTTAAGTATGGATTGCTGAAATCCCTCCGACGTTGCTGCTACAAAGCTGACATTTATAAATTTTCTTTCTCAACGCAGTATGGGGTCCTCCATATGTCTTCCACAATAACTTTCCGTGTTTTCAGGGAATCTAAAGATTTATTTCCTTCCAAGTCCTTGTTGCTGGCATTTTCTCCAAGCATCCAAAACTGCCAAGAGATGAACTTCAATTTGGAGGAACTGTTACATTTGTCATTGTGAATTTGCTAAACTTTGGATAAATTTGAAGATTTATGCTTATTCCCAAATGGGCCTTGAGAATATCTTTGAAGCTCAGAAAGTTCACGCTTGACTTCCTTTTCACTGTTCTAAGTAAGTGAGTTCTTAAATCCGTGCAGTCTCCCTGCCTGGGATCTGGGCCCCTGCCGTTGTCTCAGCCTGGATACATTTGGACTGATAGAAACTCCGATGTGACTTAACTCTGAGCTGCAGAGGAGGGTGGTCCTTTCCCTGCCTTGTGCTATAGAAATCACACAGTCTGTATTTCTAGGATAACCCAATTAGAGAACAATAACCACTCCCTTTAAAGGCAAATAGCTCAGGCATGTGTGTCAGACAAGCCTGTCTCCAGATCACAGCCTTGCCTGCAGGAGCCATATGAGCTAGGTATTATGCCTAATCTCTCTGAGCCTCATCATTGCCATCTGTACAATGAAAATGATGTCTCTGTGGCCATGCTATAATGGTATTTACAAGTAATATACATGTGGTCCCTGATACATGGAAATTTATCAACAAATAATAGCTATCATAATCATGATTTCTGTTTATAGCTAACTTACTAAGAAGTTGTCTTGGGTTTAACTTGTTCATGGCAATATAACTAGTTAGTAATAGAGTCAGGGTTCAAATTCATGTCTGCTGATTATTTATAAAACACATGATTCTAATTACTAGTAACTAGCTAGAAGTTTCATACTCCCTTTTCCATCGGAAACAATCTAGAAGAAATATGGTTTACAGGGACCATATATTATTATATTATGTTCTTAAATCATCTTCAAAATATTTTAGAGCCAAGTGCAATAGGAAGTGTTACTGACTATATTGAATTTAATAATGTATAATAAATTGGAGACAACCTATTTGATAGGTATTTTAATTTTCTATTATAGCATATCAAATTACCACAAGCTTAGTGGCTCAAAACAATACACATTTTCTCTCAGTTTCCCTGGGTCAGGAGTCCATGTTAGGTTAGCTACGTGCTCCGCTCAGGATCTCACAAGGCTGAAATCAAGGTGTAATTTGGGACTGTGATCTCAGCTGAGGATTGTTGGCAGAATTTAGTCCCTTGCAGTGGAAGAATGGCGGTCCTCACCTTCCTGCTGGTTGCTAACACCAGGGGTTTGCTTTAGTCTTTGGAGACTTTCTGCTGTTCCCTGGCATGTAACCCACTTCACAACATAACAGCTTACTCTTCCAAGGCCAGCAGAAGAATCTCTCTCCTTTCAAATCTCTCTGACATCAAGAGTTTGCCTGATTATGTCAGGCCCACCTAGAAAAATCTCTCTTTTTGTGAATTCAAAATCATCTCATTAAGGACTTTAATAACATCTGCAAAATTTGTCTGCCATAGAATTTAGCATAATTGACTACAATGATATTCCACTGTAGTCACAAGTCTCACTAAAAACCAAGGGAATAAAATTTTGTGGAGTGTGTGCAGCCAGGGTGGTAATCTTGGAGGACATCTTAGAATTCTGTCCACCACCAGCCAGTACATGAAGTGTGGACATAATCATATTAAAATGATAATAGAAGACATCCTGACAAGTATCTTCAAACAAGGGCAAAGTGCCTTGTGAAGCTGGAGAGGAGAGGACATTTCCTTCTGTAGGGATTGAGAGAAATGGCAGAGGCAGTGAGTAAAATTTGGGAAACAGGAGTAGAGGTGGGGGAAGTAAAGATAGGAATACAGGGGGAAAAAAACATCCGAAGGAAGGCACAAAAGGTCTTTTGAGAAAATGGTTAATGGCTTCAGTTGGCATATACTTGCTGCTCTGTGGTTTTTAAGAGGCTCTTGTATTTTGAATCATGAAACCCATAGGATGTGTGGAGATTCTTGGAGACCTCTGTTCCATGAATATACACCTTGCTTTTTCATATGCTGTCTAATGAGAAAGAGAAGAATCTGGCCACTTGCCCTTCGTGTGGGAGGCTCTGAGTCCTATCTCTGTGGTCATTTTTCAGGACCTTGGAAAAATCTGTTTCTTCTCCATCTTTTTGGCTGAGAATTCCAAATCTAGGGGCCTCCAGGGCTTGTAAAATACCTTTCTCAGGCGGTCTCACCCCTTGTCTGCCCCTCAGTGGACAAGTCTGGAACAATTGGCTCAGTACTGTAAGGTACTCGTTAAACCAGCTGGAAATGGTTGTAGATAAAAAGAATTCAAAAACATACTGGATAACAACGGTTCACAAATTCATTCATGTTCATTTAACAAATATGTACTGTGTTCCTGCTGTGTTGTTCAATCTACTTTTTGGGGGGCAGTCCATTAAACAAGACAGCTAGGGCCCCTGCCCTTCTAAGGATTATAACATAGACTCTAGATTCTAGATAATTTTAGATAACTTAGACTTTAGATTCCTGAGAAATAGAGAGCTAATAAAGTAAAGCTCACACTAATTATTAATTTATTTCAGTTGTGGTAAACACTATGCACAAAATATGTGGGCTGTGTTAACCAATCCCTACAGGATGCAGTAATGGGAGGTGGCATGAGACCTTGGGAACTGAGAGTCATGCTAAACCTCCATAAGAAGTTATAAAGATTGAAAAAATCTGGTAAAGTAAATGCACCTTGGAGAAGAGATAGGCCAAGCGAGTACAAGTGTTTTCATGCATCTGCTGGTCTGAGATGGTGAAGAGACTGTAGATTCAGCATTGAATCAATCTGCCTGAATGTTGGCCTTGTTTCTTCCTAATGAAGTGGTTCTCATGCATTACAGCCTCCCTCGTTCTCTAGTTCTCTCTGTAGGATTGATTGTGCCTTCCCTCTGTGCCTGTGACGTGGGGCACACATATCTGTGATGTCACAGCTTTCATAGTGCCTGTTTATCTGTTTATATGTTGCTCATCTGGGACCTCACTAGAGATGCCCTCGGGCAGTGGTCAGGGCCTTTCCATCTCTTAATCGCCAATATCTAATATTTCATCTGGCAGCACAATTGCTAATGATATTTGTTGAATGAATAAGCCAGAACTAGTTGGAAATTATGGAAGTAACACATTGGTAGATGGTAGTGCTTTAAAAGGAAGATCTTTCAAAACAGTGGTTTTCCAAAATGGAAATTTCTGCCCCAGAATGAGAGGCAGAGCTTGCCATCCCAGGAAGTGACAAAAGCCCCATAATTCTGTGTATATGAATCAAAAGTAAAGTATTTGAATTTGAAAAACTTGATTATAACAGTTCTCAGATATTAAATTATGTCTTTGCTCCTGAATACTTGAGCCAGTTAATGCATCTTGTAACAGGCCTGTTTTATGACCACACACAGCATCACTGATTGGGAGAGTCTTTCCTGGCCATAAATTTCTGAGTTGTGCTATGGCAGTTTGAGCTCATGACTGAAAGTTACACTTATGGTATGGAGGATAAGATTTCTTAAAAATTATAAATAAAATACATGGATTGCATAAAGAAGATATTCCCAGTAATCATTAAGACTGAAAAGTCTGAATAAAAACATGCCTGTATGACAAAGTAAGGCATCAAGACAGAATAATTGTCACTCAGTGTAGAAGAAAAATGCATATTCGTGTACACGATTTGAATGGCATTCAGAACACAGTTCCCCAATGGGAGAAGAAACCTACCAAGCGGTTATATTCCCAGAAGTCCATGAGTTATATTAGGCAAGCATCACATTAGCATGAGACAAAAATCAAACTGATGCAAAAAGTTCATGAGATAGTACCTAGCATGCTGCTTTTAGTTGCTGGAAGGGCAAAGGATATGCGGAAGAACAATCAAAAGAACAGCTCACAAGATTGGAGGCCTGGTGGGATTGATTCATGGGCAAAGAACAAAAGATCTGCAACGTAGCTAAGCAACTGTTACCAGAGAATGCATCATGATAGACACCTATAAACCTCCAAGGCTCACAAGTGGCATGTTTAGGACAGTGCGAGCCAGGAATGTAACCAAATGCAAAAAGACACAAGAAGAATATAAACAGTTGAGTGACTGACAGAGGAAGAAATGAGGGTAACTGTCTCTTAGAGAGTCAAAATCAAAGCTGATTTCTTTTAAATCAAAGATGTCATAGTTTAGTACTAATAAGATAAACCCAAGGACTATTTATTGAGGTCTAACAATAAAATCTCTGGTAACTCTTTCCCATCTCCAATTCCAAGTTTGATTTTTATTTTTTCCCTCCCATTAATCATATAAATTGGACCATGCGTTTGGTCCAATTTGGATCATAGCATATACTGGACCATACACAAAGATCCCAATTCTTTACTTCAAGAAACCTCCCTCATTTAACCCAACAAATGAATGCATACTTTATATTTGGTGGTAATTTTTAAAGGTATGAGCATCTGAATACAGGTATAAAATGCAATCTGTTTCATTAAAAAATAAGTTGCTGCACTATAGTTTAAAATCATAATGACTTATCTTTCTTGTTTTGTACTTGCTGTGTACTCCTTCTTCAAAAATTCTCTACCCAAAATTTTTTTTAAATATGCTTATATCATCAAAAGGAGTTTCAGAAACTGACATAATGGTCAGCATTCAAGATTCCAAAAGAAGATTATTTTGGGGGTGGCTTAGATTGGTTTAATTAAAAAGAAGCCCATTTAAAAATTTCATTTGGAAGAACTGGAAGAAAGTTGCTTTCAATCTATCTTTCTGTTTCTTCCTCTCACTTCTAACTGATCATTTTCTTTTTCTATCACAGATTTTGACACAGATATTCCAAAATTGTAGGAATTTTCCTAAGATAGAAGAATTGGACCCAGAATTTTAAACTGTCCCCCCATCAAAGGACCTCAAATTACTAGAAATATCAGCCTGCCTGAATTGAGAAGATTTGCATAAAGTATGAGTAAACAATCCACGATAAGAATTTGTTCAATATGGGACTGCAAATGTTATTTCATCCATTCGCATATTCATTCATTCAACACTTAACACTGCTAACATTTGTTCATTAATTTGCCAAATGTTCTCTGTCTCCTTGTACTTAATACATATGAACCAGATTTTCACTCCCCTCTGTGGATGCCTCTGGTAGCCTTAAAAGTCTTCATAGACAATATGAAAGCAAAAGTGTCTCTTTACATTTAACATAAGTAAATCCGGATTTTCTATGGAAAATAAAAATTAATTTTTTGTACGGTAGGGATAACCATCAAAAGCAATACAAGCTAGCTTCTAATCTTGAACAATGTATCTGCATCCTATGAAGGCTGTAGAAAAATACTTTCCAGAGTTCAAAGTTCCTTGTATGTTTTATAATTAATTACTTTCCTCCTCTCCTTCTTCTTCCCCTTCTCTGCCTCCTTCTTTTTTTTAAAAAAACTTCTCTTATTATTTTGGTCTCAGAATGACGAAGTTATACCGTCTCTGTTGGTGATGGAGAGGTGGGTGAGGAAAAGTGATGTATTCAGTGAGAGGGCTTGTGAAATTTCTAAACTTCATTTTTCTAAAATTCCACCTGACTGCGATGTCCCATATTTGGTTTCCTCCCAAACAATTGACCATATCAGATGTTGATACTACTGGCTGGGTATTCTAAATAGAGTCCCCAAATCATGTGCTTCTAGGCAAGGGCTTTTATATCTATCACTTTAACTACTAAACTTCTAAACTAAACTGAACATGATCTGGGATTAGAACAAACTCACTTAAATGATTATTACATTCAGTCATGCCTATAGATAGCTGTTGTAGTAATTCAATAACACTTATAAACAGCTAGTTCCTGTCATTTAGAATAAGGTACACCCTTATTTTAAAGTCCCTTCCTTAAGTGATATAAATTGTTAAAGAAGAAAGCACAAGAAATATGTACTCACTGAAGAAAAACCAAAAAAGAAAGAGAAAGAATGAAAGAAGGAAAATAAAAATTATTCATAATTTCATAGCTCAGAGGCAAATTACTCAATATTTTGGTGTATATCCTTTGAATCTTTATTTCTATAGTTACGTGATTTTCTTTGCAAAATCAGAACCATCTCTATAACCTGTTCTTATCTTACCCAGTATATAATAAGCATTTTGTCATAAAATGTTTTATCATATTCTTTTTAATGCATGCACAAAATTTTATGAATTAGCTTCATGTAATTAACTGATCTCCTGTTGTTGAATATTGTTTGTTTTAGTTTTTTTATACCATTGTTCACTGTGCCTTAATGAACATCTTGTTATTAAATTTTTGTGAACAAATCTAATTTTATCCCTTAGAAAAAATTCACAAAAGGAGAGCTGCTGAGTTAAAGTAAATTTTTAAAATATTATTTTGCATTTAATAGGCTGAACTCGGTGGCTCGGCTTATAATCCCAGCACTTTGGGAGGCCGAGGCGAGTGGATTGCCTGAGCCTGAGGGTTCGAGACCCGCCCGAGCAACTTGTGAGACCTTGTCTCTATAATAAATCAAAAATTAGCTGGGTGTGGTAGTGCACGCCTGTAGTTCCGGCTACTTGGAAGGCTGAGGCAGGAGGATCACCGGAGCCCAGCAGGTATAGGCTGCGGTGGCCGGGAGCGTGCCACTGCACCCCAGTCTGGGCAACAGTGAGACTCTACCTCAATAATAATAATAATAATAATAATAATAATAATAATAATAATAACAATAACAATAATAATGAAGTCTTTTAATAGAGATGGCGAAATTTCGATTCTTAAAATTTGTATCAGTTTAAACTCCTACCAGAAAAGCTTAAGGAAAGTCATTTTTCTTGTATTCTCAGCAGCAGTAATTATTACAAAATAATAACTAAATTTCTAAACTAATAACTAAATTAAATTTTTGTTTTTATTCACTCTTTACTTAAATATACAAAAATCCACATTTCTCAATACTTGTATTTAAAACTAACGGTAAACATAAATTGATTGGCACAAATATTTTTTGTTATTGTGATTTGGGGGATTAAATCAAAATTAATACCTCAGAGAAATATTCAACAATTTTTGTGTTTCTGGTTGATTTTTTTTTAATTATTAATTTAAACATTTAATGTAAGATATTTTATGTGGCATCGCTGTTGCTGTGAATTTCTGCCACATTTTATATTGCCTACTAAAAACAATAGGAGTCAAATTCTAGATTTCCTTTTTTAGGAGTTTGAAGAATAGACTGTCTTGCTTCAGAATTTGAAGATATGGTATAGATTATATTTCCAAACCTGCACAGTTTGATATTATATGTTCAAGAAGGTTCTGCAGCTTGCCCACACAATCTGTTAGTGACATAGCCAGGTATCCAATCCAGGCTCTCCTATTTTTAATTTAATATGTATCTCTATTGTTTTCTCATAAAGGCATTAACATCACCTCCTGTTCAGTGTCATATGTATCTAATGCAAAGCGCTCCAGAATTACTACATTAGATTAGGTATTAGACAAAAGAGTCAAATCAAAGTTGAGAGTGAGGACGGACTTTTACAAAATATCAAATACAAAAAAAATTACTAAGCAAATAGACAATATATAAAGATTGAGCTTTTGCTTTGTGGGGGACACAAATTCAAGAGTGTTGTGTGGTGAATACTAATTTTCCTACTTGGTAAAACATTTATTTTATCACTTTTTTTTTTTTGTAATCCTCTGAGAGCAATGAGGGGTTAGAAATGAAGGTATGTGAATGAATGAGATGCATGAGGCAGGTGAGTTGGAGTCTGGAATTCGTGTACCTGAGACCCAAAGGAATCAGATGGAGCAGGTAAGGAAAGAGAATTCTTCTTGCCCAGAGCTGAGGTTCAGGGATGTCAGAAAGCAGAAGGTAGGAAGAAGCCAAGGAGGAGAAGTAGGCTGGGGCCAGCCGGCCTGTGATGGCTGGTGTTGCTGGACATACACAAGTTGCTACCCAGAGGCTGTGGCACGATTGTGTGCCTGCCTACAGGTTCAGCTCCCTGGAGGATTGCTCTTCTCTGAAACGGAATGAAGAGGGATGCAGAAAAGAGGAGGGTAAGAGAGCTCAGCCTGTCTCCAGGGCCGAGAGCAGGTACTTCACCTGGAGAGTCGGCTTGAGCCTGTCTTCTTAAAGATCCTCCAAAACCCTTGAATCTCCTTTCCCATCTCTCACTGTCTCAGAGTACTGTGGACAGAGAGGGGGGAGACCTATATGGAGCACAAATGACAGGAGGTCCTAGTGTGACAAGCACTCATGGCTTAATGTCCCACCTATACACGTCGTGAACCCCTGTTTTTGAGGAAGGATGATGGCTCTCATTCTTTTGTTCCCAAGTGACAACATTTGCAACCTGACTCCTTAGGAAATGAGAAACGGCTTTTTCTCATCTTTGGCGGGAAATGATAAGAAAGATAGGGCATCCCAGATATGGGCAGCAGTCAGAGGGCAGGGGGAGAGGAGGTTCGGAAAGGTGTGATGCATAGGGAAGCGGATTGGGCAGGAGGGAATTGTATGCAGATGGACACCTCTGTGTAGAATAAGAGGAAGGTGAAAGGCCAGAAAATGGGAACTGGCAGCGCAGCAATATTTGTTGGGGAATCTTTTTTGTTTTAATGAAGTTTCATTTCATTTACGGCAAAAAATTCCAAGCACCAGGCTCTGTTCCAGAGTACAGATATCAACTTCCGAAATTCTTAGTTATTAGTGATATTGGCATGTTTCTTAAATCATTTTCTTTTCTTTTTTTTTTTTTTTTTTGAGTTGGAGTCTCACTCTGTCACCCAGACTGGAGTGCAGTGGCCGCTCCCGGCCACCGCAGCCTCCACCCACTGGGCTCGAGCAATCCTTCCGCCTCAGCCTTCGAGTAGCCGGAACTACAGGCGCGCGCTATCACGCCCGGCTGATTTTTTTGATTTATTGTAGAGATGAGGTCTCGCTGCCCAGGTGGGTCTCGAACCTGCGGGCTCAGGCAATCCACTCACCTCAGCCTCCCAATGGCGCGGGATTACAGGCTGAGCCACCAAGCCCGGCTTCTTAAATCATTTTCATCCACCTATGCATTCATTTATTCATTCTCTAATTTGTTCATTTACTTAATCAACAAGATTAAATACGTAGTTACAGCCGGGCTCGGTGGCTCAGCCTGTAATCCCACATCTTTGGGAGGCTGAGGTGAGTGGATTGCCTGAGCCCGCGGGTTCGAGACCCGCCTGGGCAACTTGGTGAGACCTCATCTCTACAATAAATAAAAAGTCAGCCGGGCGTGGTAGCCCACACCAGTAGTTCCAGCTACTCAGAAGGCTGAGGCGGAAGGATCGCCGGACCCCAGCAGGTTGAGGCTGTGGTGGCTGGGAGCGGCCACTGAACTCCAGTCTGGGCGACAGAGTGAGACTCCAACTCAAAAAAACCCCAAAAAACAAAAACGTAATTGCTGGATGACTTACCCCCAGTGTATGGATTTTCAAACACCTTGCTCCAAAGATTTGACTTAATAATAAATTTTTATTGTCTATCATCATTATCATTACAGGTGACATTTAAGGAGAACTTACTATATGCCACAAACTAGGCTAAGAATATAACATAAACTATCTCATTTAATCCAGTCAATAATTCTAAAAGTGAGTGTTATTATTATTTAGAGGCAAAGTCTCACTCTGTGGCTCTGGCTGCAGTGCAGTGGTACAATCATAGCTCACTGCAGTCTCAACTTCCTGAGCTCAAGAGAGCCTTATGCCTCTGGCTTCTGAGTAGCTAGGACTACTATGTGTGCCACTATGCCTGGCTAACTTATTATTATTATTTTTTTTTTGTAGAGATGAGTTCTTGCTATGTTGTCCAGGATAGCTTGAACTCCCAGCCTCAAGCGATCCTCCAACCACAGCCTCCCAAAGTGCTGAGATTAAAGGCCTGAGCCATTGCACCCAGCCGAATATCATTATTCTTATTTATCACATGAGAAAATTACAGCCAAGTCAAAGTTGAATTCAGATTTTTTTCTTCTCCTGAATCCAAACCCTGTTTTCTTTTCTTTATGTCAGGCTGCTGCTCTCAGAATAGGCATTGTTTTCTGCAACTTCATCTCTCCCAAGTATTGAGATTTTATTTGTTATATCTGCCACCATTAATAACAATATTTTTTTTAAAAATAAGCCAATATGTGATGACAGTTGAAAAGTAAACATGGTAATTAGGCAACATCAAAATGAAGTTAATTGTTGCCTTGATGACTAGGGTGGTTTATGTACAAGAGTTGAGACAGTGAAAAGTGTCATTTTGGAAGGCAGTAGGCCTCCCACGCCACGCCTGCCGTACCACAGGCAGTGTTCATCCTGTTAGTGGATTGCTGGAAATTGATCAAGTCCTGGTGCCACACAAATCGTTTTCACCCAGTGCTGCTTTTCCCACAAGGCTTTCTCTTCTATTATTTTATGATATCCCTATAGCTTCCCTTTGAGGCAGGTATGTGAGACCCCAAGTTGTAGGTGCTTGGTTTTATACCCCAGAGTCTTTTACCGGCTGCATCAGCAGCCAGATTCCTGATTTCCAGGACAACTCCTAGACTGCCTTTGTACACACTTTATCTATCAGGAACTTCCAGACCTTCTCAGGAATCAAATGCCAAGACTACTGTTCCAACAGGATACTAGCCCTAAACAGCCCTTTAAAAATAATCCTAATAATTGGATATCTGTTAAAATTCATCCAAATTATGCTGCTAACAGCGTCTCCTCCAGGATTAAATTTTATACTATTCCAACTCACCTTCTAATCATGAGTGGCTAGATTAGATCCTGTTTATTTCTACCTGGGCTCCCTTGATTTGAGACTGTTTTTTTTTTGCTGAACTATATTATATTGAATCTGAACACACAAAGAAGGGGCCTGAGTCAGTACTTGTCCTGCTTCATGGGTTCATTCTTTTTGTTCTAGTGGTTTTTAAAAACGTGTGTCTAGTTCCAATCAGGGCTAGTTTTCCCAACTGTGATTTGAGTGTATAACCTCTGCAGTCAGGCCAGCAAAATTGTGAAATCCCCAATGCCTCTCTGGACCTGAAAGAGTCAACCACTTGGGAGAAACAGTAGCTAGGTAGAAAGAGGGTGGATTTGCATAATTCTTTTTCTAAGTGTAGAGTGTTCATTTTTAACTTACGTTGGCTTTGTTTTGTCGCCAAATCCCTTTTCAGAAAAGAATGCATCCCGTGATGTTTTTTTCCCCCATCCTGGTCCATAACAGCAGATACTTCAGATGTATGTTTGTTTGTCCAAACAGATGAGAAATCATCTCAGCTATCTCCCATCAAAATAAAACTTTCTGTACTAGGCAGTTGCTCACATTTTCCAATTTGACTTCTATATGGAACTATAGCTGTGGATGGTAATGAGTTTGCCATGGCAATTTCAAGCTATCTGTACGATAAAATCCTATTCTATCCATGCATAATTATCAAGGTTATTAATGAGGAATTGAATTAGTAGAAAAACAGTAGACTGAGTCACTGTGATTTGTTTGATGTAAGTTAATAATCATATATAATATAGCATTTGCAGTTTCCCTGTGCTCCGAAAGAGAAGCCATGATGGCAAAGAGCATTGTGCTCAAATCTACACTAATGAAGTAACATTTGGAGCTCTGCAGGGGATGAAAAGGAAATGTATTGTTATTGTGAGTGCCAGAGTATTGTCCTCTACCATTTTAGGGTGTATTGAAATGCATAACTAATAATTGTATTTGCATTTATAAAAGAAAGCACCAACCAAGTCCAAGCCCCTTTGAAAAGGCAAGGCTTGGGGGGAAGGGAGGTGTGAAAATCATAAAGCTGGTTGTCTTGAAACAACAGTTCATTAGGGAGGGAGACTGTTTTTTTGTTTTGTTTTGTTTTTTCCTCTCTGTTCAGCAGGTTCAAATCCATAATAAGACAGATTGGAATCTAAGCAACTTGAGATTGATAGGTTAAATTGTTTACACAAAACTGCTTTGAAGGAAAGGATCTACTTTTCAAGGCATGGCCTCTAAATTCCTGTTGGGACATTCTTAGAATTTCACCCACACCTTACAAGGCCAACTGGATGGGTTTTGAAAAAGAGTTGGATTTGCCTCAGTTACCTTTAAATTTATATCAGCTTGCTTTTTTGAAGTGACTGTTTTAGAAGGGAAGTAGGCAGACCCAGCGGAGCAGAAAAGATATTCTTGCAGAATGTTACCAGCTGAAGACAGACCAAGGGATTCTGAAACTGAAATAGGTTGAGGAGGCCTCCAAGACCTTAGTAAAGCACGAGTGTCGTAGCTTAGGCTGTGGTAGCAAAAGGTCATATACTGACTTAGACAACAGACATTTATGTTTTCACCGTTCTGGAGGCTGAAAAGTCCAAGATCAAGGTTCTGGCTAATTCAGTTCCTTGTGAGGGCTATTTTCCTGACTTCCTTCTCAGTGAGTTCATGTGGCTTTGTGCTTTTGTGCAGGCATGGTGAGAAAGAGAAAGAAAAGTGAGAGAGTAGGGAGAGAGAAAGGAAAGAGGAGGGAGAGAGGGCAAGAGAGAATGAGAGCATGCTGATTGGTATTTCTTATAAGGCCACTAATCCCATCATGGGTCCCCACCCACGTCTAACGTCCCAAAGGCCTCATGTCCTAACTATCACATCAAGGGTTAGGGCTTCAACATATGAATGTTGAAAACATTCCACAGCAACAAATAAACCCACTTGCCAGTGCCAAGAGGGAGGTTGACCATGTGTTTTAATTTCAGTCTAATCCATTCCAATTTATTCCAACCCATTTAATTTCATTCCACCCCAGGTTCAAAAAATGCCTCCCTGATTCCCACCTGCGCACCTGCATATCATTTTCTTTTACTCCCTCTTTCTTCTTCTGTGTACATTCTTTCCCTATTCCTGATTACTTTTGTGACCAAGAGCAGTTCCTTTATTTGCTTTCTTCCTGGTTTCCCTCCCTCTTTCTAATTCCAACTCCCCAAGAAAGAAATGGGAAAGCTTTATCCTAACTCTGTTTCTTCCTTTCTGTAAGGCCTGAGTGAAGGCCCTTGAACTCTAAGTAGCAGTGTTCTTGACAGTCAAGGAGGATAACAATGGTAATATTTAAAAGAGCAGAACAGTTGTATGTACTGCACAGAGTGCCTCAGAACCAGGATGTAGGAGCTTGAGAAATGGTACCAGGCATTACAACAATAAATGAGACATGAGGTTCTTGTCCTGATGATCTTGGTCCAGTGTGGGAAGCAACCCTGAGAGAGGATGAGGCTTTTGGGTCAACCCTTGTGGCGTGAAGTCAGCCCATGTGAGGTTAAACCTTGATTCTGTCCTATGCTTTCATAACCAGGAAATGACTTAAGCTCTCTAAGCCTCCATTTCTCATCTATAAAATAAGATGGTGATGCTTATATTTATAGCCACCTGATAGAGTTATAAGGGAGAGGAATAAATGAGATATGTATGTGAAATGCTTGGCTTGTAGATATTCTCACAAATTTTAGCTAATATTATTATTATTATTTTTCATCTGTTATATGGTGATAGTTTTTGAGTCTTTCTCATGCCTAACTCACCAGTCTGGATATGGAGGATACAAAGATTAATAACAATCGCTGCCCTTGTGGAATGTACAGTGTCACAGGTGAGACAGGCATTAATCAAAGATCAGACAATATATTAACTATGGTAATGACTGTGAAGCAAGATTCCGGGTGCTGTGGGAGTGAAGGGAACAAACACTCAGATTTGGGCCGGCAGTCTGTGAGCCAGAGCTCCTGAGATGAACTCTGTGCATCTCAGGAGCCCCCTATTATGCCAGCAATCAGAAGAAAAGCAGGACAGAAAGACCAAGAAGGATGTGTTTCTTTCTGATGTTGCTGGCCAGACTTGAGAATTCATTACAAACAGCAAAAATGAAAACAGAATGAAACAGAATAGATCAGAAGTATCTAGGTAATGCAGAGCCGGTGTTGCTTTCAAGCATAAGAAACTTGTGTTTTCCCAGGAAAAACTGTATTGTGAGAGCAAATAGTAAGAGGTGGGTCTTGGTTATGCCCTAATATTAAACAGCTTACACGACCACGGTTCACTCCCAAGGTGTTAAAAATCAATGCTAATGATGGAACACTTCATGTGGCAGTTATTTTAGAAAATCCCTAATCAAAACAAATGCAAGGGGCGAAGTGTGCTCAGTGCCAGAGTTTTGTGTGCTCCTTAGAAAGATGATCTATTCCCTGGAGAGAAAGGAAAGGATCAGAAATGATAACCACTTTTTAAATACATCAGCTTGCTCATGTGTCGGGTTGTGGTGTATTTTTTTTTTATCAGCTTTTCAGCCAAAGCTTCATTTGATTTGTGCAGGGAGGTGTATAATAGGAGGAGGCCAGTGAGCTGATTTTTATAGAGTCCGTTTGTAGCTTAAACAAAGATGGGGGATTTGGAGGATAAAAGCAGCCTGAAATATAGTAGATTATGCAGCTTTATTTTTCAAAGATTTGTTAATTCCCCTCCTCCCTCTCCTGCTCTCTGGCTGAGCTAGTGTGTTTTGTATTTTTTTTTCTTTACACTTGCAATTCAAAGAGAAAAATCTAAGTTCTAAATGTGAATTTCCGACTGAATTTCACGTGGCCCAGCTGTTACCGTGGCCGATCCTCTGTAAGCAAATGTGTGTTACCCTTAAATAGTGTAGCCTTATGATAAATAATAGGATAAATAAAGGCTGAACTTACAAAGCCTCTTTTAATATGACAAGCTTAATTCACAGCATGAGCAGAAAGGGCTGGAGGGTTTGTGTTTTTGTTTTTAACGTGAAAGATGATGAAGTTTGCTTTGAAATCTGGAATAATCTGAAACACAATTAAGAACAAGGGAAGCACTCGAGTTTTCTGTGAGGCAAAGATTTGCCTTTTCTGTGTAATTCAGGAGCTTGTCATCCATATTTTCAGGATCTGGCTGGTAATGACATAGACCATCTTTCATGCATTAGCAGACCATAGATCCATACCCAAGTCCTTCCAATAAAAAAGGGATCTCATTTGATTTTTAAATGTGGCTTTAATTTCTTGACGGGGTTTAGCACTTTATTTGCATGCAAGCTGCCAGGGCAAAAAGTCCTGTGGAGCCTCATTTTAGAACTCCTTTATTTCTCATTTTTACTTTTTAGTAAGCTTATTACTTGCTTTTTTAAAAGCTATTTACCAAATATTTATGGTGCTCTTATATCACACAGTCTTGGCCGTGCCCATTGAGGGATACAAAGATATACGTGATGTGGTCCTGCCTTCAAAAAGAGGATACTCTAAGTAATCCGTGAAGCCTGACATTCCAGAATATTTTTATGTTGCAGGCAACTGGAAATAATATTCATGTAAAAAATAGATGCAGTATATTAACAATTGGACCATATGTTAATAAAGCTTACATTATAAATATGATCACTGACTATGTCTGCAATTAAGGTATTTATAAAAATGAGTAGTTTGTCCGTTCTTGCTTTGTTTGGGGGGACTTAGACATATTTGGAGTTAATATTAATGCTTTGCCTGATACCTGATACTGTCCTCTCCTGTTTAATACTCTACCTAATTCTCTTTCTCTCTGTCTCTCAACTCTGATATAATGAAATGCAGTTTCTGAGTAAGTTGACATCTATAAGCCTCTTGAGGGTTTGATACATCTTCTTGTTGCTTGAAGGATTTATCTTTTCTTAACCCTGAAGTTTTCTAGTCAAGCAATTTTTATTGTTTATCCCCTCTTTTCCATCTTTTACCCTGCTTTATTTTCCCCCCTCTTCCCACACTCTGTCTGCCCTGTTTCATCTTCTTATTCTTCAAGCATATCATTCTTATGTGCAGAATTAAGGAACAAGTACAACCTGCAGAAGTCCCTAGAGCACTCAGTTTCCCCAGGGTAAATCTCAGCTCAACTCTCCAACAGGATGTGGTAAGATGGGCACTAGAATGAAAGTCAGAAGACCTTGACTCTGCCTGTCAATGGCTGTTCCTACGGCCTTGAGAATGTAAACCTTCCTGAGCTTCAGTTTATCTGCCTGTAAAACTTGGGCTAGATAGCAACCAGTGTTCCTTCCCACATTAACATTTGATTCTTATATATCCACCATTTATTGGGATAGGATCTGCTTCCACTTTACAAAAGCAAGACGAATGAAAAATGAAGACTTAACCAAACCTTGGAAACCAGGGGTTTTAATTAGGACATGAAGAGTGGGATGCTGGATAAAAAATAGCTTGAGGGAACAATAAGAAAATAAACACTCGTTATTGAGAGGGCAAAACAAATATTTCAGAGGTGGTTGTAAAGTATCTCTCTTTAGAAGCAAAATGTTAACTCTTGTGCATGAGGAATAATTCAGGTCACAGGAGAAAAAAAGGAAAGCAAGGAATGCCTCAGAAAGGGGTTCTGAGATACATCTCAACTGCATTTCCCATGCCCTGGTCTTCCCAGTTACTGGAGGTGGGCATGGCATGCACCTGGACCTGTATGTGGGCTCTGTGGGCAGAAACAACCTCTGGTCTTGCTCTAAATCACCCCTAGCACACCAACTTTTTTGTTTGGAAACTGCTGAGGTAGTTTCTTTCTTTCTGCAGACTAGAACTTCCCCTGCTCTTCCCCAGGGGACAACAGCCTGTTAACACTCCCTTTTTTGGGTTTCATCTTCTGATGTCCTGAGATTTGACATTCTCTCTGGGTCAACGAATCAGGAATCTGTGCCCATGGCAGCATCTCCCAAATTTACTGGTTCTGATTCTAAGTTACCCCAAGGGGAAACTGATCCCCCTCATTTGTCTTTTAAAGGCATTTCATCAATTTGTTAATCTGTGCAGTTATTTATGAAATAACTTACCATCAAGCCACCTTAATTATGCCATTTTTCTAAAGCAACCCGACCCATGCTAGTGTGAATATTGTTTTAAAAAAAATCATACACACACACTTATAACATACAAATGTAATTTATACATTCCAGATTTCCTACTGTTAGTGCCTATTTAAAGCTTTTGAAAGAGACCCAGTCTTTTCTGGAAAATGTGCGAAAATAGATTTGGGACTGTTTTGTCATCTGCTGAATATTTTTCTCTTTCTCAGCTTTAATTCTGACCAATATTCAAAGGCCCCCTAAACAGCCATCAAACACATGCTATCAGTAATGATTCTGTTTGCTTGTAAAGGGCCACAGCCGGGTCCTCCCTCTGTGTTAAATTTTTCCTTGTAGATAATAGTTTGTGATTCAGCTAAGAGGGTTTAAACAGCTTTTCATTGTCATCACTCTACTTAATGCAGATGAACATTTTCTGGCTGCTGCATAGTTGGCCAATGGTGGACTCCAAACACTCATTTGGATTTGAAGAAATTCAAGAAACTTGATTCTTATGTTACAGGGTTTTTTCCCCCTCTCTCTTTCATACTTCTTGCCTCCTATTATTTTGCATGTATTAAAATATAAATGTATTTATCGAGCACCTGCCTGAACCTGGTGCATGCATAAATACCATTACATTTCATCTTCACCGTAACTCTCTAAGTTTGGATTTGTTGTTGGCATTCTCCAGGGAAGGACCCCAAATGCAGAGAGATTAGATCATTTCTCCTAGGCCATACAGCAGGTGAGGTGTGGAGCTGAATGCAGACGCAGGTTTTTTTACTCTAAACTCAGTATTTGCCTAACTAAGCCACATACATTACTAGTAGCATGTGAAATGTTTTTAGGTGGTAACTGAATGAAGAGATTTAATAGGCACTTATTTTAGTACCTATTATGACATTCCTATTTTCCTATTTAAAATAGAATTATAATTAATTTTAAAATAAAAGTTTGTAAGAAATATATTTGAAGAAAAATATTAAGTAATTCAGTGGTTATGTGATATATACACAAACGCATGAAAATTGTATATATTACATGTATGTAGATATATATGTAGACAGATATTTTATATACGTGTGTGTGTGTGTGTGTGTGTGTGTGTGTGTGTGTGTGTGTGTATGCGTGCGCACAATAAATGAAAACCAAGTAAAGGCTGTGTATTTAGAGCTTGCTCTAACAAAGGAGTCAGCCACTGTCACTTGCTTCTTGGCAGAGACTCCAAGGAAGGCAGAGGAGTGGGAAAACTTCATAGTGGAGAAAAGCGGAGGCTTCAGGTGTGCCCTAATACAGGCTGTCGATATGTGGACTCTGCAGGTGACTAACTGAAGCAGGCATGTTGTGTGACTGGTTAGGACTGCATGTTTGGCATTCTGAAATTGGTTCCAAGGAGAAAGTAGAGACAAAAATGAGGGAGGCTATCAGTTTTTAATTAAGGCCAAATTTGGACTGATTGTTACCGAAGTTATTGTTTAGTTTTCCAGATTACCACTAGATAGCGATCTGACTTCCTGCAAGTGTGACTTATAGCAGGTGGCTTCCTGGGTTGTTTATTATAAATAAGGGGCTGGTTTCCTGGGCAGGCTGCTGCAGGTGTGGGGCATTTTAATATGTGTTCTATCCATTGTTCATTGATATATTCAGTCTCTCTCTCTCTCTCTCTCTCTCTCTCGCTCATTCTCTGTATGTATGTATATACATATACGCACACAGGTATATAAATATATACCAATGACTTAGCATGACCAATAACTCAAGTGCATGCCAGAGAACAGGTAGTGTTAGCCTTCATATAATTATCCAAGGGCACTGTGCTGCACCTTTTATGTGTGCACAAGTGGTTGCAAAAGAGAGAACAGAACAAATCCATATTAAGATTGGAGTTTCTAGTTTCTGAAGCAGGGAAAACAAACCTGACTTTTCCTGTATCTACCAATGACGTGGTGTCACCATTTGCAAATCATCTTATATCTCTGAGCTTCCCTTCCTATGCCTCTAAAATAATTGCAATACCTGTCAGTTAATTAAATGGCCAGAATAGTGTATACAAGCACTAAGGAGTATATACAAGCACTAAGCACTAAGTGTTCTAAGTGCTCACCCTCCTCTTGGGAAAGCTTCTCTATGAATTATTTAATTATTCATTTATTTAACATATATTGAGTCTCCATTAAATGGTAATGTTTGCATAGGGTATGGAATCAGATTTGGACACAATCACTTCTCATTGAAATTTAGTTTGCTAACCAGTGGGATGTGGATGGAGTTCCTGAAAAGTATTGGCATTGCTCAGAAGGTACAGTCTATAAACTTGGTTCTGAGAGGAGAATTTTGCATGGGATTCGAACCTGATGCTATAAATTTGCCATGACTCAGTCAAGGGTAAATTGAAATGAGAAGAGGGAGAAGCTTCTGAGTTTGGTGCTGGTTTCATTCACTCAACAAGTGTGTTTCTGCTTAGCAGACCCCAGTCCTGGAGGCATAGATGAAAGCAACAGGATTCATGACTTTGATGAGTGCAGAGAGAGGCAAATGTTCAATAACACAGTCATCTAGTTGTCAACACTATGATGACCTCCCCTCTACCCAGGTGCTCATGAATTCTTCCAAATCCAATACACCCATATTACTCATTCTCCCTTGTGTTGGAATGTGTATACCCAAATATCACAGCAAAGACATATGCTTCATAGTCCATTGGTAGTTTCTTCACACACACCAAAAAAAAAAAAAAAAAGCCACAGTATGGACTTTAGGTTATTAAACTATTGTTTCACATTTAAATTTATTGTTATCATAGAAAATCTCTTTAAAAGTATTTTCAATATTTGTATAATAAAAAGCTTTTTCTGTTCACTCATTTATCTATGTATTTTTTGATTGACTGCAATGTACAAGACACTCTTCTAGGCATTGAGCGGTAGATAAATAGATGAAAGATTCTAACTTTATGGCATTGTCGTTTGAAAAGAAGTGAGATGGGCTCTATCCAAATATCCTTGTCCTATTTCAGGAGGTAGAAAGTGCCATGGACAAGAAGAAGTGGCAGAAGCATGAGGGATCTGGGAGTTGGGGATGTTGCTTCTTACTATGTATAGTCAGTGAAGGACTCTTTCTTTCATGAGCATTTTAGCAGAGATCTAAGGAAAGTTTAGAAATGAATCATGTGGACCTGCATGAAAGGCAGTGCAGAAAAAGGACAGAAAACTCAAGGTTCCGTGGGTAGAATTTTCTTGGCATGATGAGAAACAGCAAGAAAGTTCATGCGACTTCAGTGGCAGGAGATAATGTGGTTAAAGCTGAGAGAAGACAGTTTGAAGAGTAGGATAAGGTAAGTGCATGGGTGGCAGGGAAAGGAAGTGCTATGGTTTGGATGTGTCTCCCAAAGTTCATGTGCTGGAAACTTAATCAATCCCCAGGGAAGCAGTGTTGAGAGAAAGGGGCATTTGAGAGGCGATTAAGTCATGGGAGCTCCATTTTCACAAATGGACTGATGTTGTTGGGAGTGGGTTAGTTATCATGGGAGTGACTTTGTTATAAAAATGAGCTCTCCTGCACATGCTTTTGTCGTCCCTCTCACCCTTTCCCCCTCCTCCATGAGATGACTCTCACCAGATACTGATGCCATACTCTTGAACTTCTCAACCTCCGGACTCATGAGTCAAATTAACTTTCTTTCTTCACCAATTACTAAGGGTGGTGTTTCATTATAGCAACAGAAAATGGAGTAAGATGGGGGCTAGGTTTTTCTAATGCCTTACTCTTAAACATTCTTTTCTCTCAAATTTCATCACATTCTGAAAGTGTCTTACCTCCTGGGCAACTTCTTTGCTATTAAATACAATACAGATGCTCCTTGACTCATAAAGAGGTTATATACAGGTGTAAGTAAAAATGCACTTTGAACTTACAAAATTTTTACTTACAATGGGTTTATCAAGACACAGCTTCATTGTAAGTCAAGGAATATACTGAATGCATATTGCTTTCAGTAAAATTGAAAATTTTATAGTAAAATTGAAAAATTGAAAAATTATAAGGATACCTTCCTAACTCAAGGACCACCTGTACTTATGAACAGATATAGTATTTATTGAGCACCTATCATGCTACAGCTTCTGACTCACACAAAAATGAACAAGTCATGATCTTAAACTAGAAAAGTTAGCAATGAAGTAGGTAAGAAGAACAAGGTAAAGATAGTGTGGTGAGTGTCAAAACCAGCATTTATTTTATTTAGATTGGAAAATTTACTTTCATTTAGAAAGTAAATTAGAGAGAGAAAGAGACATACACACACACACACACATACACACACACACAGAGAGAGAGAGAGAGAGAGAGAGAGAGAGATTCACCTCCCAAGGTAGGGAAGAGACCAAAGCCAGGAAACATGGCGATAGCCATAGGTCAAAGAGCACATGGTGGCCTTACCAGAGTCTTGTAAGGCAATGGCCAAAACCAGTATTTAACCACTAATCGTTTCACTTACAATGTTCTTCTGTATATGCCTGAGTGTAGAGGAAATGACAGTTGATATGCATCTTGAAGGATGGATATTTCTTTAGACGGGATTTCCTTCTGAGGTTAGCCCTTGAAATGTTTCTAAATAATAGGTATTTTGCTATATTCAGTACACAGCCATCTAGTTGTCAACTCTAAGATAATGTCCCCCTACTTCACAGAATATAGGTGCTAAAGGACCCTGAGAGGACATCTACTTCATCTCTCACATTTTATAGCTAAGAGACAGTATAGCATGGTGGTTAAGAGTGTGGGTTGGAATCTTATGTAATCCTGTTGTATGACCCTACCTTGGGCAAGTTACTTTCTATGCCTTAGTTTTGTCATCAGTAAAGTAGGCTTACTAATAGTACTTAGTTTGTAAGGTTGTTAGGAGGATTGTATTAATTGAAATGCAAATGTGTTTTAAGAAAAGTGGTCAAGATGTACGGAAAAAAATCTTTTTTTTTTTGAGTTAGAGTCTCACTCTGTCGCCCAGACTGGAGTGCAGTGGCACGCTCCCAGCCACCGCAGCCTTGACTTTCCAAGTAGCTGGAATTACAGGTGCGCACTACCACATCTGGCTAGGAAGAAAGCTTTCATCAAGTAGTAGCTGCTGCTATGATAAGGACACTGAAGACCAGAGAAGTTCTGTCATTTGACTGCCAGCTCATAGGTGATTATTGACAGGGTTGGATCTAGAGCCCAGATACAGCAGTCTTTTCTGGACACAGACTTTCATTCTGTATTAAACTAGTTTAAGGTATTTTAACTTTTTTATTTAAACAAAGCAAAAATTAGTTGAAACTTTTTTTAAAACTTTTCTGAGCCGTGGGCTGCAGCTTAGGACATAAATGCAGCTGATTCATAAATGCAGCTGATTCATTCCAGTTCCCTAAAATTCTTGGAAGCTACTCACAAGCATCACTGTCCTTTCACTCACTTTTGGCTTTAGTTTATCTAGAAACTGACTGGCCTGTGGCCCAATCCTATTGACAGAGCAGCTGGGTAGTTTCAGGAGCCTTTCACTGTTGGTAGGATTGGTGTGAGCTTCTTTTATGAAGCACAGAACTTTTCATCTGTTAACATGGTAATTATCTTCACAATTTAGGTTTACTAATTCATGTACTATTGAAACATTTGTGTGTAATAAGGTTGCTTTTTTCTGCCTCAGATTTTTTGTTGGAGGACCTGAACTTTAGAGAGTCTATAAGAAATTTTTTGAAATAAATTGATGCTAATTCTTATTGACTGTTTAAGAATTCTGAAAAAAATTAACTTGGAGATTAAAAGAGAAAGAGAGGCCAGAATTCTATCTAGGAAGTGGATACTCTTTTAGCCAGGAACTTTTCGGTTGATTATGGAGAAAGTGGAGCACAGAATTTAAAGGTCAAAGATAAAATATGCTGGCCCGTATGAGCTGTTTTGGATTATCTGTCCATTGCTTCAATTATTAGTATATAATTCAGAATTGACTTTAATTTGAGTTTTTTTGTTATTATGCCTATACATAGATCTTTATGGTAACTCTTATGGGAGGCTATAAAATAAAAGATAAGGTTCATTGATTTTTTCTAATTTTACAAAAATTCCAAGCATACACATACTTAGTCATTTAAGGACAATTTTATCAGCAGTTGAAAAATATGTAAATTGCTGGAGGACATAGTTTTGGAATAAGGGAGTTTAGGGTTTGTCAGTTTCAGCTAACATCCAACGCTAAATTTTCTCTCTAACTTTCCTGTCAAGTGACTTGAACTTGGGCTTGTATTCCTCGACAGATGGAAAGCTTTCCATCTCTTGGATTAGCCCAGACTATCTTTAAACTGCTTTTGTGCTTAGAAAATTCTTCCTTGTATTGAGAAGAATCTCATTTCTTTTTATCTTATACCCATCAAATAAGATAGTGATTTTAAAGATCTTGGTGTTTGAACATAGTAATTTCTTAATAAGTGTTCATTAATATTAGCGTTATTACTATTGTCTTAGAAATAGAAGAAAATTAGTGTTACATAAATATAGGAACATCCCTATTATTTATTCTTGGTGTTTATGGTTAAAGCTTCTTAATTAAGTTAATGGGGATCTGACAAAGCCAAGACCCAATGACTTAAGTAAGTTGAGTATTGATGGTTTTCATGATGCTCGTAGATCAGAACTGGCTTCTGTCTCTGGACACAGAGATTTGTGCTTGAATCCAGGTGTATAAGGCAAGGTTCAACCAGAGAAACAGAACCAGATATATATTAAGAGAATTATTAGAAGAAACTGGCTTATGTAATTGTGGAGGCTGGCTTGGCAATCTGAAAATTATAGGGCAAGTCCATGGGGACAAGCAGGTTAGAACTCTCTGGTATTAGCTGACACTGCAGTCTACAGGTTAAATTTCTTCTTCTTCAGGCAAGAAGCCTCTGCTCTGCTCTTTAGATTTTTCAACTGATTGAATCAGTACTGCAAACCCTCCACCCTCAAATGATGTAGAATAATCTTCCTTATTTAAAGTCACCTGATGAGGCACTTTAATCACATTGCAAAATACTTTTCAACAATATCCAGATTAGTGTTTGATTGAATTACTGGAGATTAGAACCTTGCCAGTTAACATATAAAACTGACCATCACAAAAAGCTCCACAATAAAATACAACCATAAATGAGCTATTAAACACCTCTGGGGTTAAGAGGGATTATAATAGTTTAAGTTTAATGAATTACAAGAAGATAGATATTTAAGTTGACATTTGGCTATGCTTAAAATAATCTCTAAAATCTGTATCTGGTTGGTTTCTGCTTCAAGTTGTTTAGTGTCATTGAATTTAGTGTCTTCATCTGTAAAACTAGGAGAATAATATCTACCCTATAGCGTTGGTATGAGTCCAGACATTGTTGTAAATGCGTTACTTGGATTACCTTGTTTAAGAGTTACAAGTGTTATTCTCACTAATGTTAATAATTACAAATACAAATAAAATAAGTTCAGTGGAGAAAATTTAGCTAAAACCTCCATGAACCAGGAATGAGACAGCTGGGATTCTAGGACATTTTAGCGTCTTCAAAGGGATCAGTGAGAAGGACAATAGAGGAAGAGGAATATTTGTAAGTGATTTTTGATGTTATAGAAGACCTTCTCAAAGCAAGGTCAAAGGAATGGTTGTTTTCTGTGGAATGCACATCCTGGAAATAAAATTATTTTGACTGGCTTTGCTAATCTTGTGAATATGTCTATCAAGCTAATGAGCTCTCTGTGACTCTTTGTAAATACTTTACAACCAAAGAACATGACTCCCTTTGGTTTGATCGTGTTTTCTGCTGGATTATTGTAATCTTCTCTAAAGGCATAATCCACAACTTGAAGCTAAAAAAGTCATCACGTAAGAATTGATTCAAACTTTTGAATCATATTTATGGCAAGAAGAAAAATAGTATGGAAAACCAAGCAATTCTAAGGGTTATTTAGCAAAGATTGCCCACTGTGTGTGAAACAGTTTTTTGTTCGTTTTTTTCTTCTGTATTTGATCACAACCTTTCATGATACAGGTTACTCCTTTCTTACATATCTACTTATTTTGAGGTTCATTTGTACAATTTGCTTCAATATATAAACATTAGATTCTGGAAATGTGTAAAACAGGGCATAGCAGTTTAATCTCTGTAAAATGTCACTGGGAGCCATTATTTTGTTAAACTCTGCTATTTCCAAGTGGCTCTTTAAGTTATAACTAGCATGTTTCCTGGCTTTGACCCCCTCCGCAACCTTGGAGAGGTGAATCTCCTTTCTCTTCTCTTTCTCTAATTTACTTTCTAAATAAACTATATTTTTCAATCTAAAAAATAAATGTCACTGGAGTCAAGTACAAGTGGTCCACAGATATTCTTTCAAGGGCAATAAATACAAGTTTGTTATCTATTGCTGCAGCATTTTCAAAAGAACATTCTGGGGAGTATTATTTTCATGGGATGTCAACAGAGAAAAAGGCCGCCCATGATCAGGTAAGATTGGGAAAGACTGGTATCCATAAATTAAACTAGATTATTTTATACAATACTCTACATAGCTATTATATTTGAAGATTTGTCATGGCTTTCTAAGATAGAGAGAAAATACTCAGTGATTCTTAAATTATTGACCATGACTTCCCTCCCTGATATTTGGAAATTTTCTCAAAAAATGATGATCTTCAGGACATACTTTGAAAAGTGATAGAGCAGTACTTAGGTCAATGGCTACACAAGCATAGATTGACTGCCTCAATTCACAGATCACATTTTTGTCCATGTGGCTTATTTCTAAAGATAGTGGCAAAAGTTGTCAGAATAAGACTTACTTTAAAACCATTAAAAACTCAGACTCCTCCTTGTCTTGAAAAATTCTTTTAAACTATTTTCATTTTTCTCTTTAATTGCATTAGAGTCAACATATTCAATGGATTGAAGAATATATTATATATACATACAAACTTGACTGTAAAATTATATATTACATATATAATTATAATTTTTCCCTTCTAGATCCACAATTCCTTGAGGATAGAACTCAAGTCTTATTTGCCTCTATTTCCCCAGCAGCTGCTATAATACCCAGCCCCCAGTAGAAGCTGAATAAATTATTCTTTGGTGGGTCAATGAATATGCAAGACTATATATGCTCCACCCCCCCCCACCAATAAGGCTCAATCTTATGCATTTTTAACTTACGTGGGTATCTTTTATTAATTTCCCTCTGGGTTCCACATTTTGAAAGATTTTTGTCTACCAAACTGTATTTATTACATAGCAATTAACTTGTATTCCCATTGTTTTCCACTGAAAGATACAGCTTCTGATTGCAGGAGATAAGCACAGCTATCACACTGAGTTTCTAAAATTCCTGCCTAAAGCAAAGAAACTTGATATTCGAGTTAACCTTGGCAGCCATGTTTTGGGGAAAATGATGTGTTTAAGGAGATTGGAGTCTGGGAGGCCACCATTACCACTTTCAGGAATACTTAAAGGGCACAAATGCATAGGAAGAGTCACTGACATGACAATTTGGGCAAAATATGAAGTAACATAATCAATCCAGCTAAGAGGGGTGTTTATCAAATAGAGATCTGTGTACAGTGAAACATAATAATAAATGAATGTAAAATGGTACTATGGATTCATTGTTCACTTGCTGGTTTGCGGCTAGCTAAATGCCAGTGCACTGAGAAGAGTTTTTGATATGATTATTAAGATTCTTAAAGTATGAGTTTTAATCATAGTTTGGGATCATTTTTCCTCCTCTGGGAAAACTTCCCAGCCAGTGTAAGCAAGTCAATGAATAATGACTCAATAGCAGCTATTTTCATTACCCACGACTTCTCTGGAATGCATCTAATGTGCAGGAAGAGGGTATCATGGGGGGACAAAATCTGTTTTGTATTCAGGGTAAGAATCCAGTTTTCTGCAGCTAATACCCAATTAACGAGGCCTGCTTTTTCTGATTTGCACAATAACTAGAGCTAGCTATTGGTTTTTTTTTTCTTCTTCTGCAGAATCATCTTCTGTTCACCTATTTCTAGTTCCTGTAGAAAGGAAGCAGGGAGGGGAAAAAGTGAGCTAAATCTAGTCCCCATCATCACCATTATTGTCATTATTATTTGCCATCAGCTGTGGCAAAATGTGAAGAAACTAAAGTTACTAACTATGGATTGATCTTAGCCTTAGATTTCCCCCTTTTCCATGCTAACCCTAACTATCCATTACCTTGAGGAACTGAGAACATCTAATATATAAAATTCTTTTTAAAATGTTATCTGCACCATTATTTATTAAATTTTCTTCAAATTAATTTTAAATTAAATGTCTTTTTACGTTTAGCCTCATTTTAAACTACCATGTCCATGAAATCATGGTTTTCTATTGGTTTTTTATTTTAATAGAATAATGTGCATTAAAATAAACACACAAATAATAAAATTTGGTATAAACATTTATCTTTACCTATACTAAGTTATTGTATGTACCATAATCCCATGAGTATCATATTTTGTAAAGTCCTATTTCATAGGGTAGGGATGGGAGGATTCAATTCATGTTCTGAGAAACTCTAGAGTTTGAGGTGAGATGGGGAGAGATCCTTTAAGAAGAGACCAAGAGGCTTTGGGTCATCTTCAAACTAGTTTTTCTTAGTTTGTAACTTGGGGTTTCATATAAGATTTCCTTTGAGAACAAAAGAGTTCAAATGTAAACCCCCAAATTCTAGAATGAAAAAAACCACTGAGGTTTGGTGATGAAAGTTTATTTTAGTCCCTAAGGTTTTATATACTAAAACATTGCTAGTTCTGGTGTCAAAGATCCCACATTTTTAAAATAGCTTCTACATCATAGCCTGGCATTCAGAGCCTTCTACCAATCTCTTTCTCCAGGCTTAAAATACACGTTACCCTAAACAAACTCTCTACTTCAGCCTAAATATTCTATTTACTATCCCATGAATGTGGGAATTTAGTCTAATCTTTATTCATTGGATAATTTTCTCATCTACACTCTTCCAGCTCTTTGAAGCCACTATCCCTGGGTTTGCTCAAAGTCCACTCTAGCTCGGAAGCAAGAACCGTTGTCGCAGGACACTTACTGTGCATTGACTGGGTCTCTTCCTTCTTATTTTTTTAGGAAAAGGACACAAAAAATTCTTTCTGATTGCTAACTATTACTTTCAAGGAGGTTCATACTAAGATCTGTATGAACCTTTCTCAAAAAGATAAACTTTGCAATACTTCCAATAAATGAAGCATGTGATTTATAAGAAGTTACAGAGAGAAGTCTGTGTTCAGATATTAGGTCTGCTTGCTATTGAATGCTACTGATAAAGAACGAGAGGGACTCAGCCATCAACTCTGTCTTAAATGAACTAAGGATCTTATGACTGAAAATTACTCCTCACACTCATCCTTCCCAGAAGGGGTTAATTTAAAAGGTCGATTTCAGCACCCCATACCCACTTCCAGATCTACACATGCCTCTTGACAGACTTCTTATTACGATTTGGACATCAGTGATTGCCCTACCCACCAAAAAAATTAAGTTTGAGGAATGCCTCCTAATATTAGAGAGTAAGAGAGAGAGTATGGGCAAGTGAAAACTCCACCTGCAGATACCTGAAACCCATAGGGTGATATGTGAAAGTCATGTAAATTTTTGTTTCTGATCTTGTTTTATTTATAGGAGAGAACATGGATAAGAGAATAACTCTCAGCCTGGTCTCGTATCTCTGATTCTTAGTATCTTGAATTTTCCTTATTGCTAGTTTTAATCAAAAACTAAATTAGGCCTAGCTTAGAAAAGATCTACTGCTGATCTTGTCCAGGACCTGTTAGAATACTGTTGACATCTATATCTCAGTGACCAGTACAGAACCGGAAGCATTTCAGGCATTTATTCATTAAGCAAATGTATTGAGCACTTACTGTGAGGTGTGTGAATGAATGGATGAATGAATGAATGAATGAATGAAATCTGAAAGTAGCAATAATCTGCATACAGATGGTACTTTGTGTGCTCATATCCATATGGGAAGTAGTTTGGAATCCTTGTTTGAGTGTGTATGCTAGAGGCGTTCTACCTCCTGGCTTAACATCTGGGTAATGTGGGCCAGTTAGTCAACCTCTCAGTTTCTTCATTAATAAAATGTGTACAATACACACTTTTACCGTATAGGGTTATTGAGTGAATTACACACGAAGGACTTAGAAACAAGCTGGCCATGTGCTAAATTTCACGTTAGCTGTTTGTTAGCAAGTTGATTGTGTTCCCCCCAAAAGATAGGCTAAAGTCCTAATATGGAAGACCTGTGACCTTATTTGGTTCTTTGCAGATGTAATTCAATTTAAGAACTCAAGATGAGATTATCTGGATTTAAGGTGGCCCCTAAATGCAATAATTGATGTCCCTATAAGGGAAAGAAGAGGGAGCTTTGAGACACAGTGGGGAAGGCCACAGGAGAGACTGAGGCAGAGATTGGGGTGATGTGTCAATAATCCCCAGAACACCAAGGATTACCAGCAACCAGAAACTATGAGAAAGGCATGGAACAGATTCTCTCTCAGAGTTTCCAGAAGAAACTAATCCAGCTGGAATCTTGATTTTTGTCCTCTACAACTATGAGAGAGTAAATTTCTGTTGTCCTAAGTCACCCAGTCTATGATATGTCACAGCAAACACAGGACATTAATACACTATTCTAACTACATAAGGAGTTATGCTTTTTATTATTATTTTGCCTTCTCAACAGCACCTAGCAGAATTCCCAATTAATATGCTGGGCTGTTTCACAGACTCAAAAAGAAAAGAATTTTGAAGCTCGAAGAAACCTTGGGATCCATCTACTCCACTATTCTCATTTTCTGCGCAGAGAGGTGAGAGAGTTTGTCAAACACAGTGAGTTGAAGTAGAAAAGAAGGCCTCCCAGGAGTCATATGAGGCCTCTATCCCCAGTAGAGAGATGTGACTATCCCAAGCTACTGAGGGCCGCTGAGCAAGCTTCCTCACATCCAGCTGCTTGAGGTAGGCCAGTGCGTACTGCTCACCTGTTCATTTCTTGCACAAGTAAATTTCTTGCTCAGGAAGCACAGCAGACGTGTACTGATACCTTCTGGTGTCATCTTCAAGGAAAAATAGTCCCCTCCTTTTAGGAAAGATAGAAGAAAAACCAGTTTCTCAGGGCAAACTTCTTAGCACAAAACTACTAGATGACTTTGTGGTTCCTGCCCAGAAAAAGTAGACATTCCACTGGTGACTTTGCTGTGGTTATTTCTGGCAACTTGTCAAAAGGAAGTTGTTAATTGCCTTACGTTTCTTCTCACGAAAGAACCAGGTAAGTGAACCCAGCCCTATCTGCTCTTAATTTCTCTCTGGCTATTGTCCTTGACTTATCATTGGTCTCAGAAAGAAATAATCCATCTATCAACAGATATCCATACAGAAGCTGACTGCAAAGCTGGTGTCAATTTGCTCTGGCAGAGTCTACTGCTAGAAAAGAAGCAATGAGAATGTTCTCTCTCCTGGGTGGATCAACATAGGCTATAAGAATGCCAGGGAGCAGAGAATTGTCAAGCATTAGAACAATTTCCAGGGCATCCTATGAAACCCATCCCTCTTCTTGTCCTATCAGCTTCGCAAATGACTTTGCCAATTACACTTACTGTGTAACTTTCAGAAAATTTCGTAGCAGAGTTTTTGCATATGTAAAATATACATAACAATTGTCTCAACCTAATAAAGCTTTTATGAAAATTGATCTGTGTTAGGTACATAACAGTCTCTGATACATTATTATGTATGCATTATTATGTATTGCTCATGTAAGATTAGCAATCTTCACTGTCCTTGCTTTTAATCCTAGAATCCTCCTTGCCACCCACTCTCAGATTCTTTTGGTTCCCAAGTTCTGCTGATGCTAGTTTTTATTTTTGAGTCCCATCACTTCCTTTCATTCCTTGACTGTTTTTTAAAAAACAAACAAACAACAAAAAAAGCTTTACTGTTTATTTTATGTATGGCACAAAACTCACCAATTGAATTTAAGTCTATAATTCAGAGGGGTTTTTTAGAGTAATTACCGAATGGTGTAAACAGCACCACAATTCAGTTTTAGAACACTTCTATCACCCCAGTAAGACCCATAGTGCCCATTTGCACATGCTTCATTCTTACTTCCAGCCCCAGGCAACCACCAATATATGTCCTGTCTCTATGGATTTGCGTTTTCCTGGACATTTTCTATAAGTGGAATCATACTGTGTATCTGGCTTCTTTTATTTAGCTAATCTATTTGAGGTTTATCCATGTTGTAGCATGTATTAGTACTGCAATTCTTTCTGCCGCCAAATAGTGTTTCACTGTGTGGATACACCACAATTTGTTTATTCGTTCACAAGTTATAGACCTTTGGGTTATTTTCACTTTTTGGCAATCCTAAACAATGTTACTATGCATATCCATAGACAAGTCTTTGTATAGATGTATGTTTTTATTTTTCTTGAAGAGATATTTAAAAGTAGAATTATTGGATCATATGGTAGTTTTGTGTTTAACATTTTGAGAAACTGTCAAAGTGTTTTCCAAGCAGCAGAACCATTTTACATTCCCACCAGCAATATATGAGGGTTCCCATTTCTCCACAGTCACTCCAACACTTGTGATTATCTTTTTGATTATAGCCATCCTAATGGTGTAAAGTGGTATCGCATTGTGGTTTTGATTTGCACTTCCCTAGTGATTAATGATGTTGAGCATTTTTTGTGTGCTTTTGGCCATTCACATAGCTTCACTGGAGAAATATGTACTCAATCTTCTGCTGATTCTTAAATTGGGTTATTTGTCTTTTCATTGTTGAGTTGTAAGCGTTCTTTATACATTTTTGGATAAAAGTCTCTTGAATATATGACTTTAGAGTATTTTCTCTAAGTCTGTTGGTTGTCTTTTCATTTTTTTAAGGATGTCTTTTGAAGCACAAAAGTTTTTAATTTTGATGAAGTGCAAGTTATTAAATTTTTTCTCTTATGGACTATGCTTTTGGTGTTATATCTAAAAAATATTTTCCTAACCCAAGATCTATGTTATCTTCTAAGTGTTTTATTGTTTTATTTATAGATTTATAATCAATTTTTTTTAGTTCATTATTATTTTTAGTATAAGAGAAGGGTTCAGATTTATTTTTTTGTATGTGGATAGCCAGTTATCCTAGCACCGTTTGTTAAAAAGATTATTCTTTTCCTATTGACTTGTCTTGACACTTTTGTTTAAAATCAGTTGATTGTAAATGGAAAGGTTTGCTTCTGTGCTCTCAATTCTATCCCATTGATCTATATGTCTATCCTTATGTTGGAACCAAACTGCCTTTGATATTGTTGCTTTGTAGTAATTTTTGAAATCAGGTCCTTATCTGGTCTTCTGGATTACTAGGCCATCGTCCTAATTGTCCCCTGCCTCCACTTTTTGCTTTTTGCAGTCCATTCTCTACACGGCATCCAGGGATATCTTGTTAAAATTCAGATCTGAGCCGGGCTTGGTGGCTCAGCCTGTAATCCCGCACCTTTGGGAGGCTGAGGTGAGCGGATTGCCTGAGCCCGGGAGTTCGAGACCCGCCTGGGCAGCGAGACCTCATCTCTACAATAAATCAAAAAATTAGCCGGGCGTGGTAGTGCATGTCTGTAATTCTGGCTACTTGGAAGGCTGAGGCGGAAGGATCACCGGAGCCCAGCAGGTCGAGGCTGCGGTGGCCGGGAGCGGCCACTGCACTCCAGTCTGGGCGACTGAGTGAGACTCCAACTCAAAAAAAACAAAAATTCAGATCTGGCTTGTCATCCTTGTGTCGATCCTTTCATTTGCCCTAGCCTTAATTAAAAACTCAAAGCTTTACCTTAGCAATCTTGCCCCTATCTACCTGTTCATCCACACTTCTTTTCACCTTTATTGATTTCTTCATTCATTCCAACAGGACTGGGCTATTCAAGGTGCCCCATGGTGCCATATCCTGTGCTACCTTAGCGCACCAGAGCCCAACATGCTGGTCTGAAGCCAACCTCAGTGCCTGGCAGAAAGCAGATGTTTGTAGCATAAAGTTGAACAAACCTCATTGCCTAGACACCATATTTTCCTTAAACAAACAAACAAACAAACAAACAAAATGGGTTAACTCCTGCCAGAAGTTTCTTTTTTTCCAGAGCAAATCCTCCCATTACCAAACATTTTAGGTGCCCTGAAAGAAACATTTACCATATTACATGATAATGATAGGTTTATATAGTTCTCTATTGTCTTAGATTGTAAGAGCTTCAGCATTGGTCTTCTTGATGCCTGGTACTTACTAGCATTGTTGAATGAATGGATAGATGTAGGTATGCTTTGGAATTTTAGAAAGTACCAAGGCTACCTAATAAGATTTGTGTCATCTAGATCTGTTGCTGATTGCAATACAATTGTTCTCTGCAATAGGCAATAAGGGAAGACCAGTTGTCTTCTTTTGTTACTTCCTTGAACCCTTCACTCCCCACCCTCAGCTTTGCACCTTTCCCTGTTGATGCAACATATTATTGGAATATGACTCTGGGGCAATAAACAGTGGACTAGAGATGAGAAGAGTGGAAAAAATAAGCAAGGACAACTGTTGGCATAAAGATGAAGCTCATTCTGAATATTGTTTAGGAATGGGTTGCTGAGTCTTATGCCCCTATGCAAGTCAAATTCATATCCTCGAAGACACTTTTTTTCTTCTTTTCTTTAATAAAATCTTTCTGTTGATTACTAGGAGGTGGCTTCCTTTGGTTGTTTCAACTTTTGGAGTCTATTTTATTCCATCTCAATAGCTATTATTTATCTTTTATTCCACCATCTGAGGTCCTGCCCACAAGTAAATAACTCCAGAGTCCTCAGAAACCTTTATTCTCCACAAACTCTCAGTAGTTTTCACATCATTATGTTACTGATGAGGCCAACTCCAGGAAAAAGGATTTGACTGTCAGATGCCAGAATCTGAATAAAACTACTAAACTTTTTAAAACTGTCAGTTGATTTTACTGTCAAATGAGGTATTCTTTTTTTTTTTTTGAGTTGGAGTCTCACTCAGTCGCCCGCTCCCGGCCACTGCAGCCTCGACCTGGTGGGCTCCGGCGATCCTTCCGCCTCAGCCTTCCAAGTAGCCGGAATTACAGGCATGCACTACCATGCCCGGCTGATTTTTTGATTTATTGTAGAGATGAGGTCTCGCTGCCCAGGCGGGTCTTGAACCCGCGGGCTCAGGCAATCCACTCACCTCAGCCTCCCAAAGGCGCGGGATTACAGGCTGAGCCACCGAGCCCGGCTAAATGAAGTATTCTTTTAGTGTTTTTCAGACTGTATGCATTCATGGCCATCCTGTATTTTCTCACGCCAGTAGAGAACATGTGGAGAACAAGTTACCTAACCCCACTCGGCTGTTTTCAGCTTACTTGGCTGGTTTGGGAGCGTTTTGAGTTTTATTTATAAAGGCAGAAATATTTCTTCCCATCCCATCACTTTTTGTTTTAAACTAACTCCCTCTCTTTCTCTCTCTCTCTCTCTCTATATATATATATATATATGTATATACACATATATATATATATGTTTTGTATGTATATATACATACAAAACATATTGTGCACTATATGTGGCAAATTTGGCATTATGTATGCCAAAGGATTTAAGCTACAAGTTATTGGGATTTTAAAAGAGGCTTATGGCTCCTAATCTCAAATGATTTCTTTTGCTTTCTCCTTAATATGCCTACATAGATCATAGTCACAAAGCCAAGTATCTCCATGGGCATATTGATGTGTGAAATTGACCAGATAGCAACTTGGTGAACTGGAGAGTTCATGCCCCATGTAAAGGAGTCAGCCCCCCAAAGCTCCAGATGATATTCCTACTGGCATTATTCTCACTTATATGATTTCTAGATCCTCTGATATTTTAAGATAAGGTGAAAGCTGAAATTTGTTTGTTGTAAAATACTTTATGTTAATTTTTTTATTTTGGCCCCAAATCCAAAATTTAGAAAAACAATGTTTGGATAAAATAAAACAATTCTGCAGACCATCAGTTGATGAATTCTTGTACAAAAGGTGCTTACCACACAAATGTACTGTGAGTCAAAAGTTTATTTTGTCTCATTTGCTTAATATTGCCCATGAATATAAATTGAGAACCTTTTAGTGATGAGTGCTAGATAATATGTTCTTAGTTCTAGGCAAGACAGAGCTTATATGTTCATGGAAACGATAGTCTAAGTCAGGTGTTTGGAACTGGAAGCCCGTTGGTGATAGTCAGTTGGTTTCTAAATGAGAAGTTGCATTTCCCGTTGGGCCTTGAGGCAGACTTGTGAGCCTTTCTCTGCATGTTATGCCATACCCTGTGGATAATTTTTGTGTGGTCACTGTTTCTACTCAAACATTGTGCACCACACGTGAATATGTCATGATTCGTAAAATTACTCATTAATTGAACACATATTTACTCAATTTATTCCAAAAATATCTATTGGGCAACTATTCTGAACTAGACACTGGGCACAAAGAAAGGAGAGTTTGGTGATGAACAGAATGGATGGCTTCCATAGCACGAAAAACCCCCACACAGGCCTGACACTGAGCATATGGCTCGGAGGCGAGCTGCCCATTGACTCCAAACCTCCAGCTAGGGAGCAAAGAAGGGCTGGACAGCTCTGGCCTCCAGCATTAGAGCGCCAGGGTGGGAGGAGGTGGCTTGCAGAGCATGCACCTAAAAAATGAGGAGCACATTATTGTTGTCACCTTTTCCCTTTCAATGAAAGCCAAAGTGTTGCCCGCTCCAGGAGAAAAGCAGGTGTGAGGATAGTGTAGCTCCAACAGAGAGAGCACAGGAAGCTTGAAGAGGAACAAAAGGGACAAGGAGGGACTGTTCTTATAGGTCCCCCATGCTGTCCCTAACATGTTTATTTCCTTTATTGCAATTATTTGTCTCTACCTTGTCCCAAGAGTGTATCCCCAACCCCAGGGCTAGAGTCTGGTCTGTAAATGTTGACTGACGAAGGAGGAGTCTCTTTGGGACCATATTTGCCCACAAGTGGGCTATGAGGGGGAAAAAAGAAGAGGACGTGTCTGTGGGATGCAGAGTATGTAGACAGGAGGAATTGGTGTCCTGCATGGGAATGAGTAGATGGAAAGCAGGTCCTGGAATGGGCTGACCATTTTTGAACTTTGGGGTGTGTGTGTGTGTGTGTGTGTGTGTGTGTGTGTGTGTCTGTTTCAATAATTTTTGTTGTTGTTGTTTTTAAATTGTTTTTAGAGACAGCATCTCACTCTCTTGCCCAGGCTAGCCTCAAACAGTCTTCCTGCCTCAGGTCCCTGAGAAGCTGGGATTATAGACACATGCGCCACTACACCCTGCTAGGTGGACCGTTTTATACGAGTGTCTTTTTTTCCCCAAAGGTGTAAGTTAAGGATTCCTGTGGTGAGCTTCTCAGTGAGAAATGAATTACCACCAATAAGGCACGGTTAAAAGAATGGAATTTCCAAATTAGATAAAACTCACTTTGTTAAGAACAAATGTTACCAGAGCCATCCAAGGTCACCGTGTGTCAGTTTGAACACTGGAAATGGCTCATTTGAGGTGTGCACGCAAATCTTTCCCTTTCTGCATTATCTAAGTTTGCATGTAGAGCTCCTTGCTTCCCAGCTGTGAGCCGTGTGGGCCTCTGTAAAAGGTCAGTGTATAATGATACAACATCTTTTGTGATGACATTTTTCACGATGTATTTTTTCTGCCCAAGATTTCTGAAAATCAATCACCCAGTTTTTAAGCATTTCTTTTTTGAGCTGAGGCTGAGCAGCTGGATGTTGGAAATTGCCATCAAACCATTCACCCATTCCTAACCTTTAAATGTTTGGGGAGGAAAAGAGAAAAAAAAAAGACCGGTGTAAAATAATTTAGTAACCCAAGGAATTCATTTAGTTTAATTTATGCTAATCATGGTGTATTGGTGTACTGGCAGATAGAAATAAAGCCAGTGAAGAAGATTGCATTGAATAAACTGCAACAATTAACCCTCAAAATTGTCACGTGAAATGATTTTAGCTTGCTACTGAAAATAACAGCCCTAACCAATTGTCTTAACTAGTGATGATTAAAAAGCTGGTTAAATTCCAGGATTTATTTTATATTCCTCCCACGTCCATTTGGTCATTTTGTATAATATTTTAATTATAGGGATTTTTCTTCCTCTAAAAGGTTAGAGCACAAAATTGGAATTATATTTCATTATTATGCTTGATTATTTGCCAAAATGTATATAGTAGTTTTGTTATATGTTGCAAGTGTTACAGTGAGGTTGTCAGTGGCATAAGTACCCAAAACATTGTCTTTTGGGTTGGGAGATAATTCATGAATTATCAGGTATAATTTCATCAGTTTACTAGGCTTCCATATGCAGCTTCTGTCCCCAAATTAAGTACTTACAATGGGATTATTATTAATTTTATTAGGAAGGGCAAATTGAAATTGTGAATATTCTTTCTAAAAATATTGCAGACTTTGCCTTACCGTGAATTGTTTGCCAAAGTAAAATTAACCATTTTACTGGAGGATATTGAAGCTACAGAATTATGGTCAGTGAAGGTAGAACAAACCCTGTGTCATACACTATACTCAGAGATAGTGACCTACTTCCTAACTGAGGGATCTCTGTCACCCTATCTGTCATGAAGTATCTGGAGAAAGTTGCAGTAGTTGTTATTTTATTATTCTCAATATTGTTATTTACTCAACTATCTCCTGCTCATCATTTCTGCCAGGTCTGAGTTCGATACTCTTTATTTTATGTCCCCAGAGGAACAACTCTCTTTATATTGATCCAAACATTGAACACGGAACTTCAGACATCTCTGGAATTGTAACTGCCACAGTAGCATAAATGACTTACGACCAAGAGCCACGATCCTGCTCTCCACATGTGTTAGTTCCTTTGGGCAGCTGTAACAAAATACCATAGACTGGGTGGCTTATAAACAACAGAAATTTAATTTTATATATTCTGGGTTCTGAGAAGACTGAGACCAAGATGCTGGCAGATGAGATGTCTAAAGAGGGCTCTCTTCCTGGCTTTGCAAATGGCTTCTTTCTTGCTGTGTACTTTCATGGCTAAAGGGGTAAGGGAGTTCTCCCAGGCTCTTTTTATAAGAGCACTAGTCTCATTCATGAGGGCTCCACCCTCATGACCTAATCACTTCCTAAAAGTCCTACCTCCTGATATTGAGACCTTTAAGTTTAGGATTTCAATGTGTGAATTGGGGGGTGGGAATGGGGGGCATAAACAGTCAGTCCATTGCACCGTATCTCAAGGACCTAACATGGAGCTTAGAACAAAACACAATCAAAAGGCTTGTTGAGTAAATCAAAGAATATAGAAATTCAGAATTATTCTTACCAGGCTTGTTGGCCCCTTAGCTATCAAAAGAAACAGTAAATATTTTTTTCTAACATTTAAAAGTAGCCTCTGCGCTATAGTCCACAAGATTTGCCTGTTTATTTTGTTCACGTAAATAAATGAATTATACAGTTACTGGAAAAAGTGAAAGGTAATCTCATATTCATTTTGTGGATATCGTTCTTAAAATAAGATTGCTTATATCTCTTAAACTCATATCTGATTGGAGAGGACTAGACTAACTTAAGAAACTCACGATAGACTTATAAACTGTTAAATCTTACTCACTCTAAACTGTCCTAGAAAGTGCAGAAACAGCAGTGGAGTGGAAAGACCCTGACCCTGGTTATGCAGTTATTTAATGACATTAAAGTCATTCAAAGGACAATATAATTTGTAATAAGGGTTAGTTATCACAAACTGATAGCTATTGGGACATTGCTCAACTATTTTCCCAATATTTCTGCATAACACCAAAATTAGTAGCTTAGAACAGCAAACATTTGTTTTTATTATTTTTTGTGTTGGGCACTATTGTAGGCTAGCCCGTATTAAGCTTCAGATTGGCTGGGCTTGCTTCAAGCCATAGGTTAAGTTTCCTGCTTTTAATTCTCCTTGAACAGTAGCTTTATGTTATGTAGCTCTCACAACGAAATGCCAGAGGGGACAGAGAGAATGGAACCTCACTAAACCACCTCAGACCTCAGTTCAGAACAGGCACCTCATCACTTCTGCCCACTTTCCATTGCCCAAAGGATGTCACATAGTGACGCCCAATTTCAATGGGTGGGAAAATATGCCCTGCCCATTCTAACAGGAGATAGGCTAAGTCACAGGGCACAGATATATAATTCTAATGCACGCAAAGCTTGGAGAAGTGTGGACACTGACTCAATGTACTATGGTGAGGTAGGAAGAGCACCCATCTGTTTTGAGTCTTAAAATAACTTTGTAAATAATGCATGATGGCATCTATGTAAATCATAAAAGCATATATAACGTTCTTTCATAATTAATAACAGAAATCATCTTATACCTATTATTGAGGTGGAAAACTTGAGCAACTTAAACATTAGACTATAGGAAGTTAAAATTTCCTCTTAAACCAATGATCCTCATGCACTAAAAAAAAAAAAAAAAAAAGAAGCCCGTGGCTTTCACAGAAAGGGAAGTTAAGGATCATCTATGAGTTTTAAGTTTTAAGTCTCTGTCCTTGTCCTCCCTGCAGAAAGCCCACCAGGCAAGCATCATTTTCTACTAGTAACTTATCAGACACTTTATTAATCTGACTACATCATTGATCTTGAGAATAGACATTAAACCGGCAATCCAGTCTACCATTTGTAAATTTTTCCTTGCTTTGAACTTTAGCCAGGATCTTTAACTACAAATCATTCAAGTTATGTAACTAGATATGTACAAAGAGGAGGTAAGGATATGAGTGAAAAAGTGAATAGAGATTTATGTGGTTTGCTTTTGATTTTATTATCTACTCCCAACTAAGGCAGAAAACTTGTAGACAGTATATACCCTGACGACATCAAAAAATAATAATTAACAACAATATTAGTAGTTAAACCCTCCTTTCTAATAATAAAAACAATAATAACATAGCTATCTGGATTGGTTATTATTTTTGGTTGTAAGAGAAAGAAAATAACTCTGATTATTTTGAACAAAAGAGCATCTAATGGAAGAATAAATGGAACTTTAAAATAGATAAGAAAAAGAAAACAAGTCTTAGAAAGGGACAAGGGGTTTTACAGGTCTGGAGGCCAAAGGAAACAGACATCAATATGATGATCTTATATGGGAAGAAACTTTCTTAGGTGTCATTGCTAGAAAGAATGAATACCAATTTTTTTCAGTCTTGTTGACTCCGCTCAGGATTCAGATTCCAGAGAAGTATCGGCTCGGTTTAGCTGGTGTCACTTGGCTAAGCAAAAGAGGACCACTCAATTAACAGTCTCACTAGATAGATCCAATTGAAAGAAGTCCTTTTCTAAAGGAAATAAGGATACTGTTAGAGAAATAGGTCCTAGGTAAATGCGAAACAACAAACATCCCTTATACTAACATAGAAAAACCCTTACTAAATTTTGCACACTGCACATAAATGATATCTAATTTTCAAACAGTCCGTGTAGTTGGTGACACGATTCTTTACACGCAAATGAGTCACAATAACAATAGCAATGAAAATGCAAACACTATATTGGCCATCACTAAATGCCAAGCTTTTCATTAGTGATCTACTTTGCATGTAGAAAAAATTAACTTCAGAAAAGTTAAATAAGTTGCCACTCAATTAGCAAAAAGCATTGTCCAACTAACTTGAAGTTCTGCTGATGATAAGAGTGGTTAAAAAACTTGCCCAAGGCCACACAGCCAACCAGTGGTAGAGCAGCTGTCTTATTCTAAAACCCTTTTCTTCTGTCCAGCTGCCCTTTGCCCATCAGATGATGAGTGGATGTGAAAGTGGTCATGACTATGACTTTTCTGACATACCTATAAACCACTAGCATCTTCTCCTAGTAAGCTCTCTATCCACCCCACACATTATATCCATTCCCCAGCATCTTTGCATAGTTTCTTTAACCTGGAACATTCTGCCCCAGCTTCTCCCATGACTATCTGTTCAGCTTTCATGACTCTGCTTAAATATTAGTTCCCCCTTCAGAAGAAATAACTGGTTTTCCAGTTTCATAAAACTACCTTCCTCTTTACTCCTTTATCATCCTGTGAGAGCCCTTATCATTTTCTAGAATCAGCTTGCTTATGTTGCCATTTCTCTCTCCATGTTGACTTGTCCAACATTTATTTCTCCATTGCTTAGAACAGGGCTTGGTACATAGAGAATGCTGAATAAATTGAGGTTGATTGTGAACAGAAATACACAGTAAGGACAACTAGCCCAGACTCCGAGACCAGGAATGGCTTTCTAGAGCATCCACGTTTAAACTTAGCCATTCAAAATGAGTAGAGGAGGGGAGGGGATGGGCGAGAGTTTTCCATACAGGGGAACTGTTTACATGGAACATGGATGAGGGGAGGGAGAGTACGTCAGACACTCAAGGGATGGGGGAAACCCAATATGGCAGAGTGGGAGGGATAGGGCTGGAAGTTCATCAAGGGAGGTTCATGAGCGGCACCTGAGTCATGGTGAGGACTGACATTCCAGCCGTTTTTCCAGTCTTTCTATCTGGGCATGCTGCTGTGCCAGTGCTGATGCGATGGGCCTCACTTGTCAGTTCTCATGCAGACCAAGAAGATGCACAGACCTTGGCACGCATTGTGTTCATATCCCCTGAATGAAGTAAATAAAAAGAAAATGTTCTGCATCACAGGCCTGCAGGGAAGGAGCACTTGGACGAGGACTATAAAGTCCAACACAGCCTGAAACACAGGAACGGCTCCTTTTGCCTTCATTTCGTTCCCCCCTTACCTACCTCTTGAAGTTAACCTTGGAAGAAAAAGTATGTCAAGTCAGAGGGACAGGCAGAATCCTCAGTGCTGGCTTTTGAAATAATGCATGTTCAGATGATTCAGACAGGTGTGCCTGTCAGGGGAGGGTAGGGGTGATGGGAGCATGCAGGGCACGAAGCTTGGACTTTTCATTTCATGGATCCTTCTTAGAAAACGTATTGGTAAATGAAGAGAGATCTTTCCAAGTTCATGCAAAGTGTTGGCACTTGAATATCTCAAACCAAATGGGAATAAAATATCTATAACTCAAAGAATTGGACGTTTCAGATCTTTTCTCCTTTTGATTTTTTTTTCCCAGCAGCCCTTCAAGGACTTCTTTTCTCCTGAAGGAACTTTGGTCTGTTTCATTTTCTTTTTTGGGCCCCATCTCATCTCTAGGTTTCTAGAATTTCAAGAATTATAGAACTTTTGAGCTGTAAATTCTTCCTTTTATAAGACAGGGACAAGGTACTGAAATAGGAAGGTCATTAATAATAATAGCGATATTGATACCAATAGTAATAGTAATGGTAACAGCCAGCTTATGTGGGTGTTCACTCTGTGCCAGGCAATGTTCTAGTCATTATATACATAAACATTAATATATATCCATAAATACACATATTTGTGCATATTGTCTTCTTGAATTCTAAAATAAACTCTACTCTTACTATATCTCACCTTACAAAAGAGGAAAACAAGACACAGAAAGGTCAGGTAAAAATACTGCTCGGCAAAACGTGATTGCTAGAACAGGACTAGCTCCCAGCCAGCCTGCATACCACAAGCTGTGCACTTAGCCCACAGGCTGTAGCTGCCCCCAGGAAATTAATCAGACCTGATACAACTTTTTGCTTTGCTTCTTATTAGCTGTGTGACTTCCAGAGGACTACTTAACTCCTCTTTATTTCAATTTCCTCATCTGCAAAGCAGGGGCAGCAGTGGGGGTTATGATCACGGTGTTCTTGATGCCATGTGTGTTAAGCACCTAGCCTGGTGCCTAGCACAGAGTAGAAATTCACTCTAAGACGGCTATCATTATCGTTTTATCATTATCCGTTTTGATAAGGAAGCCACTACAAGGGTGAGGCATGACCTATCCAAAGTTGCTCGGTTGCCAGGCAGGTATTAGGCACTCGATCCACTCTACTTTTTGCATTCCATTTTGTTTCACTTCTGTGAGTAAGAGGGTGTTGAGGCTGATCAATATACTAAGACTATGATCATCAACTACAAGGTTAGCTATTGAGTGTTGGGGCTTTGTTGTGGAGGTTGAGGCAACCCATTAAGAATTCTTGTAGAGTTAGAATGACTCTTGAGAAAAATTTATTTCATCCTTTGCTTGTCAGATAATCTGAGAGGTAAGTGGCATTTTAGGAAACATTATATTCCCTGCCTTGGTTTAAATTCCATCTTGGCCACTTCCTGGCAATGTAACCTTGGGTCATAATTTAACCCTTCTCTGCTTCACACTCATCAGCAATAAGATGGAGATAATCAAAATTCCTCCCTCATGGGACTTCTTTGAATAATAAATGAGTTAATATATGTAAAACACACTCCACGCAAAATGAGAGCTGTTTATATTAGTATTGTTCAGTGTAGGCTGTAATTTGCTCACTCATTTTACCTTTGCTTTCCTTAGCTGATGAGAACATTTATTCTGATCTATTCAGGAGGGGGCTTTAACTTTTTTTATGAAGTCATTACCTAAATTGTTTTTGTATTCAAACTGGTCCAGGAGATGTCACCAGTCATCACTTTTACTCACAGTCCAATGAGACTTCGTTTTTTACCTCAAGGCATACTGCTTAGTATATTTACAAGGGGACACTAATCAAAGGATCCCATGGCCTTCTCACCACACAATCTGTCTTCTCTCTGGTATAGCTTGTCTTGCTCTAATTCATGTTCAACTTTTTAGGTATAATGTGATTACATATGAACAATATAAAATACATAGGATTTTTTAAAAAACTGTTGGAAGTTTCCAATGGGAAAGCAAGTGGTAATTATTTCTCAAATCAGAATGTGTTTAAGTGTAAGTGAAATAGGAGATTGAATTTTTTTTTTCTAAGATGTTTAGAATCTCTTTGGATAAAGATGTCTTCTTACATGCCAGTCAAGTGTATCTAACGTACAATATTACAAAAATGACTTGCGTTTTGTGGATGCCTTAAGAGTTACCTTTGAAGAGTTTGGAATTTCCAAATGGAAAATTAGAAATTGATCATTCATTAGGGTTGTCAAATAAAATACAGGGCACCCATGCAATATTGGAGACATATTTACACTAATAATTATTACAGACTGAGTATCCCTAATCTGAAAATTGAAACTGCTCCCAAATCCAGATTTTTTTTTTAGTGTCAATGTGATGCTCCAAGGAAATGAGCATTTCAGATTCCAGATTTTCAGATTAGGGATTCTGTATAATGTAAATATTCCAAAATCTTTTTTTAAACGGAAATCTAAATACTTCTGGTCTCAAGAATCTTGGATTAGGGACACTTAACCTGTAGTCATTGTTTATGTGAAGTTGAAATTTACCTGGATGTTCTGCATTTTTACTTGCTAAATCTGGCAACCCTACTATCCATGCCTTCTAAGTGGATGCAGTATCAGCCATATTGGGAGCAGAGTGCATCATGGGAATTCTTTCCTCTCTAGGGCACTTCTCTGTTCTCCTTTCAAAGAGTAGAGAACTAAGCAAGGAAAGCTTGAAGTTTTCCTTTGAGCTATAGGTGATCATTTTAAGCTATAAATCTATCTTTGGCCTTTTCTTCCTTGTTTCTTTTCTCTATAGTTATTATTTTTGAAGGTTGGAGTTATTGCCTTATTTCTCTCACAATTCTTAGTATAGTTTCTTTATATTTCTAGGTACTCTATACACTTCTCCACCTCAAATATTCTCCATGGGAACATACCTCTATTTGCATAATGAATTTTGATACAATGCCATCACATATCTAATTACATAATAAAAGTCAGTAGAAAATAGTATTGATATACAGAACTTATTTTATAGGCAAGCTCACAGAAGAGGCATCCCATCTCCACAAACTAGAGTTTGTGGATATAGTTATTATAGAAATAGCTATTACTTGATGATATCAGCAGGGAATGAAGTCTGTAGCAGGATTTACTATGCAATTAGTGATGATCCTTATCATGGAGTGTTGGTTTGATTTTGCAACAGGGATCCCCAAAAAAGCAGCAGAATCTTTTATTTCAAATGTGTCTCCTTTATCACAAAGTCATGAGAAAACACTAGAAGACAGTGTGGGGCTCTGTATGAGAAAGAGCTGTCTCACGATTAGAGGTGAGGGATGTGCAGTCCTCCTCGAGATCGTCATCGTCTTTGCTTGTAACCTGTTTGTTCTGCTCTCCTGCTTGAACTACATTTTCCCTACCTCTTATTTGAACAAATGAGTAAAAAGCTGTTTAACATATAAAGACCTCTCTCTTAAAATAAGAAGCTTATTTCCTGGGAGGCAGAAGGGAAGAAGCTGGCAGATCTATCATCAGAGACAACATGGAAAAACTCAGTCATTGCCTGGAAAGTTTTCCTTGATTTACTTGAAAATAACTTTTGTTGCCAGGACTCTAAGAATTCTGAATTCTATATAACATTGTTCATGACAAGACCACTAAGATGCTTATTACATGAAAAATAAACCATTACCCAGGAACCACAAAGGAAAATAATAAGTTTGCTTTTACATAAATTACAAACTTCTCTGTATGGCAAATAAAATACACTAATAAATAAATATGAAGAAAACATGTATAAAGAAAAATGACAAACCAGGAAGAAATATTTGTAATATGAATCATAAAAAAATTTCTTAATTCACAAAGAGCCCACAATAATAAGAAAAAAAAGAAATAAAAAAAGAACAACCCAATAGAACAAGGGACAAAGGATATACATTTTTTAAAAAAAAAACAGTTTAGAAAGGAATGCAAATAGCCAATAAACATATGAAAAGATTCTCAGTTTCATCCATAATTAAAGAAATGCAAATCAAACCCAAAAGAGAGAAACTTATTAAACTGACAAATTAAAAGTTTGATAATAACCGGGACCCTAGATGTGTGTTAGGAACATTATCATACACTACTGCTGGGTGTGCAAATGGTGATATCATTTTGGAGGATAATTTGGCAATATCTGTCACAATTGTATTGCTGATATTATTTTGATCCAATAATTCTAACCCCAGAAATTGTATCCACCAATGTAGTATCCAGTGTATCAAGACATATGTCCAAGAATGTTCAGTGAAGGGTTTGCTAAAAAAATACAAAACTGGAAAACTATTCTTCAACAGGAAACTGAGTAAATAAAAATAAACTATTTGTGCAATCAGATAAAAACAGTAATGGGGTAGGTCTGCATATGCTCATGTGAAAAACTCTCCAAGGCATATTACTAACTGAAAAAAGTAGACCCTAGAACAGAGCATACATTATGCTCTATTCTGTTTATATATAAAGTAGAATGCATACACACAAAGGGGAATTTATTTTTTTCTGCTGTAATTTATTCACTGCCTAAAATGTTCCAAGCATTTTCGTAAGTGCTGGCACTGCAGTGGTGAACACATTTCTATCACCTCATTTTGTTGTTTAATTTAATTTAACTTACCATTACCTAAATCAATCTTACTCATGCTTATATATTTCTTATTTTTCATTGACCTTTATGTACCAGAATATCAGCTTCATCAGAGCAGGGACTTTGCCTGTCTGGCCCAGCACTCTCTCCCAGTCCTGTGGAGCACAGAGGATCAGTGATGGTCCAATCTGGATTAAGAAGAGGGCCCAGGCAGAGAGAAGGTGAGCGCCAAGACAGGCAGGAAGGCAGGAACACAGGGATGGAAACACTGGAAAGCTGAGAGGGGAGCGAGGAGGGAGGAGAGAAGGCAAAGGAAACACAAGTAGGTGGCAAACAAGTAGACAGAGGCCAGGGTGAGGAGTTGGACTCACCCTTTAAGCTTCATAGGAAGACGTAGGAGGGTTTGAATCAGGGGAGTGAGTGTCTTAGCCTGGTTTATGTTTTTTGAAAGTCCTTCCAGGTACCATGTGAAGAATTCACTGAAGGAGTTGGGAGGGTTAGCAGAGAGAGCAGTTGGGGTCTATTGCAGGGGTGCCCACAAGAGAGGCTGGAGTGCTGGGGAGAGCTTCTTGGAGGATGCATTAGTTCAGCAGACTTGGATGGATTGAGGGTGGTTAGTTACTTGTGGTGGAACAGGAGCTAGTCAATCGAGACAGAGGGAGCTACCTGCCTGCACCCTTGGGGTGCAAAGCATCCTGCAATGCAGTTTGGAACTTCTGCTGGGCAGTCGGAGAATATGGTTATGAAGAGTAGCCCCTGAGGTCACGGGAGAAAACCACAAGGAGTAGGTGTGCATATAATTTATTCAACAAATGTTTTTGTTACTAGGATAGAAAGTGATATATCCTGAGCCCGCGGGTTCGAGACCAACCCGGGCAACTTGGCGAGACCTCATCTCTACAATAAATTTAAAAATTAGCCAGGCGTGGTAGCACGTGCCTGTAGTACCGGCTACTTGGAAGGCTGAGGCAGAAGGATCACCACAGCCCAGCAGTTCGAGGCTGCAGTGGGCGGGAGTGTGCCACTGCACTCCAGCCTGGACCACAGAGTGAGACTCCAACTCAAAAAACAAACATATAAGACAAAACAAAACGAAGCAACAACAACACAAAGAAAGTGATATATTGAGGGGGGAATGTGAATAAATAAATATACTTGGGGAGAGTATATATATTTCTACCACTAGGGCAGGCACATAGTGCAGAGTATTTACCAAAGTCGGGATTTTTTGAAGAAAAACTCACTATTACTAAATCAAATATAGTGCTTGGCAGTCCTTGAAGTTATTTTTGTGTTGGCCACCTTGATGCCTGTGGAGACTCTAAGTTACCATTTCCACACTCCATCCCCTCCCCAAGTAGCTTCCCTACTCACTAGAAGTGAGCTCCAAACCTGGCTGATGTTAGAATCATCTGGGTGGCTTTCTCCCCCCAAATAGCTATCCACTAGCACCACTCCAGACCTACTGAATTGAAGTAATCTGGGTGGACCCCAGGAATCTGCACTTTCAAGCTCTGCAGAGGAGTCTAATGCACATGCCAGGGCCTGTGGGAACTGTTCATTGGCAGCACAGGGGTAGCACCACACACACCTGGAATGATCGATATTCCTTCTTCCGTAACCAGTTTTTAAGAGCGAGAGTACAGGTCTCTGGCCACTAGGGTATTCTTGTCATGCTGGCGGGTTCAAATATCTCCAGCCTACTCCCACTTTCTTACCCTTCCTCACCCTGGAATTATAGCTCTGCTTCCTGAAAGGCCCAAATGAGGCTATGGAGAGACAACTGATTCTGATTCTTGGGGCTGACTTTTTATTTCTTGTATATTAACTCCTTTAAAAAAATGTCCTGAATGTAAGCAGCAACTTGTATTATTTTGTGCTATTTTCGACAAACAGCATAAACATTAGTGCACCGCTGAAACACTGGCTACTCACAGGTTTTGGGCTGCTCTGGATAAAGGACATGGAGAAATCGGCCTATAGGCTCCTCAGCTCCTACCAATGTATAAGCGTGCTTATCACTTGTAAAACCCATTATTCAGCAGAGATACTTACTGCCTTGCTAGGGCCCAGATGATGGTGCAGAAAATTGTTTTACATTCCTCCTCAGGGCCTAGCTTCTGCTCTGGGAAGCAGGCCACTGAGTGCCCCCAGCTATACAGAGGGGACAGGGTAGTCCTTCTGCCCTAAGGGTAGTCCCGCTGTCCTTTCCTGCTTCTTTCTCCCTGAGGCCTTTGCTGTCCTCTCACTGCCTGTCCTAAAACTACCCACAGTCAAGTCAGGGATCCCATCATTCTGTGTTTCTGCCTTCGTCAGAGCAGAGCAATGCTGACATGCAGTATGAAGATATAGGAAACACTGATACTGCCAGTACTGGTGTTTTAATCCAGGCGCTGACAAACTACAGCCTGGAGCCAAACCAGGCCCAGCCTCTCTTTGTGTAGGGCCTGCAAACTAAGAATGGTTTTTACATTTTAGATGATTGAAAAAAATCAAAAGAATAGTATTTAATGTCATGTGAAAGTTACATGACACTCCACGTCAATGTCTATGAATTAAGTTCTATTGGAAACACAGCCACACCCATTCACATGCTGTGTGTATTGCTTTGGATCTGGGCAGATCTGAGTAGTCTTCACAGAGACATTATGGTCCACGAAGCCTAAAATATTTACTATTTGATTCTTTGATGATCCCAAGTTCAGCCCATTCTGATTAGATGGTGCTTGTGCTAAAAAATATTTAGATGTATTTTAAAGCACTAGGACTTTTTGTCTAATTTTTTAAAGCAATGTTTTATAAGGCTTCCCATTTCCTAAAGGGCTTTGCTAGCTCTTTTTTTTCTAAATGCGATCACCTTTGATGGTGTGTTTCTAGTCCTGTGACCACCCTGAAGCGCCATGGAAAGGTTAAAGAGGGACACAGTGATGCTGAGGCCAAGAAATGGCACTGTGATGCACTTGTGCCCCTATGTTACATAGATGCAGTGCTTGCCATAAATGCACATCCCTTTTCTTTTTGCTGAGGCACACGTTCCCATGCTGATACCAGCCAGAATGAGGAGCATGGATGGGCGGTGGGGGGGGGGACTGACACACCATCCTTTCTCTCCCTCTCAAGGAAGCAAACGGGGATGCAAATTTATGGCAATAATCTTAAGTCCAGTCCGTTATACACAGAAAATAAATCATTTGAACTTTGAGCACTGTCAGTTACCTGTTGTCGCCCCTCTTGGTTGATTACATTGTAGCACTGAGTCAGAGCAGAGGCTGAGAACCAGGGCTGCAATGGACGGCTTCTGGGGCTGCCACTGTAATTTGCAGCTGGTTTTATTTCCATCTGCCGCAAAGCTGCAGAGCTTAGCGGAATGCCCACACTGTGAGGAATCTTCTTCAGCGTGGATTTGGTCCACACATTTGGGATAACTTCCTGGAAGGATTTTAATGGATTCCTGACCCCGATAGTTGCTTGTGAAAGCAGCGTTTTACAAACACGTTGCCATATTTACTTGCGCGTTCACACTTTCTTCTGATTTTGAGAAGAAACTCAGAGGAGAGGTTTTCTCATGCATCCTCCACCCTCTTCTCTATATGCTTTTTTTCTCCTCTGTTTTAAGAACATTGACCCATCACAGCTGGTGCCAGAACATATGGCTGAGGGAATACTCGCTGCATGAAATGGAAGAATCATGGTAGTCCATGTTTATTTCAGCGAAGGGTGTTTCTCTGAAGACAGCACAGCAGACCACATTAGGCATCTGAGTTCTCCACATCTGGGGAGGGTATACCAAGTTGCCTACCTCCTGCAGGACATCCTCTCCTCCTATCCCTCCCAAATCTTAGCAGGGCATACCTGGATTGAAACTTCCAACGGGGTGTGTTCTGCAGGTTTTGGCATAAAAACAAAATCCTGTAGAGAACAGTTTCCTTGTTATTCATCATAGAGGATCTGGCCTCATGTGGCCTAGATTCATAGCTTTATTCTCTTTGAGCTACCGTATGCCCATGGACTATGTGTGCAGCAAGCACCTACCTTCATGAGTTGTGGTATGAATTTCAAGTGCTGATACAGGGAACGCACTTCGGACAATGCCAGGCATATAATCAGTGTTTTTTGTTGTTGTTGTTGTGTTTCTGAGTTGGAGTCTCACTCTGTCGCCCACACTGAAGTGCAGTGGCCACTCCCGGCCACCGCAGCCTTGACCTGCTGGGCTCCGGCGATCCTTCTGCCTCAGCCTTCCAAGTAGCTGGAACTACAGGTGCACACTACCACACCCGACTAATTTTTGATTTATTGTAGAGATGAGGTCTCGCCAAGTTGCCCAGGTGGGTCTCGAACCCGCAGGCTCAGGCAATCCACTCACCTCAGCCTTCCAAAGTGCGGATTACAGGCTGAGCCACCGGGCCCGGCTTATAATTAGTGTTTAACAAACCCTAAAGTGTTATGATTGTAACTCTGAGGTTCTATCAGTGCAGGAAGTTCATGGCTTCTTGTCCCAAGCTTGAGGGGAGGAAACAAAAACTTGTGTAGAAATCTCTGTACTTTCCTTCTTATCTGTCTTCTCCTCTTCACACTTCCCGTTCATTCATTCATGCAAATTGTGCTTCAAAGGTTTCTCTAGCATGGATTGGTACTTGAAGTCCAAGGAAGCTCAAAAAAGGCTTCACCAATCCATCTGTACCCTAAAATGTAAACACATTTTTTTAAATGGTTGTATGTTTTTTTACATGCAGTATTCATAGTTTTTTTTTTTTTTTTTTTTTTTTTGGCAGAGGCCCAAAGAGATGCAGTCCCCCAAGCATAAAAATTATTGCTTTGGGGAGCAGGTAGCCCATAGTGCAAGGGTACAACCCTGCCAGAAGATTCTGGAGCTGCAACAGTTCTCTGACCCTTCTCCCTAGCTATTCCTAGGTACCACAATTCTTAAGGCTCAAATAAAATCGTAATTCACAAACATAGAGAGGCTTTTGACTCACATTTTGAGACATGCTCCTTAACATCTCAGGACATGGTATCCTCACTGCCAATATCCTGCCTGAAGCCAAGCCAAGGCCCTTGAAAGTCGTTTTATTTGCTTGCTTTAATGAGAATTACAGGGGGCCTGGTCCAGATAATTACCTAATTCTCACTCTAAAAGTAATTGGAGCTTGGGAGCAGGGCAAGAAATATTGGGAATAAACACTTTTATAGCAATCTCTACCCCAAGGAAGATAGGAGTTAAGGCAAATGCTCACTGTGAAGGAAAAGTTCCTTTGGGTGTCTATAGCAGGTATCAATGTCATGCTTTGCATGTCTACATATGGGGCACTATATGCATCTGTGAGGAAAACAATAGTGAAGGAGGCATAGCCATCAACTTAGCGCTGGTTAAATCAGCCTCATAAACCACGAATCATTTCTGAAACTCACCGAGACGAATTATTGTATCTGCGTTTTCCTTCCTGGCTCTGTCTTTCTTTCTATGCTCTCCTGACCAGACTGATGGAGAGGGGAGTGGAAAATTCCATACCGAAGAGGTTCTTTTTATTTCTTCCCCCTGCAGTGCTGTGCTTTACCAAAAAAGAAGGGGAAAAAAGTGTTCTTTCCTTCCACTGCAAAGAAAAAAATTAAACTTGTATGACTGTTATAAATATTACATGTTCAGGGCATCAGTACCTGTATATCTCTACTTTCCAAGGCAGAAGTGGAAGTAACCCTTTTGCTGCTGTGGTTGAGTTTTCAACTGGATATATCCCTCAGGACAAGGTCACACCTAACTTTTCATTTGTGTATTTTAGCAAGAGACTTGATTACGATATCAGCTATGTTATTTTGAAGGTCTCAGCAATTAATTGAAGATCATTTTCTGTTTTATGCCTCTGGGCGTGAGTCAATGTATTTACATTTCACTTGCACTTCATAAGATTCTGATGTATAACCATGTTTATATGCATCAGTATTCTGATGCCTTGATATTCACATGATGCTTCTCTCCATATGGGATTTCTCTCTCCAAGTACACTTTTGTGCCTCTTGTGATGAATCAAATGGTGCTCTTTCACATGTTGTTTATGATACATCAACATTCTACGGTGTTTCTCAGGATGTCACCACTGCCACAGATTTAGCACCAGAAAGTCACTGGAATTCAAAGAGGAAAGGTCAGGCATTCAACGTTGTATAACCATAAGCAGCACTGGTAATTAGAGAAAAGATGTACCTAAAATGCAGGACAGGGAGCAGCTTCTCAAAGGGTCATTAATGTAAGCAGAGAGAGGATACCTACCAGGAGTGAAAACTGGTATGTGTCAGATACCTAACCTCTTTTTAAGGAGCATCACGAGGAGAAGAAAATGAGTTAACTTCTCCCTTCCATTTTAGAGTGAGAAAGTGGTAGAATCAGAGTTAAGAAGATGTGGAACTGCCTCAATTCCCCAAAGAAGCTTTTGAAACAAAAGCTGTCAAAGCTGATGGTACAAGTTGAGATTGATCTCGGACACGCTGGCCAAGCTTGTTCTTAAAATTAGATATCGCAGTGTTTCTCCATGCACAAAACAATGGTGTTTGCTCTTCTATCCCTGCTTCCAAATCTCCTTCACTCTGTCCTGGCTTCTTGCCCTATGGCCAGTTTGTCTACACTGTTCTTTACCTCAACTTAATGGGTCACGTCATATAAATGCTTCTAATAGCACACAGTCTTTATTTACAGAATGACCGATTTCCCTTCAGGGCAAATAATTTTACGATTATTGTGAATATTCACAGTTGCAAAGCTGTTCCATGTTATGGTTTTACTTGTCACCTCAGTACCAAGTACAGTTCCATACATATGGTAAGCCCTCATTAACTTTTTTGAAAGAATGAATGAGAGGGTAAGTAATACTATCTTTCATAAGAGTGGGAACATGGTCCAGCTGAAAGAGAAAAGACCTCAGAGCCTTTAGAGGCAAGCAGGGCTGGATCAGCATCATAGCCCTATCAGAAGCTATGTGACCTAGGGTGATCTGCCTAACATCTCTAATTTTGGCATACTTTTCAGTTATGTAACAAGACTTTGAAATCATTAGTGAAAATAAAGTGCCTGGAATATAATGAATAAACAGTGCTGGTGGGTTGCTTACTTTTCAGAGGTAAAGAGAACATCTGAGATGGCTTTCTTGCAACCTGGCAGAAACTATTTGATCTAAGCTTATTTCTTTATAGACAATTGCAGAGTAATTTTAACTATATTTAAAATATTTCTAGAATTATATCAATGGTGGAGTTTATTTTAGACTTTAAGAAGTTCACCCCAATATGACTTTAGTTATTGAAACATAACTTTGCCTTTTTCCTCATGCTTCAACTCTCAAGGTAAAGGTTCTAATCAAACTTAACTGGTAGGATTGATATTTTTGTTTGCCCTTTTTTCTCTGAGCCTGAGGGTTGTCCTTTGGTATAGAAAGATCAACTTCAGCTTTCAAGATGACCAAAGCAGGTATAAAAAAACCATAGATCTTTCAAGTACTTGATGGTACTTCATTGGAAAATTTTGGCAGTAGCTGGTATGGTGCTGTTTATACTACACATCCTTGTAGTAAACTCTTCTATGAGTTAGAGAGTGAGAACAGTGTGTTCCTTTTCTAAGAACATTATGCCAATGAACATCGCCCAACTATCTTTGTTTATTTGATTGGCTAGCTGAAGCTGATTAAGTGCACACATGGTCTCACTCAATTTGAGTTGATTCTTTCTGCAGTGTTCTTCTAAAGATTTTCTTAGAGATGGTGCTAAAGAAGACAGAGCTCTACAAATAAACTTTCACATGTATGGCTTCAAGGCCTTACTATTCTTAGAAGTTTCTAAACAGACACAGTCAATTCCATTAGGTTGTAGAGTATGCAGTAAGTGATTTAGAGAAATGGGCGAATAGAAGCCATTAGCTCTCCAAAAGGTATCATAAATCACTTGCAATCCAAGCAAGATTGCATTCCAATAAGGAGCTACTTGTTTACTGAGCTCAGGTGCCTAGGTGCCATTTCCTTTAATCTTCACACTGGCCCTAAGCAGAGAAATTTATCTCCCCCATATTATAGATGAGAAAGCTGTGTCAGATGGAGGAATTTAACAAGAGTTAGACATCTTATAAGTAGGAGAGTCAGATTTGATTCCAGATCTATCAGACCTTTATCCCCTAAGTTTAAGACCCTGGTATGCAGTGAAGTCTTCACCATAGTTCTTATCTTTGGAAAGCTTACAGGCTATTATACATACATAGCTGTAACATATAGGCAAGTGTAACATCATGAGAAAATTTATGTAAAGACGTTGGGAGTCCAAAAGGGAGGGTTCATGGAGAAATCAGTGTGCTAGCCAGACCTTAAGGAATCAGTAAGAATTTTTCAGTTTTGTTTGCCCTCTGGCTACGACGCAAATTCATCCAAAGGGAGACACTGGCAGAAAACTGGGGAGCAGAGGAAGTCATAAGCTAGCATACTCTTTCACCCTGTGTTTTGGGCGCCTTCTCCAACATCAGCTCTGTATCTTCTATAATCCAGCTCTTCCCTCCATATCCCAGCTTACGATGGGGTTCCAGTTCCCACCAAATGGCCTTGGATCAGAATTCTTGTTGTTGTTGTTTTTCCCCTCCAGCACCAGGTTTTACAGCATCTGCCTGCTCTTAGTAATTCTAGGGTGCCCACTAGTGGTTGGCTAACCTCCATCATCTGTGTAACCAGTTCCCTGTATTGTATTCCCTCCACTTGAAATGTCTAAAGTAGTTTTTATTTATTTGACTAGATTATGCCTGATGCAGAATCTAAAACTCTAAAGCAGACACATCATTTTATATTTTTAAAAACCACATTGAAAAGAACATTTCAAGACCTGAACATACATATTAGGGGAGATGACAGATTTCTAATGAGTAAAAATAGAAGATGGAAATTCTGAATGTAGTCTACAAGATCCTGTTTTTTCTTGACATTGAGCCTGCAGATTCCAGGCTTTTGGTGGAGACTATTACATAGTGTCAGCACCTCATTGAAATTCTGCCCATTCTCTATTTTGAACACTGCTGTATTGAAAAAACCCGAAATGGATCTCCTGGACAAGTCATTCAAGACTTTGTGAAAGGAGTGAAGTTGCATTACAATTTATTATTATTATTGTCAGATCCCATATTATAGTCTAAAATCATAACACACTAATTACTGCTGTAGAGTGAAATGGCATCTTGCTTTTTTTCTTTCTTTGAGAAGATGGAATAGAAGGGAAAGCAAGAACCTATTATTTCATATGTGTCCACTGCATGGACATATGGCCTCTGCCATTCTCTGCTGTTTAAGCAACTTTAGTCACTTAAGTGTTCCTGGTGACCAAGTGTTATCAGTTCCATGGTATTCTGATGGCTTCTCATCCTATCTGTAGGTGGTGGAGAAGCAACTCTCCACCCTTGCTCAAAAGAGCTAGTATTTGTTTGACTTTCTCTTGTGGGCCTAACAAGAGGGGTTTCTCCTTTCATTCTAACGTCTTCAAGATGTATTCAGGGGCCATCCTTGTAGTACTTCCTCCTCTTCCCTGCCTCTCCTCTTCCTCTCCAAGCACTGACACACAAAATTCATCCAGATCCCAGCCCACAGAGTCAATAGTGAATAGCCAGTGCAGTTGGAAAAAAGCCCACAATGGACTCTGGAATGAACCCCATCAATCAGCCCAGAATGTGATGTCCCTACTTGCTTCTTCTCACTGTGATAATCGCACACGCCATCATCAGCTGCTCTATTTACGCACAGCTCCTCATCAATATCCAAGAGCTCCTGCTGATTTAGAACTTTAGAGACACAAAAAGGATTAGTAGAGAAGGACTGTATCTAATTATCAGCATAATATGTGTGTATATGCAGCATATAGAAAAAGCTACAATACTATGGTACAAAAAGGATATGTGCATTAGCTAATTATATTTTCCTCTGAATAAATTGCTGTGGCATGTCTTCTGGTTCCTTCTGTACCCTCTTTGGCACCTGACTCTTCTGTCTTCTGTAGCTTCCATTCTGCGTCCTATCCTAGCTTCTATCCTCGTGAATCCTTCTCAATAGTCACACATTGTTTGTGAGTGTCTGGGCTGATATGTGAATTGCACATAGTTATCCGCTTTCAGTATGTGTACTTGATTTATGAATGGGGAAATTAAAGACTAAGAGTAAGGATTTTAATATGAGACAAAGCAAGACTTGAATTCTAGCTCTGCTACCAACCAAGCTGAGAACCTTGGAAAAGATATCCTCTTAAACATCCGTTTCCTCATTCATTTTCAATAAATAAACCACTGAAAATAACAGTACCTCTTCAAAGTGTTATACAGGTTAAATGAAGTCATGTATACAAAATGCTTAGCAAAATGCACCATGACGCGTCTGTGGTAAACTCTTCCTAAATGAGGACCGCTACTTCTAATACTCAGATAAATCAAGAAGCAAGCTTATCCCTCAGCCAGTTGGGTGACTTCCTCACTATTCCGTGACCCTGTAAGTGCAATTGACCTCTCAGTGCAGCAGGACTCAGGCAACTGCCATAGGTGTCTGGGCCCTGCCTTCTGCTGTGTGGGCATGCAAGGCTGCTTTAGCTCCTGCCTGAATTTGGTGGGAGGAGGGATCCCCGAAACCATATCCACTTTATTCAAAAGCTGTTTGTTTCATGGGGATTTTCTTTGTCTTCTCAACAAGTTCTTGAATCCATTTACTGTTGAACTGCTCTATTCCTATAGTGTGGAGGCCAGTCATACATGCAGAGTGGTTGCAAAAAAATAAGGACTACAAGGTCCAACAGGTTTTCAAGTTCAGATCTTTATCCATGAACATTTACACCTTGTACCTTGAAATAATTAAGTCTTTATATCTTATTTTCTTTATGTGACTCATGATACAGTTCAGAAGGTAAAGTTTACTGTAAAAAAATCTAGCCTACTGCCTGCCATTTATTGGGTGCTGAACAAGTGTTATATAATTTCTCAGTATAACTACAGGCAATGTGTGTTGCCTATAGTTATAGGTATAAGGGCTCTCAGCCAATTTTCCCCCATATTTTTGTTGGCAATGAATAAAGTTAATTTCAGTTCCAAAACATGATAACTTCTTTATTCTGAAAATATACGTTGCAGGGTCTAGAATTGCATATTTTTACATGTTAACTTTTGTCCTAAGCTTTTTTTGCCCATGACTTAGCATAGTACTGTGTATAAAAGAAAGACAGGGGTGTTGGGAGGGTTTCCTAAATGAATGCGGGCAGCACATTAGTTGATATGAGTCAGTACCTCTCCCAATATGATCTAATATTGTTTGGTTCCTAAAGAAATGCAAACTTGACCAGGTTCAGTGGCTCAGCCAGTATTCCCAGCACTTTGGAAGGCTGGGGCAAGTGGATTGCCTGAGCCCACGGTTTCGAGATCCACCCAGACAACTTGGCATGAACTCATCTCTACAATAAATCAAAAATTTGCTGGGCATGGTAGCGCAAGCCTGTAGTTCCGGCTACTTGGAAGGCTGTAGCGGAAGGATCGCCGGAGCCCATCAGGTCAAGGCTGCGGTGGCCAGGAGCGTGTCACTGCACTCCAGTCTGGGCAACAGGGTGAGACTCCAACTCAAAAAGAAAAAAGAAAGAAATGTAAACTCAGTGTTCCCGAAGTCAGCATCTTTCTTATTATTGTTTCTATCGTCAAAAATATGATTCTTGTCTTCATCACTTTGTGCTGTTGTAACTAACTGCCATAAACTGGACAGCTTAAACAACAGACATTTATTTTTTTTCATCATTCTGGAGACTGGGAAGACTAAGATCAAAGTGCAGGGAGATCTAGTGTCTAGTGAGAACCTACTGCTTACAGACAGCCATCTTCCGTTCTGTATCCTTACACGACAGAGTGCAGAGAGCACGAGCAAACCCTCGAGTTTCTTCTTGTAGGGACACTAATCCCATTCATGTGGGCTCTACCTTCACGAGCCTTCCCAAAGGCCCAACTTCCTAATACTATCACATTGAGGGTTAGGATTTTAAAATTTTTAAAATAAAAATTTGCAGGGAACACAAACATGTCAACCATAGCAATTCTTAACAAGAAGCCCATAGCACTACATTGATGAACACAAATTAATAGATTTTTTTCTAATTTATAGAGGAAAACTGGGCAATCTAAATGTACACACAAGCAAGAAATCTTTTCCTTTCACTCCACATTCCACTGGTGAAAAGATAAAAGAATTTATTCTCAAGCTTTCTTTCTGAAAGCACTTCGGATGAAGACAAAGGAGAGGTGAGAGGTAGAAACTAAGGAAAAGGACTATGAGGCCAAAGAAAATAGGAAGTCAGACTCCAAAAGAGGGAAAGCTGGTGGAATAAGGACAAAAGAAGTGTGGTTCATAGCAAGAGCAAGGACATACATTAAAAACAAAAGAATCAGAGCAACAGTTATTTTTATTCATGCACCCATGTGGTACTGATGAATTGAATTTGAGCAATACTCTGTTGATGCATTCATTTGCCCCAAACCAAGTAGAGTGCACCTGCATTGCCCTTAGTCTGTTGCAATGTCAAGAATAAGCTAATACTCCCAGCATGGATTCTCATGATTTTCCTGTCTCATTCATCTTCTGATAGTCCAGCGGTTTAAGAGAAGCGGTCTCTGATTTCTAGGTTTACGGGAAAGGTTGTTTTTAGAATCTCTGCCTCTGTTACCATTTCTGTCTGAAGATTCTTGTCATTTCTTGAGATTCATGCATCATATTAAGAGCACAATCATACAGCTTTCTTCATACGTTTTGTCTTTAGGCAATTTGTTTAAACCATTGAAGCCTCAGCACCAGTAAGAATAAGAATGGTACCACCAACTGTGGAGCGTGATTGTATAAGATGCCAACATGGGCACTGGCACAATGAAAATAATAAACCCTCTCCTTAATTGTGCATTTTGCATGATTCTCTTAGGATGTGGGTTATTGGCTTAGTCTGTGATAAACAACCACTAGAAAGGGAAATGCTGGGCTACTGCTCTGTGAGGATTAAGGAGGTCCAAGAATCCATATACATGGTCACCCTCTACTGGGAGTTTTCTGCCCTGTAGTACCTGAAGTCTTAATATCTTGATTAGTTTTGATCTGCCATTTTTACATATTTTGGCTTAATTTTACCTGGTTTTGATGATCAATTGGTAGAAAATGATTCCAGGGTATGGGCAGCATTGATTGTGGTATTAGGATAAACCGTGGAGAATATTCCTTTAAATTAGTCATGGAATCAGATTTGAATTCTATTCACATTGGGACATCAAATCTGCCTCCTTCCCCCTACTACTTACTTTAAAGTACATGATTTTATTTACTCTTTCTAGATAGAGTATTAGGTCCATGCAATAGATGAGGAAATCGAGTCTTAGAGAGACTTTAAGTAACCCATCTCACAGTGTCTTCTGTGTCCAAGTCAAAATTTTGTTGTTGTTGTTGTTGTTTTCCCAGCACAGTTAGTTTTCTAATTTAAAAAGAACTTGAGAGATGTAAAGGATATTTGAGGTAATCTCCTCTAACTCCCTGATTTTAGAGAAGCAGAAACAAAGGCCTATTGAAGTTAAATGAGGCGAGGGAAGATCACATCCTCCAGACTGGCAGAGCCAGTTTTAGAGCCTGGCCTCCTGGGTCTGAAGCACGGTTGATTAGCAGCTGGTAATATCACTTTCTTTACTTAACGATTTATAATAGAAATTTTATTTACTTTATACAGGAAATTCCAGATAAACCTGAAAGATTTAGCTTCAAAACCAAAGAGGGAAAATGAGGCTCTCTCCCAGCCATACTCAAGAAAAGTTTCCGTTTTGAGTTTTCTGCTATCTTGTCTGTAGTTTAGGCATCTGTGGATTACTTCTTGCGAGTCAAATGTAGCGGTTGCCTGTTTTTGTAAACGGAGTTTTATTGGAACACAGTCATGCCCACTTATTTACATAGCATAGCTAGAAATACAAAGTTGAGAGGTTGTGAAAGAGTCTATATGACCCATAAAACCTAAAATATTTCCTATTTGTCCCTTTACAGAGAATATTTTCCAGTTTCTACTTTAGTTGACATTTGCTATTGGCCTAGCGTTCTGAGTTCATATTCTTTAATAAGTTTTGTTTTTCCTCATAGATGATAATATATAGTGGAGATGTTATCAAGTTCAAAATTCAAAGGTCCAAATGTTTCTACAGGGCTGAAACCTAAATGTATTAAATCTAGATTTTCCTCACTTTAGAGAGCAAACTAAAAACAAGATTCAGCTTTCTAGATAATAACACACCACCTTTTCAAAGTATGTGTGTTTTTTTAAACCCACAAAACAAGAAATGTAACTCTGTCAGCAGTTCAATAATAAGCCAAAACATGATGAATGAGCAATCAAGGGATATATACATATTTTATAGAGTATTTTTGATGACTTGAATTCTTCCTAAATCCAGCCATTCTTCATGAGTTCTAATTACAATTGGACAGAAATAATTGCAGCCATGCTTTCTTCTGTTAGTGTCATCTGGCTTGTCTTTCTGCTTGAACACATTGAAAACAAAAGGTACACAGAGCACAAAGTACAACACACACAAGATTTCAGCTCAGGTTACCTCGCTCTGAGCCATGATTGTTGCTGTTTTATTTGGCACACTTATGTCACATAATTAAAACTAGATAAAGCGGAAATTTGTCGCTAGTATGAAAGCTGCCATAGAAAATAAGAAGTGTAAATCTGTGTGGTTATTGCTGTTCTAAGATTGATTCTCATTTTTCATCGCGGAAAGTTGTTTCTGCCAGGTGACTACACAGACAACATCCACTTTTGTGCTCCCTTATAGACACTCGAGTCTTATGACCATTACTACCAATAGAACGTGAGAAAAGTGGTGTGTTGCTTTTCAGCTGAGTGGTTAAGAAGCAGGTGTGCCTTCTCTCTCTATTTCCACATCTGGGTGGATTAGAAGGGTGAGAGTCTCTGAGGGTGATGAGACCACAAGAGAGAAAGAAGGAGCTGGTTCTCGAGGACAGTAAGGCAGGATGCCTATTGAACCTCTCCATCATAGAGTAGATGGTCTGGAAACAAATGTCTGTTGTGCTAGGCTGCTGAGCCCTGAGTGTTTATCTGTTACGGTATCTAACATCAATTTAATATGTGAATCCAGAATTCTGCATTTTTCCATCAAGAAGTTTGCCCACTTCTGGATGAATACTTCTCCACATTTCTGAGCAAGGATACTCCTATGTTCTTTGTTGATTGGTCCTGAAAACAGCACAACTTTAGAGCTGAAAGAAACTTTGGAGGTCACCATCCAAACAACCCCTTTTACAGATAAGGAAACTGAGTTTTATAAATGATATCAAGTGATTTGCCCAAGATCCTATTGCTCATCAAGGAAAGCACTAGCTTTAGATAACAGGGGTCTTGATTCTCAGAAAATTATGTTTTTTAAAAATTTCACCATGATATACATTTTTAGACTGTGTTAGTTTATACTTGAAGTTATGTTCACTCTTGAGGTTGGAGAAAAAATAATATTAGTATTAAGGCAGGAATAGGCCTATGTGACATCTTCCAGCTGTACGACCATCTACTAGAGGGATTTTCTATTTTTTTTTAGATTAGAAAATATAGTTTATTTAGAAAGTAAATTAAAAAGAGAGAGAGAGAGAGAGAGAGAAAAGAGGAGATTCACCCCCCTAAGGTAGGGGAGGGGGCCAAAGCTTAAGAAAACATGGCCTAGCCATAGCTCAAAGAGCACATGGTCACAGCATAGCTTAGCAAGACAATGGCCTACTAGTGGAATTGTTAATACATGAACGTATTTGGATATAAATACAGTTGTTGGCTTTGTAATGAATTGTTTAAAGTGACATATTATTATTTTTTGGACCCCATAACCATTTACTTAAGTTTACCTCTCATTTATCTCTGAAATAGAGGGCCCCCAGGTGGGGTGAGTTTGTTTGACTAAAAAACTGCATGAATGCCATCGACCAAAGAGATCTGTAAATGTGAAAGTACATTCACTAAGGGACGTGTCCAATAGTTCACTGATTTTTGGGTGCTCAATCATGTATATCAAAGTGAAACTAAGATGAATTATAGTTTCTTGGGGGATGTTGGTGGTGGCTCAGACTAGAAGCCCCGATAATTAGCACTTTATTTCTCATCTTGGTTCTGAACAAACAGTGAAATAAAATATAGCATTAAAGATTAGGCCAAAATGTCACCTTTTGTTGGCGGACTCCACACGAGGTCTGTTTGCCAAGTAGACTCCTCATTCTGAACTCCAGAATCAGGTGCAGGTGAAGTGATATTGGGGAGAGTCTCCTCCCCCAGGAGCAAAGTTGGCCACTTGGGGAACAGTTGTCTTCCTGGAGGTGGAAGGAAGATGCTGAGCTGAGCATGCCAGGGGTCTGAAATTAACTGAGCTGCTGTCATAGGAACGAAACATCAGGAGTGAGGAAGCAGCATTCTCTACTAATTAGTGGATAGCCTCGGGGCGGGGGAGATGGTGAGAATGAACATTTACTGTGTATCCATCAATATGTGTCACTTTGCTAAGTGCTTTATGAAATAACGTTAGTCATCCTTACAGCACAGCCATTTTGTGTGGAGGCTCAATGGCCAGTGAGGAGGCAAAACTTCCAGCTGGTAATTGGTGAAGGAGCTACTGTCAGTGCCTGGGCCTTCTCCTCTTCCTGGAGGCATTATTGTACTAATTTCCCCATTTTTTACCCTCATCCTCAGAGAGATAAAATAAGTTGCTTTTTAGGGCTGGCAGAACCTAAATTGGCATCTTTTTATTTTGACTGTTACTTTTTGACTTGTTTCTGAGGCTTTGCTTTTCTCCTGACATTTAAAAATTATTACAGTGAGAGAACATTCACTTTTTACTTATTTAAAACTCAAATCCTATCACCTATTTTACACAATTATCTTCTCTCTGTCTGTACAAAATAAACATGATGATGATCAATGTTCAAAATGACATTACATTTTTTAAAAAGTACATACTTACCTGGAAAATCAGTCATTTCTGCATTTTACCATAAATCTTCATTTATAAATAGCACCCATTTTCTGTCTCTTGATGGCTTAGCTTAGTGCCAATGAAAGCAGAAGAGATTTCTTCAGGTTTGAAGTTACAGAGCTGGGATCATACATCATGTTAAAATGAAGACTAGAATACAATTTAGTAATTTGCTTTATCACAGTGAATTTCTTGAATTAGTTTTTATTGCCATATAACAAATTATAAGAAACCTAATGGTTTCATTTAACACTTATGTATGATTTCTCAGTTTTGTAGGTCAGAAATCCAAATGGGCTCAACTGTGTTTTCAGCTTAGGTTCTCACAAGGGCCAAGTCACAGTATCAGCAGGGTTGGGCTCTTATCGAGGGTCTGGGGAAAAATTTACTTCCAAGCTCATTCAGATTGCTTGAAAAATTCCACTTCTGATGGTTGTAGAATTAAGTTTCCATTTTCTCACTGGCTGTTGGCCAAGGACAGTCTCAGCTTCTGGGGGCCACCCACATCCCCTTTATTTAACCAGGGAAAACCTCTTTCAAATTAAATCCCTCTCAACTTCAAATCTCTCTGACTTTCTCTTCTACAACCAGCCAGAGAAGACTCTCTGTTTTTAAAGGGCTCATGTGATTGGGCCCTTTAAACTTCTCACTTCAATAATCTCCATATATTGAGGCAGACTGATTTGTGATTTCAATTACATCTGCAGAATCCCTTTTCAGCAGCACCTAGATTTGCATTGTATTTAATAACCAGGGGCCAGTAATCATGGGGCACATCTTGGAATTCTGCCTGCCATAATCTTATTTTCTTGTAACTTTTCCTATTAATAGTAAATTTCTAGATTTACTATTTAATTGAGTTGTGTGTGGGTGTTTCTGTTTGGTTGTGTAAGAATCAAGGACTGTTGATTCTGAATAGGACAATTCAAATATGTTGGATCATATGTGAGTTCTTTGTTTATTGTTTGGTTTTGTTTTCATTTGAATTTTTCCTTCCCCTAATTGTATATATCTGCAAGTTACTGAAAAAGTGGAGAAAGATTATGTGTACAAAATGACTATAGGTATGACTTTGGAGTGGGATAGACCAGGACTCAAATCTGTGCTTTTATACTTGCAGTATGGCACTACTTAGTATTTCTGAGTCTGAGTCCTCATGTCTAAACTAGAGACAGTGCCTAGCTAGGCAATCTTGGTGAGGAGTCAATGAGATAAGTAAGTTCCCTGTATACTGTAAGGACCTAGTAAATGGTGATTAGTTTAAAAGTTCACATAGTAAGTTCTAAGAAGACAAGTACCCACTGCCAGAGGTACTCTTGAAATGTCAGTGGTCAAAGAAAAATAAGACAGGAGTGGATGGTGCTTCCTTGCTTCCATTTCACTGAGTCTGGAGGAAGGTGTCTTTGGTCAGGCTGTTAAATCAAGAAGACCATAGACAAATGACTTAACATAAATGTATTTTTCAAAGTTCTGCAAGCAGAAAAGTCCATGGTCGTGGTGTCTGCCCATTTGGTTTCTGGTAAGGGTTTTCTTCCTGGTTTCAAAAGATATCTTCTTGCTGTATCCTTTTATGGCAGAGAGAGAGAGAGAGAGAGAGAGAGAGAGAGAGAGAGAGAGAGAGAGAGAGAGAGAGAGACCATCTCTTCTGTGTCTCTTCTTATGAGGACACTAATTCCATTCATGAGGGCCCACCCTCACGATCTAATCACCTCCCAGAGGTCCTCCCTCCAAATATTATCACACGGGAGACTAGGGCTTCATAACATATATGAAGATACAAATGTTTCATCTATACCAGAGGGTGAAAGTTGAAATTAGTTTTGATTTAGAGAAAGAAACAAGAAAAAGAAAGATGTTCTGAGTAAAATGGGAGAATCTTTCTGGCACAAATGAAAAGGGACATGAGACTCTTGGTCATGTCCTCTGTCCCTGCACTGACCCTTTGCTCTGGCCAGGCTGGCCAGCTAGAGGTCCTGACAAGGGCCCTTTGCCTGCCTCACCTCTGGCCCTTCAGTCACATCGGCTCCTCCTCCTGGAACATCCTCATGCCTGCCCCCCACCCATTTTCTCCCCACTTCTTCTCTGACCACCCACTCTCAGTGGCCCACTGTCAGGGGCTGCAGAGCTGAAGGCCACCCACAGACATCAAATCAAGCCCTGTTCTTGCTCCTTACAGATCACGTCACTGTGATCCGGTCCCTGAACTTGTTTGCCTCATTGTCCCCAGTTCTGCAATGGGCACAAAAACAGTAGTATCTGCCTCAAAGGGTTGTTGTGAGAATTAAGTGAATTAATACTGACAAAGTATGAGCCGCCGACCTGTAGTAAATGCTTGACAAGCATTAGAGCTTATCATTACTATTGTCATTCATTATTTCACTGGCAACTTAGAAAAGTTTTCCCCTTTCCTTCCTTTTGTTCATTCTTCCCTCCCTCCCTCCCCTGCTTTTCCTTCCCTCCCTCCTTCCCTCCCTCCCTTCTTTCCTTCCTTCCTCCTTTTTTTCCCTAACTCTTTTTAAATTCCCTTTCTTCGCTGTGTCATGAAATGACATCAAGAATTAAGAGAATCACTTACTCACAGTCACTCCACCATAACGGTTTTACTTTTATGCATTATCCTTCAGTTATTGCCCATATAAGGGATAAAAGTTGAAGACTAAAAAAGCTACATTAGTACATTAATGTAAAAATTACATTAATACAAGGCATTTAGAAGATACAATTTTATATTTTACATCTTTTCAGTTACTTTGTGTTTTGTTTTTTCTCTCCACAACCTAACAATCAGGTCAGAGACTTTTGTATTTCTTAATACTTTTATATTTCTTAATTTCTCTACCGTTGAGATTTAGAAAAGCATAATAAGTAGCACCCTTCATTCCTATTCTTGTTTGAAAGTAAAATAACTCAATCAAGTAGAAATAAAAATTATCTTTAGAAAGGTGAAGGCTGGGTTGGAAAATGGACTTCAGACCAGTGAGTTAAGTGATATTTGTCCATATGGGACTGCAGAGAAGGCCACTTACTCACCCTGTCATGGGCAGTGCTAACAAACCTTGCCTCTCCCTGCCAGGCCCTGTCCCAGTACTCCATAAGGCAAAGAGTGGCAGAGAATGTATCCTTTTGGACACAGCCTATCCCAAAAAAGCATGAGACTAGGCTGGATTTTCTTAGTAACTCCTCCAGAATTTATCAAGTAGTGTATCCCACATTTCCTTGGATAGAGTGAGGAAGCTGCCTAACAGAAGCCCACTTGGGGACATTCAGTCCACTTGGAAACCTGAAGCCCCAGGCAAGGTCTCCCCTATTCCCCGACTAGTGCCCAGCGCTAGACTTCACACGCCCTGTGACTGGGACATGCATAGATTCACACCTGATGAACAGATGGGAATAATAATGCCCCCAAATCAATATGTTCAGTTTATTGTTTATCAATTGTACTTCAGCACATCTATTAACAAACAAAATAATTTAGCAGTGTGACTGGTGCAAAATGGTTGTTCAGCAAATGTTAACTCTTGAGTTGACCTTTGCTAGGTTGCAATGAAGAAGATAACTTCTGCAACTATTCATCCTCAGGTGTACCCCCTAGAGCTACATCATCAAGAAACCGCTTGCTAAGCCTCCAATGGCTTGGTGGGGTTGGCCAGCCTGTGTGTAGTGCTTGTGATTTGGAACTGATCTTTGACTCAGTTTTCATTTGCCTCCTTCCTTTTTGGTATTTCTGCCGTATTTACATCCTAGACCAAATGTTTTGGTTTGGTTTGTTTCTGAAAGCAAGTATTGTGCCAGTTTTTTATCACCCTTATAGAAATTCCTCACTTGTCACTTGGCCTGTACATTTCCAAAGGTAGAGATGTCTTAGAACTGTTTGTATCTTTGGAACTTAGCACATTGCCCTATATATAATAGGTCTTGAATCTTGGTTACTGGTTGATACAGGTGGTTGAATCTAGCTTTCTTTCTCTATCTAATACAATGTTAACTTCCTCCTGAGTGGAAGTTTCCAGTCCCTCTCATCATCAGTTTCATATGCCACGGGGAATGACTGTCTACACCTTTGAGATGTCGCCCAGACTCTCTAATGTAAATTTTGCAGAGACCCATATTCTAATTTGGATAGTTCCATATTTGGCAAAAATAGATCTTGCCATTTCCTAGCATTTGTCTAATATACAAATACACAGAAATTTAATATTATTTGTGTGAGTTGTATGAAATGGAAGCACATGTCCTGGTTGGCTGAACAGATTTGGTTTTTCTCCACTTTCCTGACAGCCCATCTGGTTTAGCATTTGTCAGAACAAAAGGCTCTCAGTTAAGACAACAAACTATATGAGTACCTCAATTATACGGAACAAGCTATTTGCTCTAAAGACAATAATATTCTGGAGCTATATGGACTCAGTTAGAATCTCAGATTATTAAGCTATTGGATCCTTTCCCAAGAAGGGGTCTTATATAACAGGTGATCAAGATGAAGCTCTGAATTTGGGAAATGTGGATTGCAATCCAGTTCTTCTCCCTGATGAGTGGCACTTGGGTCTGGCCACTTTTCTCCCACAATCCAGTCATTCTTCCCTCCTTTTATCCTTTGTTATTCCTACCCACAAACTTGAGAGCTTCTTCCATTCTGCTGTGTTGGTTGTGAATGCATTTTTATTTTTTAACATATTTCGTGCACATACGCTTATTTGTTTTGATTTACTTAGGTTAGCTCAGAAGACCCTTGGCAGCTTGGGAATGAAGCTCAACTCTTTCATTTGGCTTCAGGCCACCCCTGAACTCTGTTCATCCTTCTGTTTATTCATTCATCCTGTTCCGCCCCCTGCCTTCCATGCCTATTTTCCTCCAGCATTTATTGGCTGTGTTAAGTGCTTCACAGGTAGTAATATATGTGATCCTTACCTTAAACCTATCCCATAGGCACTATCTTCTCCCCACTTACAGAGGAAACAGAGGCACAAAGAGGTTAAGGAATTGTCTCAAACTGCTGTTAGGTGATGAACAAGAATCAAATTTTGACATATCTGACTCACATGCAGAAAGGCAGGATCTCTGTACAACCCTCACCATCTGACACCCAACCCTTCCCATCTCTTCACCCTCCTTTTTCATCCACACAAATCTTACTCACCTTCAACACCCAGACTCATACTCTACCCTGTCCAAGAACCCTTCCTTGACTCGGTTTTCATTTGCTTCCTTTCTTTTTGGTGTTTCTGAAGTATTTATAGCTTAGACCAAATGTTTTGGTTTGGCTAATTTCTGAAAGTATTATGCCATTTTAACATTACCCTTGAAATACGTCTTTTTTTCTTTTTTCTTTTTTTTTGAGTTGGAGTCTCACTCTGTCACCCAGGCTGGAGAGCAGTGGTGTGCTCTCAGCCACCCCAGTGTCAACCAGCTGGGCTCCAGCGAGCCTTCTGCCTCAGCCTTCCAAGTAGCCAGAACTACAGGCATGAGCCACCACGCCTGACTAATTTTTGATTTATTATAGAGACGAGGTCTCGCCAAGTTGTCCGGGCTAGTCTTGAACCCGCGGGCTCAGGCAATCCACTCATCTCGGCCTCTCAAAGTGCTGGGATTACAGGCTGAGCCACTGAGCCAGGCCTTGAAATACTTCTAATTCCTTACTTCTCATTTGGCCTGGGCATTTCTCAAAGATAGCGATGACTTCTTAGAGCTGTTTGTATCTTTGAAACTTCACACATTGCCCTATATGCAACAGGTCTTGAATCTTGCTTACTGGCTGATAGATTTTTTTCCCTCTTCTGCATAATTCCCCACAGCATCTGATAATGTGCCTTGCGCAGAGGAGGAACTCAATCACTGATGCTCCAATCCAGGCCAGGTTACCCATGTGTGCTATGCTCTTGGCCAAAGGGCTTTTCCTTCATATACCTCAGAGCCTTCATGGTTACAACTCAATTGCATTAGCTCTCCACTTTCTAGCAATAATAGGGATGGAGTAGAAAAGGAGACAAAATGGTCTGCAGTCTTGTCTTACTCTTTTTCCATCAACATCTTCTGGAATTTTCACAATGATTCTTGAACAGTGAGTTGGAAGCACACTCCAGGACAGAGTGGACTAGATGTAGCAGCAAAGACAAAATGCATTTGGATTCAGTTGTAGCTGAGGTGATTTTACACACAAACACTCACTCAACCCTCCTCCCCACTTCCTCAATGAGAAACTGTGTGTGTCAGGTATTCAGACACGAGACTAGTCAGTTATAAAACACTTCTTCTTTGGCTTCTCTCAACAGACTTTCATGTGAATATGAAATACCGTTATTATTATTTATAAAAGCATAAAGAGCACCTGCCAATATGCCAAATATTCCCTCTTCCTTTGACAGGCATTTTTGTTTAATCAAGCATAAACAGATATACGCAGTTTAGCAAAATTCCATATACTCTTATGATAAAGAAATAAGGGAATCTATACATGAATAAATCGAAACTGAAGTTGACTTATTTTGTATTTCAACCTATTCAATTGAATTCTTGTAATGGGAAAATGTACACAGATGCCATATTGATAGATCATTAAAACTAATATTTTAAAATGGTAAACATATGTTACAAGACTGCTATTAATATGTTAAGTTGTAGATAGCGTTAAAGCACAAATTACTTGGATCAGGTCAATATAATGAGCATCAAAATATATACTTTTATTTATCTTGATTATTTTTGCAACTAGCTGAAAGGCTTTTTCAATTTATACTCATTTTGCCCCATAATTATCTATGTCCCGGCCATTCCCATGGGACCACAAGTTCCAGGACCACAGGGACCATGTTTTACTTCTCTTCATCTCTTTTTTTCTTTCTTACAAAATTGGCTGGTACAGAGATGACCCTCAATAAGTCAAGTAGACTCCTGTGTCTACATTAGAAGTGCGCCTTATTATTGTTTTGTACTTTGATTTTTATTGAAGTCACACAGAGTACATGTGATGCCATAAGATGAAATCATTGCCCATGTGATAAAATTGCATACAATTAGACACACATGCAAATGAGTGAATGGAAAACTGGTGAAGTCTGAATAAGACAGGTGTAATGTGTGCCCGTGACAATTCCTTGGTTGTCATATTGTACTACAGTGAGGAAAGAAGTTACCATTGGGGAAAACTGAGTGGAGGGTATTTGGGACTGTTCTGTATTATTTCTTACAACTGCGTAAGAACCTACAGTTAACTTAAAGTAAAAGGGTTTTTTAAAAAAATGATTGCATCTTAGATGTGAGGAGCAGCAGTGGCAATATTTACGTTTGTATGCACAAGGTAAAAATTCAACTATCCCATCACCTATATATATATAAACATGAGAGCACATAGGAAGTCTGTTTTGGGGTTCCTAGTCAAGAAAGTAGATATTTTAATGTAGTAGTGTTAAATAAGAACAGAAACCAAGTACACTCCTTTAACATTGACAGGAAATTCACCAAGAAAGAGAGAGAGAGAGAGAGAGAGAGAATGTGTGTGTGAGTGTGTGTGTGTGTGTGTGTGTGTGTGCATGTTTGTGCATGCACATGTTATCAATAGTTGAGATTCTTCTTTCATTAATTTCTTCTTGAAAATGATACTAACAACAAGTGTTTATGCAGTATCTTCCATGCACCAGGCACCATGTATTCACAGATCTCCTCTGATAGGGAAGAAAATGCATAAATTGGGGAGCAGACAGACTAGTGTTCAAATCTTGGCTCAGTAGTTGTCCTTACCTGTCTGCACTGAGGCAACTGTATAACTTCTTCATTTTCTTAGCCATCATCTACAAGTGATCAATAATCTTCACCCTTCAAAAATATGGTGCTTACATGTGAACTTATAGTATGGAAGCAACCACCCCAGGTCAGATACAGCCCAATGCATGGGCACTCAACAGATTTTAAGTCTGGAATTACCACTGGAGAAACTTGGGTCTTTGCTTCTAACACCTCCTCTAGGGTGACTGTTCTTATCTCTGAGGCTCAAAGACAAAGAGCACTGTGTCTTTGTAGTCGAGTATTCAGCAGCAAATGCCAGCAGAAGCTGCAACTAGCTCTGGGATTCAGAACCAGATGCCGATGATGGATTATTACAATTTCCTATCATGTAATTGCTTTTCTGTTTGACCAAAGGTACCTCGTTTAATCTATTTTTAATTTATTTTAAAGCGTTAATTCTGGAAATGCATAAAGTGGGAAATATTCTTAGGGAAATCTTTCCAACTTCCTTCCCCAGCGTGGTTCCAGTTGCATTAATGTATGGGAGAGCACTTGGTAAACAGTAAAGCGATATACAGATGTGAGTCATTCCTTTTATGATGATTATTGATCTTTGCTTGAATTTCCCCACGGGGTCTCTCAGCACTCTGGGCCCAGGCATCCCTCAGAATTTAATGGGCTTTGTGAAGGTAGGGAAGAAATGCAAAAGAGGGAGAAATGTTCTCACTTCCCTTTCTTTTCAACAAGAATCTCTCATCGGGACAATCCACGTTTTCTCAATCTTGCACTGTTGACATTCTGGACCGGACAGTTGTTGTTGAGGTGGGAGCTGTCCTGTGCATTGTAGGATGTTTACAGCATCCTTGGCCTCTTCCCACTGTATGCCACTAGCACTCCCTCCAGTTGTGGCAGCCAAAAATGTCTCTAGGTGTTGCCAAATGTTTTGGGGTGGGGGGACAAAAATCACTCCATTTGATACTTGTGGTAACAGTAGCAAGAAGAAGAGCACACTTTCAACTCCAAACTCTTTTCCAAAATCCAAAAGTTCCTAAAATCTAAAAGAACAATGTTCAGAGCTAGTGAAAATGTATTCTTAGACAGAGGATGTATATGAAACACTGTGAAAAGACCCAAGCCTTTTCCCCACTACCCATTTAAAAAGTGACACACAATCCCAGGACCAAACACTAAGATAGCAGGAATAACCTTGACTTTGGAGTTCTCCTACTTCTAATATTTATTCATTCACTCAGCAATTATTTGTTAAGTAGCCTCCAGTGTTTTCAACATGGTCTCAGTGGAGGATGTGCTTGCTGATAATATGGGGACCTGGAAACCCCCAAAGGTAAGAAGTTAGGATGATATCACAGCCACATCACATCAAATACTCTTGTGAAGCGGATTCATACCCTTTTCCCTGAAAAGAAAAAGCATGGAAATGACTGCTCTTCCTTCAGAATTACAAATTACTCCTTGGTCACAAACTAGAATCTTTAAATGATAAGCTGAGAAATAAAACAATGGGGGGGGCAGATGGGCATGGTGGCTCATGCCTGTAATCCCAGAACCTTGGGAGGTGGAGGTAGGAGGATCACTTGAGCCCAGGAGTTCGAAACCAGCCTAGGCAACCTAACAAGTCCTTGTCTCTACAAACAAGAAAAACATTAGTTGGGTGTGGTGGCACATGTTGGTAGTCCCAGCTACCTGGGAGGCTGATGCAGGAGGATCGCTTGATCCCAGGAGTTGGAGGCTGCAGTGAGCCACAATTATGCCACTGCACTCTATCGTGGGCGACAGAGTGAGACATTGGTTTTAAAAAAAGACAGGAAGGAAGGCAGGGGGTGGAAAGGAGAGAAGGAAGGAAGAAAAGAGAAGGAACAAGGGAGGGAAGAGTCAATAAAGGAAGGAAAGAAAGGATGGAGAAAGGAAAGGAAGGAAGGAGAAGATGTTTTCTTTCCTTGAAGGAAGCCTTCTCTCTCTGTTGCTGCTGTTGTGTGTGGTTCTCCTGGCCCTGAGAGAGGCCCTGTGCTTAAAGATCTGCAGGCCCGCTGGCAGGGGAATGCCAAGGCTCACCTCCACTGATGCTGACCTGCCTGCAGAGTGTCCTCTTTTTTGTCTGTAATGTAGCTCTCTGCCTTTACGCTGTAGCTGCTGCCTAAACAGATTTTCTGTTTTTAATAAGGAGCAGGAAAGTCTTGTAGTCCTTCCCAGTAGTATAGTTTAAAAAAGAAACTAGAACACAAGTAAGTAAGGGCCCAGTTTCAATTAACTCTTGCCTCACTGGTAGTCAGGGCTCCATCTCCAGGACTCTTCACCAACTTAGGCAATACCACCGAGCTTGCAGGAGCTCCTCTCAGGCTTCTCTCCCATCCTTTCTCCTCCTGCAACCTGGCCACAAGAGAATGTGGTGATTAGATTGTTAGAGACACCTTCATCCCAGAAATCAGCAGAATTAGGGGTTAGGTCCGCAGGCTCCGACTAGAACCTGAATTGCTTTTTACCTGATTTCTGCCACTCACAAGCTGTGTGGCCTCAAGCTAATTGGTTAATATCTCTGAGCTCTGGTTTTCTCAGTTGTAAAAAAAAACCAGGGTGATAATGATACCTACTTTAGAGAGGATTGTTCTCAGTGATGAATACGTAAACATCCTTAAGGCACTTAGTAAGTGTTCAGTAAAGGGTCATGGTTACTGCCTTTATTACCAGTTTAAACCTTCTTCATGCACCCATCCTCCAGGGAGCCAGGAGACAGCTCTGGAGACTGAGTCCCAGTGGACTCCCAGCAGAATTTTTCCTGCTGAGACAAAGACTTTGGTAAATTATTAAAACAAAGCCAGTTCGGCTGCAGCCCACTTTTATGCTGTGTGGAAAGCAACTATTACTTCTTGAGTCTGGTCTGTGTCATTTAATTACAGTCCCGGTCACCCAACTGCTTGTGAGGCGGAGCTCCTTGTGCATGATTTGTGAGATGTGGTGATGCTGCTGTGCTTTGTTAGGACCCCCAAGCTCTTGCAGAATTTTCAGTGGTATGGGCCCAGCCTGAGGTGGGGGAGAGGCTGGACGCCACAGTCCACCCTCCAGGTCCCTTCTGACTCTAAAGGATCCGAGCTCTGGGTCCTAGTTCCCATTGACGTTGGCATTGGAAGCTCATTCATTTGTACACCTTAAATTTGAGTCTCTCGTTATTGGTTTGTTTCTCTTTCTGGGGGAGTGGCAAAGCTGTTGGACTGGATCATGTGAGGGCTCTGACTGCTGAGACGGTCTGGAACTGATGGGACAATGGTGGGTGAGCTGAGGTTTCTGGGGGTGACAGTAGCCTGCATGTCAGGAGCCAGGGGCTGCGTGAAGCTGTTTTCACATGGAGTATCTCATTTCCCCCTCACAACAAACCTGGGAGAGTGACTTTTTACAGATGAAGAAACAACAGACTGGAAGGGAAATGTGATTCTAAGTACCCCAGAATAGAGATCTGCAAGAATTGTTCTTCCAGAATATGCTTGACAGATAATGTTCACATGGTTGATGTACCCTCTCCAGGGTATACCTCAATTTTAGTAGCCCCCTTTCCAAATTTTAAGAGGAAGTTAAGAAAATTGGGTTGAAGCTCCAAGCACTTGTTTTTACGTATGTGCTATTTTAAAAAGAATTTTCTTCCAAGCAGTTGAGTAATAATATCATCCAGTTAAAGATCTATTTCTGAATATGGCACAGATAAGACAGGCTGCGGATTGTACACAGTTCCCCACACACCAGCTGTAACTAATTCCTTCTTTCTCATATGAAAGCAGATCATAAATCAGGTGACAGTGGCAGGGTTACAGGTTCAAGATAATCCATGCAGGGCTCTCAGCATACAACTGCATATTATTATCACTCAATAAATAACAATAGCTAATCCATATATAGCCCTTAGATGCCAAGCATTCTCTTATGGGCAACACGCATTTTAACTAATTTAACCACCACCGAAATCTTTTCCAGATAAGTACTATAATTATCCCCATTTTACAGAAGAGGATATTAAAACAGGATAGTTAAGTAATTTGGCAAGGCCATGCAGGTAGAATAAACTAAGGCAGGCTTACTTTAATCCAGAGTCTGTGGTCCTTAATTGTTTCTGTGTATGATGTTATATTTTACTGTGAGCTTGACTTGGCTCTGATTTTTTATTTAATAATAAGTTAGTCCTAAATGTCCAGACTTGCACTATATTGTTATTAGCAAGTTAATTTAGTTGCTCCACAGGTCACTTTGAGGTCAAAGTGCTGTGACATCTCCTTGATAATAGCTCTGAATAGTGCCCAGCAAAGAACACAGTGGTGTGGACTTAATATTTGTTGTGTGAATAAGCACAGCAGTCAACAGCTAAAATAGGAGATTCCCAGGAAGGAGGAAGAAGGCATTTTTGGAAGCCAAATAATGTGGTAAATATTTGGAAATTCTGTTCAGGGTCAGCTGACTTATGTTGGTGGAACACTCACTGCTGAATGGACCTTGGGACTGCCATTTTGCTTGATAGGCTTGTACCAGTAAACTGTCCTTGCCTATTGGTTTCTAGTGGTGGGCAGCAGAGAAGATTGTTGGCTACATCAGGTTTAGCTCTTCATCAATGACTTTGATCAGAGGTTGGCAAAATTTTCTGTAAAGGACCAGAAAGTAAATATTTTAGGCTTTTCAAACCATTAGGTCTCTGTCATAATTACTCAACTCTAGCGCTGTAGCCTGAAAGCAGACATAGATAATTCTTAAATGAATTTATATGACTGGAGGACTGGAGTGGAGGACTGACCCCATTTTCTGGTATAGAGATAAACATGTGACCTGAGCCAGGCAGTGACAACCCAGTACATTAGCAGAAACTACTGGAAAGAAGAAGCTCTTTTTCTGCTCAAGGATGTAGGACTTGAGCTCTGAGGGACACCCTGTGGAAAGAGTCATCCCAAGAGGGAGGCTACCACGAGCTAAAGGGAGATGAGGAACAAAGCCTAAAGAGTTACACACCTGATTCCCTTGAATTTCCAGTTATATGAACAAATACATGTTCCTGCTGAAACCATTTTGATTTGCATTTCTGTCATTTGCAGAAGACTCTGGACTAATAGAACATGCAACACAATTAGTACAGTGCATGGCATGTAGTAAGGGCTCAGAGTAATATAGTATTTTTGTTTCTTATTTGTGAAAGTAATTTGTAAAAAAAAAGGCTGAAGTGATGTTAAAAAATCCATAGTGGCCCTGGTGGCACATGAACAGAAATGTGGTGGCCTAGAAATTCTTCACAGAGGAAGACAATGTGAAAGTAGGGAGGAGAATTAGCTGAGGAGACAGCAGATTTGAAGGGTCTGAAGACTGTCATGGGGAAGAGGAGTCTGCCTCGTGCTGTGTCACCTCAAAGGGCAGAACTCAAGTCAAATAAGGAAAGGCGTTTCCTTGGGCAAGCCCCTCCAATGGAAAAGGAACAGGCAGTTCCAGAAGAATAGTTGTACCCATCCAGGGTCTGAGTTTTCCTGGCGCCAACACTTTGCTAGAGTGTTTTTTAAGCCATTTTGACCCTGACCTACAGTAATAGACATATTTCATACATGACGTAGTACACGAATACTTGTATAAATCTGACTAAAAAAAAATAACGAAACTACCCTTTTAACCACATGAAATACATTTTGATAAATTTCTACTCTACTCTGCTTTAATCGTCCTATTTCATTTCATTTTTTAAAGACGCTGATCTTGACCCAGTAACCTGATTTCATGGACCCTATCAGATCCTATCCTGTGTTTGAAAAATTCCGTTTTACAGAATATTCTTGTCTGGGATGGGAGGTTGTGGTGATGGTGGGAGGTGAGCAGAGAACCGGGGTGACAGGGAAGGTGATGAGCCACACATATCATGCCATGACCTACACGTGCCCTTCCATAACATAAAAGTGCACAAATTGTGCAAAGCCTGAGACTTATCCAGGGACAGCTGTATGAGGCGCAAGCATCTCCGCCCCTATTTTGTCTTTGACTCCTACCTTCTCCCTGTGCTGCAGTGAGTCAAAGTGGTAGGTCTAGCAGAGAGAGCACCAAACAAAGAACAGGGAGATCCCAGGTCTGCTGGAAAATAGCCAGGTTGTTCCCCCTCTCAGACTTAAGGCCGAAAACTGGGATGATAATGGCACATTGCCTGCGAGCTTGCCAGAGGGATGTGGAATATCCTGAGTAAAAAATGTTGCCCAGGGCTCAGCACACGGCAAGGACTCTGCAGATGCTAACTTCCTTTCCTTTCTATCTGCCTAAAACTCAGTGAACACTGGGAAACCCCATGACATGATGAAAATGCCTTTTCCTACTTCTAGAAGATAATAGTTCAACATCACTTGAGAACACTCAGTAGAGCCAGGCCTAGAGATGGAAGAGATATCCTCTCCCTGTCTCTGTGTGTCACTTGGCAAATCACACGCCCTCTCTGTGCACCCCTTTATCCCCTTAAATAAACAAATAGCTAATGGTCGGGTGGGCCTGGACATTCTCAGATACTTTGCAGTGATGACTTCAGTCCAACAGACAGACATAGTGTTCAGGAGATTAACTCATTGTCTGCATACCCTCACCTTTCCATCCCCCTCCCTTTTCAAAAGGGAATTCCTCCAGTATGGATGGAATAGGTTCTTTTCTTTGCGTCTTTTTCCCCATTAAAAAGAAAAATACAATGAGGCTCTGTCAGGAAACAACTGCTGCCTGTTCTGTCAAAATCGAATCAAGGGGGAGAAATTATGGTGCCGCTTTTGGGCTGGCACATGCCCAATTTGTTGCCATTTGAATATCCCTGAGTCTTTCCATTTCTTGATTTTGCAAAATATTGTGAATTGTGTGAAACCCAAACTTCCATGGACATCCATGGACTGGAGACCCCATGGAACCCTGGTTCTCTGTTGACAGGAAATGAGGTTCAAAGAACCAGCAGAGGAGTCGCTGGTTCAGATGGCAGGAAGCTGGCTTCCCTTGTGTTTGCTCGATATGCAGCAGCAGCCTGGTTTCTTCCAGTGGCAGGAAAAGGAGCATGGGGAAAGAGTCACTGCCCTGTGGGATTGGGATTTGGAGGACAGCTGCAGGCACAGGAGGTTCCCTTTCTTCTCAGTGCTGCCCTTGTGCCTTCTGGTTCTGCCTCGAGCAGCAATCTGGGACGACTACTCGCTTGGTGCAACTTCGTCTCTAATGATTGCCCCCGCATGAGCCAAAGCAGGGAAAGTAAAAAATGCCTGTAGCCTGTGTACCGCGTGAGCTTGTCTGGTGGATGCTGATAAAACACAGCCGTATTTTACTTTCCCATCGTCTCTTTATATTTATATGGGGCTGGTTTTGTTTTCTGCGACTGTTCTAACAAAGTACCACAAACTTGGCTGCTTAAAACAACAGAAATTTATTCTCTGACAGTCCTGGAGGCCAGAAGACCAAAATCAAGATGTCAGCAAGATCAGTTGGTGGGCTCAGGGGGTTCTTCTGAGGGCTCTGAGGGCGACTCGGTCCCATGCGTTTCTCCAGGCTTCAGGAGACTGCTGGCAATCCTCGGCGTTCCACGGCTTGTGGCTGCATTGCTCCAATCTCTTCCTCCATCTTCACAGGGCCTGCCCTTGCCTCTGTTTTCCTTTCTCTGCACTTATAAGGACTTGTCACTAGTTTTAGGGCCTGCCCTAGTCCAGGAAGATCTCACATTTCCTTAACTTAATTGCATCTATAAGCAACCCAGTTTTTCCTTTAAGGTTACATTTAATGGTTGTGGGTGGTCATGTCATTTGGGGAGTTATTATCGAAACCCCCTACAGGAGGTTTTTCTCCCCTTGTTTCTGTAGAATGCTAGTTGTGTCTTTTCTATTCACGTTCAGGTAGAATTCGCCAAAGCTTCAACTTGTGTTAGATCCTCTCTCTTCTGTAGCAGACGTGATTGAAACGGGAAGGCTATGGTGGCGGGAGAAATGCAATATTTATCTTTCTACTCTTGACTGCTCACCTCTGTCCTACTCTCCTTCCCCCGCCCACCCAATACAGTCTCTGTTTCACTTTTTGCCAGGGTCTAAGGTGAGTGAGGTGGGAACAGTAGGGTAGTTTACACTTGGCTGAGTGGCTTCATGTTGTCTGGGCCTGACAGATACTTAAAGCAGAGACCCTGGTTAGGTCTAGCCAGTGATGAAAGGAGATTCATTCTCTCATGGGAGCTTTGGTGGTTCTCATGCATTCCCTATTGGTCACCTCTGTCCCTTGCAGTTCCCTAGACCCAAGGTTGATGCATCCGGTTCCTAAGCCTGGCATCCAGCCAGTACCTGCAGAGCAACTTTCTTAGACCTGCACTCACTGTCTCTTTGTACATCTGGCTCACAGGAAGCATGCACAAGGCACTTTCCCCACAGTCTTTAAACTACAGGTTCAGCACTGCCAAGCCATCTTCTGGTCAGGCACCCAGCTGGCATCTAGCCTCCTCTGCCCCTTCTCAGTGCCTCTATTCCCATCTCTGATCCTCTCTGACTTTCTCAGGCATGGATCAGCCTCCAGTCCCTTGAGTCTTTCAACTGCCAGAAACATACTTCAAAAAATCTCTGCATAATCCCGAAGCCTCCCTTGGGAAGCGTAGGGCCAAAAGATGGCAAAGTGCATGCCCTGGGAAAGGGTGGGGACTCACATGAATAATGCAGTCCTCTCCAAAAAAATCTCATCACCGATTTCCTGTCTCCACACTCATGATTTCTTTTATATTTCGTTGTTTGGTTGCTCTAACCATCTCTTCAGAGCAACATCCTGTGGTGACTGCACTAGCCTCCACTTTACAACTGAAAAAAAGGAAAGAGCCTATTCTGATTACATAGACATTGAAATTTTTAAAATAAGGTTATTCTCATTATGTCAACATTCATTACAGAAAGTAGTGGGGGCAAAGCACTGTAGATGGGGAGTCTCTGCAGAGGAGACAGTCTGAAGACTCTGGAATTGTACAGAGTATTCTGTATTCATTGCGATGCAGGTGCTTGAAAGGTGGAGAAAGAATGGAAGAAAATTTGAAATGATCCATTGTTATGTTTTGTGGGAAAGTTGTCACCCCAGGAACGTAAACCTAATAGTGGAATTTTCAAAAATCATATCTGTGGAAGTAATAAGGTATTGGATGGTATTTCTCGATTAAAAAAGAAAAATCCAACTCATTAGTAACTGATGAAATAGAGAATTAATAACTCTTTCACAGTTTGGATCAACACTGACGTCTTGGCTCCCACCCAGCTCTTCATTTCAGTGTTTCTGACTCTGTCAAATATCCCACCCACCCAGCCAGCTCGCCCCTCCTGCAATTTTATGTTCCACATTGTCCTGGTCTTCTCAGGCTTTCATGACAAAAATACTATAAACTAGGTGGCTTATAAACCGCAGAACTTTACTGTTCACAGTTCGAGGTTGGGAAGTCCAAGATCAAGACACCAGCAGATTGTAAGAGATGTGAAAGCTGTGAGAACTGGCAGATCAAGGTATCTAGTGAGGGCTGGTTTCCTGGTCCATAGATGGCATCTACTCTCTGTGTTGTCATATGGTGGAAGAGGCAAGGCAGCTCTTTAATAAGAGCTCCAATCCCATTCATGATGGCTCTGCCCTCATTACCTGATCACCTTCCAAACCCCCACCTCGGGGATTAGGATTTCAACATACAAATTTGGGAGGGACACAGACATTCAGACAGCAGCACACAGTTTTTCCGATACTGATTTTCTCTATCCCTTTTTAATCAAAATTTAATGTTGTGTTGCCCCTCAAACCCCTAGCTCTCTGCCAAGTGTGCCAGGGGGAAATTGTGAATAGCTCATATCAGTCTGTGTTAGTGTGGTGGTCATTACTTGCACTGTGTTTCCCGGGGTGATAGCTGTCACTAGGAGATATTGTACAGTTCTAAAAGAAATATTCTGCTCCTTGGAATTGCCTGAAATTTTATTCCTATCAACCTGAAAGTCTGGGAGCATTGTGAATCAGGATAAATAAAAACCTACTGAAGTAGGTATGATAATGAATTTTTTTTTCTATCATGGCAAGTTTCATTCTAAAGGATCTTCGATTACAAATACTAACATTCCTTAGAAGCAGCAATTTATCGACCAGCTATCCTGTGCTAGATACTAGGGGACAAAAGTGAATAAGCTACTGTCTTGCCTTCAAGGAACTTCATAGTAACATGCCCTGTGCTTTGAAACACAGCAACCCCCACCCAAATGTTATTTGCACATGTCATAAAGGTAAAACAGAGAAGGTGGAGTCACCACCTGCTCACATCTGTGAAACTGATGATGTGTTGAGTTGGGACATCAGAGTGCTATGCTGAAACCAGCTGTCACAGTTGTTCTTGACTGCCAATTGTGAGCCTCTCTTCCCTACTCTGTACTCAGTGATACCACAACAGATTCCTTGAAATCAGACATGGGGAGAGTATTTACACTACAGAATTGGTAAGCACTACAAATCAGGGTTTTAAGATTTCCAGAGAGCCAGGTGTTGAACATTTAACAGCATACCACCAAGGTCAAGAGAGTACTTTCTTCTTCTGACTTTCATTTTGACAGCTAATTCACTTTAGAGCAAACCATTCAGTGTCTCTGTGCCCAGGAGAATCCCACACACCACACAAGTTGTAAGAACCAAAGAAAGTATGCAAAAGGAAGTACTTTGAGCTCTCTAGAAGAAAAGCTTTATTTTTTTATTCTTTGACCCCAGGAAACACATACTTGGAGTAGTTCCATGACTCTTTCAGGATCCTGCAAGAGTCAGTAGCAGATCTTAGGGGGAGGAATCTTCTCTTCCATTTGTTATTATAATGTTCCAAATAATTCTTTTATTCAAGGAAAATAAAATCATGTAACATATATAAGTATAATTTTAAAATCTTCCTCGCTGTTTGTTACTATTGGATGATATACTTTTTACCAAATATTAATATTTGCAAGGCACTTGTGTGGGTTTTACAAAAAGCAGGAGTGAAAGGACCAAAGAGTTCAGAAGTTTATGTTCAATATTTATTTTTCGTTGTTTTTGGCACTAAGCTTTGTTTGAGTTATTTTTCTTATCTTTTAGCAAATGATTACCAAGCATTTTCTATGCTGGTTGTGGGGCAAATATCAATGAAATACCAATTCCCAGGACTAAGGTAGGATGTGGTGAAAGGTCAGGGTCGAGTGCGTATTTGCGGAATAGATGGACACAGTGGTTAGGAATGGTGTGGATGTGGTGGCAACCAAGCTATTCCCAGGCAAAAATGTAAACAGAAATGTAAACAAAAATGTAAACAGAAAGATATTTACAAAGATAGTTTGCACAGAGTTTTCTAGCAATCAGTTGCCCTCTTCTCTTCCACCAGTGCCCTATAGAAAAGGAAATGGTGAGAGGCTAGAACCTGTGCCTAAATCTTTTTTTCCCCAAATGAATGAAACCTTTATTTCGATTTTGCAAAACAGTCTTCTTTAGTTTCTTTCATCAGTGTTTTGTAATTTTCAGTGTACACATTTTCATCGCCTTGGTTAAATTTATTTTTAAGTATTTTATTATATTTTTGATGCTTTATAAATGTTATTATTTAATTTTCTTTTTTCTTTTTTTTAATTATAAAGATGTGGGGTATAATTCAGGGCTAGGTATATAAACATTGATTATGCAGGTATGCCCCTCCCTCCCCTAGCAGTTTCCCTCAACTGCCAATCCCACCCCCCTCCCCTGACAGTTTCCCACTACTGCCATTCGCTTTCTTATAGTATTATAATTGTTCAGTTAGTGTTACCTGCCCCATTAATTAAAGTTCCCAGAGAAGAAGATTCCATGAGCTCTTTTACTGATGTCCTACAGCGTCTAACTGCTCTTACTGGCAAGAGATTTCTCCGATTTAACAAATCCTGTGGCTCTCATTCTTTCTTGACTCACTTCCTGCTCTGTATCTCTTCCGTTGCATGCGGTCTTCATTTCATTCAATCATTCACTGATTCTTCAGTCACTTATGGAGTACATTCCAAGTCAGTGGTTCTTAACCCTGTAGAACCTTTAAAAAACTACTGATGCCTGGACCTTAATACCTCGGAACTAAGGGGACACAACTGGGCTGGGGCCAAGAGCCTGTGTAATGATAGTGATCATGATGACAATGATAAGAAATGGTTGTAGTGATAGAAATAGCCACAGCAAACACTTATTAGGTGCCAAGCACTGTTTGCTTTGCATACATTACCTCATTTAATTCTCACAACAACCCTATGACGTAGCGAGTCGATCATCCCTCTCAAAGTTAGGGAAACTGCAGCATGGAGAGACTAAATAATTTGCCCAAGGTCCCTTTCTAGTACGTGGCTGATCTTAGATTTAAACCTTTCAGTCCATTTTTAACCACTGCTACATTGCCTCTACATTTTTGTAAGATTTCTCAGATAGTTCTGATCTGTTTCCGAAGTTGAAAACTATTGACCAAAGTGATAGTACTGGTATATCTTGGCACATAGTGCTTGACTGTCTGTGTAGAACTGTCTGCTCCTTTCATTCCTTGATTTCAGTGTCTAGCAGTGAGGACAGAGACATTAAATATACTTACATGTGCACACAAGCACACCACATAAAATGTAATAATCTTTTGCAGCGTACGATGATGAAAGACTGTGAGCATAGGGAAGTGGGTGAGAGTAATGCTTCTGGGGTATTTGGAGAAAGATTGGACAGGCAAGGTATAACTTAGCTTTAAAATTGACAGTCTATGCATGAATCCTTAAGGGAGTTAGATTTAAATTCCTGGGGACCTTGCTCTTATGTGAAAGTATTCCCTACTCACTTGTGTAGGACAATGGCTATATTCCTGGTGTTTCTGGGAAGGAGTGAGCCTGAGGGTAGATCAGACTGGGCCACGCCCTAATTGATTTATGCAATCTTTTTCCTAACCCTGCCCAATATATGTCTTCAGACATTCCTAATCTCACAGTGACCTTTTCCACTACAGTCACTGATCATGAAAGAAACTCTAAAACAGAGAATCCAGGGGCTGTCTGTGTTATGTGTCCCCAAATCTTTTTTTTCTTGTTATATCCAGTGATAATAGTAATGAAATTAAGAATAGAAATTAATGCAGTAAGGAGATAAGGTTCTGAGGTCTTCCTCATCTTTGCAACCCCAGAACCTAGCAGTGTCCCTGACATGTAGAAGGTACACTGTAAATGCATGCTGAAGAAGTGAATAAATGAGAAAGGAATCCGAGTTACATTCATAGAGTCATTTTCTACAATTTTGGTTGGTGTTGATGATGATGGTGATAGTGGTGGTTGTTGTAGTGTTTGTGCCTTGATAGTTATTCTCCCGTTTGTTTTTCTCAATATCCTCTGAGGTCAGATGGTCATGTATCATCATCTTCTTTGCCCTCATTTTTAAGTAAGGGTGTTGAGTTTCAACAAGCTTCAGGACCTTGCCTAAGACCACTTGATGGCCTACACAAAATTTGATCTTGAGTTCAGTCTTTCCAAATTCTGTGCCTTCCCTACAACTGTGATTGGCATTGCCAATATCCAACTGCAAAATAAGATTCTTCATCAGAGAACCAGGAGATATATGTGCCTTTTTTTACCTGTGAGAAGAAAAATGTTTGCATAATCTCTCTAGCTTTAAGTTATCTCTTATATCACACTTTCTCTGGGCATTGTGTATACATCCACCCACAAGATGCCAGTAGCACCCACCCCCAGGTCATTATAGCCAAAAATGTCTCCAGACATTGCTAATTAAACCCTAGGAGGCAAAATTACCTTTTGTTAAGATCTGGTAGTCTAAAAATTTTGTCCAAACAGCAAATTTTCAAATAGTTGAGTTTATATGATATTCTTTTCTTTTAAGTGGGAACACTGAGCTACACAGTTACGAATGTCTGGTAAAGATTACACAGCAAGCGATTAGGTGTCAGAAAACAAAACTGGTCAAATGTGACCACCAGAGTCACATGACTAATAGTCATGGTAAAATGATTCTGTTTTCTTTGTATTATTGGACTTTGGACTTCTGTCCACTTACTTTTCTCAGAGGTTGATTACATTGTAGTTTGTTTATATGTATGTGTATATGCATAAATATAATACATGTGTATTAGATTTTTTTTCCGGCAGGAGAGTTCACAACTCCCTTCTGCCTATTTAAAATCAAAATTAACTAAATATGTTAATTGAAAATAAATTAAAGTTAGAAAGCTTTGGTCTTTGAATTCTGAGCAACATTTATTCTCTACCTGACAGCTAAACATTGAAATCCAGAAAAAGTACGGAATTAAAGCCTAATAAAATGTTATATAAACTCTTAAGTCATGTTGACTTCAGTGGTGACACCATGCCAAGAAAGTTAACAGAGCAGCTCCGTGGATACCGACCCAGGGATTTATCCACCTCTGCGCATTTTTAAGTGAAAACACATGTCTGCGAAATGAGTCTTTACAAACCAAAGACAGAAGGATCAAGCTGCCAAGTATATCTCAGACCTCTTTCACTCTTGTAACTTTCATATTTAAGGGCAGTCTTGGTCTTTATACACTCCAAAAAAGTACATACTTGACATGACTGTGTCTTTCTTTGAAGAACGTTTCCCAGGTGGAGCTCCTGTTTATGTTTCAAGGATGATCCGATCCTCAAAATCAGCCCCATTTAATGGGTCTCTTAGTAAAGGAACTGTTGTGTTTTTTTGTTTGATTATTTGCTTCTTGTTTAAGATTTGGTCTGATCTCTGTAATTAAGGCAGCCCAATATATTGGAAGGATGACTTTGACTTTTGACAGTCTCTACCTCACCAGTCTTCTGGTTGTGTAACCTTGGGCAGACTACTTAACCCTTCTGAATCCTATCATTCTCCTCTGTAAACGGAGCCAAAGATACCACCACTCAGGGAGGTTGGGAAAATACAAGGAAATTGAAAATGGAAAACACTCAGGGCGGTGCCTGCTACACGGATAAATGCTCAAGAAGTGTGCATTCTTACTTTCTTTTCTTAACACCAAGGTCACAATTGGACCACCCGTGGGCTAAATGTAGCTTGCATATGTGTTTGTTCTGCAAAGTGTTTTCAAACGTTCTGAATTCACTGCCGATAATTAAAAATCAAGAGATTTCAAACGAAAATCTAAATGTCAAGGCTTTGGGGAAAAAAATCAGGACATCTAGCAACACTGGTCCCTGTAGATGGGGCATGTTTCCCCAGCCCCCCAACCTCCCTCCCCTCACTCCCTGATGTCTACTTCTGGCCTGCTTCACTCATTTATGTTACTTGCCTGGTAAGTTTAGGACTTACTGTTTCAGGCGCAATGCGCATAAACAATTATAGATGCTGTGGTATATGGGAGACCTCAAGGATGCAGAGGCCTATCGGTGCAGACTGCCTTCAAGGAATTCACAGTCTTATTAAGGGCTTATTGTAAGTGATGATTTCAATTTAGCAGGAATTTATTGAATTCTTACTGTGGAGTTGGTTCTGAGGATACAAAACTTAATAAGATACAGCCCCTGCCCAAGAGGAATCTGCCCTGATGACCTCTTCCATCCTATTGATTTGATTGGAGTTTCCGTATTTCTGTTTTCAACCCAGGTAGGGACTCTTGATATCATTAACTTTTTATATTCTGCTTACGACATCTTCAAGTTTTTGTATTGTTTTGTTTTTAATATACTTACAACACAAAATTGCTACAGTGACTTAGCTGTAGATAAATTTCTTCTTCTTAAAATTTGGGAGAAAAAAACACAAACATAAACCGTCTCTTTTTATTTTTTTATAGAAATTAGATTTTAAAAATATTTGGCTTTACAATTCCTACCCTAGTGCCTGGCAAGACGTGGGGACTAAGTAATGTATGATCCCTGAAATAAATGGATGAATGGATGAATGTTGGATGAAATTCAAAAGTCTAATCCAATTCACCCTCCCCCAATATCTATTCATTCATTTCATCAACAAACATCCATGGAACTGGAGAAAGAGCATTCCAGACACAGGGGACAGTGACTCCAAAGGCTCTGAGGTGGGAAAAAGCTTGATATGTTTCAAGAAACAGAAAGAGGGCCAGGATGGTTGTGGGGAGAGGGTTTAAAAAAAATGACTAAAGATGATGACTGTGGCCAGATTTTGCAAGACTTTGTAGGTCTTGTGGCAGACTTTGGGTATTTTCCAAGTTTGGTGAAAAACAGAAGATCTGGTTTCCATTTTTAAAAGAGTACACTGGCTGCTATACAGAGGAAAACTTACAAGGAGGCAGGGGTGTATGCAGAAGACCAGTTAGGTGGTGACGGTCACAGAGCAAGTGAGAGGTGATGGGCAATGACGATGGAGTAATAATGGTGGTGAGGCAGATTCCAGACAGATTTTTAAGACTGAATATCTGCAGGCACCATGACACTGTCCAGCAGATATATAATGCTAACCACATGTATACTTTTAAACTTTCCGGTAACCACATTCTCAGAACCACATTTTCAGCTAGCAACATTTTTATGTTGAGTGTTGAGAAGAAATGTCTTTTCAAATGTACTATGTATTTGCTGAAAATATCTCTTTATATTGTCTACTTTATTACCTTCAAAATTTTTTACTCAGCAAACAGCTTTGTTTTGTTCTGCTTCAGGAAACTGCAGTCGACATTCCTCCTGAAATTTGTGACATTTTTTCTTCTAATCTTTTTTTTCTTAGCTTTCCTAATTGTAGAATTGGCTTTTGATTCTCCCCTCCGTTTTGTATCAGTGCTGTCATTTTAAATTTTAAAGTGTGTCTCTACTTAGTTGTTTTAATTAGAACCTAAATTTATAATTTATAATTAAAGCAAGTATTTCTATTTAGTTACCAATTATGGTTTACATAGGTAGCCATATAGCTTATGCAGTCTGCATAAAATATTCAAATAAGAGTATTGCAAAGTTATATGGTGCAAAGAAAAAAAATCATTCAAGCTGAATCAATCTGTTGACAGGAACTAAACACACACATTGCCATGATGTGTTTCTGCATAACAGCACAAAGGACGCGTGTACCCAACACACTCATCGCAAATGATAATAACCTCTTACATGATTAAATAGTTAATGGACATGTCCGTACTACTGATACCATAAAGTTGTATTTGGTGGAAAAGTATTTTGAACTGCGTTAGTTTTTAAATTTAACTTTATAGGAGTTAAAAATGAGCTAAAATTTAAAATTTAATCCCTCAGTGTCACTAGCCACATTCCCAGTGCTCGTGGCCACATGTGGCTGATAGCTGCCTTACTGAACAGCACAAATCCAGTGAAATCCAATACTGAGCCACCCTACATTTGCCTCTCCTGATCTCTTCCTCACTCGTCAGAGAACGTGATGGGCTACAAAGCTCTAAATACTGTGCTTTCCTCACAATCTCCTACTCTTCCATCCTGTGACACTCCAAACTGAACTATCAGGGCTTGCTTATGGCATTCAGTTAAGAAACAAATTAAGGCAATATGAAACCCAACTTTTGGGAAACAGGTTCCATTTTTTAAACATGTTTTTTTGTGGGACAACCAAGATTTTCTTTAAGAAAAGGAAATAATCCATTTGATGTAGAAAAATTGACTCGAACACACACATAATTTTTTTTTTACCTGTTACTTTGAAATATGCCTGTCTACAACACAGCAATATTGAATATGCTGAGACTGACTAGTAGCCTGAATGACTGGTATCCACTGCATTGAGGAGTTGCCACTACAAGTTGGCTTCACGTGTTTGTTTTGTTGAATGCCAAATATGGAGCTGTTTGATGATTTGTACTCCATCAAACAGATAATACCAATGTATGCCATCAATATTCAGGAGTCCATAAGATTTCCTGGAGTCTGTGGAGCAAATGACAGTCATTTAAAAATCTGTGTGATGGAGGATTGATGGTTATTAATGTGTTTGTGTGAAGGGTGGGATCATTGCTGGCTCTCATGCACACTGCCACACTCACTACATCCTGAGCATTTTTATTCACCAGCAACTCTCCCCGGCTTAAACTCTGATCCTGCTACTGCTTCCCTAGCTGGTCTGCAGAACTGCCATCAATGTGCCTTGTCCTTAGGTAGTGCTTTGAAGCAAAAACAGACCTCTTCATGTCTGTGAGAATCTGGATTTCAAGACAGATCAACCTTGACCTCCCGCTGCTGATGGAAGACCCTGTTGGCCCCTCTGTCCCCCATGGCTAGTGTCGCAAATATTAATGCCGCTCTTCCACATGCTGGGCTCAGAATGGCCTCTTTTAATTAAAATATGGATCTATTTTTTCAAATGCATTTTCAGATTTCTGCATGGGGAGAAGTGCTTCTTCCTGCGGAGTACAATTTCAGATTGGGCAAAATAGGTGCAGATTTCGTGCGAATCTCTTTGAAGTTTCAAAACGTCCTTAAACCCTAGGATAATTTTTTTTTTCTTCTTTTATATTCTCAATGGTTTCCTGGACATTAGGGAGAGCTTTCATGTATTCATATCTTTGGGATTCTAAAACATTATTGGATAAATATTAAAGAGAACCAAATTGAAGGGAAGTTAAAGTGAATCAAATAGGCCCCAAATAAAATTTAAAAAGCAACTCTTAAAAATATATTGTTATTAACCAAGACTTTTGAGGAAGTTACAGACTTAATGTGTTTCTCATATTAATAAGGCAATGGTTTCATACCAATAAATCAGGGAAAGGATATTTTCTCATATACATATCAGTGTGTCCACATGGAAATGGAGTTCTCAATTTATCTCTTAAAATAGTAAGAGACAGATATCAGGAAATCAACTTTCTTTAGCTTAATTTCCCTAACTTTCTAAATGGATCATGTCTTCCTGTGGGTCCCATAACACATTTTGGGGCCTTATTTCTGGCATGCTTTATTGGCATTTATGTTAGATTTTATCTTGTTTTTTCATGCATACACTTGCTTCTCTCACTAGATTATTAAACTCCATGAGGGCGAAGCTGATGTTGGGTATTACTATCTCATATTGCTTCTCCCGTGCCCCTTTAGACCCTTTCTCATTTTGTTCTCTGACTTATTCTAAATATCTCATGACTTGGACATGGTAATAAAGCTTGCAGTGATCTATTCTGCAAAAACAGACAGAACAGAAACTTGGAGGGAGGGAATCATGACGATCAACGCCAATCTTCTTGTTTTCACAAACACCCAGAGTCTCAGAGAGTTCCTGAGTGACTGTTTTTCCTGTTGTCCATCATTTCCTTGTCAAATTCTCATCCTCAAATAGATATTTGTCTGCACTAGATTTTCATGCAAGTTCTTTGCATAATATTTGGACCTTCATAGTATGACTTACTTATGGACACTTAGTCTTAATAGCTATGATGAATTTAGAATCATCAACCCCTCCTTTGGAATGCCATCATCCAAAACAAGATTATGACCAGCTTCCACAGTGTGTCTGGAGCTTGCTAGAATTTTCAGGTTTAGAAAAGAGCTCGGAATATCTTCTCCTATTAAACCAGTTATCCCAACAAAATAAACCTTAGATATCATCACCACTGGGCTCCTTGATAACAATGACTAGATCTGGGAAGGAGTAATTCTGGCATAGTTCATAGATGTATTTTCTCAGTCATGGGTCACTCTCACCTCCACTCAATCTTATAGTTAGTTTGCTTTTCTTTGTTTTCTCTATGGAATTTGCACTCTCTCTGCACTCTGCCTGCAAAATCTAAACGTCTATTTCCTCTGGATATCTTTCCTTTTTATTCCTGAGCAGCTTAGCTCAGTGGGTCTCCACTTTAAGCACTTTGGAGAAGAGTGGGTTCCTATTTTTGTGAAAGTGTCAATGTTTCAAAGACAAAGAGGACTTTTTGAGGATTCTCCTTTATTTGGAGACATTAATATTTGCCACTTTTGCCTCTCAGAGCTTCGTTTACAGGAAATAATCCCCAGTCATTTTTAAATCACAAAACCCCAGCTGTCGGCACAATATTGTTGAATGTAAAACTCATTCCAGTTCACCTGCTGTGCCCCCTGGTATATACCTGGCCAAGCATGGCTGGTGATGGGACAGTGGACGCTCAGCAACAATTAGCAGAAACCAAAAAATGAAAAAGAGGGTGCAAGTCAGGAAAGGTGAGACAGCACCTGGTGCTGCGACTTAGTTTTCTCCGGTCGGGGCAGCTGGAAGCCAGGCTGTTCTACTCAGCTGCAGGGACCCGGCGACAACTTGCTCAAGCTGTGTTTCACAGCCACTCACAACAGTTAACTTCAAGCACATTTTCACACTGTTTGGCTCAAGCTCCTGGCAGCGTTCCTAAACACTCTGAGGAAATAATTCCACAAAGTGGCATAAATTAATGTGACTAATTAACATGATGTTAATTATTTGTAAATTGTATGTTTGGATACACATTACTTGAGAGGCATATGTTATATTCAATGTTTACTGAAACAAGTGACTGCTAATAGCTCCTCCTGAGTGTTCCCTTCACAACAGTCAGCAAATGGAGGCTTCTCTAAAAATAAAAATCCTGTCCTCAGGGGAGCTGCATGAATGACTGGATATAATCAACCGCCTCAGAGTAGCCCCACTCCTTTAAAAAGTGGGATTGACTGAGGCTTCCTGCTTCACACCTGGTGTATTTTGGTGATGGCTTTATCAGAGCAGTCTCTTCTTTCCCAAGCCCACAGACCGACAGGGCTTTGAGATGCTCCAGAAGTGGTCCTGGCATTTAGCCGGGATGATGGCAGCATCTCGGTGTCCCCTTCTAGAGTTGTGTCTCTGTAGGCCAGATCTGCCTCTACCCAAAGATGGGGCAACAGAGGTCCCTCAGGACCAACGAGGGTTAAATATCAACTAGCCTGCCCACCATAAATTCAGAATTGGCCAGAGCTTCTCACTCAGTAACTAAGCATTGTCTTTGGACTCAAAGTTGACATTCTAGTTCTTGGTCTCAAAAAACCCCAATCTGTTTAAGCTACTTTTAAGTTCTGAAGAGCATACTGTGTCTCATTTCTGCAAGAGTGTTTAGTTTCATAAGTTTTGGGTGTGTATTCTTAACATGCAAAATAAATTATTCTTTTTTACTTTATCAAAGGAAGTAAAATCTTTATAGCATCCTTGGGATATAGTGGTTAATGAGGACATCTCTAGAGTAATATGTGTTCTAAAGACACCTTCAGGACTAAGCCACCTCCCATTTGATTAAAAGCATGTGTTTTACTGATATTTTTTGGTCAGGATTGAGTGACGGACTCCACTGGAGGGAACATGTTGATTCCACAAACAAGGTCATGGTTAGACCTAGTCATGGAAAAGCCAAGGGAAGACTGCACCCTTATCCTAAATACTATTATTTAGGGTAAATATCTCTAGCTTTCAAGTTTTATTGTAAAAAAGAGAGAGAGAGAGAGAGAGAGAAGTGAAAACAATGCAAGATCAAACAATCCAAGAGGATCAACTGAGGCAGTGAGGCAGCTCTGTCTGGCTCCTCCTGTGTAACTCCAGAAATAGATGCAGCTCATCACCAAATATTATTTGCAAGGGGAATACTGACTGAAGTTTGTTTCCTGGAGGGGCATGTGAAAGTATTTATGGAAAGTCTAAGTCATTTTAATTGATCTATGGGCACTAGTAACTTAAGTAACAGTAACAAATAAAGCTTAAACTATGCACCTGATTAACCTGGACTTTGGAGCTGCAACAAAGCCCTCATGAGGCTGGTCTTTGGTGTCGATGCCACTTCTGATGTTACCCATTACGACCACCCTAAGATAAGTGCCTGACCCATAGAAGACACTAACAAGTGAGTGAATGAATGACTCCAGGTGGGGAATTAAAAAGAAAGTATGTAGCTCCCTCAAGCCTGGATAATATAGTCTTTCTGAAAACTGTGTCACAATATAATAGAAAACTCCTCCCAAAGTCTCTAACAAAATTTCATTTTGTTTCAATTTCATTAACAAAATGAATATATGGCACTTTGGGAAATCTAGGGAGAAAGGAGGAGAAGAGTTGCCAAAGCCTGAATTTTCCCCTGAACATGAGAACCCATAAATACTAGGAATGAAGAAATCAAAATTCTAGAAGGTTTATCACATTTGGGTTTAAGAAGTCAACCCTTAACTTGAGGAAGAAGTGTTATCTATCTTAGGAGAAAGGAGAGTGAATGTTGACATGACAGTCTTGGAGGAACACATGAATTTAAATAGCAGCCAGAGCCTATTTGAGATGAGGCTGGTAGTCTTGGGGTTGTCTCTCAATGTGCTCACTTGCAGAGACATGTTATAATCCAGTGCTACAGGGAAAACACCAACAGTTGCTATACATTGCAGGTTTGGTATTTTAAATCATGAACACAAGTGTGTTTACAGTTATTAAATGTTACAAGTAGAATTCCAGAACACAGTTGTTTTTGAGTTGCATAAATGTCTTTAGTACAGGAAAGAAATGGAATAATTGTTCTCTCTTTGACTATATATTTTAGAAAAAATTGTCCTGAGTTTAGATTCTTTGGAATTCTAACACACAACATGGATCTCAACACTTAGGCAACTGACAATAACTGTATATTGGATGAATAGGAAACTGACCCCAAGCAAACCAATAAGACATCAGGAAGGTACATAAAACAATAGCAAATGTACTGTTGAAATTTGCTGTGCTACTGACCCAGTTCTAAATACTTGGCATGTATTAACTTGTTGAGCCCTTATGCAGCCCCTTCAGATATCTCCATTTTACAGATGGGGAAACCCAGCATAGAGAGGTCAAAAAACTTACTCAAGGTTGCACAGTTTGAAGGGGTGGTGCCAGAATTAGAACTGAGGCATGTTGATTCCAGAGACTTCGCTTTTAGTCGTTCCTTATCTTGATTAAACAGCTGAAAAGCTTTCTCTGAAAGGGAGAGTTCTTTCTCCTCTGTTAACTATCAATGCCAGAAAGATCCAGGAGCCATCTTGGGAGCAGAACTGAGGGTGAAAAAAGCACCTCCCACCCGGAAGCCATCTACAGGTAGAAGACATGTTATAATCCAGTGCTACAGGGAAAGCACCAACAGTTGCTATACATTGCAGGTGTGAAAAACAGATATTTTCTCAGTCAGTTCCAGCCACCAACTCTATAAATTCCTTAAAATACAGCTCCAAGTAGCCTTGAAGTACTTTGATAACAATAGTTTAATTGTAATTGTCAATAGTACTTTGATAGCATTAGTTTAATTTTCACTATTTTGTGCTAGTTTCTTAGCTCTCATAATAATAATAAGCAGAAGAGCTAATATTGATTCAGTGTTTTCTATATGCTAGACGCTAAATAGACTTATTCAGTAGAGGCACAAGTATCGGCACCCTCATTTAATAGATAAAACAACAACTGAGGCACGGAGTTTAAGAACTAGTGAGTGGTAGAACTGGAATCTAGGCAGTCTGGAACCATAGCAGCTCACAAGATTCCTGGTAGGTCTCAACGCACATGTAGCAGAGATAGAGTCCAAGAATGTACTCTATACTGTAAACTAACTTATCCTACCCAATGTAGAAGGTATGTTATGGTTGTGCTGCTTTGTGTAATAAAATCTGTGAAGCACTGATTCTCTCTGTCTCATTCTTTCTCTTGAATATATTCCAGCATGTCTGTGTATTCAGAATCCTAAGGAAAGTGAAAAATTTATAACACATTAGAGCAATTAGACTTTGGTCATATATTTTATAGGAAACATTGGGGCAAACACACACTTTATCATGAGGAATGGAAGCATTTTATTTTCAGTGTAAACCTAGCTGGACCTGCAATTCTTACTTCAGTTTACCCTAAAAGCCAAATATTGTGTTACCTTGTGACAGAAGAGAGTTCTGGGTAACATTCCTACTAGGGCTATGCCAAAAGAAGATATCAAGAAATGAAGTTTTAAGCTTCGATTTGGCTTCTTGCCATCAATAGTTAACATAGAATTAATATTTTCCTTTACTACATAAAAAAGTAGTTTTCTAAAGGATCATAAATTTTTTAAACCAGTGACTATCTATGATTTCTGACTTTTCAAAAAAAGATTCAAATTATTGGCTTCAGCTACCATTTTTAAACTCTGCCCTGCTTCGTACTCACTTAGAACATTCGAATTTCAGAGCCCTTCATCTGTGAATTAATCATGTGCGGAGTCTATGCAGTTGGAATTTAGCTATAAATATAAATGAAATTGCTCCAGCTATGGCTGAGTTCAAAAAAACTCCAAAAATGATTTGGAGTTTTCGTTTAAAAAAAAAAAAAAGAGAAATTCTAAGGAAGAAAAAAAAGGAGTTGAGAGGAGCAATTAAATATAATAGAGTCTTTTTGCATTAAAATGTTGGGCTTGTGTTGTACATTGACTTAATTCTTAAGACTCTGCTATCAGCTTATAGGCTCTACTGTCAAGGTGAAAAGAACTGAATAGTGTTTGCCAGACTCCAGAGTGTCTGTCTCATTTGACCTCCAGACAATGTGAAAGGAAGCTGTGGAAATTAATCAGTGTGAGGGATGACCACTTGGTGGGCTATAGACCAGTTGGAGTAACTATGTATGTACTTCAAACTGGAGAGCTGAGAAGATGAGACAGGGAGGAACAAAGAAGAACACAGAGCACCTGCTTGACCAAGGACACACACCTTAGACTTTGTTTTCCTGCCAGCAAATCATGTGGCATGCATGGCTAGAAAACACTTTCATCCACTGTGGTGTTCTTCATCAGATTTGGTTAATAATGTCTTCACTGATGATAATGGCATGCAAAGGAGTTGGAATTCGAGGTTGGAACTCTGAGCTAAAGTCCTGGTTGTAGCAATTACTAGCCCAGCAAGCTATGGAATCCTCTCTTAGACCCAACTTGTTTGTGTATAAAATGAGAAGACAACATCCACCTTTCAAGATAGCAATGGAGAGCAATTGAGATCAACTGCTTTAATTACAGACATACCGAATACGTGCTGTGTGCTTTAATGCTATGTGAAGTGTTATTGGACACAAGAAACAGTTACTTCTTCTACTAAAGAAGACAGTTTACTGAGCAATGATTAGAGTACAGTGTGAGAAATAAAACAATATGTTCAGAGTATACAGTTAGCATAAGAGAAAGTGGAGGAAGCCTGGAGGGTACACTAGCTGCAAGTACACTAAAAATTGGGGAAATGCATTCTCCTCTCTAAAGGAGGGCCTGAGATTCATGGAAGGTCTCACAGAGAGGACTTGACTACAGGATTGGTATCTGAATAGCAATTAGCCACGATGGTGGCAGAAAGAGAGAGTGGCATGGACGATGGAGGCAATGTGAATGAAAAACCACTGGGCTGCTAAGGTAAAGCAGAGGGCACTATCAGGGAAGATTCTTTCTTAGGAGCAGGAGCTCCTTCCTGGGCAGGAGAGAAGTCAGGTCAGATCTGATGCACTCACCAGAGGCATCCATGGATGTAGGGGACTCATCACCCTGCAAAGGTGATCTTTCACTAGGGACTGTACACTTTTACTGTGTACTCTTATTGTGCATGATGGAGAATATTTTCCTTTTACTCTTATATAACAGCCTTATTGAGATATAATTCACACACTATGCAATTCACCTATTTAAAGTACACAATTTAATGGGTTTTGCTACATTCGCAGAGCTGTGCTACATCACCACACTCAGTTTTAGAACATTTTCATCATCCTGAAAATAAACTCCACATTCACGAGCAGTCATGTCCCTTACTCTCTTCCAGCTCCTGGCAACCACTGGTCTACTTTTGGCTCTATTGATTTGCCTGTTCTGGACACTTCATGTAAATGGAATTCTACTATATGTGGTCTTTTGTGACTGGCTTCTTTTATTTGGTGTGATGTCTTCAAGGTTCATCCATGTTGGAGTATATATCAGAAGTCCTTTGTCTTAATATGATACATTTTCTCTATCCAATGCTCAACTGATGGATATATGGGTTATTTTCTTTCTTTCTTTCTTTCTTTCTTTCTTTCTTTCTTTCTTTTTCTTTTTTTCTTTCTTTCTTTCTTTCTCTCTCTCTCTCTTTCTTTTTCTTTCCTTCCTTCCTTCCTTCCTTCCTTCCTTCCTTCCTTCTTTCTTTCTTTCTTTCCTTTTTGCCTATTATAAACAATGCTGCTATGACCACTGATGTACTACTTTTGTGTGGACATATGTTTTCATTTCTCTTGTGTATATACTTGACAGTGGCACTGTGGATCATATAACCCTGCATTTAACATTTTGAGGGACTGTCAGACTGTTTTCCAAAGTGGCTTCATCACTTTACCCCTTTCTCTTTATACTTCCTATGGTGACTATTGTTTGTAACGATGTGAACTTTGTGGAAAAGAACTAGAGAAAGGAGTTACAGCTCCATTCAGTCTTGTTGTTTTTGATGGTCCAAGATAGGGGCTAGCTATCATGGTAACAGCACTGCATAACATACCTCAGATCTCAGTACCTACAATGACAAATGTTTATTTCTTGCTCTTAGGTCAAGTCAGCTGTAACTGTGCTAGGCTCTGCTAAGACTGGTGGGGGCTGACTCCAGGCTGTGGGTCAGATTCATTCAGAGCCCAGTGGCACCCAGGGCAGGTTCTTATGGCAGATGTGCAACAGGCCAAGTCAAATCACTAACATTTCTTTGGCCAAAGCAAGTCACACAGCTAAGCCCAAAGTCAACAGCATAAAAAAGTTTGCTCTACCTATTTTTCTAAAACATTTTTCAGCGTCTCACAGCAAAGTGTGTTTATACAATTCCATCAAAATGATAGAGTTGGAAAGAAGAATCCAATATTCCACAGTTAAAATGGAATTCATAGTACTCTAAAACTGAAATGTTTTAGGTCAAGATGGCAAGCAGGGGAATATACTAAAAGAGAGAGAGAAGAGAGTCTCCAAATTATAGCATATTTTTAAAAAGTTAAAATGTGAGAACGTCATAGAAACTAAGAAGCCATTCTTTGGAGAAGTGCTTTAATGAAAAGGTGAAGGTATTTGTGAATAGTGTGTTGATCTTACACATTGCATTTCTGTGCTTAAAGGATCCTCAGATGTTTGGTTACTTCATAGAATAACAAAAATTGGAAGTGGAAAGAGCCTTTAGGGACATCTTATCATATCTACAGGGTCAATAAAAAATGTGAAATGATGTCCCAGCTGCAGAGTGAATGGTCTGCACTTTTTGAGGGCACTTGGTCCTCCACAAGCCACCCTGGATGGTTCTCATACAAATTACTTATATTCTATCAATGCTGAAGACAGCCCTTGAAGGAGATACTAGTATCATTCCATTGCACAAAGACACTGAGACTCAGGAAGATGAAGACCCAAGTCACAGCTACCAAATGGCAGGTCTGAGATTAAACTCTGACCAAAAGCTCATGTGATCAGCCACAATTCTGGATGCTTCTAATAGAAAAATCCATGCTTCTGTTGATTCTGAATCTGCCTGTCTTAATTTGAATCTACCTCCTACTATTCATTTCTCCTAGATTTTCTTTGTGCTTAAGGAGGTAAGGCATTCCTCTTTCAAGATTGTTAATACTTTGACTCTACCTAGCCAATTCTTTCTTGTTTATCATAGCTATTATAAAAGGAAACCTTAACCACTGTGTGAATCAGCTTAGGATATGAAATGATAGAGTCTGAATCACTGGGGCTTAATCTCCTAAAAGATGTTGTAGCCATCAGTAGGCTTAACTGTCTATAGTTCCTTTTCCTACAGCCTAAATTAAACACAGGTAGTATAGGCAGTGACTTGGTTTCATTTCAATATTGGTGAATGTCTTTATATCAGGTGGGTTACTGAGAGCAAATGAGACTACCTGAAGATACCTGGAATGGTAACAAAGTGATGATGTGAATGGAAGAGGGGGAAAAAAAAGTTAATTGGCCAGAATATCGGATATGGAAGATGAACGAAAAATGACTAGTTCAACAGGAGAGGATAATGGGAGCTAAGATGCGGAATTGTGAGGGAGAAAAGCCTTATCAGAAAGTATAAGACAAAACATTGGTTCATGTGAAATATCTAATGATGAAGTTGATAGAGAAAAAAATGAGCACCTTACTGGAGGTAGGAGCTAATGGCAGTAGATCGGCCCTTTCTTAAGAAAACACCTGCATCTTGGAATGAGATATTGAAGCACAGGTACCATCATTTGTGCCTCTACAGTGGTTGGCACTCTGTGTTCAAAAAAAATTCTGTTAAAATCAGAATTTACCAAAGTGGTGATAATAAATCTTGTAGGGGCAATCTCATTCTTCCTAAGTATAAACAGAGCATTTCAAAGGATGGGTTTCTCTGTCAGACTGTAGACAGCTGTGCCATAAGAGTCTGTAAAATCTGTGTATGAGCAATTGAAAAGTTGACAAAACATTGACAAAAAACAACTACTCAAGAAGCAGTACTTGGAAGGGTTGTTAGTGGTTTAAAAGATACCAAAGAATAGTGAAAGAGCAGGTTTAGGTGCTATTTTTGACACTGCACACAAAAAATTAGTTTCAGAATGTATCTCAAGATTCTTTAAAAAAATCAGCAAATGAAATGATACACTGTAATACACTAAGTTTATTTTTACATTATATTTGTGAGATGCACTTAATTATTGGGCAGTTTTTTTTTTAAAGGAACACTAATTGCTGTCCACTAAAGAACAAAATGTAAAGGTTGTTTTAAAGATGTCTCTATGGCAAATACTTGGAATAGGCTAAATACTTTGAAGTGCTTAAAATATAAGCTGTATCTTATTAGCTTGAAATAATCATTATATTTCCAAGCATGGTCTGCATACTTTATTTATTTTGAGAATAATTTTCCTTCTTGGTTTGTAAAACGCAGAGAAATCAGGGTTTTAGCACCATTTAACAACAATAAATAATAATGATAATGATGACAATGATAGCAAATAGCATTTAGGTCTTATTCTGTGCCAATTAGTCATGCTAAATGTGCTACTTGCATTGTCTTAATGACTTCTTGACACCTCTCTATGAGAAATAAGCTATTATCAAGCCTTTGTTATAGATAAGGAGTCTGAAAATCTGAACCTTGGAGCAGTTATGTTACACTTCCAAGATCACACAGCAGTAATCAGTGGGATTAGGATTTGAACATAGGTATACCATGCTCTGGGCTCTGCAGTTAGCACATATGCATCCTCCCTGGGAATTAGAAAAAGCACCCCACCCAAGAAACTTTTATCTCCTTCTGTTAAAAAAAATCAATGTAGTAAGCAGATTATGCAGACAAAGACAGCTTACTGCCATCTATCGGAAAATTGTTGTAATAAATATATGTACAAATCTGTGATGCGAAACGTATTTCCTTAGAGGTGGCTCTGCCAGACACGGTACATGGAGGCCCAGGTGCTTATTCAGACAGAACATTCTTATTTCCTAAGAAAAATAGAGAATAGAAAGTTCTCCCACAGTCCCCTCCAATTTTCCTTTTTTTTCACACTTAAGCCTGAATGAGAAGCTATATTGATCTTGATGCAATTTTTTTGTCTATTTATTCAATATCTATTCATTGACCATCTACCAAGGGGTTGCACTCACCCATGAGCATTTCACAATTCAGAGAGAATGTCTGCTTCCCAAGAGCTTATAGGCTAATTAATTAAACTCATCATTATGAGAAGGGTCCATGGGTTTTCTTGTAAGAACTACCTTCAGACGGGCTCGGTGGCTCAGCCTGTAATGACACGCCTTTGGGAGGCTGAGGTGAGTGGATTGCCTGAACCCGCGGGTTCGAGACCCGCCTGGACAGCAAGACCTCATCTCTACAATAAATCAAAAAATCAGCCGGGCGTGGTAGCGCATGCCTGTAATTCCGGCTACTCGGAAGGCTGAGGCGAAAGGATCGCCGGAGCCCAGCAGGTCGAGGCTGCAGTGGCCGGGAGCGGCCACTGCACTCCAGTCTGGGCGACAGAGTGAGACTCCAACTCAAAAAAAAAAAAAAAAAAAAGAACTACCTTCAAGTGATTGATCATGGTCACCTGGAGGAGAGACATTGATGTCAAAGAGGAACCAAACTCTGAATCTGGCACCAGGAAAAAGAGGCCTAGGTGAATATTGTTAGTTCAGCAATAATGTTACTTCTTCATTTTTTGTTGGATTTTATTTTTTAATTTGAACTTGTTTCCTTCTGGTATTTTATCATCTTGTCCCTGTGGTCTTAACTTATTAAATTTATGTTCAGAATCTGTGTCATGAAGCTTTTATGGTGTATTTCCTGTTTTTTTCACTTAATTATTTTTTCTCAAAAGTGAGGTTTTGTGCTTTTACTTGCCATGTTCTTTTCTTAAGATTTCCTTTGCCTTTGCTATAGTCTCATAGTTACCGTGTGGTTCTTTGTCATATTAAGTATGCTAGAAATTTCAGACTCTCTATTTGACTTGATACTGTAGGCATGACCTCGCTCCTCTCTCCCATATTATCTAGGACTGCTATGATTTTCCCTCCAAGAGATTCACTTTTCTGAGGCAATTAGGTTTCTGGGAGATGAGACCAAGTTTGGAAGTCCTGCTGTGCTGAAACTATCCCTCTTCATGATTGTCTGTTTCTTGCCTTGGCCACCCATTCTTGATTTTTTCCCTTTTATTTTTAGTTGATATGTAATAATTGCATACATTTAAGAATACTTAATTTCTGTTGCACGAAGTCATGCCCCTCACCTTTTTGGTCATTCTTAGTCATTGTTTCTTGCAGCTGTTTCCTTTCCTTTATTAAAATCATTCCATATTAAGGCATGCCCCCTGCTCCCTGGCCCCACCCCTCTGTCTTGTTTACTGTGTGACTCTGTGTGTCCTTTTGCTTCTAAATTACCTTCTTTCCTAACATGGCTGCCCCATGTTCCTGAGTTCTCACCTAAAAACTTCACTTTTTCTTTCTTTCTAATTGGATGTGCTTTGTTTTCTACATAGATTCATCTCTCGCTCTTTTTGTAGAAGCTAAAAGAGAAGCCCCCTTATTTGAAATATCAGCCTCCCACCTGTCATCTTCTGAAATAACATCTGTTCCTCCTGAAATGGCCTTCTCATTTCTTTCTCTTAAAATTTTGTCCTCTCCTCAGAGAGTACTCTCTCCCTCTTCTCTAATTCCAAGCCCCCCATGTCAAATCCACATTCAAAATGTTCCCATCTATTTCCATCTGCTTAGCTTCATTCTCCTCATCCTTATAGTTTTCAACTTCCCACCGTCATTTGAAACTGATGCCCTTTTTGTTTTAAATGTGTAACTCTGGGATAGAGTATACTTACACATTTTAAACCCAAAGTGGCATCTGTACTTTGTGTCAACTGCCTGATATTGAAAACTAAAGGACTCTACCCACCAGGGGAAGAGTGAGACAGTAATTTGCTTCATTGCATCATGGGGACAAGAACTCTGAACATAAGGTAAAATTGACCCAAATTAAGTGAAAACAAAATTGTTATCTAGAAATTGTTGTTGAACTTGAACTAAAAATGACAGTATTTCCTAATAAGGACCAGTTCTATGAATCTTATATTAAATGTAAGATATCAAATAAACTGCTCATTGACAGCCTCTAGCAGACAATCTGCTCTTTACAGAGGAAAATTTAAATCAAGACAATCTGGATTTGATCCTGTAGCTGTCAATTATCAGCTGTAAGACCTGGGGAAGTAGATCGAGGATAAAAGTAATACCCACATCATAGACTTCACTATAGGATTATGTTACTTAACATATAGCAAGTGGCGTTGATGGTGCCTGGCTGGGAGTAAACAGTCACAAAATGTTAGCTAGTGCTATGCTTTTTCTTCATACCATGGATCTGGGAACTAAGCAGGAAGAAGGAAAAAATGAGCATGCATCCCTAATATTGTTCCTGTGGTGTACTCCTCCTCCTTGAACAGTCTGAATCATCCATGAAGCCTCTCTAAGCTCAACACACTTAGGAGGCCCTTTATATTTCTTTCCACTATCTATATTCCATGTAAAGAATTTCCATTTTTGCACTTATCAGACTATATTACAGTTCTCTATTTACCCATCTCCTTCACCACTAGACTGTTAATTCATCTATTTGTTAATTCTGCAAATATATAAATATATATATATATATTTAAATATATTGGCACACCCACAAGGTTGCCTACTTGTCCTCTTATACATCATGGAATCAAAGGATTATAAAACACTAAACAGATGACTACACTAGTAAGTCATACATTCCAACTGACATAACTACCACAGAGATGTCCAGAGTGCTTCAAATATAAAATGTGGTGGCACAGCATAGTTGTTTAACAAGAATTAACAAATGGTTGGATGGACAAATGAATGAAAATTTGGGAATTAACCAACTCTTAGATAGTGAGAATATTGTAATTTTGTTTGAAAACAGATGGACGATGTATGCTGTTTATCATATTTGTCCTCTGCAGGTGTTTTCCACAACTGTGAGCACCAGGAAGGCAGAGCACATCTGCCCTTTTGCTTTTGGGTCTCCTGCCCTAAGTCCCTGGTTGCATATTTGTTGAAGGAATGAATTTTAATGCAAAACAGCGGTTACATTTTAATATTTTAACAAATAGTTCTTTTCGTTCCAGCTTCCTCTATAATTACTATCCTTTTCTCACCAAAGACCTGTTGTTTGCCAGTTTTGTATTCAGCATGTAACACCTATATTTGGGTTTTGTTTTCTAGTGCTCTCCGAAGCCAAGTCATGCCCATGCCAAATTTCTATAGACCCAATTTAGCACAATTAGCTTTTTAACCTTTAAATTATTTCACATGGCAACAAAAATTCAAGAACCACTTTCCCCCCTCCTATACAATGTTAGAAACACTTTGCCTAGAGTTAATTCTACATGTAATTATTTAGGGGAAAAATGTGAAACCAGGAAAGGATTATAATTCTTACTTAGTTCATTTTTCTCCATCGGCAAACTTTATCAAAGTTTTCAAACTTCATTCTGAAATTTTACTCAAAAGTTGAAGGATGCATGCCTGAGTTTACTATTGTCTTTCTGTATCAAGAAAAAACAGGGCATTTAAATAGCATCTTAACAAATTCCAAATTGGAGAATCCGTCCCTGTTCTCCCACAAAATCCTATGCTTGTTTCAATCACAAAGCATATTGCTTTTGTCTTAGTGCATCAATCTGTTCTCTTGTCTGTGCAAAGTACCAGACAAAAAACTCACATGCACGAAGAATTGGGTGCTTACATTTATGCCCTAGTACCCAGCACAGAACTTGGCATCTGGGAGTAATTTACTGTATACATGTTTGTTGAATGAATAAATAAATGAAAGGAGATGCAGATTTTAAAAGTACAGTATCAAAAGGTTCGTCAAAACACAGAAGCAATAAAAAGTTAATTTGAAAATAAAGGAAACGGTTGGCATATTGGATATCATTAAAGTGTGCCCATCTCCTCTTCATTTAGGAAGCGCTTTAACTTTTGCTTAAAATATTAGTTTCCCCTTTTCCAAGGATTCCCTGCTCTCTGAACAAGGCTGAGGTGGATTTGGATGGGTTGGTGAGGTGACTTCCTAAGCCGCTTCTGAGTGTTTTCTCCAGGCCCTCTTGTGCTGCTGCCCAGAGGACGCTTGTTTATAAGAAACATGCATCAACTGCAGGGCTTGAGAAGGTCGCAGGGCCATTCCACAGGTGAAGAATGGGAAACCAGGAGATGCTAAGTGAAAGCATGGAGCTTGCTTTGCAGGGCATAATGCATTCTTTTATCTGCAAAGCTGAGCCCCCCTTTTGGACACATTTTCTAGCAAATTCCATAGTTCCTCTGTTTGCACTCCCACGATGCAGGAACTTCCACAGATCATTCAAGCCTTATTCCCAAGAATCTTCAGCCATTTGCAGTCATGGAGTCCTTTTCCTATGCTAGGGACTGTTCTAATAAGCATTTTGCATCTATTAATTCATTTAATCCTCAAGACCCTTGAATGCCCTGAGGTGGGGGCTATTAATATCGTATTTTGAAAATAAGAAAGTAGAGCACAGAGAGGGGAAGCCACTTGCCCAAGCTGTCCAGCTGGTAGGTGGCAGAGCCAGTATTTGAAACCTGGCACCTAGCTCCAGGGTCTAGGACCCCCTGCTTATTCCCTTTTGACAGGAGGTTGTGCTTTGTTCAACTTTTCATCTCAAGCATCTGTCATGCATCTGCCATGACTACCATTTGATGGACTCGAATAGAAAAGTGGAAAAAGCAACCTCCACAATGAAGATATTGAAGAAGAATTCATTTCCATGCTGTTGTCCCTGCCACCTTATTTTCCATTCTTCTTTCTATAACCTGTCCTGAAACGCCCATCTTAATTAAGTCTCCCCATTATACTCTCAGTGCATCCAGAGCTTCTCTGGGTAGATTTTATCACAATGTGTTATTACACATTAATTTGTGTAACATATGCTCATTGTTAAGTAGGTTTGAAACCCCAAGAGGACAGGTGGGGACCACTGGTTGACGATGTCATCAGCCCTGCACCTGGCTCAAAGTGGACACTCCATAAAGATTTGTGGAATTGATGAATAAGGCATCATTGACTTAGAGTAGCTACATCCTATCATTTGAGCACCCACATAATTGCTTGGGGGGGTAAGAGCTCTCTTTCAACCACTTAATTCTTAGAGAAAAAGCCACCCTCTCTATAAAAAGAGGGATGCGGAAAAAAAAATCAGCCTAGGCAAGAAGTTCACAGAGCATTCAAGCCTTACTCACGAGAATGGGGATTCTTCATATTAAGTAGAGGAAAATCCACCCAAGTTTTGTGACAGAAACCTCATTCCTTTAGACTCCACAGAAACAGAATTTGTGAATATTTCCTCTGGGTTGGGCTGGACTGAAGAAAGTGTTTCCAAAGCCAGTGATTTATAGCGACGACACAGTAGGAGCTTTCGTTTTTCCTAGAGCAAAGTGGTTTTGAGGAATTTTAGCACCTAAATTGTTTGTGATCAAATGGGAGTTTCTGATGTCAATTAAAGCAGATCCAGCTGAACTCATATCGGGAAATTTTTCGTTATCAGGGAGTATAAATTGCAGAGTAAACTTTAATACAACACAGATAGTGCTTCTTAAAATCTTAGGGCAATTATAGTGCCTTTCCTTTTAAATGGCTTCTCAGCTCTCCTTTTTGCAAATCCTATTTGAACTGCTTTGACATCCAGCTGTTTGGCGCTTTTTGTTCTTCTTGTTTTTGCTGGCAGAGAAATTATAAATTTAAAAAACATGTCATCTTTTGAATTAGTTTAGGTGTCTCACCAATTCAAACGGCCCCTCTTGTCTCCCACCCCCACATTCCCCTATTCCCAATGTAAGAGGATTTACTGTAATAAAATTATTCCTATTATTAACCTCAAAGAATACAGATGCAGAGTTGAAAGCAAAATACATAAATATAAGTTGTCATACAGCCTGAAGGCTCTTCAGGTAAATTACAGGATCTTATTGTCTAGGGATCAGCTTATCTCCTGAATAACCAGAATGCCATGGGAACCATAGCACATTCAATCTACTCCACAGACCAGCATCAAGATATGACACTTTCGGCCTACTATCTGCTAAGTTTGACCTCTGTGGCTCTCCATCTCCAGTTTCTCTGGTCTAATGATTCGGGAGAAGAGGAGAAAGTACACAGTGACTAAAGCAGCCGAGAATGATAAAGATTTCCACGTGTTTGTGCTGTGTTCCTTATGAAGCAGGCAGACGCGGGTCTGAGCCCTACTGTTGTTATCATGCTGTAGTCCTAGGCAGGCACTTCAGCTCCCTGTGCCTCAGTGATCTCCTCTGTAAGATGAGGATAACATAATCACGACTCTCAGGATGTGAGCCTCACTGTGACTCAATTCGCAGTGGTATTTTATACTGCATATGTCTTCATAGGACACACTCCTAAGCCCTGCAAAGTTTTTCAATAGCTAACCCCCTACATAATTGTCCATTCTCTAGGGGTCATGTCTTAGTGAGAGCCTGCACTTGCTTAAAACACACCTGAGAAACCAGGACTTGGGAAAGGAAGACTCGAGCCTCTAAAATAGCAATGACAAATTCTATGCAACAAAGTTCTTGTGCTGTATCCATACCAGAACCCATAAGCCCTGACTTGGAGCCATATTAACTCTTTCTGCACATTTCCAAAAGATGTGGTTAACTGGTTTGCTAGCTGATGGAAGATTTGAGAGAGCACATAAGGGAGAGTGGGGTTAATACCAACGGCGAACCTGCACAGAAAGAGTCAGGTATAAATAGTATAACAAACAGGGAAACAACGACAGAATCTACTTCTTTCCCTTCCTTCTCCCCAACACAAGAGCTCAAAAATACAAACTTTGTGATGGTTTAGTATAGATGTAAACATCCACACACACCTTAAGGGTATGACTGCATTGTAGCACAAATCAAGGACTGTGAATACCTGGCGAGTCTTCCTTCATTCCCTCCATCTGTGCCTAAAGCAGGCATCAAAAATCAATCTTAACACTCTTAATTGATGTGAATACAAAATAGTCTTGTCTTGACTCCAGAATCCTTCTCAACATAGTACTCGGGCATTAACTACCAATCCTTTGAACTGAATTCATAAACTAAAATTTATTTACTATCTTAGTGTCAATGATGACTGTTTAAAGGACAGGGATATAGATGACCATATTTAAGAGAGGCTTTCTCTAATGGTAAGGGACAAAAAATAAAATAAAAAGATTTGTCACTGAAAGATGAGCAGTGTTTTATGGAGCAAGAAATTTGAGAAGGGCTTTCCCAAAAGTTACTTGTCTCATCCTAAAATCATTAGGAAGTTGAAGTGTATAGAATTAATCTGACACAAACTCACTGTCAATTTGGGGTAAAATTAGTAACTTCAGGCTAGGGAACTGAAGGAATAGGGAGCCACCCCGGAGAGTTTCCAAATCAGAAGATAATGCCCTACGTTATGGGGATCCTACTGGAAGCTTGGGGCATGAGACAAAGGAATGCCATTTTTCAAGCCTTCCTGGAATTCAAGTAATCCTTACAAAAGAACATTTTGATAAATTGAGTCAGAGAAATGCTACTCGTCTGTTTCTGATTCGCCTAGAGTTTGCAAGTGTTTAGAAGTTAAAAGAAGTGCAAGTCACGATGTGCTGTCCAATTTCATGAAAGCCAGATCATTTGTGGTTTTCTTGTGTTGAACCCAGAACTCAGAGACCTCTTGGCCCATTTATCAGCCTTCAGAATCTGTCACACAGGGACCGTGTCAAGCTTTTTTTTTTTATGGTGCAAACACAGTGAAAAGGGGCAGAATTCAACTCATAAGTCAGCCCCTTGTGTATGTTCATTTGACCCCAGTGGCTTGTCCCTCCATGTGTGCAGGGACTCGGTGTTCAGTTCACCAAGTTCAGTTAATCCTGCCCTTCCCAAGTTCAGTTAATCCTGCCCTTCAGTGGAATGTGTCACCAAGAGGACCAGGGCATCGCACCTTCTCAGGTACCACATATTAGGGCAGAGCCGTTGGTCAGTCTTCTTACATGGGAGTCCTTTGCCACTCATGTCCATCTCTCACATGTATTTATTTATTTCAAAAGTATTTTTGACCAACCCACGGTGTGTACTGTTAGTGGAGAAGAAAGACATAACTACAGATAATAATGATACAATGGGATGCATGTTAGATGAGAGAAAATATCTGGCACTATGAAAGGACACTGGTGGCTCCTCTGACTCAGTCTGAGATACTAGGGTGGGGGCCAGTCACCAGATGTCAGTAAAGTCTTCCAGAAAAAAGAAGAGACCTGTGAACTGGGTTTTGAAGGATTCATAGGAGTTCGCCAGAAAGATAGTAATTGTGGGAAGGAAGAAAGAGGAGATGGGAGATGATAAGCTGAGGCACGAACAAGGTGCTAAGGCTGAAGGAAGCACAGGATTCTTGGTGGTATGGCTAGGCAGAAAAGTAGGTCAGATGATATAGCACCTCCAATGTGCCATGCAGGAGCAATGAAATGGAGACTCATGGGTTCCAAGTGGTTGGTGGGGCCCCTTATATGAGGAACCCCTCCCCCCAGGCTCAGCGCTGAAATAGGACTTGGATGTGGATTCAGTGTGTAGGGTGAAAAGTCTGGGGGAGAGTCTAGGAAGTGCCTGGACAACCAACACTTCTGGTCCTAACTGTTCCCGGTCACTGCCCCTGTTTTATCCTCAGACCCTGCAATTGGTCTGCCTACCTCTCTTCCTGCTGCCTAAACATAGAGCCCAACAAGACTTGCCCCATGCCCCAAGCCAGCAGACCACAGAACCAGCCTCACACATTTCCCTGCACCCAGGCTCCCCTCTGCTCCTAAAGGAAATGGAGTACAACCTCTTTTTCAAAGAATGCAGAGCTGCTGAGTCTCTGGCACTGGAGGGAGAAGGGGTGGGTGGGTGGCTCTGAGTTCCCCTCTCTGACGGTCATGTTATCCTTTGAGTCCATTGATCCCCACCCATCAGCCTACCCCACCGAAATAACACCCAGCTCACCCTTTTAATGTTCTGTGCCAATTAAAGATTTAAAGACACCAAAAATATTTAGAAAGTTACTGCTGCCTTGGTTCTGGTTAGCTTCATCAGCATCTTTGAGATTGTCTGGGGTTTTCACGGAAACTTTACTCATGGGCAAGGACATGCAAATGAAAAATAAAAGAGAAACCCAACTGACTGCTATGGTGCAAGTTTCTGGTGCTGCCATGATTGAAGCAATTCCTGGGCTTCACAGGCCTGTCAGAGCCTAACTGCTATTATCAAGACTTAGCAACAACCATGGCCACTGCAAGCCCATGTGTAAGTTAAAAGGCCCTCCTCTGGGGGTGTGTAGCCTAGTTCTCACCAGTTAACTGGGTACCTTTGTGCAGTGCCCAAATTGCACAACCGTATGTGATATCTTGGCTACAATCCAGCCAAAGAGGGCTGCAAAAATACTTATTGAACTCACTGATTTTCAGTTCTTGACTATGTGTACCCGGCATCCTTCACTACAGAGGCCAGCAGTGGTGGAGGATGCAAAGGTTGACCCTTGAAATTTCCTAACTCTCTTCTACTCTCTTTTCTCGCCTTCCCAGCCCTCTACTTTGTTGCGTCAGGCCCCAGTACAGACATCCTTGGCATGAAGTCAGAAGAACAAACTTGGGTTAGGGTTCCCAGAACATTGTCTTGTAGCATCAAGGCCAGGTCTCTTGTCAAGGCCATCTAATGAGTCTGTTTTCTGCTGTATTTCCATCCAGGAAGATGTTGTTGTCTTTCCAGAAGGAAAGATAAGTTATCCCAAGGTCAATGTAGCATGTAAAAAGGGTCCAATGTCCAGGCTACAAAGTCAACCAAACTGTGTCAGTGTATACGTTCAATGTTTCTATGTAAAAGCCTTCTCTGTAAAATCATAGTTTACAGAGCAAACACTTTTCATCTCATAGTGCTTTAGGAATCCAGAAGTGTCTTTGCTGGATGCCTCTGAATCAGTGTCTCTCATCAAGGTGTCAGCTGGGGCCACCTTCATCTCAAGACTCAAATGGGGGGATCTGCTTCCAAGCTCAGCATGACTTAGGTCCTTGCTCTTTATGAACCAGTAACATCAGTCTCATAATGGAGCACACAAAATAGCAACTGACTTCCCTTGGGGCGGTGAGCAAGTGAGACAGAGAACTTGTGTTGGAGCCACAGCCTTTGTCAGAAATATGCTCTGTCAAAGGAACTGCTGAACTAAAGCCAGCCCAAGCCACAGCCTTTGTACAACCTCATCTTGGAAGTGCTGTCTCATCACTTCTGCCGAATTCTACTTTATTGGTAGAAGCGAGTCACTAACCCATCCCGTACTCAAGAAGAAGGGATTGCACCACTATGTGAAACCAGGGATCACTGGAGGCCATCTTTTTTCTTTTTAAATTTATTTATTTATTATAAAGATGTGGGGTACAATTCAGGGTTAGATATATAAACATTGATCATACAGGTACCCTTGATAATCAGGTATGCCCCTCCCTCCCCTAGCAGTTTCCCTCAACTGCCAGTCCCAGCCTCACCCTCCCCTGACGGTTTTCCACTACTGGGAGGCCATCTTGAAGAATGCCTCCCACAGTAGGAATCCCACCTCATCACTTAATGTCTATGTGAACTTGGGTGAATAATCTACTATTTCTTAACCTTGGTTTCTCCACCCATCAAATGGAGATCGCTAGTGTCAAAGACCTGCTACATAAAAGACAGCAGAGAAAAATAATCATGATGATGGCGATGAGATGATGATGCATGTTAGTTTTTCTTCCTTCTTTGTAGAAGGTAGAGTGAGGCCCCTATGAGCACCTAGCAGAGTAAGCATTTGTATAGAAGAATGGACTGGATGTGTCTAACGCTTTTAACATTCATAATCCACTTTCTACTGAACTGGAGAACGGAACATTCCAGATGCTTTAAGCACACAACATGGCAAATGGGAAGTGGAATTATGGAGGGGTAGAACTGACACTGAAGGGAATAATCTTTTAGTCACTGGCCTCACAACGTGACTCATGGAGTGCATCTTACTGCCAAGAAGCCCTGACTGTGAATATGCAGCCATGGGGGGGGGAGGTGCAAGGGAGTAGGGGGAGGTATTTAGAGTGGGTATTTCATGCAATCTCCCAGGAGTCTGTAGGGAGGCTGCTATTCTTAAAATAGCAGTAGCAGCCTTTAATATAGCTGAAGTGTTCTGTCTTCTCGCAGTTTCTATCTGTAGTCCAGTCTCCCTTCATGGCCATATCCTGGTTCTTTTTGCTGCAACATTTCCATCAAAATGTTGGCATCCTTTCACAGTCAACAGCAGGAGAGGTTTCCTGCTGAGGCTCATATGTGTCAAGTATGACCTCCACTGGAAGTCACTCTGGTGAGGACATTACAGCTACCACATCTAATCAGTAGCTACTTGAAGTAGGGACTACTATTATTTTCATTTTGTAGATGAGAAAACTGAGGCATAACAATTTTAAGAACTTGCACAAGATCATATAGCTAGTAAATAAATAGATGTTACGGATGATTTGCCGTAAAATGAAGCTTTGTCAGAGGTGGCAACTGGAAATGAGTGCAGGTTGTACTTGCCTGATTTTCTTGAGAAGCTGGCTAGATTTGAAGTGTATGGAATTGGAGTGTCGAGCCAGTGTGACTTGAAAGGTCTTTTCAAAGCTGTTGAAATATGCTAGCCATTCACAGCCAATTTCAAACTTTGGGCTTTATGATGAAATCTCCCACGACAGTGCTTTATCTTGCATCTGGCATTGTGCCACAGCAACAACACAGTGAGAGAAAGAATAAGATATGGGCAAATAAAAACTCAGGAGATTAGATTGATGATGTAGGTAAAAATCTACGTTTTTGTAGGTAGTCTAGTAACTGATGTGTATTCTCATTGGAATGAGGTGGTTTGAAGCTGCAGATGGAGGGACAACACTAGATGTCTTAGGCAGTGTGTGACGTTGAGCAAGACCCTTACTATCTTTAAGTTTCATCTCTCTCATTTCTACAAAGGGGTTAATGACAGTGCCTACCTTATAAGGTTGTGTTGCCTATGAAATAAGATAATTCACAAAAAACTTTGTTCAAATATGCGGTATGCTTTCTGCTACCCAGTGGCCTTTCGGATTTCAGTTTCCTGTCTTGTATCAACTTATATCACAAATGAGAAATGTTGAACAAGATGATCTCCATAGACCCTTCCTGCTGGGCCATTCTGCAATTCTGGGACAGAGAAGAAGGGAATGGGGGTTTCAAAGAAATAACTGTGAGGAACAGGAGTGACTGGTCTTCTGGAGAAGCTTTGAGACATTCCTTGCAATGGATGATGCTTCACATCTTAAACAGCATGCTGGATTCACAAAGTGCTTTCTGACACTAAGGCAAGCCACAGAAATTAGGTGGCCTCGAGCTGGGCATAAACTTCCCTAAGTTTGCAAGGATCCTCAAACTGCTTCCCATGGAAAACCATTCTCAGAATTCACAAAACTATACTGCACATAGACTTTATTGCTTTTGTTTTATTCTTAGTTGATAAACGGATACATTCATGAAAGAGTACTCAGGTACTCAGTGGACGTCGGATAATCCTGGCTTCTAGGTCTAACTCGTTTATTCTCCAAATGTATATGTATACAAGCTACTCTGTCCTTGATACTGTGGAGTATAGCAATGAATCAGACAGTTGTAATCCCTACCTTCAAAGAACTTACACTCTCATGGGAAGACAATTAAGTACATAGTTCAATTCAGTGGGAAACATTCTCTCTGACTACTGAGCAGAAAACCCTGCAGAGGCTCTGCTAAGTCATACTTTCTTCAAATTTCCTGAAGAGGTTTTTAAATGATAATTTAACCAGTAGGTCATGGCATTCCAAGCAAATGGAACCTCATGAGCTGAAACTCAGAAGTAAGGGAGAGCTATCCAATTCAAAGGAGTTACAAGAATTTCTGAGCTCCTAGAGTCGGCGTCTATGATGTGGGGTGGCAGCAGGGACCCAAAGAGAGGCATGAAAGGGTACAGAGAAACAACAGGACAGAGGAGGAGCAACGAGGGGAGCCAAGGAGGCGAGCAGGGAACAGGCCATGAACAATCCTTGGGAGTCACATGAAGGAATCTGTACTACATCTTGAGGGTAACAGAGAGCCACTGAAAGTTTAGAGAACTTGGCAAGATAACTTGAGCACATGTTTAGACTAGATGATTGCTAAAGTTCCTGCATATTGAAACCATCCTAAACAGACACTATTATATTCTCTTTCAGATGCTATCCAGAGAAACAAATTCCTTAGTATTTTAAAAATAACCAGTTGCACTTCTGTAGTCTTTAGCCACAAAATGGAACCAATCCAGCAAAACTTTCACTGTTCTTATGTGATGTGGATGAGACAATGCTAGGTGTGGAGGGGATTCAATTGTGAAGCAAGTTAAAACAAAATGTAAAGGACATACAACTGATGGCAAGACATGACACAAGATATATTATTATCTGTCTGATTTGGGAATTAGATGTCCTGGATATGTGACCTTTATCTGTCTAAGCCTCAGTCTCTATAGCTATAAAGTTGGGATAGTATTAATAGTATCTCTTGTGTGTGGTCATTGAGATTATTGGAGATTAGTATAGGCCAGACACTTAATCCAATGACTGACATATAATAAGAAATTTAGTTAGTAACATTATTTATATTTTTTAAATGTTTGTTCATTTATTTATTTAATATATTTTAGAGGGGTTATTTGAGGTTCAAATATGATGTTATGAGATGCATGTAGATCATAAAATGGTTACTATAGTGAAGCAGATTAACATTTCTCTCATGTCACATGGTTTTCTTGTGTGTGCGACAAGAGCAGCTCACATCTGCTTATTTAACAAAAATCCCCAATACAATATAATTTTGTTAACATTGCTTATAGTAGTAATAGTGGCACCAGTACCTTTATAAAGCTAAAACTGGCAGAAAAGAGTTTGGAAGTGGTGACAGTGAGAGGCTGTTGCTACTATCACCTCGCTGGTTGTAATTAAATCTGGTATTTGGTCACCTCAAATTCAGAAACACAGTAATTTGATTTGGTATAAAATTCTTTTCTCTGTGGGATCAAAACCAGCTTGCTTTATACATGAATAATGGAATATCTGTAGCAGTAGAGATGATGGGGGTAGGGAGTGTTAAGCTCTTTAAATATACATATATACATACACAGGGGTGTGTGTGTGTGTGTGTGTGTGTGTGTGTGTGTGTGTGTGTGTGTACCCAAGCACCTTAAGCAGCTTTCGAGGCATGTCTGTGATGTGCAATGTGTTGATATAAATTATTTCCAAGTATCACTTAATTGATAGCACCTTGATAGCCACTTACTTTAAATAATATGTTTAAAAGCAATTAAGTGGCACTTTTTTGCAAAACATTTTGTCCTTTTTATTTGCTTTTTATGGCCTTCCCCCCGACTCAGCTCTCTTCTGGTTATTCTCAATGGTTATTATTTTACCACATTCACAGCAATCATCATTTAGTTATTTGTTCAACAAATATTTACTGAATGCCTGCTATGTGCTAAGAAACAGGTTGGGTACTAAAGATACAGGAATGAACAAAAAGACAAGGACCCTCCCTCTCAAAGATACATTCTAGTCAAATGTTTGACTTTGGAATAGGACAGTGATAAACTCTGAAAGTTTATTAAAAGTGTCTAGAGGTATATATAGAAGATTTAATATACCTCTAGACACTAATTTTTTCTACATTTTTCTACGTAGAAAAATTAGACACTGGCAGAATGATAAGTTGATTGGAGTTGAGACCATGATACAGGATTGCAAACTTTAGAAAACTAGCTTTTTTAGACACTTTTTTTTGTATACCGAGTCTCTGAAATTATACCAATAACTCTTTAGGCATGTAGAGATTTGAATGTTTTCTTCATTAACAAACACTTTCACACCACACCAAATTCATAACATTTCTCCTCAGTTTCTCAGTGATTTGACATAAGTATTAACAGAGAAAATTAAACACTACTGGACTATTTAAAAAATGCATAGAAATTTGAAGCTGGGAAATATTTAAATCTAGACCTGCTCCTGCCATGCTGAAACCCCTTAGCAGTTTCTATCTGCAGAGGAAAAAGCTGAACTGTAAAGCTTTTCATTTGAAACCTCCATATGAAGCTAAGCCAATAGCGATTGTTCTTCTTGATATCTTGTCTTTATCTTTGAGGCATCCTGAAGACCCCAGGGACTTTGAAGGTAGAGGGAAAATTGTACTATCACTATTTCCCATAACTCTAAGCACAGACTCATCTTAGTGATTTGTGATTTGTACCTATCCTGGCTTCCTTTCTTTAAGCATGTTTCTGGTTCATTTATATCATTCAACCAATAGTTACCGAATGCCTTCTAGGTGCCAGATATTCATAGTTTTTGTTTTTTCTGTATGTTTCCCTTGAAATATATAATCCAATTCGTATTTTCTCTGAGTCTGAACAGGCATTTAATGTTGGTTCTCCAACTGGTATCTGGCTCTTTCATCTAGAAAATCAAAGTAGCCTTCCCTATCGAGCAGTAAGTTTTACCATTCCACTGATTATTCACCAGCCTCATGGGCAAAAGTAAAGATTCATTGAAGGAAGTGACAGTAGTCTCTTTGCATAGACTTGTCATCCACCTAACTGGTAGACTTCATCTCTTTATTTCAAACACCTTGCAGTGTTGAAATATTTTCTTAATCTAAGAAAAATCTCCATTATATTATTTTTGAAAGCCTCTTTCTAATTTGCACAATTGATTCAGAAGCATGATTTTTAGGAGGGCCCAAAGCTCTCTAACTTGTTACAGACACTTGAGATAGAGGTGATTTTTATCCTCTTCTCAACACATATCTTCCTCTATCATACAGGAGTCACCCATCTTTTCATCCATCCATCCATTTACCCAACTATCCATTATCATACTCTGGGCTAAGCCTTGTTCAACACACTGGGACCAAAGCAGAGTCTAAGGCAGAGTTTTGCCCTCAGAGAGGTCACATTACAAGACACATTTGGGGCTACAGATGTCTTAGGTCAACTAAAGAGTTTGGGTATACAAACCTGAACTGTGAGTCAGTTGTCATGGCTTAGTGTGCTCCTCTTGTCTAGAGGGTGGAATGGTATCTAGTTGCCCCAGCCTGGCATGAAATCTTGTCTTGGTTATTGCTGTAATCACACTGGAACACAGCATGGTGCTGTATATGTAGTGAATGTGTGAAATGCATTTGTGGAACTCAGTTGGGTTGACATCCATTTGCTTCCTGCCAACTAGTTGTCAATGAATCAAGATTCTAATAAATGACACCTCTATAGCCCTTAAGTTCAGAGCCAATTGGAAAATAAGGCACAGGCAGATTTTAAAAATACCATCTATAATTATGATATAAACAGTTTTTGGAGAACATGGTTTATGTCTCCAGACAAATGACTTCCCTAATATCAAGTACAAAGACATGTAGACTTAACTACTCAACCACCAGCGCAGCTTGATCAGCCTATGTGACGGGACCTGACCCTGAAGAAACTGAGGGGAACACACATTCCCTGAAGAGCTTCCTAGAAGAGGAAGGGGCTGGCTACACACGCCTAGTTTCTCATTCTGAACTTGAAACTCTCTGATAAGATTTCCTCACCCTTCTCACCTCCTCATGTTCCCCAAGTGGAGTAAATGAGGAGACAGAAAGAGACAAGTCACATCCTTTAATGGGGGTTCCTCCACAGGGAAGAGGCCAGGGGAGTCCAGAAAAACATTCTCTAGAATCGCTAATTTCTTTGTTGATTTGCAACATGTTCCTTACTCATTCTCTGCCTAAGCTCTTTGTGTTTGTCTTAGCTTGCTATTGGCTTTCCCTTCCGAGTAGTATGAGTCATTTCGTTCTAACGCGGAATGTACTTCTTGCCTGATTTTTCTCGTCTGCACCTTGCCTCTAGACTTATCTGTTCCTGGATCATATCCGCCTGATTTGGCTCCAGCCTACCTGGTGAGCTCAATCTTCCTCCTGTTAGAGACTCTATGTGATAAATGAACATATTAATTATTTGGCAAGCACGCCGGGCCCTGTTTTGGACATTCAAGATGTAGAGGTGATAGAGATGAATATGGTCTCTTCCTCATGAGACATTTGGACAACCAGGGGCTAGAGAGATGGAGCAGACAATTACATCCCAACCCAGATAATTCCTCAGGCAGAGAAAGCAGTACTTCTGACATATGCAAGATCCTCTTCATGTTGGCTACAGATATTAAAATATACATTTGGAATCCCTTCCAGGGTCTTTAATGTGCTGATGAAATGGTTATTCATAATGTTTTTATCTGCTATCTTGATATTTTCTTTTTAAACAAATTTTTTAACCATTAATTTCTCTGGTAATAGAAAGGAAAAAAAGAATAAAACTCTTCCAAAGTTCTATGCAGCCAGGCTAAAAAAACAAACCAAAGCTATCCACCAGCGGCTTACAAAAACAAGAGGGAGTTCTAGGGGGTAATAAAACATATGCTTGACAACTGATATTATCCACTAGTGAGATATTGTTCATATCTCCACAGCCTGAAATTGCACGAATGATCACCCTGGTTATCAGTTCATACATGCTCACGATGGCCTGATGGCTCCGGGAATTACCTTCTTAGATTGCTGCAAATCCGTCATCTCCCACAAATTCATCATGCAAAGTCCCCACTCTAATGAACCTTGGGGTAAAGCTCATTACCCTACCATATTTTAACATGTTAAGTGGAGTGTGGACAGTCTCAGAAATGTAACCGTTTGGAAACATTAGATAAAAGACTCTACCTTTTACATTTGTTCCTCTAAATTATCTCACACGTGACTTCACTGCCATCCTGGTAATTTGAAATGGAAGTATTTGTCCTCTCAACAGAAGTGCCATGAAGGGAGGCGCACATGGGTGGAATCAGATTCTTCTCTTGATCAGGATGTACACCCTGGTGTCATCAGCAGGGAAAGCCTTGCAGAGTTTCTGGCAGGATAAAGGCAGCCAGCATGTTACCTGACTGTCACTAGCAGTGAGAAGTGGAAGTTTTTGTTTTTCTTTTCTGAGAATGCCATCTATTCTCTCAGCAACCCGTCACAGAGAAATTTGTGATAACAACTGGAGACTATGACATGAGGTACCTGGTACCTGGTGACTGGTACTCTACATCAGGATCACCTGCATCCTCCTCCCTGTTGGATAGAGCAAACTCTGTCACCTACCAAACACAACCCCTGTCATATTCATTCAATAACTATATGTGTGTGTGTTTATGTGTAGGTGTGCACACACGTGTATTTACATACGCACAAACATATATACGTGCATACATCTACATACATGCACACACGTGCATACAAATACAATGAGGAGGTGGCTATTATTAGGTGCTGGGTGTGCTGACGAATCCTACGAATGTAACTGTGAACAAGACAGATATGGCAGCTCTCCTCATGAAGCCTACATACTAAGAGCATATAGGGATAATTCAAATAAAGCTTCAAATAAAGCAAAGTGTCTCTGAATATGATCTAGAGATCCCCTGCAACCAGAGTACCTGAGACACTTGTTAAAAAAATGTCAGACCCTAGCCTCATCCCAGTCCTAGGGAAACAGATACTATTGGGGGTGGGGTCTGAGAATTTTTATCTTAACTTGCTTTCCAGGTGTAGTCTAACTTTGAGAATCGTTGTAATGTGAAAAATGCCATAGCAGAGGAGTATAGGTTGTTAATGGAATTCACAGTAGGTGCACCTAACACACTGGACCTGTGGAAATCAGAGAAGGCACTCTGGGGATGGAGTTTCCAAGTGGGGAAGTCAGGAAGACAAGAAATTGTCCAGAAAAATAAAGGAAGGAAGGCCAATCAGAAAGAATACCCAGTAGATTAAAGCCAAGCACTCCATCAAATACAGGCCAGTGTCATGTTTCCTCCAAGTATAATGCCTCCAATTTGATAGAAGAGAGGATTTTCCTATGGATCTTGGCATCCCAATAAACTGCATACATCAGTTTCACTTCCTCTCCCTGTGTCATCTTCTTTTCAATAGTCATAACACCATAGAAACCTGAATTGGTGTTTGGACATATTGTAGGATCTAGATCTCAGGTCCAGAACCTTCCATGTGTAACTCTTAAGAACATTGAATCCCTGATCTTATGCTATGGCTCCATGGTGGCCATCCCCAGTGGAATGGATGATTTCCCATTTTTTTGTGTGCAGAACCAAGTATGAACCGAAAGAGTGAAATTTCAAACATCTATACCTGATAGCCCATTTCTCCACTGAGTGTTACTCACTTCTTAATTTTATGTTTGTTCAGGATCCAGCTTACTGAGGTCAATTAAAGTCAGGAGGAGATGTCGACTTGATTTAGTAAAATTGGATTCTTTGTCTGCCTTGAGTTTATCTCCTTGGGCTGGGCTGTCATTTGAATTTTATGTTTTTGTCCTTATTTCTTCCCACCATTGTTTTTCCCCCCCTCAGGAAAGGTTTTCAGTGTTCCACTCCTCCTACTGTTTGCAGGGAAGGTGTTTGTTTCTATAAAGTGCCTGTCCCATCTGATTTCCATCATCTTTATGGTCTTGCATTCTGTCACTGCGGCTCATGTCTGACTGTGGTTTGTTATGTTTTGACAGGAGTTTGTTATAAAGCTGGGGATCACGTCCGGCTTTGCCTTTCCAACTTCCTTCTTTACGGTAGCCATAAACCCAGGCTGCTAAAATGTTCCCTCTGAGGAAAGGGTGAAATTCTAATAACAAAAGCCTTGGGGAAAGGAAAAGCTGAGGAAGGGAGAGATAAGGGAGGGAGGGAGAGAGGGAAGGAGGGAGGGAGGAAAAGATGTTATTAAAAAAAGGAAGGCATGTACTAGCAGTCATTAAAATGCAGACTACAAAAAGAATACTCAGAGTTTCCAAAGATTTGAGAAAACAGACAGACAGGAGAAATGGACCTAGATAACCCTGCCCTACTGTTTTGAATCTTTGGACTCTTGGACAAACTGTGAACTGCAGACTGAATAAAGTTAGTCCTGAGTTTGCTACAGAGAGAAGGTAGACTGTAGGTGCATGTACCACTCGCTCAGAGTTCTCCAAAGTAGACTTCTTGAAAGTTCATTTGTGAAACCACTTAGAATTATCCTGTTTTTCTGTATAGAAGGTAGGATGTAGACAAGGTTTGTCGGATCCTTGAAGTGTGCCTATATTTCAGTCTGTGTTTCCTCCTTCTGTCAGCAGTTTTTGAGTATGTGCTGCAGGCAAGGCCTAATTAGGCATCCCTAGCTGGTATTATCTATTGTGCACTGCTGCATTCTGGAAGTCTGGCTAGGCACTCTATGTACTTTGTCCATTTAAGTCACTTCTTTAGGTTACCTGAAGAAGTAACACTAAGGTACATAATACATATGTACTGATATGGGGTGGGGAGGACTTTCACTTGAGCAGGCAGCTGAGTTCCATGTGCCTGGTTTCCTAGCTCTGGGGAATAGCCAAAGGGGCCGTCTCTGATACAGGAGGTGTCTCCAGATTCCAAACGCAGAGTTGTGCAGCAGCACTGCAGCACTGAGTCACTCTTGATAAAGGTGATTTGTTGTGGTGGCCTCTGCTTACCATGAAAAAGGGTGCTTGACCAAGGATAGCTGTGGTCTGGCCCCATCTTCTCACTCTCCCAACTCTTTCTCCCTCACTGTCTATCCAGATGTTAAATTGATTCTTATCCCAGCACCTCTTTTCTTCCTTCGTTTGTTTTCCATTTCTCCCTGTCTCTTTTTCTAGCATTTACTATGTATCAAGTACTTACTGGAAACAGGTGTCTTTTATGTGTTTTAATCTTTATGGCAACCTAATAAAATAATAATGATAAAATAATGGAATAACAATTACTGGTGTGTTAATATGCACCCATGCAAATTTCAGTCCTTTGCAAGTATCTATTTATTAAATACCTACTATGAGATCATAACCAGGGGCAGAAAGACATTACTCTTCCCTTTCTGAGAGCTTGCATTCTTGTGGGGGAGCAGATAATACAGTAACAAGTAAGATACAATATAAGTAGCAATGAATGTTATGAAGAAAAATTGACTAGGGTGAGGGGGTAGAGCTTAGCAGGAGGTGAGAGCATGTCATGGGTGATTTTGTGTCCCCTCCACAATACACCTATGGGGTGGGTACTGTGCTTATCCTCATTCGCAAATTAGAAGCCTGAAGCCAGAGTGACCAAGTAACTTGTCCAAGGTCACACAGCTACCACATGGCAGAGCTTGGATTCAAGTCCAGGCCGGACGGCTCCAGGTCCCTGCTCTGAACCCTGTGATCCAGTCCCAGGATGAGCCAGGCCTGGTGAGGCTTGGGAAGAGGGAGGCCAGGACGGTCCCTGAACCTTTTTATTCATTCTTAACACCATCAGAGGAGAGAGAGGTGAGCCAGCGAGAGAGGCCTGAGATGTGACCATTCGTGGAAGCAGCCCTGCACCCGACGCATGTGATCCAACCAATGTGTGGCGCTCCTCATCTTCCCATGGGGTGGTGGCCTCTTGTCGCGAGGTGATGGAGTACAGAGAGAGTCCAGAAGTGGTCTTTGGTCTTGAGGAATGGAGCCATGGTCCCCTCCCTGAATGGCGATGAGTCAGCTTCAAGGACAGGATGATGGTGTGGTGGTGGAAAACCGGGTAGGCTGGTTGTGTTGTTTAATGCATGAGGGACATCAGTGGATGTGCAAGCACTGACTCCTAGGCCTAAGGTTCAGCGACCAGGGCCATTCTAGAGCCCACCGACTACCCAGAGTGTGCATTCTCTTTCCTCAGTCCTTAGGCTTTGCTGAAAAACTGCACGCAGAATGTCAAACCGCACAGTGGGCGCCCAGGCAGTGTTTCAGATCTGGGTGGGTAGCGATGGGCTGTTCCGTCCCGCTGCCAGAGAGCCGATGCAACATTAATTCTGTCAGAAAGGTTGTTCCTTTTCTTGTAGACACAAGCCAAGGGTCAGAAGCACAGCCCCCGATGGACTCCTGTGGAATGTGAATCTGACTCTCTTTTAATGCTTCTCATTTCCAAGGACTTTTACTGCCCTGTAAAATGCTCCTGGAATGCTGACTTGGCATGCAGATTCGGTCTTTTTTTTTTTTCTAGGAAGTTTTCTTTTGTGTATGGAATTGGATGTTGGTGAATTGTGCAAATAATTATAGTAAGGTAAAAGCCCCATCAAAGCTAGGTTGTCTCAGATGGGAGCCTTTTTTTTTTTTTACTTGTAAAACTCAAAAAACTTTTAAAATGAACCTTTTAAAATGATTTGTCCCTAAACCATAATTGTGTGGACAGAACACTAAGATGTGAACATTCTAGGTACAATTTCCTAAAACTTTATTTTCCTCTTTTTGTGGTCTTCCTTCTCTTGGCCCCAAACTGGAAGTGGCCTCACTTCTGCATTCAAAACCCATATATATGCATAACAGATTTGAGATTGGCAGACTGTTCAAATTGACTTGCCAAGTCCACATTCATCCATTTGTCAAGCATCTCATAAGTAGCTATTTACATCACAAATATGCTGTGATACTGAAGTGATCAAGAAATGTTCCCTACCTTCAGGGAACTACAGTCACTGAAGGAAAGACAATAAAATTGACAATTACAATACAGCAGGGCAAATCCCAAATCTGTGAATAAACAAGGTGTTATGGGAGCGATGAGAAGGGTTAACGTACATTACCAGTGTCTGCTTTGTGCTAAGCACTTTACATGCATGGTGTTATTAATACTTATAACTGCCCACTCAATCAGTTATTGTTGTATTGCTATTTCTCAGCTGAAGAAATAGGGTCTAGAGAGCATACATCATTTGTTCAAGGTCACAGTATGAGTAAGTGGTATATGAATCCAAAACTTTCACCGCAGTGTCCAAGTTTATAATCACTTTAAAAATACCAAGGATAGGCCGGGCTCGGTGGCTCAGCCTGTAATCCCACGCTTTGGGAGGCCAAGGTGAGTGAATTGCCTGAGCCTGCGGGTTCGAGACCCGCCTGGGCAACTTGGCAAGACCTCATTTCTACAATAAATCAAAAATATTAGCTGGGCGTGGTAGTGCACGCCTGTAGTTCCAGCTACTTGGAAAAAAAAATACCAAGGATAGAGTAGAAAACACAAAGTATAAGTAGGATGATGCTTAGCCAGAGAACATGGTACTATAGCTGAGATGTGAGGATGCCTACGAATTTGTATAAAACAGAAGAGATGGAGCTAAGCCCCCCAGGGTAGGGGAGGTTGTGTGAGCAAAAGTCTCAGAAAATACAAGGACATGACCACATGAAAGAAGTGAATGACACTGAAATAGCAGAGAGAAAATGGTACAGGGAAGGGCCAGTTTATTGTTTTAATTCTACAAATCTTTCTTTTGACTTCAAAATCCTCTTCCATGGGTCAGATTTTATTAGCTTCTATTTTAGTGACCACTTAACACCTTAGAAAGAACATCTTGTGTAATATCCAACCCTGGGTGAGGGCCCAGTTTTACTCAAGACTGCCTTCTCTCTACAAAAAGAATATCATCTCTTTCACCACTCTTGGAATTGTGATAGGTTGCCGATTCCCGGTTTAGATTAAGTTTGACATCACACACATATGTCTGTTACTCTGGCAACATTTCTCTAACCCATATGAATTGTGCTGATATTAAAACATTAAACTAAATGACTTGTGGTGTCCCCATTGGTTTGAGTTGGAGAAGTCCCAATACATAATATTGAAATAATTTTATGAGAATTCTTGAAGTTTGGCACCTTTGAAAAATAAAGGAGTGGTATTTTTTTCACTTCTCTAGTCTGGCAGTTTTTCCCTTTAGCCAAGTGAATGGATTTGGGGTGGAAAACTGCAAACTATCTGAAAAGATTAAATGTAAATGATTCACTTGGAGCGATAACTACATGACGTTGCTGTCTGTAACTAATTACTTAATTGTATCGGTTACATATAGGTAAACTTTTCAGTACTTGAGGGCTGTGGGTTTATGAAGGACATGCTTTATCTCAGTGGCAAAACATTAAAAATTTGACAATAATCAGTGTTAGTGAAGATTGTGGATAAAACTGGTACTTTCAGGGTTGGTAGGGAAATGAGCTGGTAACGGCATTTTGAACGGCAATTTCTGGTACCTAGTGAAGTAAAATATATATTTCCCCTTCTCAATGTCTACCTTGTTGGAAAAAAAATGTAAAAACAATCTCTCATTTCCCCCAACAAGGGACTATCTAGTTAACATGTCAAACAGTCATACACTAGAATATGATACAGCGTTTAAAAACAATTATTAGCCTTTCATATACCAACGTTTTTGGAACTCAAAATTGTACTATTGAGTTAAAAAAAAAGACAAGTTCTACCTAGATACATTTAATATAACCTTTATGCAAATAAAACCAAAACAAAATGAACAGGTACTCATACCAAATGTGTTTTCTATGGGGACATGTATATGTATATAAATGTATAGTTTGAAAAAAGTCTAGAAGGCTAGGAGTCATATTGATAACAAAGGTGACCTAGGGAATGAGGAAGGCACTGAGATTGGTGGGCATAAGGTGAGTAGTGAATTTTGGATGGAAAACTGAAAATGTCAAATGTAAATGATTCACTTGGAGCAATAACCACATAAGCTTGGATTACTTGATTGTTATTATTTACATGTAGATAAATCTTTAAGTACTTAAGGGCTGTCACTTTGTGAGGGACAGGGAAACTTTTTGGTAACCATCGCAGTTAACTCTAGCCATTTAAACAAATAAACATTGCTATTTCAGTGCCTCAGCACCATAGAAAGGTATTTTTTGCGTCAAAGTCCAAATGGTTCCCCCGTGTGTGTCAGATCTCCAGGGTCCCAGTTCCCCCAACTTCCTGACTCCTCCATCCCTGTAGTGATAGAGGGAGAGGTTACTGGCATCTTCAGCTGGGTCTTCAGCATCTGGCTGTCAGAGGTGGGGGACAGTGAACCTATTACACATAGAATGATTTTTCTGGCCATGGCTGGAAGTTCTTAATGTCTATTCTGTTGAAAAAAACCAACAAAACAGTGGGAACATCCATTAGTCATTGGCCACACCTCTGTCATAAGGCAGCACCCAGCAGAAAGGGAGTTTGGGAAGTAAAGTCTAGTTCAATGTCTGGAGAAAAGAATCAAATTGACTGAGTAACTAGTAAGTGTCTGCGACAGTAATATATTATTTTTTGCACATGTGATTTAAAATGTAATAAGAATTCAATTGAGACAGAGAAATAAACCAACATTAGCTGATTAAAAGCAACAAGTGCTCTATTTTATTCCTCCCTGACTCAAAGTAGCTATGCAGTTTTATTTCCCTGACCATTGGATTTCTGTCCTGTAAAATGAGGGTGTGGAATATAATCAAGGATAACCTAATTACACTTATTAAATAATTGTTGGCATTTTGTATTTTATTTTTCCACATATGCTAAGTACCATTCATAATCACTAATCAGGAGCTAATCAGTATCGCCATAGTTGAGGTCATTCCTACTTGAATCAGAGAAACATGCTAAATATGTTCCTTTTTTTAATGAATTTTGTTTTGAGATATGGAACTAGCTAAGGGTACATTTAAAAATCTTCAGAAACCTATTGGGGTTAGGAAATGCTACTGGAAATCACTAGATTGAACCCTTTGCTGGCCCTGTCGGTCTGGTTTAGTACCCAGCAAATGGTTCATATTGATCACTGCTTTCACTGACATTTGCAAAATGAATGAATTAATATATGAATTAAATTTATGCAAATTTTATACAAAAAATATATGTGTATATATGTATAAGAGAGAGTAAGGTTTATACCAAGAGTATAGAAGTTGTTCAATAATTGAAAATAAATGAATAGATAGTTTTATAAAAGAAAATTAATTAATTCAGTGTTTTAGAAAAGGCAGGGATCAAATTAAACATCTATCAGGATTAAAAAGAAAAACGTCTTTAAAAAAAGGATTAGAATAATACTTTGCTTTTCTTTCCATAATAAATAACATCTCAAATCAGCATATAGTATTTCCCCTAATCTTAGAGACATTTTCTAAAAATATCAAGAGAGAAAAAAGTTGCCTGCTACTTCTCTCATTTTCAATCTTTTTCTGGAAGTTCTGTTCTAATCATTTCCATAAGATTTTTTTAAATGATATAAACATATTGGAAAGAAGAAACTACTTCCAATGGTTGGAAATAATAGATTTCTTTATCTAGAAAGCTTTTGGAAATCTTCCCAAAGCTATTAATATCAATAAGAATGTTCAGCTAAGTGTCTGGATTCCAAATATAAATATAATTTAAAAATTCATTAATTATTTTGCATAACTAAAATATTTTAGAATCATCCTAAGAAATGTTAAGTATCCATATATAAGAAACTATATCTTTTTAAAGATAAAAATAAAGACTTAAACAAATGGACATACATTTCATAATCTTGTATGGGAAGATTAGGTGTTTTATAGATATCAACTTTTTATTAGTAAATTTGATTTAATTTGAATCAATCTCCCTTATAGTTTCTTTTCTGAATTTAACAAAATTATTTTAAGGTCCATCTTGAAGGATAAAAAACAGAGTGCAGTTGTGAAAATATTGACATAAAAAAGTAATACAGAAATAAATCTACCAGATATAAACTACATCATAAAGTTTTAATAATTAAAAAAATATTGTTTTGTCACAAGGAGAGAGTAAGAGAGCTCTATGTAATGGAGCAGCTTATCCAGACAAGATTTAAAGTTTAAATATATAATATCTGGTCAAGGTAGCAGCCCAGATGATGGGAAATGTACCTACCATCCTCCCTAACATATGCTGTTCCTTCTGCCAGTACACTCTCTTCCTTTGCCCTCTGTGCCTGATTGACATCTATCCATTATTTTGTTTAGGTCTTTCTCTGACACCTCACTAGCTTCCCATTACCCCTGCACCATCTCCAGGTCTGGATCATGGCTCTATTACAGAAGTCAGTAAAGGATTCCAATTTCATACCCAAAGGGTGTTGATTCATACTAAGAGGCCCAGTTAGGAGTTCTCCGTTGCTGGAAACTTCCCCTGCACAATGTTATTGTCAGTACCTTGGATCAAAGGCTAAAGACTTTTTGCCATCATGAAAAGTAACATCTAAGAGAAATAGGCTGTATTGTGACATACAGAATCAGAATCTAAAATAATCTGAATATACCAAAGCACTGGGTTAAATTAAATGAGATGAACTATATCGGGCTAACATGTAAGTTCCTACAATTTGAAACTGGCAAATTCACTCATGTGTTGCATCAACTCATTCATTCTCATATGTCAGACAACGAGGAAATGGGAGGCAGGATGGAGCCATGGCACACGTCTTGCTTATCCTTAATTGATGAATTAATGACACTAAAAATTGCTTGATTAAAAGCTTCATAATGGCAGGAATGGGATCTACCTTGGTCATCGTTGTTTCTCCAGCACCTAGTGAAGATAGTGTGGTTGAAGTCTTAGATTATTAAAAATTGGTCAGCAGACAAAGGCAATCTACAGATTCAACGCAATACCCACTAAATTACCGACATCATTCTTCTCAGACCTGGAAATGACAATACAGAAATTCATATGGAAACATAAACGACCACGAATAGCCAAAACAATCCTTAGCAAAAGAAACTAAGCAGGAGGTATCACACTTCCAGACTTCAAACTTTACTATAAGCCTACAGTAATCAAAACAGCCTGGTATTGGTACAAGAACAGGCAAAAAGACCAATGGAACAGGATAGAGATTCCGGAAACAAAACCTCAATTTCTCAACCAACTCATCTTTGACAAAGGCTCCAACAACAACCACTGGGGAGAGGAGAACCTATTCAGTAAATGGTGCTGGGAAAATTGGCTGATCACATGCAGAAGATTGAAACAGGACCCCCACCTATCACCATACGTAAAAATTAACTCTAAGTGGATCAAAGACCTAAATGTAAAACCTCAAACTATAAGAATCTTAGAAAATTATAAAAATCAAACTATAAAAATCTTAGAACATCCTTATGGAAATTAAAACTGGCAACCAATTCCTGATCAAAACTCTAAGTGCCCATACCTAAGAAATAAGATAGACAAATGGGATCTCATCAAACTAACGAGCTTCTGCAAAGCCAAAGAAACCATCAAGAGAGCAGGGAGACAGCCCACAGAATGGGAAAAAATTTCACCAACTGTATATCTGACAAAGGCTTAACTTCTAGGATCTACAAGGAACTTAAATGCACCAAAAATTAAAAAAAACAAACAGCCCCATTAAAAAGTGGGTAAAAGACATGAATAGACACTTCTCAAAAGAAGATGTACAGGCAGCCAACAGACACATGGAAAAGTGTTCAGTCTCGCTAATCATCAGAGAAATGCAAATCAAAACCACACTGAGATACCACCTAACCCCAGTAAGAATCGTCATCATTAATAAAACAAACAATAACAGATGCTGGCGAGGATGTGGAGAAAAAGGACTGCTCTGCACTGCTGGTAGGAATGCAAACTAGTGCAACCTCTTTGGAAAACAGTGTGGTGATTTCTGAAAGAAGTAGAAATTGACCTTACATATACCCAGCAAGCCCCCTATTGGGAATATACTCAGAGGAACTCAAATCATTCTACAAAAAAGATACCTGCACATGCATGTTTGTTACAGCTCTATTCACAATAGCAAAATCATAGAACCAACCATGCTGCCCATCGAAGCTGGACTGGATTAAAAAAAATGTGGTACATATACACAAGGGAATATTATGCAGTCATAAAGAAGGACAAATATATGGACTCCACAGCAACTTGGACGGATTTAGAGTCTATCATACTCAGTGATCTATCACAGAAACAAAGAATAGAGTACCATATGGAACAGAGCACCATATGGAAGTTGCTGTGGAGTTCATATGTTTGTTCTCACTCCTAAGTGGACCTTGAACAATTATCATAATACTATAAGAAAGGGATTGGCAGTAGCAGGAAACTGCCAGGGGAGGAGGGTGGGATTGGCAGTTAAGGGAAACTACCAGAGAAGGGAGGGGCACACCTCATCAACAAGGGTACCTGTATAATGAACATTTGTATACTTCACACTGAATTATATCCCACATCTTTAAAATAAAATAATAATAATTTTTAAAAATCAGTGGCTAGAAAATGGAAGCAAAAAATGTCTATTAGATTTATGAGAGGATCAAAAAATATTGTGGACTTTGGGGACCATTTTGACAGATGAATCATATGTCTAGGAAGAACAGAGTAGGTTCATCAGATTACATCATGGTTAAAACCTTCCAGCGCCATGTCACTGCTCTAAGAAAAGCAAGCATGCCCTTTGCCATAGCTTAGAAAGTTCCACATAATCCAACCCCACCTCTTTTTCGATCTCATCTATCATCTTGTTCTCCTTGACTGCTCTCCAGCCACACTTCCTTCTTTTTGATACTGTAACACAGCAAGCTCATTCATTCCAAAGTCATTCCTGTCTTAAGTCTTTTGTTTTTGTCGCCCCAGGCCTGGACCTCTCCAATTCCAGATCTTCACGTGGCCTTGTTCTATCAGGACTCAGCGCCAACATCACCTCCTCACAGCAGCCTTCTTGGCTGGCAAGTCTAAACTAGCCTGTCTTTCCTGGCCACCAAGTGTATTCTCTGTCTCTCCATTTGCTTGCTGTTTATTTTCAACATCTGGAACAATGTGTGGCCTACAGTAGACACTTAATAAGCATATATGAAATGAATGAATCATTGAAATGGCAAGGGAGGTACACTCTGTTGCCCAGGTAGAGTACAGCGACATGCTCATGGTTACCGCCGCCTCGACTTGCTGGGCTCAGGTGATCCTTTCACCTCAGCTTTCCAAGTAGTTGGAATTACAGGAATGTACTACCATGCCCAACTAATTTTTTTTATTTATTGTAGATACAATGTCTCACCAAATTGCCCAGGCTGGTCTCAAACCCTCAGGCTCAGGCAGTCCTCTCGCCTCCACCTCCCAAAGTGCTGGGATTACAGGTGTGAGCCACTACACCTGGCTAGAAGATATTTAAGTCAAATCGCTTTGGTTGGAAAAATAAGTAAAAAGTATATTAGAATAAAAATAATATCAATTTACAAAAGTAAAGTTAATTTGACTTGTATTCACTTCGCCAAGAACAATAGAATCTGCCTTGAACCAATATTACTCCCATCAAAGTTCAAGCTTATTTTATTTCCATTGTTTTAGCTATTTATAATGGCTATTTACTATAAATGAAGTCATCAGTACTGTTTCACTCCTAGGAGCAACTTTATTTACATGTTAGCATAATCAATGAATAATGTATTCATTGATTTCTGCATACCAATAAGTTTCAAGTTTAATAGCTCTTTGTGTCTGTTATGTATCTCAATAGTAGTATTTTCATATGGATTTCTGAGGTACAACAGCTTTAACAGAACTATATAAATGATAAAGTAGTTCTGTATATGATAGAATTATATAAGACAGGCATGTCCAAACCATGGCCTGTGGCTCGTATGCAACCCAGAATAGCTAGTAGTAATGCAGCCCCGCAAAATTTTTTTTTTTTTGAGTCAGAGTCTCACTCTGTTGCCCAAGCTGGAATGCAGCGACATGCTATGGCTATGGCCGCCTTGACCTGCTGGGCTCAGGCAATCCTTCTGCCTCAGCCTTCCAAGGAGCTGAAACTACAGACATATGCCACCGTGCCTGGCTAATTTTTTTTATTTATTGTGGAGACGAGGTCTCGCCCAGTTCGAGATCTCAAACCCCTGAGCTCAGGCAATCCTCTCCCTCTGCCTCTCAAAGTGCTGAGATTACAAGGCATGAGCCACCGCACCCAACAAAAATCTTATAACTTCATGTGGTTTTTAGAGTTCTTCATGACACCCTGTGTAGTTTTATTTTTGGAGCTCACAGTCATGCCTTATTTATGACATTGTTTGTTGGCATCACATATATTTATGAGAAGCTGTTTTCAATTATGAAACACACAAAGAGCAAAATTTGAGCAAACATTTCAGACGAGCACCTTGAGAACTCACTAAGAATTGCTACCACTTCCATCGAACCAGACACTGATAGATTAACTTTACAAAAGCAAGGTCACATTTTTCACTAGTTTTTATATTATTCTAATTTTTCTAAACTTTATAATAAAAATATTTCAAAAAAAGAAGTCTTCTTATGTACATATACTACCTATATCACATAATTTATGCATGGATAAGAAGATAATTCTTCTTTATTTGATGCAGCCCAGGAAAGCCCAGGAAAGACTACTTGATGCAGTTCAGGAAAGCCAAAAGGTTGGACACACCTGACATAAAACTATATAAAACTATAAAACTGATTTAGAAACCAATATATCTATTAACATGTTTAGATAAAAATTTTTTAAGTCATAGTCTGATCAATTTGTGTACTATTATTAACTTTGCCTAATTAAAAACACCTATGTTTGGTTATATGGCTCTCTAATTTCAGAGTTGGAGAACCATTAGCTAAATAATGGCCAAATGTTAAACAGTACTAATACATTGTTAATTACAAATATTCTTCTTGTGCCACATTTTAATCACATTCTCAACCCCTTTCATTTTTTTGGAAGTGAATTGTCTTTAAAACATAGAGAATACAGGCATGTAAAAGAGTAGATGATGACTCCAAATCAAAAGGTCTTACTTTAGACAATGATTTCTCAAAGGACTTAGAGAACTTCAGAGTATTTAAGACCTGAATTTTAGAATTGCAGGTTTGTGAGAGTGCTTATGAAGAGTTTAGAGTCATACCTAAAAAGCTTTCATGGAAGTACAAATTCTCAAAATAAGAAGTAATTGCCTACTTGGTCATGGAAGATGATTTTTTGAGATGTGTTGTTGGATCCAGTTTGCTAGAATCTTGTTGAGTATTTTAGCATCTATATTCTGGATGCCCCTGTTGATTTTCATCAAGGATATTGGCCTGCAGTTCTTTATCTTTGTTGGATCTTTACCTAGTTTGGGTATCAATGTGATATTAGCTTCATAAAATGATTTGGGGAGAGGTTCATCCTTCTCAATTGCCTGGAATACTTTCCATAGGATTGATATCAGCTTCTCCTTGCATGTTTTGCAGAATTCTGCTGGAAAGTCATCTGGTCCAGGGCTTTTTTTATAGGCAGTTTTCTTATGACATAGTCAATTTCCTGGGTTGTTATTGATCTATTTAGGGCCTTGATTTCTTCTTGTTTCAACCTGCGGTTGTGTGATGTCAGAAAGTCCTCCATTTCATTTAGGTTTTCAGGTTTGTTTCCATACAGGTGTACATAGTAATCTCTGATAATCTTTTGTATTTTTTCAGGATCAGTTGTGACTTCACCTTTAGCATTTCTGATTGTGTTTATTTGGGCTTTTTCTCTCTTTTTTCTTGGTCAGTCTAGCTAGGGGTCAATCAATCTTATTTATCCTTTGAAAGAACCAGCTTTTGGTTTCATTGATTTTTTTGTATTTTATTTTTGTCTTCTATGTTCCAAATTTGGGCTTTTATTTTGATGATCTGGATTCTTCTGCTGAAGTCAGGGTTTTGGCGGTCTTGCTTTTCCAACTTCCTTAGGTGATTTGTTAAGCTGTTAACTTGTGATCTTTCCATTTTCTTCATGTGTATTCACAGAGATATGAATTCCCCTCTTAGTAGTGTTTTCATGGCATCCCAGAGATTTTGGTAAGATGTTTCTTCATTGTTATTTGTTTCCAGGTATTTTTTAATCTCTGCTTTGATTTCTGTGTTGACCCAAAGGTTGTTTAGCATCATGCTGTTTATTGTCCATGTCTTTGTGGGTTTGGGGGGAATTTTGTTGGAGTTGATATTTCTTTTTATTCCACTGTGGTCTAAGAAGGTGCATGGCAGAATTTCAATCTTATAGAATTTGTTTATGCTTGATTTGTGGCTCAAGATGTGGCAGATCTTAGAGTACATTCCATGCGATGATGAGTAGTGTGTATATTCTGTGGTTGCTGGGTGGAGTGTTCTGTAAGTATCATAAATCCATTTGGTCAAGCATCACATTGAGGTTCTAGTTCTCCATGTTGATTTTTTTGTCTTGATTATCTGTCTAGGGTTGTTAGTGATGTGTTTAAATCCCCAGCTATGATAGTGTTAGAGTTAATATCTTTTTTTAGTTACCTAGAAGACCACTTTATGAAAGTTGGTGCTCCTATGTTGGGTGCATATATGTTTGGGATGGATATTTCTTATAGGATTCATCCCCAGGTTGCAGGACTGGTTCAATATCTGTAAGACCATAGACATAATTAAATACATCAGCAGATGAAAAGACAAAAACCACATGATTATACCATTAGACAAAACTTTTGATAAAATCCATCACCTCTTCTTGATAGAAACCCTCGAACATCTAGGCATAGATGGAGCACACCTCAAAAGAGTAAGAGCCATCTACAAGAAACCTACAGTCAACAAACTGGTAAACAGAAATTGGAATCATTTCCCCCGAGCAAGACAAGAATGCCCACCCTCACCCCTCCTGTTCAACATGGTATTGGAAGGGAAGTCTTATCTAGAGCAATCAGACAAGAGCAGGAAATCAGGGGTATCCAAATAGGGAAAAAGGAAGTTAAGTTAGCTATCTTTGCAGATGACATAGTTTTATACCTCGAAAACCCAAGAGAATCTGTCAAAAACCTCCTTGCACTGACAAAAGACTTTGGCAAAGTCTCAGGGTATGAAATAAATGTGCAAAGGACAGTCATATTCCTATACACCCACAATAAACAAACAGAAACCAAAATAAAAAGCACAATCCTATTCACAATAGTAACCAAAAAATGAAATACCTTGTCATCTTCCTAAGGAGAGAATTCAAAGACCTTTACAATGAAAACTACAAAACACTGTTCAAAGAAATGAAAGATGACACAACAAATGGAAAAATATTCCATGCTCATGGGTTGGAAGAATCAACACTGTTAAGATGTCTATCCTACTCAAGGCAATCTACAGATTTAATGCAATACCCATTAAATTACCAGCAGCACTTTACTCAGACCTAGAAATGACAATACAGGAATTCATATGGAAACATAAATGACCACGAATAGACAAAACAATCCTCAGCAATAAAAACAAAGCAGGAGGTATCGCACTTCCAGACTTTAAGCTTTATTATAAAGCTATAATAATCAAAACAGCCTGCTATTGGTACACAAGAACAGGCATATAGACCAATGGAACAGGATAGAGATTCCAGAAGCAAAACCTCAATTTCTCAACCAATTCATCTTTGACAAAGCCTCCACCACCAACCACTGTAGAAAGGAGAACCTATTCAGTAAATGGTGCTGGGAAAACTGGCTGACCACATGCAAAAGATTAAAACAAGACCCCTACCTATCACCATACACAAAAATCAGCTCTAAATGGATCAAAGACCTAAACGTCAAAACTCAAACTATAAGAACCTTAGAAAATGAAGGAGACATCCTTGTGGAAATTGGAGCTGGCAACCAATTCCTGATCAAAACCCCAAGTACCTGTGCCATAAGAGATAAGACAGACAAGAGGGACCTCATCAAACTGACAAGCTTCTGCAAAGCCAAAGTATCCATTAGGAAAGTGGAGAGACAGCCTACAGACTGGGAAAAAATATTTGCCAACTTTATATCTGACAAAGGCCTAACATCTAGGATCTACAAGGACCTCAAATGTGCTCAAAAGAAAAAAAAAACAGCCCCATTACAAAGTAGGCAAAAGATATGAATAGACACTTTTCAAAAGAAGACATATGAACAGGAAACAGATACATGAAAAAATGCTCAGTCTCACTAGTCATCAAAAAATGCAGATTAAAATCACACTGAGATACCATCTAACTCCAGTCAGGATGGCCATCATCACTAATTCAAAAAACAAAAGATGCAGTGAAAAGGAAACACTTCTACACTGTTGGTGGAAGTGTAAACTAGTACAATCTCTGTGGAAAACTGTTGGGAGCCGGCCACAGGGGCCCACTGAGCGTTAGGGATCAGGAAGGGCCGTTGACCCTAAGACCACTAGGATGTGTTCAGGAGCTGTTGACCCCATTCCCTCCCTCCTTTTCCATTTGGCACTGAAACCAGAAAAGGCTCCTGCTGGCTCTAACAGAGGACTCTGAAACCAAATGAACACAGCTAACTTGGGAGTCTATTGTTCCCATTTTCCACGGTCTATGGTTTTTGCTTTTAAACAATTTAAGTTCAACTTTGAGTCACATTGAGTAACCTTAGTGCAGGTCACATGTTCTCTTGATGTGATTTTAGAAATTTACAGATATAGGTTTTAGGAAATAGTTTATATAGATTAAAAAACAATTAAATAACCATTTTATTGTAGAAGTGTGGTTAGTTTATTCTGATTCAGGGGGGCCAGTGAAGTTTGAATTAGGCCAGCTGGTGTTAGGAGAGTGTAACCATAGCAGCAATTGTTTTAATAAAAACTAGTTTGAATTAGTACAGAATAGTAGAAGTTAATAATTCATTATGGTGGTTTCGGGTTTAGACATTGAGTGATGTTATTTCAAGATGATGTAGTTGTAATACAATTAAGGGCACATAAGAAACTGACTTGGGAACATTAAGCAAGCATAAGAAACAAAAAGACAATTTGTGGTTGTTCTTCCTCATGTTCTTCCTCATGTTCTTCCCTATGTATGAAAAAACATTTGCTGGGGATGGGGAAACACCTCTTATCAACGGGGTGCCTGAATGAAACGTATTTGTATACCTAACCCTTAACTGTACCCCACAACATCATAATAAAAAATATTGATATTAAAAAAAAAGAAGAAGACAAAGAACAGATGTTGGGAAAAGAAAAAACATTTGCGTGAGAGTGGGGGGGTGTCCTTTGTGCACCTGGACCTGTTCTTGTGAAAGGCACGTGCTACCTTTTGTGTCCTGTGATGATGACTTTGCAAAGTTTGGGGATAAAAGCCCTTGGATAACACTCAATAAATGGCTTCTGCTCAACCTTGAACAGGAGTCCACTTTCTTTCTCCCTGCTTTCTTTCTCCCCCCGTAGTCGCCAATGCCATCCCACCTCCAGGAACCTCTGAACCTTGCAGGAGCTGGACTCCTGCAGAAAACAGTGTAGCAATTCCTAAAAGATCTTAAAATCGACCTCCCATACAACCCTACAATCTTCCTACTGAGAATATACCTGGAGGAACTCAAATCACTCTATGAAAAAGAAACCTGCACACATATGTTTATTGCAGCATTATTCACAATAGCAAAAACATGGAACCAACCATGCTGCCCATCAAAAGAGGACTGGATTTTAAAAATGTGGCACATATACATGATAGAATATTATGCAGCCATAAAGAAGGACAAAATTATGAACTTCGCAGCAATTCGGATGGACTTAGAGTCTTTAATACTGAGTGATCTATCACAGAAACAAAGAACCAAGTATCACATGTTCTCACTCATAAGTGGACCTTGAACAACTATCATAATACTATAAGAAAGGGATTGGCAGTAGTGAGAAACTGCCAGGGGATGGTGGGGCAGGACTGGCAGTTGAGGGAAACTGCGAGGGGGAAGGCACACCTCATCAAGCAGAGTCCCTGCATAATGAACATTTGTATACTTAACCCTGAATTGTACGCCACATATTTAAAATAAATTCTTTTTTTAAAAGAGGTAATTGCTACATTGATTTCCATAAAAGTTTTTGTGTATGCCACAAAGTCAGTTTATGTTTTAATCTTTTTATTATTATTTTAACTTTATGCTTTGGTTACTAGTTTGAATATTTTCCCATGTAATTATTTTCTATGAGTAGTTTGTTTTATTTGGATTACCTATAAACATCACTAAGCTTTTAAGGCAAACATTTCAAAATTACTAATGGAGATAAAATACTCTAAAAGGCAGGCTTTCTGCCTTGGGGAGGAAGTATAATAGTTTATATCTTCTCAATGAGTTTGCATTTGTACCATTTGACATCTAAATGGGGAAAAATTCAGCTAATATCTATGACTATTTCACAATTATCCCAATATCTACAAGTAACGCCTATAAGAAAAGATAAAAGCTATATCCCGTCTTCGAAACACTGTCAGCCTACCAACTTCCATAGCAAGAACTTCTAGGGCATGGTAGTGGGTGGGAACAAAACAGTACAACAATGAAATCGTCCTAAGGAACTTGAATGCAAGGCTCAACCTTCAAATTAGTTACAATTAAATTTGTAGCTATTCCTGTACTAATCATATTTACCTACAAGCTGTACAGTGCCATTTAAACATTCTTTATACACATTTCAGCTCCTGAATAATTTAATATGTGATATTCTTCTCTCTTTCAGGAATACATAGATAAATAATACATAGTATAATTTACTGACCTAACACCACAGAAAATCTTCCTGTGCTATCTGGCTTCTATATTTCCCAATTTTTTGGAGCTTTGATCTAAATGTGTTAGAAAAATAGAATCAACTTCATAATCTACTATAATCTTAATCTCGTTCCAAGAATATTTGAAAGACATTATTCTTTTCATAGAAACACAATGCAGATTTATGTATATCAACATTTAAATCATTTCAATTCAGAGATTAAAGTACCAATATAAAGTATAAGTTTAATGTATGCATGCAACAGTATAAAATCTAAATAGATTTGATGCTGATGTGTCTGATGAGGCCGACAACCACGGAATCTAAATCTGAATTGTTCACTGATTTAAAGTCATTTATATTAGACTGTCAAGTGCAGTTGTATGGCTTACAACATTTAAATAACTTGCCGATCTTCTTACTGCTTCAAAAATAAGAAAATGGTACATTGAATTCAGGATTCAGAAGATACTGGTAAAGAGTTCAAAATCACAAATCTATTTTTAAAAACTTTATCAACCATCACATTGTGTTACAGATACTTAGATACTTGTTACCTCTCCTGATAGAAATGTGTTTGATAGACAGGGACAAAAGTCTATCTCTGTGTTTTCAGTACCCACCATGGAGCTTTATACCCACTCCAGGCATAGTGAACATTCACAGAAAAAAAATCAATGAATGTGTAATGGAGCGATTTCCTCAGGCAAATGAGATTTTGCCCTGGCTGTCTGCCCCATTCACTACACATTATTTATGTTTTACACATCGTGTGCGTGTGTGTGTGTGTTCACACATAGTGTGTGTGCATGTGTGTGTGTGCACAGTGTATATGTGTGTTATACTTCTGACTACTCTCCTTGATAGAACAGAAGCTCTTAGCAAGTACGGTTTCTGTAGTAGGCAGGTTCACAGGACCCAAAGATGTCCATTTCCTAATTCCTGGTACCTGGGAATGTTACCTTACATGGCAAAAGAGACTTTGGCGATTGATTAAGTCAGGATCTTGAGTTGGGGAGGTTATCCCAGATTGTTTCAGTGGATTCAATGCAATTACGGGGATCCGAAAAGCAGAAGAGGGAGACAGAAAAGCAAGTGAGAATAATGCCTTGCCAGGCCCCAATTTGCCCAGTGGATTCTGAACATGGAGAAAAGGGTGACAGTTAAGGCATGTGAGCAGCCGTGGAATGTAAGAAAATGGATTTTCCCCGAGAGCCTCCGAAAGGAATTCATCCCTGCTGACAACCCAACATTAGTCCAGCAAGACCCATGTCTGACTGTCGAAACTATAAAATAATAAATTTGTGTTATTTTAAGCCACTAAGTTTGTGGCAATTTGTTACAATAGCAACAGGACACAAGTACAATCCTTGACACTTTGTTAATCTCCTGCCGCTTCTTTTTTTTTTTTTTAATGAGATATCGCCAAGTTGCCCAGACTGGTCTCGAACCTGTGGGCTCAGTCAATCCTCTCACCTCAGCCACCCCAAGTGCTGAGATTATAAGTGTGAGCCACTGTGCCCGCTCCTGCTGCTGCTAACACCATGTGTTGCACAAAGAAAGACTCCAGTACCTCTTGCAGTTGATCAGTCTCATGGCTTCTTCTTGATCCTATACCAGTGTCTACTACCCCAGTCCATGCTGGTACAAGACAGCACTAGTCAGGCAGGATTCCTCTGTTTGAAAATCATAGAAACCTAACCCAAACTAGTTCAAGGGGGAAAAAGGGGGGGGGGGACACATCTTACATAAGTGGACCTTCTGAGGAATGGAGTTGGTTTTGGTCCCAGCCAAGACAAGGCTCCAAATACGACTGTCTGTTTTCCTTGCTTTTCCTCTGTATGCAGGCCTCTATATTTTCATGGCTTGCAAGATTTAATAGTAAAATTGCCCTCTTTCTTTCAGGAAAAGATTCTGATTTTCCTACCTTTGTGGCAGTGTGTTTGAAAGGTGCTACAGTTATTCATTGTTACATTAAAAAAAAAAAAAACCTCAACAAACATTTATTTACTCATGATTCTGCAATTTGGGCAGTGTGTCAGGGACAGCTGATCTCTGCTACATGTGATATGTGATACCAGTTTGAGACAGCTCAATTGGAGCTCAATAATTCACATCCAAGACATCGTTCCAAGACAGTTTTACCCTTGCAAGTTAGTGCTGGCTGTTGACTGGAAGCTCAGCTGGGGCTTTCTCAGTTCTCCTTCAGGTGACTTCACGTGGCTATGTAGGGCTTCTCACAGTTTTGGAGAAGCTGGACTTTGTACACAGCAACTGTCTTCTTCCTGAGCACAAAGTAGAAGCTTCCAGATCTTCTTAAGATATAGCCCAAAACGGACATAAGGTCGCTTGTGTCACATTCTATTGATTAAAGCAGATCACAGGGCCCAGCTCAGATCTAAGGAGAGGAGACTACATACACAAGGGTGTGAATACCATTGTCATGGTTTATCGGGGCCACCAGACTATGGGTTTAGTCTACCACAGTGGATAATGAACCTTTGTGACTAATGGTCCAAACAGGCCCATGGGAAAATGGAAAGGCAGTCCCACAAAAGAAACAGGGCTGAAACAAACCTCTAGTATCCATGGCAACCATTTCCTAGAATGCTAGAAATTATTCAGTAAAGCAAAGCTGTGTTTCTCTTTAAATATATTTGCTATCTGGTTTTTACATTTCCTGAAATCAGGGAAGTAATTAAAAACTTGAGTTTAAAGTTAAGGAATCTCAAACTCTTTTTTCCATTAAATTTTCTTATACTGTGAATAAAAAGAAAGAAAATATTTAAGCAAACAGTGCTCTAAAAAAATAATATGGCTATGCTGGTTATCTGCTGTAACCTTTTTAATGTGACCATTCTTTGGACATTGCTGCTGCTGTAACCTTTTTAATGTGACCATTCTTTGGACATTGCTGCTAAATATTTTTGCCTACATCTGCATTTTTCTGGCTTGTATTTGCTCTGAAGAGTACAGATCCCAAACTGTCAAATTACTTGCAATGATTTGTGATGATTAGCTTTAAGTTAGAAAATTTGAAATGCATTCAATTAATTTTATCTGTTTAGCAAAGTACAATAGAGATGTTAACATTACAAACTTTCATTACAAACTTTTCTTTATAGTATGTTATGCAAATGTTTAAGGATATGGTGGACACAAATTACTCTCATTTGAATTTTATATTTAGAGAATGAACACACAGTATTGAGGATTAGACAATATTTAGGAAAGATATGCAGAAGGATTATTTAGGATGGAATCACAGAAGATCTTGTAATATTTAGCACACATTTGTTGATTGATTTTACCTGCACCAAATATGAAGCAATAACAACTATATAAATTATTTAGAGACTAGACATCCTTATGGGGGCTTTTAAAAATTATTTCAGAAAATAGTTAGGCTGGGTATTTTCTTTATATTTTTTTTTCCAAGTCCATGTACAAAAGAGATATAGATCCATACACAATAGATTAACACTGATTCTTTTAAAATGAAATTAAATATTTTAAAACACTCAAGTGACAATTGGGTGATCTTTCCTAGATAATGCTCTCTTTGGTAGTTTATTTATCTTAAATATTATTTTTGTCTTTCAAAGGGTATTATATAGTGAATATAAGAGATTTATTAAAAACCTTGGATTGCTTGAGAGAGCTTTAGAACTTTGCTTTAAAATCTGCACATAGGCAAAATTCCTGATATTATGAGTTGGGATTTCCAGTGTAAGAGGATTTCAAATCACTGCTGAAAAAAGGGCTTGTTACAGGTTTCTAAGCATCATATATCAGAAAGGTCCAGCTACTTACACAATCGCTGAAATGAAAATGGGGCAGGACCAGACACACGTGGAATGAAAGAGACTAATTTAGACAAGTGGAATGTATCAAGTTCCCTTAAAATGGGCCTTTTATTCTAGAGAGCTATCTTATACAGCTCCAACAGCAGATAGAATAATCAGTATTTACATAGTTATGGATCTCTTTGTATATGGAGATGTGGATTACTTTTTAAAGATTTCCATTCTTTAAAGCAGTCTGAGACACAGTGTTGAAAAGAGGAAGTGTTTTGTCATTTGCAGATACAGAGTTAGAGATCCCAAATATCTACTTATAAGTCATGTGACTTTGAAACATTCATAATAACTTTTTTGGGTCTCGGTCCTGTACTCTCTTGGGGTTGTTCTAAATGCTAAATGAGAGAATACCAAAGTACTTTACATACTACAAAGCATCATGTAATTAAAAGTTATATTATTACTACTACTAATTAAAAAAAAACACATGAGTAACTGGTCTATGAACAATGCATTGAAAAATCCAAGTAGGTTGAATGTGTCTTATTTTTCTGAAAACATGTTCACTTCAAAGCTGTTCATGCATTTCCCTCCCATCATTTTTGATGTAGTAACTTACTTTATTGACTTTCAGTGGATACAAAATCTGGAGTAATGACTCTACACATTTTTCTTGAATAGTTGGGGTTTATATTTTAGTAATCACAACCCCGAGGGGTCATGGCTGTTCATAAAGTGAAAGCTGCCTCCTGATATGGTTCCTTGAGGTGATCTGTGTCCATTTGTAGGAGGTTTGATGATGGTGCGGGGTGTGTGGGGCTAGTCGGATATTTTTGTTAATGTTTTGTTTCTCTGTGTTTCTCTCCCAGCTATCGGCAGGACCCTCATCCCTCGTTACTTTAGCACTGTGTTTGAAGGAGGGGTGACCGACCTGTATTACATTCTCAAACACTCGAAAGAGTCATACCACAACTCATCCATCACAGTGGACTGCGACCAGTGTACCATGGTCACTCAGCACGGGAAGCCCATGTTTACCAAGGTACAGGACAGGTTCCATCGTATTTTCCTACTCTGAGTGAATTAAAGGATAACAATTACGGTTTTCTTCTGGAGCTGATTGCTTGTCTCTCAGACAGTTTCAGCACCAGGATGGAATCTTTCTTTTTGTGACATGGCTTGCGTCTTTTGGGGTGAACCCTGCTCTAAGATGTGTGCATGTGATATTAAGCACATGAAAATCAAAGATGAGAGAGACAAAAAAAACAGAGGTTCTTCAACCTTTGAAATTTTAGTGGCTAGATTGAAATTTTTATTTTTATACAAAGATATAATTTCTATAGTTGCTAGATTGATATTTTTACAGAAAGAACATTCTCCTATTGTTGTGTGATCAGTGCTGTATTTGTGCTTTGTTACAAATACAAAACGAAATAACTTTTTTAATACAAAATAAAAATATGGGTTTTTTTTTCATTGTTAAGAGCTAAACTCTAATTTGAACAAATAGGGGGGAAATTCACTGACCACAATCCAACTGTTAACTGTCAGGAACACAAAAACATAAAAATATCAAAGAAATTGGGGAATTTAGAGTTTAAAGTTTGTTTTTCCCAAATTCGAAGAAGTTGTGTAATCAGTTAGTGCATCAAACAAGCAGTTTAGCAAGTGAGCGTGGTAGAGCTGTAAGTTGGTTATAAAAGAGGGAATGAGGACAACGGGAGGGGAGGACAGGTGTTGGGACTAGATATCACAATGTTTGCATCAGAATTCAAGACCTGACAAAGGCTCTGAAATGAACAATAGAAGAAATAAAGATTCAACTTCATCTTCCATACATTTTGCACTTATGATCCTTGCTGTACACAGAAAATTGACATATGGAATATTCCCTCTCACTAAGGATCTTTCTGGAACACTATGATCCCTTTATGATCTCTTGCAGGTAGAAAAATTAGTAAGAACAAATATTTAGCTATAAAGTCTGGCAAAGGAAAGTTCATTTTAATGAATATTAGTTCATTACATTTTGACTAAGACTCAGTATGAAACTAATTTTTGATATTAAAGATAGCAGCTATCTTTTCATTCAGAACACAAATGACAGCCCTCTCTTCATAGTTAAGAGAAGTTGAATTATCATGGTTAATTTCAAAAGCCCAAATTATAAAATCAAAGATGTTGTGTAATAATACTTATGCAATTTTTCTGTGAGAATAAAAATAAGATGTTTCTTATTTATTCATTGCTCTTGTTGGTGCAGTGTCATCTTCTCAGTGCCCATGGTTGTACACAGAACCAGAGGCAAAGGAAATGACCGCAAAATGCAAAAGCAAATCCTCAAATGCCATCGATTCTATGGTACCTTGATTTTGTCAGTAGACATTTTAAATGTGGGATAGTATAGGGTTTTTCTCTTCCTTCCCGTTTCAACAGTTGGGCAAAGAAGAAAGTTGTCATTTGGAGGAGAAGAAGCTTCACACTAGATGCAAAAAGTCTGTGCTGGCAAGAGACTTTTGCTGTATGAAAAGGAGTAATCACCTGAAAGACGGTTTAGTTGGTCCATGGCTCACTTTTGTCTGGAGATGCAAACCATTTACATAATCTTGTAGATCAGGTGGATACACAAGCCATTCATTTCTAGTGTTACAAAGTCTGAGTACTGAAAGGAAGGTCTTTCTATGCTGCTTCATTATTGTTTTTTCTCTAGGCTTAAAGTTACTTTTAGGTAATTCAAGTATAACATACCAACTCCTTATGCTTTAAGGGGAAAGGAATTCATGATACTTAAGTAAAAAGTATTGCAGTAATTAAGGAGCTTTTTCCAAAGCCTGTTGCCGTGAAAATAAAAATGCATTTTGTAGTAGCCCTTTTATATATTTACTCAATCATTTTCTTTCTCAGGTCAAAACTTTTCCATAAATGAAAGTAGTTAGTTGCTTTGAAGACTCACTGTTGAACATTTAGATGAAAAAGAATCCCATTCTTCTGATAAATTGATAAGGTGCTATTTTCATTCAATTCAAGGTTTTCCTGTGTTGCAGTATTTCTTATCCTGAAATGTTCCCCTCTCAGATGGCTGAGTGGTTTGTTCAGGCATCCAAGGCAGTCACCAGAACCGAACCTTCCCCTGAACACAGCTCCCTCACCCCATGCTGCAGTTATTTGAACCACCCATCTGACTTGACACCATGGCAGTCTATTTGCCAACTCCTGGAGTGGAGATTTCCATACTGTGATGAAAAATACCACTTTCTGGGAAATGGAGCTTAGTTATATGGACTTAGTCCAGATGCTAATTATACACATTTATTTTTAGGAAATTTCAAATGATTCATTTTCTTTTTTATTTTTTGTCTTGGTAATTAGTATACTACCCAAAGAATATTTCCAATTTTTTCTTTTGTTCTTATGTTATTTTAAAATAACTTATCTTCACATAATAAAATACTATGGCTATTTACTATGAAACAGCAAACTAACGTCCTTTCAGTATCACAAAGAGAAAGAGTTCAGAAGCCAATACTTACTTTCAAAGGAAGGCTTGGTGCTATTAGTACTTAGCATATTATTTGGAGGCAGCCACACATTGCTCTAATTTAGACTCTCAATAAACTCTCATTCCCCACATAGTATTTTACCCTGTGGTTCTGAGTTGCTTTTATGAAAATTTGGTCAACTGGTGAATCAAAAATCAGCCACAATCCTAATCAACAGAAATATTAAATATTCCTCAGGAGTATAATGAGCATTTTGCAATTTCCTGATACCGGGAACATTATAGATTATGGATGAATATGTAATTAAAATTTTAAAGCACACATTATAAGGTCTTTCTTTTATGTTTTCAGTTTTTGAATCAAATAGAAAACAAGGCTTAATAATCAGAAGAACATGCACAAAGATAGTTAGAATTAAAGGCCCCCAAGTTATATCTGAGATTGGGAATATTGACAGTGGCTAAGAGGGGCACTTACTGGAGTACATTGTTGGGAGTATTTTGGGGTTTTACAAACTGTAGCAATAGTTTCAGCCATTACTGGGCATACTTTTCACCTCTGCGAACATGGATTTGTGTTTTCTCTGTTCTCAATTATTTATCATGAAATTATTTACTACTGTAGGAAAGTATCATGGATGTGCACCAGTCAGGTTTTCTACATGAATACTCACGTTTGTGTTTGACAGGTAGATCATCATTTTTACCTTAGTCTGTATACCACTTTATACTCCAGAATTTCTACTCTTCTCCTGACTCTAACCAAATTATTACATAATGTGCAAATTGCTCTAATGTATACATATGTGAGTATGTGTGTGTGTGTATATACATATGCCTTTATATATGAAGCATCTCTAAGTAACATACAATGAGCTTTATGCAACTGTTCATCTCAAAGCACTATTCCATGCATGCTATTCCAAGCATAAAAACTAAGAAAATTACATAAACACTGATATCTAAAAAGCACACTTTATTTTATGAAAGCTATATGAGAATCATTGCATTATACAGCGATGTCCATGGCCAATATTGTTTTACAATTACTTAAAGAAAGAAAAGGGTTAAAAAGCTACTGGTTAGTTTGAGAAATATTCTTTTTTAGTTCTCTTGTTCCTGGCCTAGTCTCAAGCTAGCACGTGATCGGCTGAATGCCTGCCAGCCTCTTTCTTGTTGATCCTCCGGAGACCATCTGTGCTGGGGGCATTGATTAGAGTGTGTCTGCTGGGATTACATCTTTTCTGTTGCCATGCCAACTAATCAGCTGATTTTGGTTACCACAGAAACAAAATGTCAGAGCTCACAGTACGGTAACATGAATTCAGCAAACAGAAAATGTTTTCTTAATTGGGGACCCTTTTGATTTTGGATTCCAAGTGAAAGGCAGCTTTTAAAAAAAAAAGGCCGACTTTAGATAAAAGCTACATTAATTGTATTGATTAAGAGGAATGCACAGAATTTTTCTAAAGAGAGAAGACATTAATTCCCCTTTACGGTCTATGTCCATTTTGTTTTTACCATTTCCTAGCAAAATATATGTATATTTTTCTTATGCTCCTCTTCCATTTGCTGATTGTTGCATGTAAAACAAATCACAAAGCCTTTGGTTTGCTTTGACTTCCACAATGGGCACAGGGACAGAAGGGCTGCCTAGGGCTTGGGATGATGCTGTGGGTGTAATTATTTAGGGAAGACCAGCAGTGACCAAAATCCTCTTCTGTCTTTTCATTCAAGGAAGTCATTTATTTTTCCTTGAAGAAAAAACCCAACACAGTCAACTCAGATTTGACTCTAAGGATTCCTGTCTTGTCCATGGTATACCCTGGATAAAGCCGAATTCTTGGTTTTGAATGAAGAAGGAGCCCAAGACTTGTTGCAATTTTTCATTTTGTAGGCCCATGACAGTTTGACTGCAAGAAAGGTCCCAACTAGTTTGCTATGTCACCATGAACAAAGAACACAATTCAACTTGACCTTACAGATGCTCCAATTGAGAGCTACATACATGCCTTCCCATGATGAAATTCAGCTCCAGTAGAAGTAAACCAGAGCCTTCACCTGCCCTGCATTTGTGGTTCATAAACACAAAACAAATAGATTAGATAATAAAAAAATCTGACATTTAACTGAGCTAATATTTGTTTAAATATCCAATAATCCTCTCTCTTTTTAAAAAAAAGATTATAGCAACCAAACATCCCCATTCTGTGTTGTCAAGACGTTTCACTGTTGATGGCTGCCTGTAGTCACCTCCCTTTTGTGAAAGCTGTCACTGCAGGTGGCTTCTGTCACGCTAACATCCTAAGGGGAATTGTGTGACTTAATCTCCATGCAACTTCTTTTAAAACCTTGGTAAATTAATTCCAGTGCTGAGGATGCTCTAGGGGAGTGGCTTGGGGACACTGAAGTCTTCCCTCATCTTCTCTTCAGTGTGCTCAGCTCCCATGGCTGAGACGCCGGAAACAAGGCTCTGAAGATCACTCACCCAGGAGTTTTGATGCAAGGTTCCCAAATTCCTGGAATTACTCACAGATTCTGCTAATTGGATCTGAGGGAGAGGACTTCTCCCACATTATCAATAGTTATCTCACAGTGTCTCTGAGATCTTTGATGAGACAAAGATGGCAGACATTAGCAGCATATTTCTTGAGTAGGGCCCTGTCAATACTTGTTTGTAATTCTTCACTACTGGTATTTGGCTTGTTAAAAAAATACGTATTCAATTAGAGTGCATGTAAAACACCAAACCTGGTGCTGAGGACCTAGTTACAACTCAACAAATGGTGGTGTTTTGCATTAAATTCCCAAGAAAAATGTGATTATTAATATTTCATAAAAGATTGTTATAAATTGTTCACCACCTTCATAAACTATAGTTTTAGAATACTCATATCTCCTATTCAGTTTAATTTTACTTATTTATGTTTAATGATGTTTTTTGAAAATCTCCAGAATTTTGTTTGTTTTTAACCTAGAGAATGTTTCTCCAAAAAAGCTCGTTCAGCCGGGCTCAGTGGCTTAGCCTGTAATCCCGCGCCTTGGGAGGCTGAGGTGAGTGGATTGCCTGAGCCCGCAGGTTCGAGACCTGCCTGGGCAACTTGGCGAGACTTCATCTCTACAATAAATCAAAAAATTAGCCGGGTGTGGTAGCACGCGCCTGTAGTTCCAGCTACTTGGAAGGCTGAGGCGGAAGGATTGCCAGAGCCCAGCAGGTTGAGGCTGTGGTGGCTGGGAGCAGTCACTGCACTCCAGTCTGGGCAACAAAGTGAGACTCCAACTCAAAAAAAAAAAAAAAAAAAACTCATTCAGAAACCAATTTAAACAGATAAAATTGAAGCTGCTCTGGTGAAATCCAAGAAATCAGTAGAGGTCTCAGAGTTGAGGTGGAAGCCCAGCTCTTCCGCTAAAGAACCCCTAGGAGTCAGGGGCACATTATGACCACCACTGGTTCAGGGCTCTGTGTTCTCTTTGTTTGTGTTTCTTTTGCCTGTAGAGCTATCATTTTCTGCCATTCTGCTGTGTGCCATGCACAATTCTAGGCAATCTACATACACAATTTCATTTCATGTATTTTCTCAACACCCATACCTAAGAATGTTATTGTCCCCATTATACAGATAAGAAAACTGGAATTTAGGGAATTCGTTTGATGTTCCTGAAGTTCCAAGATAAGCAAAAATGTAGGTCAGGATTCAAATCCAGTACTGCCCGAGGCCAAAGTTGGCATCCACTATTTTGTACTGCATTCCTAAGGCAAAGATGGGCTGATTCATGAACCTTAGCTTTGTAAACTGAACCAATATGCTCCCACCACTTCCCAACTCATAGTTGAAATAGGCTCAGGAGTTTGTGATTGTCCAGCATTTTCTTTCATTTCAAAATCATTAATAGTGAAAAGAATGGTAAATAAATTAGGACCTACTTGCTGAAAATGATTTGAATATCCAAAGATGATTAAAATGTTACCCTATCACTGATTGTTCTATCAAGAAAGAAAGCCTCCAAAATTATGTTTCACTAATAATATATATTTTCCTTAGAAAGATAAAAAATCCCATCCCACCAAGACTGACCTTTTATGCAAGCAGAATTTGTCATTGCTGATGTGTTGAGATTCATGGAATAGACTCTCAAAACACGTCTTTATTTTCCACATGTCAGTAACCGATACCCACTACCTTGGGTTAAGCTTTGAGAACTTCCTCTGGTTGGGTATACTAGTAGTAACTCACACTTAAGCATGAGTGATTTTACTGGATACTTCCTCTCAGAGTAGGATAAGCAAGATTGGGATAAGATCTCAAGTCTCTATTGTCAAAGAGCAATGAAAACAGAAAAAGTAGGAAGTGAGAGGGTACCATTTTGGGAGGACACATATTGCATGCCAGAAGTTTCTGATCCAATATCCCTTTAAGATAAGTTTTGTCTCCATACTTAACAGCTGAAGAAATGAAAGTCCATAAAAGCCTTCAGTAGTAACTAGTAGAATTACTGGTACCTCATGCCTAGTAAGCAGCTGTGCAGTCTTTTGGACCCACTGACTCTAGAGCTGACACTTGTCCCATGTGTCATGGATAAACCACTTGTGTCACAACTTTACTAAGAGCAAACACCATCCAAGAACAGGAAGGGAGACCACACTGAGTAGCTGATGTGTGAGTTACAAAATGTGACTTTCACAAAGTACGTAACAAATGAGTGTGTTGTTTGTTGCTTCTAGGTATGTACAGAAGGCAGACTGATCTTGGAGTTCACCTTTGATGATCTCATGAGAATAAAAACATGGCACTTTACCATTAGACAATATCGAGAGTTAGTCCCGAGAAGCATTCTAGCCATGCATGTAAGTAATTTAATTTCTGTTTGACTTTCCTTTTTCTCCTTCATTTTACTCAAGGGAAAAAACCCAGTCCTCTCTCTGTGAAAGAATTCCAGTAGTCGTCACGCTTTAGGTAATTAACTCTAAATATTGAGTTTGTTGTCAACCATTGTAATCCATGGACCCCTTTTCCCCTCTTTTTTGTTTCCAAGTTTGGTATATTGGAATACTATTTTTGAAACTTTATTATTTTGATCTCCAAATTGAGGTTACCTCAATAAACAGTTTGTTCTTGTCTTAAATTCCATTCAGTCATTATCAAGTATTGCTCTGCCTGGGCTCATAAATCTGTTTTGTATAACTGGGAGATTAAAAAACAAGAAGTAAGAGAAACAGTTTCCAGTCGTGATTAGAACCATCTGACAAGATGTGTGATTGTTGTACCTTCAGATCCATGTCAGCAGAAGTCGGTCCTTCATGACCACGGTACTGGATTTGAAGTGGAATATTTGGGGTTCTCTTGGTTTCATTAGGCCATAAATCACATCGAACATATTAAGCATCAACTAGGTGCAAGAGCAGGTTTGACGTCAACATAGAGATGTATTTTAAATGCAAGTAGGAACTAGTCAGGTGCAATCCCTTAAGAAGGAGTCAAAGGTATTGACTTAAATAAATACCTCTTCCATAACACATAGTGCAGCAGCTCCCACGAAAAACCTTTGGCGCAAAATCAGACCTAACAAACCTGATTTTTAAGACTCTGAACAATCAAAAGAAAATAAACTAACAGTGGTTACTATTTATTGAGTGCTTACTATGCCAAGCTTTGAGATAAACATTATGTATACATTATTACATTTAATCTTCATAGTTAGGCAGAAAGATGAACTATTATTATTACTATTTTCAAAGTGAGGAAACTCAGGCTCACCTAAGTTCAATAAATTGTCCAATTTTTTAGCCCCATAGTGGCAAAATCAAGTGTTTTTTTGTTTGTTTTGGATTTTTTGAGTCGGAGTCTCATTCTGTTGCACAGGTTGGAGTGCAGCAGCACGATCATGGCTCACCTCAGCCTTGACCTACTGGGTTCAGTCTCCCAGGTAGCTGGGACTACAGGTGTGTGCCACCACACCTGGCTAATTTTTTTTAAATTTTTTTGTAGAGATGAGTTCTTGTTTTGTTGTCCAGGTTCGTCTCAAACTCATGGGCTCAAATGACCCTCCTGCTTTGGCCTCCCAAAGTTCTGGGATTGCAGGCATAAGCCACGATGCCTGGCTCAAAATCAAGGTTTTTGACCCAGCTGGTTCTGAGCTTATGACCTCAACTGATAAGCCAACTGTGTCCCTGCTACCTGATTCCAAGCTCTCTCTCCAGGCTATTGTTCTCAACCCTTTTCTCTCTGCTAATTAGCCCAAGCTCTGTCCTTTCCACTGGCCTTACACTTTCTGCTATGGCACCCCACTCTCCTACTCCGTTATTCCTGACTCTCCATGTTCCACATCCTTCTTAATTTTCAAAGCTCAGTTCACATCCTCTACTCTAAGTAAAGAAGTCTGGAGTATTCACTCTTGTTATTCTCAAAGTGGACCGAGAGGCAGCAGGGTAGTGGTTGGGAGCCTGGCCCCTGGATTGAGACAATATAGGGTCATATCCTTGTTCCTGTATGACTTTGGGCAAATGACCTGACATCTCTATGCTTCCAGTCTCCCATTTATACAGTGGGTACAGTAATAAAGTATGCCTCAGAGAACTGGTTTGAGAATTATGATTTAATGACTGTAAAGCACATAGAACAATGCCTGCCCAGAGTAAGTTCTCTGCAGGTATTTGCCATTGGTTCTCAGCAGCAGCAGCAGGGACAACATTCTTCCACTCATTTATTGTCGTCCTGTCTTCTGACTGAAATATAAGCTCCTTGAGGTTGGCTATGACTCCTTGATGCACCTCTGCAGAACAAACTCTTCCTCACACATGAGAGTAGCTTGATAAATTATAGGATGGATGTCCACAAAGACCTCTTTTAAGAAATTAACATGAAACCGATATGCTTCTGCATTTTGTTTTTTATGTATATAAACAAGTTCGATTTGTTGTATCTTTATGAGAAAAAGTAAGTACAGAAAAAATAAGTTAAAGTAGCATTAGTATGGCCTAGACAGTGTCAGGAATGTAGACATAAAGCGATATTTACTTCCAACTCTTTCTGTTTAGGGCCAATGTGCCTGTACTAATTAAGAAGGAAGGAAAGGCAAACAGAAAGCATGCCAACCAAGAGTCTCATTGAAAAATGGAACCCAGAAAGAATTCTTTTTTTTCCTGGCTAAACAGAGTATTTGGAGAGGTCCCTGCTACTCTACATCCCTTTTTAAAATGTGGCTGACATTTTGGAAAATGTGATACTTATCCTTACTGTCCTTCAGAGTGACAGTTGTTGGGGACATCTATTTCCAGCCTCAGTTTAATGGAGAAAAGAGTTATAATTATAACTCTTATAATTATAACTCTCTCTCTCTCTCCCTTTTTCCCTCCATTTCTCTCTCTCTCACTCTGTGTGTGTGTATATATACACACAGAGACACACATACATACATATTTTTTTTTCATGATAGTGGCAAAATTATTATTGGCCTCCAGCCCCAAGCTATAAAACCACCACCATTATCGCAGCAGAAAAAAAAGAAGGCCAGTTCTAAAGCATGGCTCTACCCAATCAGAAGCAGAACATACTCTGATGAAGGCCCTGGGTCTAGAGCTCTCTTGCAGGACTCAGTAACTTATCCTTTGGCGGAGGACGTAGTGCTATTTCTCCCAAGGACTGAGAACCCATATTCAAGGCAGTTTGGTTTTCCCCAGTCTTGCATAATTGATCCCAAAATGTCCTTGAGTGTTCCATGCAAGTGTCTTCAAAATGTAAATTAAACTACCTCCAGCAACTTGCCCTCTAAGAAAAATTGACAATGTCGAGACTGCATTTTTTTAGCAACTGTAGCATAATCTAAGATTTTCTTGGGTTCATCTTGAAGGGATAAAATGTATTATTTCTGTTGTCATTTTAGGCACAAGATCCTCAGGTCCTGGATCAGCTGTCCAAAAACATCACCAGGATGGGGCTAACAAACTTCACCCTCAACTACCTCAGGGTAAGACCAATCTAATGATCCTATTTCCTGGTGAATTTGAACATGACTTTTGAGGTTTATATGCATCTTGAACCAAGGAGTTAAAATGAAGTACAGGTAATATAATATAACGTGTATTTTCGGTCTGTCTGTGTGGCGTGTGTGTGTGTGTGTGTGTGTGTGTGTGTGTGTGTGTGTGTTTCAACAGAGTGTGGGGGGTTTAATTAACAAAGCACCGAACCTAGAATTAGTCGGAGTTGATGACTTCTATACATCTGTATGACTCTTGGAATTAATTATTCAAAGGCTAGCAATGTCCTATTCTCATAAAATGCTTTGGTGGTGCCACTTCCTATCTGGTTGTTGTAAGCTCTAATGGGCTATTGTTGAGTTCACTGCCTCTGTGTCTCCACCTAGAGACCTGTCACTCCCTGGGAGAATCAGGTGTGCCGCCCTGTATTCTACCAAAGAAATCTGAGTGCTGAAATTCGGGTATTTCTAAGGTCTCTAAAAACTCTCTGTATTACATGTAAGAATTTTTTTCTGTTATAGATATAAATTCAATTTTTATTTTTAAAATATTTTAGGCAAAATTCTGTCTACACTATTATGAAGTCTCCATATTTGGTCCAAAAGAGTAGCATACGTCACAATGTTTTTAGGGTAGAATTGCAGTAGCCGACTTACAGGTGCCAGCTATGGTTTCATTCATAAAGCAAGCATTGTTCTCCAGGATCTACCAGAAGACAGTGGCCATGTTCCACATTCCTTTTCCAAGACGCTGAATTCCTTCACTGCACAGCAGTTCACCTCCCCAGGGTTTCCTTACCTTTAAGTGCAGTATAGTTTTGTGAATTTTGTGTCATAGTCACAGTACTCTATGTACAACCATTTTGTGTTGATTGAAATGCTGAACTGCTTTGGTTGGACTTGTTCTTCTGTGAATTAGGAATGATTTGGGCAGATTCTTCCAAATCATTCACACATTACAATGTGCCAGACACCGGGCTAGACACTGAAGATGCAAAGACAAAAGTCAAAAAACTCACTCATTGTTATGAGGGACAGACCCATAAAGAGAGAAAATTATATGCAATCTGGTAAATACATTGACAGAAGTTTCCAGAAGGAATTATAAGAGCCCAAAACAGAGACATCGCAGAGGAAACAGTCAGAGAAAGCTTTATGGGGAGGATGATCCTTGACTTGAGTGTGAATGAATGAATAAAGTTAAACCAGATAAAGAGGGCAGGAGGGATATTTCCATTGGCAACTGAAGGAGTATAGTTTGGAGGATGGAATTCCAAACAGTTGGATGGTACTGGGATAAGAGGTGAGGGGCCAGAAGGGGCAAAAGAAAGAGTTAGTTGGAAGCCAAGTCTTGGTGCAACTGGGTGGCCAGGCTCCTGAGGCAGGGGAGCTTTGGGTGATGAAGGACCTCTGAAAAGACAAAACAGAAAGAAGACAAAGTTCTTGTTCTGGGTGGAAGGAGGAGACTCTGTCTGCAGCCTAGGAGCCCTGAGTCAAATGCAGACCTGGCAAGAGTAGGAACGAACTGTAATTCCCACCAGCTCATCCCAACGCTCCTACCATGCTGACTGCCCTGAGCTATCAAAAAGTCGGCTGGTCTCTGCTCAGAGGGAAACCAAAATCTGCCCAAGAGTTTGAGTCAAGAGGTGGGTACTGAACTGGGAGGGCTATGAGCTCCCAAACATTCAGGCTCTGCATTGGGACCTGGCCCTCTTGTGGGGTGGCTGGCACAGGGCAGGGACTAAACAGCAAGGCCTGGGGGGTGAGGGTCTGTGAAGTTGCTCTGTCCACAGGAATCCAGAAGGCTGCCTTATACTTCTGGGCATTTCATCTTGTCAGGGACCAAAAGAAGCTTCGTTAAACAGGAAAGATGCTCCTCTTCCAGCAGATAAAGAAGTTGACCCCATATAGGTACCTGGGACTTGGAAGTCTATTTGGGACTTAGACACTAACCCTACAGGGAACTTTTGGACAGATTCTTAGTTACATCTTTTAGCTGCATTTAACACAGATTAATAGATACTAGATTACCTTTCTTCGCCTCCCCACTCCTCTTACTGACATCTGTAAATGGTTGACTTTTACCCTATGGTCAAGGTCAAGGCCCACTGGGTTTCCACATCCTGCAGCTCACTGATTTCAGCCCACGAAGACTGAGGAGATCAGACCTGTGAAGGGGGAAGAAACGAACTACCCCTCTCCCGTCAATGATACCAAGGAAACCATTTATGGTTTGGGCAGTAGAGAATAGTGTTTCAAGGCTACCATGTAAACATAGTGCTTGCTGTATGTCAGGTTCTGGGCTATCTATCTTGTGACTTAACTAGTCTCGCAGCAGCCCCTGTGCCCTGTCACCATCCCCATAGCCACACGAGGCACAGAGAGTTTACGCGAAGTAAGTCACCCAACTTTACACACAAAGTGGCAGGACTAGGAACTTGAACTCAGGAGACTGGTTCACGAATCCATTTGCTTCACTACAGAGTTTTTCTGCCTTTCTGGTGAGCATGTCAGACTAATGATGGCGGTAGAAATTGGGTCATGCCTTCCCTGGGGAGTCAGTGTCTATCACTGGTCCTTCATTCTCTTTGCCAAAAATGATATCAGCTCCTTGTAGGATATGGTGCAAGGTTAAAGCCAGACAAGCCATGTGAAGGGCATGGGGACTGTATTCGTTGTCATCACGTATTGAGTGCCTACTGTGAGCCCATCGTTGTTCGATGTGCTGGAGCCACTTGGAGCAAATGACGCAGCCTCTCTGCTCACACTCTGAGTCTGCCTTATGCTACTTGGTTTTCCTGACTCCTCCATCCTGGTTCGATAGCTGTTTGCCTTCCTTGGCTTCATTCCTCCCCCGTGCACACACTCATTCATTTGTTCAACTTTTGACTGGTTCAGGACACTGAGCCCACTCCCTGTTCCTGGCAGTTTTCCAGGTGCTATCCTTGGGTGGTACTCACAGGCTGGGGCAGAAGGGGTGGGGAGTGTGGTCAGCTGCAATTCCAGTGAAGGCGGGTCCTGAGATGGAGGGACAGGCAAAGCCTGGGATAGCCCCGGGAAGTATCTTCAGGTCTCAGGAAGGGAATCAAGCTAGAAGTCACACTTTCCAGTCACAAATCATCGGGGCAGACACAGACCACTTAGCAGGTCATGGTTGTGCAGAACCTTAAACTCATTGCCACAAACCAGTGCACATGGGCTTCCATGGTGAGACCTGGCCTGGTCTCTGAGAAGGTGGACATAGGTTGATTTTCCAGTGGTCAGTGAGAATGACAGACATAGGTTATTTTCTTCAGTGTAGAGCACATCTGTCTGAGAAACCTGGCCTTTGCCTCAAGCCTCAAAACGTTACCTGAAGTATTGTTCAAATAGAGTTAATGAGGAACTTCAATGCCACTCCGAGGATCGGACAAAGAGGTCAGACAGGTACACTGGCAAATATTAATCTAAGGCCTTCAGTATCAGTAGAAGAGTTTTAAAAATGGATGCATCCCAACCGAACTTGGTAGCTCATCTTATAACCCCAGCACTTTGGGGGGCCGAGATGAGTGGATTACCAAAGCCCGTGGGTTCAAGACCAGTCTGGGAAACTTGGCAAGACCTCGTCTCTACAATAAATGAACAACTAGCTGGGTATGGTGGCATGCTTGTAGTTCCACCTACTTGGAAGGCTGGGGAGGAAGGATCATTGGAGCCCAGCAGGTCGACGCTGGGGTGGCTGTGAGCATGCTACTGTACTTCAGCTTGGGCAATGGAGTGAGACTCTGACTCACAAAAATAAATAAAATAAAATAATAAATAAAAATTGATGCATCCTGCTTTGGAAGGAGGGATAGAGATTTTAAATGCTCCAGACATTGAAATTTCAATATGTGGTATCTAATACGTAACGATTAAGCAGTGCAGGAAGTAAACAATTATAGTCATCTAGCTTAGTCAAAACAGGTTCATTTGTTCCCACGAAATGCTCATCATTGCATGTAGACTGGCAGTCAGCGAATGCCAGAGCTGGCCCGGGGCAGCTCTAGTCATCGAAGGAAGGAGCCAGCATCATGCCTACGACGGCCAAGTGTGGAGGTTGGAACACAGGTGATGGTGCCGATGTCAGATGCTCGCAGCAGCATTTCCGAGGAGTCTCTGGTGACCTGGTACTTTTGAAGTAACAACAAGAGCAGCTGTTGCCGTTTGATGTAGGTTGTCAAATTACCTGACATTCCCTCCTGTCGCCTCCCAGCATGGCAAGGGTGGTGGTGCCCTGTGCTGTGACGATGGCTGACTCAGTGATCCCAGTGGAGGCTTGGCTGGAGGTCGCAGAGTGTGTGGGGATGACGTTCTGTTGCAGTGATGTCTCATGTCCTGAGAAGGTGCCTCAGTGACCTCTGGGAGGCTGGAGCTTGCTGACTGAGTGTTCCCGTAGTAGTTATCCAGGCCAGGTCAGGCCTGGGAAAGGGCCTGTAGAATGAGGAGGTCATTAGCTCGTGACTGTTGAGCATTCCTAGACCCAGGTGGGTGGTGGGTTTCACAAAGCTGTCTTCTATTTCCTGGTGAGGGGAATTGATTCACGACAAGCTGTGATGGGCCACTCAGTAGGCAGCGTACTTTGGTGGAGGAACCAGAGCCCTAAAATGGGGAGTGCCAGCCAGGAACTCAGGAAGGTGTCCTTTGCCTCTTTTGCTGGGAAGGAGATGTCCTGCTACCCCCTGGCGTTTCATGAAGGAATCCAGTTCAGCAACCATGGGAAGGCAGAGTGCAGTTTGGTGGACACTGGGTTGTCCAAGGCAATGAAATCTGGTGGTGGCCTTGTCACCTCCCACCAGATCCTCTTTGCCTGTCATTCATCATTCCATCATTCATTTCACAAGCATTTCTTCCGTTTTTTCTTCCCTCCTTCCTTCCTTCCTTCCCTCCCTCTCTTCCTCCCTCCCTCCCTTCCTTCCTTCCTTCAATTATGGGAGTCAAGTAAGGATTTACTACATAAGTAAGTTACATGCATGTCTGGGCTTCTAGCTGGCTCTCTCTCCCCCTGATAGTAGAGCATGTATCCACTGTGCTGCCATGTGCCCTCCATCCCTTCTCCCTCCCCCCCTCCCCTAGCAGTGTCCAGCATTTGCCAATCCCCCCCTTATGCTCGTGTAACCAGTAGTCAGGGCCTGCTTATAAGAGAGAATATGCAGTATTCAGTTCTTTGTTTCTGTGATCGTTTACTTAGTATGATGGTCTCCAGCTATACCCATGTTGCTGTGGAGGCCATGATTTTTTTCTTCTTTATGGCTGTATAATGTTCCATTGTGTGTATGTATCATATTTTCTTTATCCAGTGCACTATCAATGGGCACCTGGGTTGGTTCCATGTTTTTACTATTGTGAAAGTTCCTGAATAAACATGTGTGTGCAGGTGTCTTTTTGGTAGAGTGATTTCTGTCCCTCTGAGTATATTGCCAGAAGAGAGATTGCTGGATCATACAGAAGATCATTTTCAGTTCTTTTTGAAATTGCCAAAAGCTGTCCACAAAGGTCATTTCACAAGCATTTCTTAAATACTTTCTTTGCGCCACGCTTCTGCCCTCAAGGAGATACCTGCCTAGTGTATAAGAAGGGGAAAAATTGGTCTGGGTGAGAAGTGGTCTGGGGAAAAAAGTGGTCTGTGGGTACAGTGATAAATTTAACACCAACAAACAAGTGTATGACATTTAATACATGCCAGGCACTGCTGCTAAGTACTTTGCAGAAACTCTCTCTTCTCTTTCTTTTTCTCTTATGTCTCATTTTCTCTTATGTCTCATTCTCTCTCTCTCTCTCTCTCTCTCTCTCTCTCTCTCTCTCTCTCTCTCTCTCTCTCTCTCTCCCCTCACAAAAACCTCATGAGGTAGGTAGGGATAACTTTTAGTCCCATTTTGAAAGTGAGGAAACAGAGGCACAGAAAAGTAACTGCCCAAGATCACAGAGCTAGTAAGTGGCAGAGCAGGGATTTGAACCCAGAATCTGACCCCAGGCACTAAGGAGAGAGAGGCTGTGGAAGGTAAGAGGTGAGGCCACAAAGTCTTCATAAGGGAGATGGCCCTTAGATTGATTCTGAAAGATGCGTAGATGGTCATCAGGCAGACAAGGCAGATAGCAGTCTAGACAGAGATTTCGCTGTGAGTGAGTGGGATCAGAGAAGGATGGAGAAAGCTGGTGGATTTGGGCCTCCCCAGAGTTTCACAAAACTGAAATTTAAGTTTCAAGTTTGTTTTAGAAACCAACACAGGTAAGTGTTTTGGGCCAAAACCATACAGCCTAGCTGAGTGGTATAATACTACCAGATTATTTTCCAGCAGCAACATGGTCAGGGAAAGCAGCTTCCTGCTGTGGCATGGGCTTGGGGATTAGATATTATGTATCTGGGAACATCCACTTGATAGCTCGGTGACCCTGGGCAAGTTACTTGACCTCTCTGACCCTCAGTTTTCTCATTTGCAAAATGCACTATAACACCCCCTTTGCTAGGTTCTAGTGAAATAAATGTATGTAGCCTTCTCATTACTCATTCACCAAAGTGTGCTTTTGTAAAGGTCTCTGGTCCTGGGTAGAGTGAGTTGAGTCATTCATTAGATTCTTCTGCATGCAGAGCTTGTGAGAAGGGCTTTTATGGGCCAACACATCCAGGGGCTGATCCTTCTTTCTTCATTCATGCCTTTCATTTTATATCAAAGTGAAAGCCTCTTCTAACTCAGAGCTTGAATTTGCCATCATTTCAAATTTCTGATATGAGATTCTTGTGTGTGAATGTTTGCTGTCGACAATAACTATGTTTTGTAAATAGCTTTAAAGAATCAGATTTTAAAATTAAAGGAATAAGTGGCGTCTATTTTGTCTCCAATACCACAAAGAGAAGGAGAGTTAGCAATGCAAAAATTATATCCTTTAGTATTTAAAAGAAACCTCACAAACTTTCAGGATGGCATTGAGTGAAATGTTCCATTTTCATGTTCATTTATCTCCCATAACAATGGAGTTCCTTGCACACTTGGATTGCAGCAGGCATAACATTGGTTTATACAGTTGTTCACTTCTTTGAGGATTTGGGATAGTCTGGTTTTGTTTTTAAATTTCATGTCAATTAGATAACTATGGGATATTTTGGTGGCATCTACCAATGTTAGGCACAAAAGGGATGGGCAGGATGTTTACAAGAATGGTTAAGTCACACTTCTTTTTTAAAAAAGTTTAAGACACTGTCACATGTAGGCCAGTTCACACTTTTCAAACTCAGCTGGTCACCCCAGAATTTTTCTCCTCTCTTAATATTCCTGAAGATACCCTTATCGTCTTAGTCTCAGCAGTTGACTTAAATTTGACTTCCTTACAGTTGTCAAGGTACTAATCAATTGCTCTGTGTTATAGTTTGATGTTTACCCCCTCCAAATCTCAAGTTGAAATATGATCCCCAGTGATGAAAGTGGGATCTAGAAGATTACTGCGTCATTGAGGCAGATCAAGAGTTTAGTGATATACTTGCGGTAATAAGTGAGTTTTCACTCTTAGTTCATAAGAGAGCCTGTCACCACCCTTTCTCTCCCCTGCTCCTGCACTCACCATGTGATATGCCGGCTCCCCTTGTCTTCTGTCATGAGTAAAAGCTTCCTAAGGCTTCACCAGAAGCTAAGCAGATGCCGATGCCATAGAGAACTGTAAGCCAAATAAACCTTTTTTCTTTATAAATTGCCTGGCTCCAGATATTTCTATTCTTGCTTTACCATGCCTTCTTATGCTTGCACCCAAGGCTTTCCAAGATTCCACCTCTACTGCTTCCTGGCCTCAAGCCACTCCCCTTTTACAGTTTGTTCTCCATCCTGGACCACAAGAGCCACCTACAATTGCCCTAAACTGGTCATGCTCTCTTGCCTTCATGTTTTGCGCAGTGTGATTCACTGCCTAAAACACTGTTCTTACTCCTCTTTTTCCATCCAATTATCCCAGGTTAGATCATTCTCATCCTTCAGGACTCATTCATCCATCACCTCCTGTGAGACTCTCTCTCTCTCTCTCTCTCTTTTCTGAATCTCAGCAGGGTTAGGAATGCCTCCCCAGTGGTTCGGGAGTTCTGTGCATGTGATCCCCTGCTTAGCTCTTGGCAGGTCCCACGTAAGAGCTGGTGTTCCACTAATCTGTGCCCTGTGCCAGACTCTAGGCAATGTGAAGACACATAAGCACCCAGTAGATGTCTCTTGAATGATGTTTGGCAGATGGGTGGTTTGGTAGATAGAAGACAAGATTTTGAAGGTCAATATCATCAACAACAAAAATACTTAAATCAAACTCAGATGAAATTCACTTGCCTAACAGCATCTAAAAAAAATGTGATTCAGTTTGAAAGTTACCAACCAGGACTTCACCATGAAATCTAAGGAGCAGAAGAGTTGAATTGCATTGGGAAAATACAAGGAAATATGGCATGAGGCCTTCAGATCTCTCTAGTGTGCAAAATTCTCACTTACTCAGACTTCCCAATGTCATTTTTTAATTCTAATTTCACTTTTATTTTCTCTGAATCAGTATTTAATTTTTACTCTAAATGCCATTATGTTCTTTTTATTATTTTGGAAAAACAGATTTTTCAAGCATTGAAAATCAATTTTTAAATTACTGATTACGTCTATCTATTAACCTATGGCCAGATTTTCTTGGTGTTGGGATACATATACTTTTTTAGCATTATGCTTTACACAGTTTTAAAACATCTTATTATCCTGTATCTTGGCCAAGAGATATATTCTTTATGTTGTTCCTTACTCTTTATCCAGATGCATAATTTCTGCACAAATGCAATCAGGCTACATACAATTTCTTAATGTTATTTGGTAAACACTTGTCTATTTCCTCATAGTCACCATTAACCGTTTATAATAACTACAGATTTTCTAGTGTGGTGCTATGATGTGTTTATTTAATCGTTTCTTTAATGTTGAGCAAGGAAGTCATGTTCAAATTGCTGTTGTCATTAATATTATTCTTCCAAACACCTTTGCCATGTCCTGCTCTTAACAGTGCCTGCAACTAGAAGGCTGAAAAGAAAAATAAATGTGCTTTGAATTCAGAGAACTATAGATTCAAGTCGTAGCACTTCCCCTTACTACCTATAAGGCCATGAGCAAGTTTCTTAAGTTTGCTGAACCCCAGTTTTATCATATGAAATTTGGGAAGAAATAATATGTCTCACAAAGTTGGCATAAGGATCAGATGAACTATAGTTTGTAAGAGCCAGGCAAACAGAAGAAGCATAATAAATACCGGTCCCCTGATCTACTCTCTGAAGGCAGCAGATCAGAGTTCAACTTTTACTGCTGCCATCCTTTTATATGCTATTGATCAAGTGCTTTAATTTCTCAGAGTCCCAGTTTTCTCATATGTGAATGACTATGCCCATTCTGCATCATAGTAGCTATGTCACAGGTGAAGTTTAAATAATAATAATGAACACTTTTTAAACTTTAACTCACTGCTCCGAGTAGCCATGTCCATACAATGCTCATAGCCTTAGTTTCTGTGATGAGATTCTGAAGCGGTACCAAAGATCAGAGAGAAGAGGAGGAGTGATGGATTAATGATATCTGCCAAAGGGACTAGCCCGAGGGAACTGGGACACGTGCCCCATATTTGGCCCTCCCCAAGTACAAGTAATAATGCATCATCTTTTTATTAGGAACATAAAAAAGTTTCTTAATAACTAATGGTATTTTGATAATTATTATTCTGGAGAGACCTTACAGACAACAGGAGCTCATCTCTGAATCAGACTCATGTCACAGGTCTCTGTGCCAGTGCCTGCCACACATGACACCTGTTCCACCGGCCCTTGACTAGTGGCCACTTGCCACGCGAGACTGATAACCCCTGAACTACTCCATATCCCAGTCAATACAAGTGACTCTCAATACAAGTGTCATTACAAATATGTAATCATCATCACTGGGTGTTTTCGTATTATCTACACACTTGCTTAACAATAACATGTTAAGTGTGTCTAACTTTTAAAACAGCAGTATCATCCACTGGGCATGAAAGCATTTTGGTTTTATAGTGTTTTTTGATCTGGTACCTTCAGTTTCCCAAGGGAATGAAGATTTTTGCTGTTGTTATTGTTATACTTTAAAGAACATGGGTCCCAGCCGGGCTCGGTGGCTCAGCCTGTAATCTCGCGCCTTTGGGAGGCTGAGATGAGTGGATTGCCTGAGCCCGCGGGTTCGAGACCCGCCTGGGTAGCGAGACCTCATCTCCACAATAAATAAAAAAATCAGCCGGGCATGGTAGCGTGCGCCTGTAGTTCCAGCTACTTGGAAGGCTGAGGCGGAAGGATTGCCGGAGCCCAGCAGTTCCAGGCTGCGGTGCCCAGGAGCGGCCACTGCACTCCAGTCTGGGTGACAGTGTGAGACTCCAACTCAAAAAAAAAAAAGAACATGGGTCCCTGTGTGTAGCCTCCCTGATAGGAACCAGGAGCATAGTCCAGTGCCTGGAAGAATTGGGCAATTAGCTTTGGAAAATGACCTCCATAGAAACGATATCGAAGCGGCCTTCGGGGGAGCGAGGGTGACTGGCGTCAGCCTTTGGAATCCTGCTGAGGTTTTTTGTTTCATATTTTTGAAAAGCTTTGACTTCAGCCAGAATATTTTCCTTGGTTTTATGACAAGAGAAGGAATTATAATCCAACACTCTTTTCGACCTAAATGCCAAGCCAAACCCAAGGACGGAACAGGAATCCCTGCTCAGAGATTAGGATGAACCATAGTTATGGGCGGTCAGAATAGGCCAGGATCCAGATGGACTATTCACCGTTCATGCATTCAGATAGAGTGGCCCAAACACTTATTAAGGTCTGATGCTCTGGGAGGCACAAGCCACACTAGCAAATCTCCTGTGCCTCACACTGTGCCCAGCATGTTATAAACTCTCTAAGGACTCACAGCATAGAGTATGCTATTCAAAGTATAGTGCATGGGTTGCAGTGAGCATGCAAACTATTTGTCACCATTCTGTGATGAGTTAAGTTCAGAAAAGGAGGGTAAGAACTTTAAAACTGCTATAGCAGTTTTGCATTATCAGGACATCCAAGTGCATGACCAGTGGACTCAACCCACTGACTGGGATGTGGAGTAGTTCAGGGGTTATCAGTCTCACATGGCAGGTGGTCACTAGTAAAGGGCTGACGGAGCAAGTGTCACAGTGTGGCAAGCACTGGTACGAAAACCTGTGACGTGAGTCTGATTCAGAGACCACCTCTGGTTTCTCCAAGGCCTCTCCAGAATAATAATTATCATATACCATTAGCTATTAAGAAACTTCTTTATGTTCCTAATAAAAGATAAAATAGGTATTATCATCCCTATTTGGTAGGTACAAATCTACCAATGCCTAAGGTCACAAAGCTGACCTGGCAGCAGTACTTTCCTGGGCTTATGTCTGACTTGTTCCTAAATGCTGCTACACCACTTCACTGGGGGAGTGGGAACTGGGTCTTTGTTGTGGACCTATGAAGGACAGCAAATGCTTTAGAGAAGGTGAGGGACATGGCCTTTGAAACAAATCAGTCAGACCTCATTCTGACTTCTCCCTCCTTCCCTTATCCCCTCCCTCAGCTCTCCTCCTTTTCCTCCTCTACCTCCTTCTCCTTGGAGAAAGACCCCGTCTGAGAGAAGGCAGAGAAAGCCCTTCGGAGCCATGGGAATGCTCCACACAGAGAATGATTAAAACTTGGAACACCCGAAGGGCACTTTTAATTGCATTTGGAGAAAGAAAAGTAGTGCATATGACTACATGATAAGGGGATTAAGGCAGTTAACTCTTACAGAAGTCAATAACCATAACTTACAGATATCTCAGTGCCTAGAAAACAGTGGTTTCTAAAGTCATGCTAGAGAGAATTTAAAAAAACAAATATAATACTTTAGCAGGGCAATCCTAACTGAAAACAATTTCAGAACCACAGGTGCCACCTAAAATTATTGACCTTAAATGTACAAATAGGGCCTGGATTAAAGAAAGTAATTTCCCAGTCTCGGGCACTAGAGAAAGAGAAAGAAATTGCTGTTTCACAAGACACTGAAAATCAAGGGAGATGGTGAGGTGGGAAATTGGCAGTCAGTCTAAGAGAAAGCTGAGGATTGCAAAGTCGCGTGCAAGATGGAGCCCAGAGCTGATGCTCCCAGGAAATGGCCTTCCCAATTGTCTAGAAGGTGTAGAAAGGCATTTCAGGAAAATGGGGAGGAGGGAGCATGGGAGAGCTGTTTGAATTTATTTTTAATTTAAGAGCATAGGCGGGAAAGTAGCCTGAAATACCAGGAGAGGGCTAGTGAGTTTCTCTGCTTAGTTATGAGGCCCTAGACAGTTCTCTTTCTGTAGCTGATCTCTGATGATTCTTCTGCTTTGCACAGTCACCCTCTTATTGACCACAGAAAACTCAAATTCCTTAAAAACAGCAACTATTACTAGATTCTCTGTCCTCAGCCAGGATCGGTGGCTCAGCCTGTAATCCTGCGCCTCGGGAGGCTGAGGTGAGTGGATTACCTGAGCCCGCGGGTTCGAGAACTGCCTGGGCAACTTGGCGAGACCTCATCTCTACAATAAATCAAAATGAGTGCCTGTAGTTCCAGCTACTTGGAAGGCTGAGGCAGAAGGATGGCCAGAGCCCAGCAGGCCAAGGCTGCAATGGCCGGGAGCAGCCACTGCACTCCAGTCTGGGCGACAGAGTGAGACTCCAACTAAAAAAAAAAAAAAAAAAAGATTCTCTGCCCTCATTATAAGCTCCTAGCAGAGCTTGCAGAACACTGTGTATTACAATAAACTAATGTGAAAGAGAGGGAGACAGATGAGCTTAACATCTCTGGTCTTGATCTGTATGATGAGTTTGGAAATGGCTATAAATATTTGCCATAATGAAGAAAAGCAAGTAAAATATTAAGCATTCGCCATATACCTACCAATGGAGAAGGGAGGACAGTGAACTACCTTCATAGAATCTTACTCTGAACAAGATACAAACTTGGTTTTATTTCATCATCATAACAAATTTGAGAGGTAGGTGTTAATAGCCTACGAAGGCTAGGACGGTTCTGGGACTCATCTAACTTTATTTGGAGGGTAAACCACCATGCTGGGATTGGAACCCTTGCTTCCCTGATGCTCTTACCCCTCTACCATGCTACAGAAATATCACCTCCCAAAAAGATATAGATCAAAGGCCAAGACCAAAATCAATTCCACTGACATGACCAGATTATTTTGCCAAATCACCAAGAGAGGCAATGGATAGAGAACACTGAAAACTACCCAGAGCTTAAGCATAGTGGGAGTCAAAACTCCTCCTGCTCATTCCATTTTGCCTCATATCCCTGTGTATCTCAGACTTCAAAATCCTAGGATTCAAGGCCATCTTTTATCACCCAGACTTTCATCCCTATGCTAGTGTCTGCACATATATTTTAAAAACACAGATCAAGTCATGTCATTCCTCTGAGGTGGACTTTAAAAACATTTGCTTGTAACTGTCTGATGGCAGCATACTGTAGCCCAAATAAAACTCAAAATTCTTAGCTTGGCCTGCAAAGCCTTGTGGGATCAGGCCTTTCCAACTTGTCTCATTGAAGATCCAGTCCCCCTTCCCCACTCTTAGCCTGAGTTTTGCTTTGCCAACCTGCTGAGCTTCTTCCCACAGCAGGAAGTGCTTGCTGTACCAGGCCACTCTGCTAACTGAAGAACCTTGGGCAATCGCTCGACCTTTCTGTGCCAATTTCCCTATCAATAAAATGGGGACAATAATAGTCCCTCACCGACCTGAGTTGTGGAGTGGGTTAAATAAAACAACACCAGTAAAGTGCTTAGTGTGCAATAAATAAACAAACAAACAACACATAGTGTGCAATAAATAAATAAAACAACACATAGTGTGCAATAAATAAACAAAAAGCAAAGTGTGGCGCCTCTGGGAGGCTGAGGTGAGTGGATTGCCTGAGCCCGCGGGTTCGAGACCCGCTTGGGCAGCGAGACCTCATCTCTACAATAAATCAAAAAATCAGCTGGGCATGGTAGTGCATGCCTGTAATTCCGGCTACTTGGAAGGCTGAGATGGAAGGATCACCGGAGCCCAGCAGGTCGAGGCTGCGGTGGCCGGGAGCGGCCACTGCACTCCAGTCTGGGCAACAGAGTGAGACTCCAATTCAAAAAAAAAAAAAAAAAGCAAAGTGTGCAATAAATATTTGTTGTTTTATCATTATCATCATTATCATCCTATACCTAGGATATTCCAGCCAAATTTTTCTGTGACTGGCTTCCCATTATTTAGGTCTCAGGACAAATATCACCTCCTCCAGGAAGTGTTTTCTGATTAGTTTATCTAAAGTGACCTCTCCACCCCAGTTATTTTCTATCACAGCTCATCACCAGTTTTGTTTTCCTTGTAGCACTTTTCACCTGTTGAGTTATCTTGCATAATCATCTACTGTTTCTCTGCCTCCCATGCTTGCTACTGGAATGTAAACTTTTTGAAAGCAGGGATCATGTCTCTTCTTCCCCATGCCTAAAATAGGACTTGAGATGCAGTGCATAGAGGGGTCGATCATTCTAAGTCTACTCAACTTGAGATATGCTTCTTGAAAAGTCAGAAGCGCTAAAGAGTAAACCATTTATAAAACCCGAACTCCAAGTATTGCCTTGGAATACTTGAGTATACTTCTGTGAAGTCTGTTAACTATCCTTGACATCAGGCACAGAACGCCTGCCACACTTTCCTCAAAGGACTTGATCATCTTATTTGCAATTCATAAACAATCCTGTATGGGTGATAGGTTGGGTGTCATTAACTTTATTTGGTAAACATGCCTTATCTGTAAAATAAGAGAGATAAGCATGGCTTCTAAGCCCTTTTCCCACTCAAGCATTCTAGAAAGAAAGAACTATAATAGAAAGAAATGCTAGCAAATACCACATACACATATTAATAAATACTGTGCTAGAAATGAGGAAACTGAAACCAAGAGGTTGGATGGATGGATGGAGGATGCCCCAAATCTGCCTGCTTGTTGGGATAAGATGACTTGGAGGTTTGTCTTGATGCCCCATTTGCAGGACTCACTCACATCCGTTCAGTCCACAAACATTTGCTAAGTATCTATCATATGCCTGGATCTACTTGGGTCTCCAGCCAGAAGAGTCCCTATTTGATATTGCGTATGTCCAGGCTCAAGAGAATCTCACACTGTTGACTGGTAATCTTAAAATTTTTCCGAGGTCAATCATAGCATAAGACTGGAAGTCTCCCAAAGAAGGCAGCTAATTCCTGTCTCTTCCATTCATGCCTCATTACTATGCTTTTTGAAATAAGGTAGGGATGGAGTAACTCCTTTTCAGTTCAGTAATGCCATAGAGCATCATGGGAACTTTTGGCATTAGACCAGAACTCAACTCTAGAAAACTGACGATGTGGATTGTATAGAAAAAAGTGTCTGTAGCCTTAGGAATTAATCAAAAATAATTTTATCAAAATTGTTCTTCTTCCAACTTAGCCCTTGGATTCTGCCTGTGCTTTACCTAGAGAAAAAACTTGTGGTCATCTACCAGATTCCTGAACAGTTTTACCATGAATGGAAACCTTAAGTATAAAAAGGAAAGTGTTCATGAGGTTAACAGAACTTACAAACAAACATACACAAAATGGTAGTGATCCAGTTACATGTTACTTCTTTCTTTTTAGATTAAAAATATAGTTTATTTAAAAGTAAACTAGAGAGAAAGAGAAGGGAGAGAGAAGATACACCTGCCCAAGGCAACAGTCATAGCCCAAAAGCACATGGCCACAACCAGAGACTAGCAAGGCAATAGCCACATGTTACTTCTTAAGCTTTAGGACTTTTGATATTTCACTAACACATGGAAAGCAGGAAGGACGAGAGTTTGTGAAATGTTGTCTTACTATTTTTTTTTTTTTTTTTTTTGAGTTGGAGTCTCACTCGCTCGCCCAGACTGGAGTGCAGTGGCCGCTCCCGGCCACCGCAGCCTCGCCTGCTGGGCTCCGGCGATCCTTCTGCCTCAGCCTTCTGAGTAGACGGAATTACAGGCGTGCGCTACCACGCCCGGCTGATTTTTTGATTTATTGTAGAGATGAGGTCTCGCTGCCCAGGCGGGTCTCAAACCCGCGGACTCAGGCAATCCACTCACCTCAGCCTCCCAATGGCGTGGGATTACAGGCTGAGCCACCGAGCCCGGCTTGTCTTACTATTAAACAATGGCCAGACCCTGACAGTGGGTCTTCTCCTTGGCAACAACTTTGGTGTTAATTGTACAGCTGACCCTTGAACAACATGGGTTGGAACTGCAAAGGTTCACTTATATGTGGATATTTTTCAACCAAATGGGGTTTGCAAATACAGTAATGGCAGGATATGAAACCCATATATACTGAGGACACACTTTTTGTGTCAGTAGTTTCTGCAGGGCTGTGTGCAGGACTTGAGTATACTCTGATTTTGGTATACATGGGGGTTTCTGGAACCGATTTCCAGACCATATTGCATTGGCTAGCTCTGATTTGCAAGTAAGAACAGAAACAATTTTGTTTCTGTAAAATGGTGTTGGGGGTGGAAGTCAGTGGAATAACACCTACCTGCAAAGATTAAAGAATAAATGAGGCCACTTATATTGAAATGCTTTGTAAACTGTAAAGTTCTCTTGCAAAAACAGGTACCCCTCAACTTAGTACCCAAGCCTTCAAAGTGCATCAATGAGTTTTCAATAAAATGTTAAAAATTAATCTTTTGTAGTTCCATTCAAGCTAATCACTATCCAAAGTCAGGAACCAAATTGGTTTATAGAACTCAGTATCCCCATTATTCCAATTTATACTCTATCCTCACTTTCTAAATCTAGAAACCACACAAGGAATAATTGAACTACCAACCACCATTGTTGTCACCATTTCCTTCCAGTCTAATTTACACAGAAAAAAAAATACAGTATGGAATTGCTATTTTTGCAGCTCAAAAATAATGTTAAATATTGACTATTTCATATGGTTTGCCCTAATATTTAAGGGACAGGGATCCCATATCCAAGACTGACAATCACTTGGTTCTATGATTTTTCATTTCTAACCAACATCTAATGGTAAATAGAACAGCCATTTATTGCCTGATGCCTCTGTGCCAGGCACTGAAAATCATTTAACCACCCCTCATCATCCCATTTAAAAAAAAAATTATATTTTAAATAAATAATTTATTTAAACAGCACAAAATTCAAAGGGTGAAAACTTTCAAAATGTAAACTTTTCATACCTCCATACCATTTCCCCTCCCTAGAGAGAGACAGATGGCATTGCTAGTTTCTTGTGTTTTCTTCTAGAGATAGTCTATGCATATACAGCATATATTGCTTTAAATACAAACACACACACACACACACACACACACACACACACACACACACACACACACAAATGGTAACTTACTGTGCCTATAGTACTAAATGTCGAGCAGTGGCATTGTTTATAAAATCAACAAAAATATATCCTAGCAAGAGCTATCATGTTAAGGGCATACCATCTAATTTATTTTACCTGTATTTTATTGATGGACATTCAGGTTATTTCTAATATCTTTCTACTATTAACAATGATGTACAAATACCTTTTCATATCTGATCTTGCACAGGAGCAACTAAAACACTAAATCTGTAGGAGAAATTTCTAGAAGTAAAATTGTCAGTTGAAAAGATATGTACATTGTAATTTTGATAGATAGTATCAAGTTTAACATAGAAGTTGTGCCAAGTTTTATTCCAACAGCAGCATGTGAAAATACCTATTTTTCAGACCTTTCAACCACTAGAGGTTATCACGTTTTAATTTTTTTCAATATTATAGGTGAAAAATCGTATCTCATTTTCATTTTAATATGCGTGTTTTATTATAAGAGACATTTATTATCTTCTTATATACTTCAGAGTCACTTGTATTTCCTTTCTTGTAAATAATTTGTTCATGTACTTCATTTTTTCTTATATATATGTAAGGCTTTATATTTTACATAAGCAACTTTATTGTGATATAACTGAAATTACATTACAAGTTTGTGGGGATATTTTTTAACTTTGTTTAAATTTAGTTTATTCATTGAATATTTTTATTTTTGTTAAATGATACAGTATTTTCTCTAAGTCTTCTGGTTTATGTTTTATCATTAGTAGTTACGCTCTTTGAGCTAATAATAATAAAAGCATGTTCTTCTAAGTTTCCTGATGCCACTTTTAAAATTTGAGTGGTTTTTTTCTTTATGTTTAAATATATTGATTCATCTGGAAGCTGGGAGATTACAAAGTGCGAGGAACCTACTTAGTTACTCAGTTCTCCAAACACTATTATTACTGACTGATGTGCATTGTTCTCACTGGTTTGAAATACTACTTTTAGCATTTCTAAATTGTCTTAAGTATGTGTATTTGAGCCCATTTCTCCGATTCCTGTTCTGTTCATTTGTCTTTATATTCTTTTTTTTTTTTTTGAGTTGGAGTCTCACCCTGTCCCCCAGGCTGGAGTGCAGTGGCCACTCCCGGCCACCGCAGCCTTGACTTGCCGGGCTCCAGCGATCCTTCCACCTCAGTCTTCCAAGTAGCCGGAATTACAGGCATGCGCTACCACACCCGGCTGATTTTTTGATTTATTGTAGAGATGAGGTCTCGCTGCCCAGGCGGGTCTCGAACCCGCGAGCTCAGGCAATTCACTCACCTCAGCCTCCCAAAGGCACGGGATTACAGGCTGAGCCACCAAGCCCAGCTACTATAACGCTTTTGAAATCACTGGTTTTTAAATATCCACTATAACACTTTGGAAAGCACTGTTTTTAAATAATGTATTTTGGTTTGTGGTAGAATTGGTAGGATTTTATTATTCCTCTCTGTAGGACTCTTAAGTCTTTACTTATTGGCATTTTATTGGAATCCTGTTAAATTTACAAATGTGTGTTAGGAAAATAAAGTTTGATCCTTTTGTCTAAAATCTTGGATAGCCTCCTCAATACTGAGGTGCTTTTTGTGTCCCTTAGTAGCATTTTGAGGCTTTGTGTGGGTGTATATGTATATGTATGCATGGATGTATGCATTTGTGTGGTTATATACCTATATTTTTATCTATAAATATCTATTTTCAATTCCTTAATAACTTTCCACCTGATAAGATTATCTGGATTGTTCAGATTATATAACCAAAAGTCCTTTTGTTTATAATCATAAATAAGGTATATCTTCCATTTTGTAGTTTAATTGATTTTGTTTGTATTTATGAAAGTTATTGATTTCTGTTTATTAATTTTATTCCCAGGCACCTTATAGAATATTATTAATATTTATAATAGTTTTTTTTAGTTGGTCCTTTTGGGTGTTCTAATTTAGTTCTAACTAAATTATTATAACATTTGCAAATAATAATGATTTACCAAGTTCTTTTCAATTTTTATATCTTATTTCTTTATTTTGTCTACTTATATTGGCTACTACTATCAGAAAACTGTTAAATAATAGGGAGGATAATTAACATCCTTATCTTGTGTCTTACTTTACTGGGAATGCTTGCCTTTTTTTTTTTATTAAGCAGGATGATTATCTATGATTTGAGATAGACATATTTCTCATGTAAGGCAATCTCTATTTTTATTTTATTAAGAGCTATTTAAAGTTTAAAAAATGTGTGTTGAATTTTATCAAATGGATTTATGGTGCCCAAGGAGATGGTATTAGTTTTCTCTTTTTATTAAGCATAATAATAAGAATAATTGATACTTACTTAAAGCAATAGATATTCAAGGCAGTATTTTAATTTCTTTACATGCATCAACTCATTTACTCTTTGCCCAACTCAGAAGTAGGTATTATTATTATTTTCACTCTGAAGTTAAGAACACTCACCTTCATAGAGGCTAAGTAATTTGGACAAGATCAGAAGGCCAGTAAGTGGCAAGGCTGAGTTTCAAACCAGGTTGATTTCCTTGCATGCAAAACTATGCAGAGTTTTATTATGATAGTTTTCTTGATTTTTAAAAAAGTCATTTTATTTCTAGAACAAATCTTACTATGTATCCTTCTTTTAATGAGTCATATTATATATTGCTAATACTTATTTATAATGTCTGCATCAGTATTCAAAAGAAAAGTTCAACTGAAATTCCTTTTTATATGATGTCTTTGTCAGATTTGAGTCTTATTGGTATCCTAGCCTCATGAACATTTTGGAAATATTCTTTTTTTTCTTTTTCCAGAACAATTTGAATGACATTGAAGTTATCTGCCTTTTAAAGGTTTTGTAGAATTCTCCTATGAGACTTACATGGTCCTAATTCCCTCGTGAAACCATCCGAGCCTAGGGCTTCTTTGTAGAGAGTGGCTTCTTGGTAATTTTATTTTTTATTTGAAGGCCCTGCCTTCAATATAGTTTAACATACATGGGAGTTATACACATTAAATGAATAAAACTTATAATATTATAAAATGTACCCTAAAGCAGTAGAAGCTGTTGAAGGCAAGATCACTTAGAGAAGTGAATGCATTTGAAAGATTTTAGGATGGCACAGCCTGTAATCCCAGCACTTTGGGAGGTCGAAGTGAGTGGATTGCCTGAGCCCGCAGGTTCGAGACCAGCCTGGGCAACTTGGCGAGACTTTGTCTCTACAATAAATCAAAAATTAGCTGGGTGTGGTAGCACACGCCAAGTAGCCTATGGCTACTTGGAAGGCTGAGGTGGAAGAATCGCTGGAGACCAACAGGTCGACGCTGGGGTGGCCGCGAATGTGCCACTGCACTCCAGTCTGGTCAACAAAGTGAGACTCCAACTCAAAAAAAAAAAAAGAAAGAAAGAAAGAAAGAAAAAGGAAAGAAAGAAAAAAAGAAAGATTTTAGGAGAGAAAGGTTAGTATACTTTGATGATTAAATTGAATAAGGACCTCTCCCAAGAGATGGAGGATGGAGGTGTCAGGGATGCCCCCTAGTTTTTATCTTGTAGAATAGCCTGGATGCTGGCTCCCTTTCCTGAGTGTGGATAGGAAGAATATTTCATTTGGTGTGAGCATGGAGTGGATGAGTAGGGAGGAGACACTGAGTTGTTTTTGTTGGTTTGTTTATTTTTTCATAAATTGGATTTGAGGGCATTTGGGACACTCAGAGTTGTCAAAAATACATTAGATATAAGCTGTGAGTCTTTTAAATATCTGATAATTGAAACTTTGACAATCATTATGAAGGCTGAAGCCCAAGAAGAGAGGAGAAAGAGGGAGGAGAAAAGAACCTGGGACCCAGCCATAACCCCACATGGGTGTGTTTGTTGTATTTTACTATTGAGAATCCTCGATGTCAGGGTTTCTGTAGAGTCTACTCCTGAGATTTGTGGAACAATCTGAGAATCCTCTGAAAAAGCGACTCTGACTCGCCTGCAAGACCTCCATGTGTATTTCTCCTCCAGGAGACATGTGGTTTCCAGGGTCAAGTCTACAGTGTTATGGCTGCTGTTTCTGCTGTGCTGGCTTAGATGCCATGAAAAGATACTTTTAAATGCTTTGATAGTACTGTGGTCTGTGATTTGGTCCATGAATCCAAAATCTCTTGAAACAGGACATATAGGTTTTGAATTTTTTTAAAAAGTTCTAAGGCTCAAAAGCACATATAGAAACCAATGCCTGGGATCCTGGGGAGATTTGTCTGTTTATAAAAATTCTGCAAGTTTATTTTTTTATGAAAGGAAAGTGTTGTCACAGTTTTAATATGACTCTCTGGAATAATATTTGGGTATTATAGAATTACTATTTAAAAGACCACTTAATAAAAGTTAACTTTGGTCTTCTGACTATAGAGTTTTCCAGACAATTTTAGAATCTGTCTTCCTCCAAATTCAAGCCTAAGTAATGTTCTTATCTTATTTTTTCCTTCTTAAAAATGTTTGAGGGACTGATTTCACCATGTACAACTGTAACTCAGTAAGGATACTGACTTGTCTAAACAAAGTAGTTTAAAAAACCATGTTTTTCTGTTGCTGTATTTATTTACATGTAGTCAATTCAACTTTTAACTGATTAGTTCACTTAGGCTTTCTCTTTCTAGAGGTCTCTCAGCCCTCTGAACACCACTGTTTTCTTATTAATTTCCCCGTGGCTTTAGGCAGTTTCTAGCTGAGACAATGACTATGTGGCTAAATAGTTTATATTGTTCATGGTTTTACGATGGAGAAAAATACAATTGATATACTTAAAATGCTGATTATTAGATGAAGTCCAAAGAATAGTCATTAACTTTGATCATACACAAAACAATCTCTGTTGAGTGCCTACTATATTCCAAAGCCTGGGGATTATAAAAATGAAGATGTGTTGCTTGCTGTCACCAAGCTTAGCAATAACAACCAAAATAATTGAGCACTTATTATGTGTCAGGCACTCACTCATGTCCATAACAGATAATTAAGGATGCCAACTAGATGCCAGACATGATGCCAAGAACTAAAAATCCAGGGATGAGCAGCAACAAGTACATTCCTACTCATATATGCTTATGGTCAGGTGGAGAGGCATTTACCAAAATAAACTTACAAAATGTGTGTATAATTTCAAACTAAAGACAGGAACATAAGTCTATGAGTGAGTATAATTTACCTGCAGTCTAGAAGAGATCTCAAATGTCTTCCCTAAGAAGTGAGACTTGGACCGGATTTTGAGGATAAGTTTGATTTAACTAGAAGAGAGTAGAGAAAGAGCATTGTAGAATCACAGGTCAATCTTGACAAAGACTTAAGAAGAAGGCAATGGCTGTAGTGTGGGGTCAGAGAGAGACTGATGAGAGATTAGACTGTAGAGAGGTGAAGGTGGAGTGGTTCGTGGCAGATGACAAAGAGCCTGTACACCTTATTTCAGAACAACCCGACAAACAAGGAGTGGCCGTAATCTAAACAGCTGCTTGTATGTCTGGAGCGTAGCAGTGAAAGTGTACACCAACTCTCCCCTGGGATCAGAGGAGACAGTGGCCATGTTGAACAAACAGAGAAAACTCCCTAGCAGAGGGCTGCAGAAGGACATTTAAGGAAGTTTTCTTGTTTGTTTGTTTTGTTTTGTTGACTCATAGGAGCTTGGAAGTCAAGAAAGATGAGAAAGGGTACTCCAGGCAAAAGGAATCAGAATGTGCAAAGGCCTGGAGACAAAGACATAAAAGAACATGGTATATTCAGAAGGCATTAAATACATCATGTGGTCAGAGTTTATGCAGTATGTCTAAACATGTTTGTGTATGTATATGTGTACATACACATGTGCACACACACATGCAGTGGGGTTGAGGCAAAAATTCTTTTTTTTTTTTTGTAAGGTGGAGGGGCTCTTCTGTGTTCTCAGCCGACCCACATCAGGGCCTTCTGTGCGTGTACCTGAGTCCTGCCTTCCATCCTGCTCCACTATACGGTTCCACAGGAAGATTTTGAAGAGGTGGACATTCTTAACAGATGCAGTGAGCAATCTGGGTTGAGGCATTAGCACAGCTGCATTCTCTGCCGTGCTAAGGATTTTCCCATAGTAATGGAAGTTTTTTTTTTTTTTAAATGCATAAGACATTGCTAATAAATGTACACTTTTGATTTAGAACAATGCTTCCCTTATCTCTACTGAACATGAGAATCACTAAGGGGAGCTTTGATAATCCTGATGCTCAATCCACACCCCAGACCAACTGAATCAGTCTCTGCAGGTGGACCCAGACATCAGTATTGTTTTTACTAGGTGTCTTGCTTATGTTAGCTTTAAAAAAATAATAGACTTCATTTTTCCAGGGCAGTTTTAGGCTCACAGTGAAATTGAACAGAAGGTACAGAGGTTTCCCCTATGCCCATTTTCTCCTCACATGCATAACTTACCCCCTACCAACACCCTATCCAGAGCGGTGCATTTGATACAATCAATGAACCTATGCTAACATATCATAATCACTCAAAATCCACAGTTTGCATTAGGGTTCGCTCTTGTTGTACATTCTCTGGGTTTGGATAAATTTGTAACAATAGGAATCCACCTCTATAGTGTCACGCAGGGCAGCCTGCCTGCCCTAAAAATTCTGCTGTGCTCTGCCCATCTGTCCCTCCCTCCCCATTTAACCCCAGGCAGTCACTGATCTTTTTACTGTTTCCATAGTTTTGCCTCTCCAGAATGTTCTATAGTTGGAATCATACAGTATGTAGCCTTTTCAGATTGACTTTCTTTCACTGCATTTACAGTTTCTCCATGTCTTTTCATGGCTTGATGGCTCATTTCTTTTTAGTGCTGAATAATATTGCATTGTCTGGATGCACCAATACGGTTCAAAGCCTCTTAGGTGATGCCAGTGCATAGCCAAGCTTGAAAGTTGGTGGTTTAAAAAAACTCCCTGGTTTCATGGGGGAGACGAGAGACCAGGAAGGAGTTCAGGTATCTCCCACCGAAGAGAATGGGTGAAGTCTTGAAGACAGCAGCACCCAGTAGGAATGGGAAGAAGAGATGAGTATCAAAAAGCATTCAGGCCACTGACTTGCAATAATAATAGATGTCCAATTGGATGTAAGGGAGAGGCGGACAAAGACATAGAAGACTGACTTTCTGTTTATAATGGTGGTGTCGTATCCAGACAGAGTGGTGGCTAAAAGCTTTAAGGTGTAGGCATCAATTCCTACCTGGCCAATTCACTAGCTAGTTGGGTAACTTTCGAGAAATCACTTAATCTCTCAGGCCTCAGTTTGCTCAGGTACAAAATGGGGATAATATTGGTACCTATCTTGTCATGAGAAAAAAATGAAATAATTTACATGAGGAGCTTAGAAAAAAACCTGATGCATTGGACACTCTTCATAAATGCCAGTTATGCACTGGTAAGAGCTGCTGAACAGGGGCAGGGCAGAACATTTTCCGAGAAAGAGCTTAGTCCTAAGACATCTGATAGGAACAGAAGCTGTCTTACCTACTTCCCTACTCAGATTCAGGAGTAGCAATTTCACTGGTACCTAGTAGCTGCTGGCTGTGCAATCTTGGTCAAGGTCCCTTGACAAACCCAAAACAAACAAACCAAAAAAACCTTATCTCTGCCTCAGTCTCCTCACTTGTAAATGGAGACAATACATTTAAAAAAAAAAAAACAACAACTTTGTTTTCCGCTTCTGAGAGTATTAAATCTGCCAAAGAAAAATTCCTCTTTGCTTACCAAGTACTTGAGAAAAATTACTTCCTGCTTTGACATAGTTTCCAGAATATATGAAGGTTTGAAGTTGGGTTTTTCTGTACTGCATGTGTGGGAGTGATCAGTGATCTGGAGGTTGAGTACACTTTGAGCCTGCCCTGTAGTGGGGTCAGTGCCCTCTGCCTCTTAGCACCAGCTCGCCCAGGCCTTTCCTGTGTCTCAGGCTATGTTAAGTTGGACAGGTCCCTTCTCAGCCCGGTGGACATTGCCTGCCTGTAGAGATCCTGTCCTTGTAACCATTCGTTTTGTTTTTTATTTTACTTCAGCTTGTTTGTTCTCAGGCATCTAAGTCTGAAAATATCAAAAAAAGAATCTGAAAAGAATCTTTGGAGTTACAGTACAGAGGTTGTTTGTTGAGAGTGGGTCTGTGACTTTGCTTTCCCTAAAATGGAAACTGTTGCTTGGGTTTGGCACTAAAGCAGTTTGTTAGCTGCTAGGAATTTTGTGCTTTAGAAACCATCATCTTGGGAATAGGAAAGATTGTGATATTTGGGTGAGAAGTGATGGGGCAAAAAAAGGAAGAAGGGAAGTTAGCTTCATTTTGAACCATCTCTGATGCAGGCTGCTTCCAATCCTCTGGATAGCCTTTGTTTTACAGGTATGCCAAGTAATAAGTCAGTAAGAAGGCTGAATCCTAAGTACTTGGAATTGTTAAATGCTAAGAAAGAGATAAGACTTGGGTATTTTTAGTTTTTTAGTTTCTTTTAAGAGCAAACTTTTATTAATAAAATAATTGAAAACATCAGTTAAGAGATGAGGAAATTTTCAATAAGATAAAATTTAAAGAAGTCAGAATAATAAGTAATGGGACTTTTTAATGCTGTGTATGCACACCTACATCACCACCATATGAAATATTTTGATTAATTGATTGATGTAGTCAACTTATATTTGTGTGTAGGCATCTGCTATGTGTCAGGCACCAACAACAGAATTTCTCCTTCTCTACTTTCAGGGAACTGAAGCAGATACACAAACTACAATACAAACTAGCAAAAACAAAGACTAAATCAAATGAAAGATTTCTTTTTCAACAATCTACCCCAGGACCTGAAAGATAGTTTATAAACAGTAGAAGCTCAGCAAATATTTGTTAAATGGATGAATGAATAAATAAGTGAAGAAATGAATAAACTATATAAATAAGACTTAAAGGTGGGGGGAAAGAAAATGATTCTATAAAAAGAATAAAGAGTGAGTATTTGCATACCACATGCTTTAGCATATCTTCAAGAAATTCAAGTGGAAAAATATTTCCAGTGCAAAAATATGAAGAAAAAATAAATAATAAAAATAAGAGAATAAACATATACAGTGTACTTTTTCATGGAGTCTGTCCATTTAAGAACTTGCCCAATGGATTTTATATATTAAATAAATTTATGAAGGCTGTCTCAAACACACAGGTGCCTTGAAAACAAAATTGACTATTAGATAATTTACATAATTAAGATGAATTTTTCCTTAATTCTTTGAAAATTTCTGTAAGATATTTTAAGATGAATATAATGAACAATAATGTATTTATAGCCTAACTTTTAAAAATCTTAGCATTCTTGCTTTGTATACTCTGAGATTTTTTATTGTGAAATACCCACACCACAGCTACAAAAGACTCCCTCCAACTCAATTTGACTCCTCCCATTCCCCAGAGTAACCACCACTAAGAATTTGATAATTACCATTACTTGCATTACTTGATACATGATTATATATGTATTTACCCAGAAATAATATAGGCTTTATTTTCTGTCTTAATATAAATGGTATACAATACAGTTCAGGTCCTTTTGCAACTTTCTTTTTTGCCCTAGTAGTATGATTTTGAGATTTATTTGCATAACTTCATGTTTTAAGTTGTTTATTTTAACCACAGTAAGGAGTTGTGTTATAGGAATATGCCACAACGTGTGTATTTGTTTTCCCATTGGTGGACAAATAGTTTCCAATCTTATTGCCATTATCAACTGTGCTACTGTAAACACTCTTATGTAAGTCTCCTTGTTTATGTGTGCCAAGTTTCTCAGAGACACATACCCAGGAGTAGAATTGCATGGTGAAACGCCATGTGCATCTGAAGCTGTGTTTTTCAAAGGACTTGTGCCAATGACACACCCACCAAAAGTACAGGAGCATACTCATCACTCTCATCCTTATAAGCACTTGGTGTCAAAATTTTCACTAATCTTATTAATATTATATAGTTTGTCATTATTTTCCTATTCTAATTATTTTCTTTTCTTCTAGCATACTAATATAACTTGCCAACATAATAAAGGAAAATCTCTTGAAAATATAAAATCATGAGTAATTTTCATATAGGAAATATACCCTCTATTTGCTCGAGAGCTCATGTACTTATTCATTCAACAATTGTTACCAGTTTGGTCAGTCACATGATTTCCAAAGATGAATAAGACATACTCCTTGCTACTCAGAAATTCAGGGACTTCAGAAGGCAAACATGCAAAATATGTAAGATGGGATGGTAAACACATTAATGATTTTTTTAGAGGCAGAGGAGGAAATTGCAGAGGAAAGGATTAATTGTAGTGGGAACCTAAAAAAGCTTCCTACAGAAAGTGATATACCAACATAATTCAAGATAAATAGGGCTGAATGAATACAGTTCTCTGAAGTAGATATTATTTATTATCCCATATTACAAGTGAAGAAGATGAGGCCTAGGGAGTTTATCTAACTTACTTGAGTAAAATCTTTGATTCCCAAGTCAGTACTCACCCAAAGATTCCACATTGTTTAAGAAATCTTTTTTTATAGTACCCTATCAAAGATTACCAGAATTAGCATTTTGACATGTTTCCTTTCAGTTTTTTCTCTTTGTATATTAAAGATTATCTGGTTTATACTTATTTTATGCTGTTTTTTTTTTAACTGAATGTTGTAGCATAAGGCCATTTCTATGCCTATAAGACAAGGTGCTCTTCTTAAATATCACATTGGATGACTAGGTAGCAGTAAAATTTGTGAGTTTGCCATGAATGTCTGATATTCTAAAGCAATCAAGCCGGGCTTGGTGGCTCAGCCTGTAATCCCTTGCTTGGGGAGGCCGAGGTGAGTGGATTGCCTGAGCCTGCAGGTTCGAGACCCTCCTGGACAACTTGGAAAGACCTCATCTCTACAATGAATCAAAAAAAAATTAGCTGGGCATGGTAGCGCACGCCTGTAGTTCCAGCTACTTGGAAGGCTGAGGCGGAAGAATCGCTTGAGCCCAGCAGGTCGAGGCTGCAGTGGCCAGGAGTGGCCACTGCACACCAGTCTGGCGACAGAGTGAGACTCCAACTCAAAAAAAAAATAAATAAAGCAATCACCACAATAATAACAACAATATTGAGTACTCGTTAAGTACCCCCGATCCTCCCAACAATCCTGCAGTACTGATATGATCTTCAACAGGCAGGTGAAGTCACATAATAGATAAATGTGGGTTTTTTTTAACTTTTAATTTTCTTATTTTAAAGATGTGGGATACAATTCAGGGCTAAGTATACAAATGTTCATTATGCAGATACCCTTGTTGATGAGATGTGCCTTTCCCCACTTCCCCAGGCAGATTCTCACTACTACCAATCCTGCTTCCCCACCCCCCTCCTGGCAGTTTTCTACCACTGACAAGCCTTTTCTTATGGTATTACCATAATTGTTCAAGGTCTGCTTATGAGTGAGAACACTGAGATACAATCTAACTCCAGTCAGGATGGCTATCATCAATAACTCAAAAAGCTACAGATGCTGGAGAGGATGTGGCAAAAAGGGAACATTTCTACACTGTTGGTGGGAGTGTAAACTAGTACAACCTCTGTGGAAAACAGTGTGGTGATTCCTAAAAGATCGAAAAATCAACCTTCCATAAAACCCCACAATCCCCCAACTGGAAGTACACCTGGAAAAACTTAAATCACCCTCTAAAAAAACATACCTGCACACGTTTATTGCAGCATTGTTCACAGTAGGAAGAGCATGAAACCAACTGTGCTCCCCATCAAAAGAGGACTGGATTTAAAAATATGGTACATAAACAAGATGGAATATTATGCAGCCATAAAGAAAAACAAAATCATGAACTTCACAGCAACCTGAATGGACTTAGAGTCTATAATACAGAGTCATCTTTCACAGAAACAAAGAACTGAGTATCACATGTTCTCACTCATAAGTGGACCTTGAGCAATTATCATTTAAGAAATCTTGAAGTCTTCATTGGTACCAAAGTCCTCTAGATACAGATTGGGTGAGCTTTGAGAAGAGCACATCCGGCACTGGTGATTGCTCATATATCTGGCTGCCTTGCACATCATTTGAATTTTTGGTTGCCTTCAGCCCTCCTTCCAGAGCCATTAATTGTTTTCCCACCTTCAGCAAAATGTTTTGTGACTGCTACAAAGAGGAATTGTTATGTCAGCAGGAGTCCATCATATTCTTATTTCGGATCTGTCTTAATGACACCAGTTTTATGAGGAAGTAACTCTCCTAATCCTTTCCAGGGGCAGATAATAGAGGGCATTGTACATCGCCAAGAGTATTTGGGTTTTTGCTCTTGGTAACATTGCAGGACTTTCAGCAGAGAAGCACCATGATCTGACTTTATTTGAACAAAAAAAGACTCTGTGTTGAGAGCAAACGGAAGCTAGACAAGGCTGGAAATAGATAGACTAGTCAGGAAGCTACTGTGAAATCCAGACAAAAAATTTAGGGCCTTGGACCAGGGTGATTGCCACGGAGATGGTTCTCCTGGATCTATTTTAAAGGCTGAACCAATAGTATTTGCAGATAGACTGAGTGTAGGGTTTAAGAGGAAAGGTTAAGTCCCTTCCTATTTTCCTACTCATTCCTCAGAAAATTGTTGACAGGAGCGGTGAAGGTGGTCTTGTTTAGGGTAGACCCGAAAGACAATTACAACCACCAATGTTAACTATCTCCTAAACAGGAGGCTCTTTCTTTGCCCTCCACTGCCAATTTATCATCAACACTAAACTAAATCTAAAAGCTGTAGATTGGGCATTCAGATAAAACTAGAAAAAACTAAAACAATACTAAGGTTGCAAGTTACTCTTAGAAATTGTGTACTTGTTGGCTCCATGATATCTAGAAAAAGCTCTGAACAGGAGAATGGCCTATATCAATCCCTGCAACGATTCTAGGTCACAACTGAATAAAGTCGGTTTCAGACCCCATAAAGACCTTGATACTTCGATACCTCCTAATCGTATAAGATGCCATGTGTCTATCTATATTTTCATTTGCTTCCAGGCATAGGTCTTTGGGTCTTCCTCCATGCTCTTAATCTTCTAGAAATCCTATTCCTTGTCCTTAATCTCCCTAACATCTGTCTTTGCCACTAGCACACATTGCTGTTTTCTTTGTGAAATGCCCTGTATAACCACTCAGTAGACTATAGGGTGTTGTGTTTTGTTAGATTATAAATAGTGAGTGACTATTACATTTCCCAAAAGGCTTTCGGCTAATTGTTAAAATGAAGGACTTTTTGGTAGCCGTCTGAGATCCTTTTTCAGGTCTATCCTGTCATTAATTACCCAAAGGGATACGGAAGCTGCTAAACAAATGATTATTCATTTCTCAAAGATTCCTTGCATCTCCACCACATGCGGGCTGTGTTCCAAGTCTTTGAGGTGCAGGTAGGAATGGAACACAATTCCTGTTTTGGAGGGTCTGACACTCTAACAGAAGAGATTGATAATGTACAGAGTGCTACACTTCAGCATGTGGAGCAGAGGAGAGCGTCTTCAAGGGCTGCATCTAAACCGAGTCCAACTTGAGGAGAAAGGTGAGGGTACGGGAAAGAATAAGGGAAAGAGGGAGAACATTTCAGAAGAGGCAAATGTATACAAGGTCAGAAGCCTTGGCTGAATCTTACTATCAAACCACCTGGAGCAAAGCAGCCTTATCAGACTCAAAGGATAGACTATGGAACATAGAGTTCTAAGACCCTGCATAGATGAGCACAAATATACTCTTCAGAGCCACCTGTCAATGCCTGTTTTCTTCCCTAGATGACTGTGAGGACTTGCTGACCATGAGTTTGAGTCAAGACTCCAGGAGAGTTCCAAATGTTTGAAAATTTTAATTTATTTTAAAAGTAAACAAACAGTATTTTCAATGCACCAGGCAGTGTTCTAAGTCTTTTACAAAGATCAGTGTTCTAAGTTCTTTACAAGTGGCAGTTCATTTCATCTTCACAATACCCACTGGGAGCAAGTTCTACCATCAGCCTGTATTTCAGATGAGAAAACTGAAATAACAAGACAAATGTAAAAAGTCCCCAAGTTCAGACAATGAGTAAGTGCCCAAATGAGGATTCAAGCTCAAGCATGGAGGCATCAGAGTCCAGGTTCATAGCGCCTGCATTCTGTTGCTACCTCTATAATTAGAACCCTGTCAGTTATGCAATTTCTTGAATAGTGACGTAGGAATAAAAAAGGAGCAGGCAGGAGCCCTAGGTTGGGTGTGTGTCTTGAGAAGGAGGTGTCTGTAAGACACCCCAGTCAAGGAGTTGAGGTGCTGAGGGTCTGCAACTCAGGAGAGAGGTCTGAGATAAGGCCGTGAAATTAGGAGTCACTAGGCTAACCGAGGTAGTGAGGTCTCTTTTGAATGGATACATCAATTTCCTAAGGCCACTGGAACAAATTACCATATTTGGTTGTTTAGAGCAACATAAGTGTATTCTCTCAAAGTTCTGGAGGCCAGAAGTGCCACACCAAGATATCGGTAGGGCTATGCTCCCTCTGGAGGTATAAAGAATCATCTTCTCTTGCCCTTTCCAACTTCAGGTGAATCCAGACACCCCTGGGTTTGTGGCAGCCTAAATCTACTCTGTCTTCAATCTCTTCATATGGCTGTCTTTTCTCTGTGTATCTCTTTCTCCTCCCCTCTTCTTATAAGAATATCTGTCATTGAATTTAAGGTCCACTCTAAATCCAACATGAGAGAATCTTGCGATCCCTACCTTAATTACATCTGTAATGGCCCTATTTTCAAATAATTTGCATTCAGAGGTTCCAGAGGTGAGGACTTGGGTGCATCTTTTGTGAGCGGACATTATTCAACCCACCAAAGTGGATGAGCTTGTCCTGGAAAGGTCTTGAACAAGGAGGCAAGTTAGCCTAGAACAGAATAGTGGAGGGAGACCCGCACTGGGGGGAAGGCAAATGAAGAACGCTGGAGCAGGAGACCATAGACAAGTCATCAGAGGTAGAAAGAGGTAGCCAGGAGATCCGGAAACTCATGAAGGGGTTGCATGGGCAACAGTGTCAATCGCTACCGAGAAGTATGGAACATGCACAGTGGTAAGCAAAGAAGAGGTTTTTGGTGAACTTGGCAAGAATTTTTTTTTTAAGTTTGGCAGTATTGATGGGAAAAGAGAATAGTGAGATGGTGGAATTCCTGATAGCCAGTCCTGTCACACCATTTGCAAGTTGATATATGGTACTACATTAGCAGCCCTGAAAACCCAAGTGAAGACACCCTCATATTCTTGCACCCCCAGATCCTCTGGTGCATACATAAAAGTGTATTTTACATTAATTCTCTTATATACAAAATATTGAAGTGGCAGATAAACGAATGACTATGTCTATATAAAGTAATTATTTTAGATGACACTATTTTGACTTTCCATTTTCCTTAAATTAGTCTTATGTAGTAGGGGACCAATTTGCATTTTAGAATTTGTCCAGAAACTGTTTTTTTTTTTTAATCGTTTTGTGGGGTACAGTTAAGGGTTAGGTGTACAATTACGTTTCATTCAGGCACCCTGTTGATAAGAGGTGTTTTCCCAGTCCCAGATAGATATTAGCTACTGTTAATCCCATCCCCCTCCCCCCCCATAATTTCCCAGTACCATCAGTCATTTTCTTATAGTATTACACTGGATGTTCAAGGTCCATTATATGAGTGAGAACATGTGATATTCTGATCTTTGTTTCTGTGAGAGGTCACTCAGTATTATAGACTCTAGTTCCATCCAGGTTGCTGCGAAATTCATGATTTTGTTCTTTTTCATGGCTGCGTAGTATTCCATCGTGTATATGTACCACATTTTTTTTAATCCAGTCCTCTTTTGATGGGCAGCATGGTTGTTTCCAGGTTCTTGCTATTGTGAACAACGCTGTGATAAACATACGTGTGCAGGTATCTTTTTTATAGAGTGATTTGTGTTCTTCAGGGTATATTCCCAGTAGGGGGATTGCAGGGTCATATGGAAGGTCAATTTTTAGAGCTTTCAGGAATCGCCACACTGCTTTCCACAGAGGTTGCACTAGTTTACACTCCCACCAACAGTGTAGAAGTGTTCCCTTTTCACCACACCCTCTCCAGCAGCTGTTATTTTTTGAGTTGTTGATAATTGCCATTCTGACTGGAGTTAGGTGGTATCTCAGTGTGGTTTTGATCAGAAACTGTTTTAATTGTGCCTTCAAGCTTAGGTGCCTGTGCTCCTTAAATGCCAAAATGACTGTCTTTTGATAGGATTAAGTGATGTTTCTTATATTGTTTGAATTCCCCTAGTATCTTTGCACTAATATTAATTGTGAAGTAACAGTGCATCGAGCAGACCCAAGTAAAGTTTGATGCTTAAAAAATTGCCTTCTTTTATCTACGAGTCTGAAATAAGAATGTAACTTTTCTTATAGTCGCCAAGGTTCATTTCAATTAAATCTTAATGAGGAAAAATGAGACAAATGGGTTCATGAGCATTACCTCTCAGACCTTTTAATTTTTATAAATTCACTCGCAGAGTTAGACTTACCCTGTTGCAATTATTTCATTTGGCTCTTGGAAATTTTGCCTGAATTGCATACGGCGGGTGCCAGAGGCAATCATCTGCTTCGGGGCCTAACTCTTGTGGTCATGTTATCCATCTAAATCTATAATCGGAGAAGGGGCATGTTAGAAAGGTGAAAATACCATTTGTCACAGCATTCTTGCGTAAAGATGGCTGGGGCTTTGGGAATAAGACGGTAGGGGCAGTTTTTCTTCTCATTAACTATTTTATTTGTAACTGCAGGGGCTGTCAGAAGCATGGACTTAATAACCTTCATTTTTTTTGCATTAATATAAAAAAGGTTGCATGAATTTTTGGCTAATCATTGTCCCCATGAGGTTATCAAAAATACTTTTGCTGGTGAATACAGAATAACCCTTCTTTGGGGAGCTCTCAGCTGAATTCAATATATAATTGAAGCAGATTCATCCAGAATGAGACATTTATGCTGATCGTGTACACATTTTGAAAATTCTCAACCTTCGCTCGGAGTGTCTTTTCAATTCTCCATGGATAAAAGTTGGGAGGAAAGTACCAGCTGTGCTATCAATGTAATAACAGAGTGCAAGGGATGCATTTTGTAGTTAGATATGATTATCTTTTTATCTGCTCTGTCTTTGCATGTATTGTAGGGCATCAAGAGGAAGCCCAGGGCTCTCCATTCTGTGAAGAGCATGAGAAATATCTATCCAAAAGGGTCTTAGACTAACAGGAGACTCTAGGTCAAAATGCGGGGGGAGAGGAAAGAAGAAAGAATTGAAAAGGAGAGAGGGAGGGAGGGAAGGGGAAGGAAGGAGAAAGGGGGGGAGAAAGGGAGTGGGGAAGAGGCAGAGAGGGAAGGGAGAAGGAAGAAAGAAGGAAGGAAGGAAAAGAGGAGAAGCAGGGAAGGAGGGTGGGAGGAAGATCCAGTCGTCCTTTTCTTTGCTACAACTGGTGTTTCTTCTTGAAACCTTTCTTCCCCTGGTCCATGGGCATCAGGCTATCTTGGTTCTCCTCTCCCCACACTGGCTGCTCTCCCTCCATCTTTTGTTCCAGGATCCTGAACACAAGTTTCTTCTTGTCTTTCTCCATACCTAGTTCTTAGATGTCATTCAGTCCCATGCCTTTCCATACACACTCAAAGCTGACTACCCCCTCTTTTGTATTGCTAGCTTCTACACTCCTGTAAAGTCCAGCTCCATACATCCAGCTGCCTTCTCAACGTTTTCACTTGGAGGTCCAATAGACATGACAAATTCATGTTGGTCAGAATTAAACTGGTTCCCCACCCTTTCCCAGGCTGTCCTCTCTTACCCTATAATCTCCCAGCCCCCATCCTCCATCCATCTTACTGGGAAATCCTGCTGGCTCATCTACATACTGTGCCCTGACTCTGACAGCTCTCCACCTCCCCCAGGACCACTGCTGGTCCAACTCCTGTTCCCATTTAGTCTATTCTCTACCCAGCAGCCAGATTGTTTTCAGCTTAAATGGAATAATGTTGCAGCATCTCTGCTCACAACTCTCCAATGTTTTCCCATCTCAGAATGAAATCTGAAGCCCTTGCCTTGACCCATGAGGCCTACCTGGTCGGGGCTCTAGCCACTTCCATGATCTCCCCCTCCACTCTCTTCATCTGTCACATGCTCAGCCACCTGCTCTTCCTCAGACATGCTGAGCACACTCCCTGTCACTGGCTTTGAACTTACAGGTTCCACATCCTTGGCTGCTTTTTCCCTGGGCATTCATAGGGTTCTTTCCTTTCCTGTCTCTTCTCCAATTGCCATTCAAACACTCCCCATCAAAAATAGCCAGCATGCACCTACACACATGCATGACTGTCCTTCGGCTTATGGTCTTCTGTTTTTCCTTCATAAAGCATTACATTTTCAAATCCATTATATATGTGTTTGTATATTATTTATCTCCCCATGAAAGCAGGAATTTAATTTTTTTTGCATTGCTGTATCTTTAAAGTCTAGTACAACAATTGGTGTAGAGTGGGTGCTGAGTCATTATGAAGAGAGAAAAAGATAGAGAATGACTGAGACAAAGGAAGAGGAAAAAACAATTCTTGAGAGTTGTCTAGAGTTTAGTAAACAAGAGCAGACCAGTGTGTAGGCTGTTCTTTTTAGGCTTCAACCCTGTAGTGTCCACAAGTGCCCCTCCAAAGGCAATTTTGTGCTTAGAATGGATTATCAGGCTCTCTGTCATTGCCCCCTTCTTCTTGCTCTTTTTTTCTCCCTGCTGCAGTTACCTGGGCTCCATCAAATAAACCAAGCCCATTCTTCTCTTTAGCCCTCTTGGAAGGCTCTTTCCCACATCATCACATGACTGGGCCCTTATCAAATGTCAGCTCAAAAAGACCTTCCTCAAACCTGCTATTTTAATCTCTGGTCATTTTATTTCACATTATCCTGTTTTATTATCATCATATCAGCAACCAAGATGCCTTGTTCATTTCTTTACTTTTTTCTTGCCTCTCTCCCCCACTTTATAATATGAGCCTTATGCAGGCAGAACCCTTCATCAGTCTTGCTTGCTACCTTTTTCCAAGTGCCTACATATCTGCTGGGCTTATAGTAGGTGTTCAGTCATCATTTGCTTAGTAAATGAGTGAACAAGACTGCCTTATGCTCTCTTGTCCTCCGCTGATGCAATCACAGTTGAGAACTATCTATGGATTTGCTGCTGTGTGCATGTCAGTGAGCCGAGCATCTGGGAAATAAAGAACACTGCCACAGTTCTTCGCAGAAAATTCTCCATGAAGTAGAAAAGATGGAAGCAAAAACAGTTGGGAAAGAAAACATTCACAGCATGCCCAACTAGTGAATCTTTATTTCTTTAGACAACACTTTTTAAACAGAGGTTCCCTGCACATTCTCTGGAGCAGCAATTCTCAACTTCCATGCATCACCATCAGTTGTGGGTGATATTACCTATACCTGACAAACTTAGTGTGTCATTTACCTTTTATGTTACAGGCCTGGTGAGATCCGTGGTCACCTTTCTAGCATTCTTGTCATTCATTGGTTCTATGCTTTCCTGTAGATCTGAGGGGTGAAGTGATAACTAGTATGTTATGAGTTGCAAATGTTGCACAGACTTTCCTGCCTGATGCTCAGCCCTTACCTGGGGTGTCCCAGGGGGACACATCCTTGACTGCCATCCAAAGATGTAGGAACCCCAATCATTGTGATCCCTCAATTTAACCTGCTCCATGCCCATAACTCTTAAATACTCTTAAAATACTCAGGTTCTATTGTGCAATAAGAACAATTTTAATGTTTAACAATTCATCATTATACTAATCCATCCTATGCTACTGATTCCATAGACATTGCTATTTTCTGTTCTGTAGCTTACCCATAATTTTACATAAAGCATAGAACTCTTGTTGAACAAAGATAAGGCACTTATCTTGAAACTTTGGTATTTTCTTAATTTGGGATAAAGATATAAAAGTCATCAAATGCTGAAAATCCAAGTAAGAGAATCATGTGACATTAAATGATATCATTACTAAAACCATCTCACTTGCCTTGGGGGTCTAAAAGTGTTCCAAGAAAAATATCCCTTTTTCAGGTTTTTAAAAAATAAAATCCAATTCTATGCACATTTCTTTTGTGCCAGACTCTTCCTGTGAATAATTTATTTTTCCAAATGATTGTCACAGCTCTGCCCTTGAGGAACTTAAAATCAAGTAGAGGAGGAGGAGACCTTCAATAAGTGATTCTCAAAGGACATAGCCAGGGAACTCAAAGTTGTCTAGTGAGGCTAAAAAATAAATTGGAGAGAAAGCGCTGGTGGGAAATAAAATACAAAGACGGGTAGAGGAAATGCCAACATTTTGAGAACTACGGTGGTCAGGATAGGGTGCTGGAATAAAGGTGAACACCCAAAATGTTAACTTAACTCAATGAAGACTTATTTCTTGCTTTGTATTGTCAGGCTTAGGCTAGCCACCTTCTACATTTAAAAGCTACACCATATGGAAAACATGATGTCCAAGGTTGCAATATGAGGGTAAAAGCAATTAAGAGAAAGCAATTAAATGCTTCAGCCTGAAGTAACATCTTATGTCCACTCCCAAGCCCATTGGCCAGAATTAGTCACATGATCCCAACTTAATTGTAAGGGAGGCTAGGATATACAAGGCAGCATATGGATATTTGGCAAACACTGATTCTGCCACAGTAATGGTGAACTTTTAGTGAACTATTTCTTTTTCTTACTGAATAAGAAAAACAGCAGTGGGCTTTTGAACGCCAAACGAAAAGACCATTGTTTGACCACTGCCTTTTGTGATAACTGAATAAATTTGGCACAAGTTCATGTAAGCTGAACTATTTTTGTGTGGCATGGGATAATACTACTCCTTGCATTGCCTACTTCACAAGATTGAATGACACACCATGATGTGTGTATATGTGTTTCATAAACTTCTAGGAGTTGTGCAAATCTATTCTAGCATCATCATCACCACTATCATCACCATAATTACCAATGTGGAGGGGGTGGAGACTGCCCTGGTCTGTGTATATGACCAGAGGGAAGCAAAACTCCTGCTTATCCTTCCAGCTTCGTGTCTTTCCTTTTCCTCAAAGTACACTGAACTGAAAACTTGCAAATTCTTGACAATTTCCCAAGTGTGCCTGATCTTTCCTGTGTTTTTGTACATCCTTCTTTCTCTGCTTCTTCATGCCTTCTGTCTCTTCCCTTCCGCTCCTTTACCCAGAAAATATGGGTGCGTTCTCCAAGGCTTAACTCAAAATCACCCAATCTGTGAAACTTTTCCTTAATCTTCAACTATTAGACAGATTGGTGCACCTCCTTACATGCATATATCTGATATACACCTTTGCCTACATGTCACTTAACCATTTTCATGTCTGTCTCCTTGATTAGGATGTGAGCATCTGAAGATCAAGGACTGAGTCTTATTCTTTGTTCAGTAGTGCAAGCTCAGGACTGAGACTACATGAATTCTAATTCCGACTCACCCGCTTACCAGCTGTGTGACCTCAGCCAAGTTATTTCACCTGTCTTTGCCTCCATTTCCTCAACTGTATGTAACATGAGAATAACAGAAAGTACTGACTTGGGGTTGTCGTGATGATCAAATAAAACAAATACATGCAGAGTGCTTCATAATAGTGCTAGACACATTGTAGGTGCTCCATACATATTTGGTGACTGAAAGAATAAATGAATGAATCATTAGTTGACTCAGTCTTATGAGGTGGTACTGCACAGATGAGGAAGCTAACTAAGGCTTATGGGGCAGGTTCTTTGCTCAAGGTCACACAGCTAGTCTGAGCTGGCTGACTCTCAACCTTGCCTCACTGCTTTAGGTGGCACCTAGCAGGTGCTCGACAAATGAGTGAAATAAACATCAGAGTCAATGAGGCCAGACAAGCATGGTGGGAAAGGAGAAAGTTATTGAAGTCTCTCACGAGAGCACTCCTCAGCTCCTGCTGAATCTTCGTCATCATGATTTTTTGCTTGTTGAACACTTCTGTTTCTGCTCCAGCAGATATAAAAAGAAACCAGCCCGTGTAGCAGGATTGGGCGCCTCTGGGCACCGAGCAGGGATTTTTCATTTCATACGCAACATTCAGCAGCCCAGCTCACAAAGTCAGTCTTGATTCTTAATGCCCCTTAGTGCCAAGAGAAAGCAGAACACGTCTCGGCGTTCTGCTCTGGGCCTTCGGTCCGGGCCCATCAGAGAGTAATTACACTTTTCTCTTTTGCTGCATTAAGAGAGAGTCCCAGGACACAAGCCAAACAGTGAACAGTCTGGGAGTGACTCTCAAAGACTTGGTGATCTCAGAGCCACTTTCACAAGCCAGCTCCTCAGACACCTAAATGCCAGACCACCCTTGTGCAAGTCCTTTGGTCCAAGCCCTGATGCTTAAAAGGACAAAATGACACTGTATAAATTTAAAGTACCCTTGACAGTTTGGTTGGTTTTCTTACCCTGGGTGGCAATCTTTTAGGTACAGAGTGGTCCTTCTTGCCACTATCTTGTCCTATACTATAGGGAACTTAAGAGAAACATGACTTTGGAAACCAGTGGTAGCTAAGGACAGATAGCAGAGGAACCACATCTAATCCTGCTCCAGTTCATTGGCCAGCGGGGGCATTGGGGCAGTGCATGTAACTTCTGCACCTCTATTCCCATACCTGTCAAAGGAGGAAGGGGACTCTCCATTGACCCTCCTCTCAGGATTGTCAGGAGGACTTTGAGAGCACTAAGTTGTCCTCCATGAAGCTCTTTGTAAACTCTTATGATTTGCACCCATATAAAACTGTACAAGAGAAGCAAGTGTTGGCCTTAAACACCACGCTGCACACCTAGTTTCTGCTGCACAGTGAGCTGTCATTCAAAAACTAAGGTCTTCTTCATAAAGAGGAGAAACGTGGAGGACTCGCATGCCTGTTATGGATTTTAAAAGAGTTTTTGCTTTGAATATGTTTTACAAATACATTAGTTTTTTTCCCCCAAATTGTCATTTCCCAGGAAGCAGTAGATCTGAACCTAGGTCTTCGCACAGAAGGAGAAAACTATGAAAATCACATTTCCTTCCAGAAGAAAGGAAAGCGAGAGAAACCAATTGTTACTCAGTAAAAATGAAACCATGTTTTCCCTTTCCCTGTCAAACTCTCCCATAGTGTCTTGCTTTTTTACAAAGAGAAACAAAAAAGGTTTGATGTTTCTAAGAGTCTTCATTCTTGACACAATCTTCCTAATGAGTGAGGAATCATCTAAAGCAAAGTCCCTCTTTCCCAAATAAAACGTAGACATTCAGCCTCACATACATGCATATGTCAGTCATCAAAATGTATACTTTACTAAGAACCTTCAAAAAGGCAATATATAAATATGATTTCTGGGGGGGGAAAACCCAACTGAAGTGAGTAATATTATGATTGATGACAGAGTGCCTGCTACACACCAGCCCTGGAACAGGTATAGCACTTTATATATATCATCCTGTTTAACTTTCAGAGCAGCCTGAACAGCCAGCCTGTGGCCACACAGTCAATGGACAGGGAGGAGGGATTAACACCTAAGGCGTTTCTAACTTCTAACTTGTGCTTGCCCTTCTAGATCTTTCTCCTAGCCCCTCAAGTCTTCGGGAAGGCACCCAGCAGTTCTGTCATCCCTTTTATAGGCCCATCTGAGTCATGTGATTGCTGAGGATGGCATAACTGGGATTTCCTCTCCCCTAGGTCCATTTCGTGTTGAGTGAGAACAAACATGCTCATTCCGCAGTTCAATCTGAGTAACATGAAAATTTGTTCATTACACTGCTGGCTCCTTCTTCTCACCCAAGTATCAGGTCCCTTATGAGTCACCTGAAGCCAAAGCACTGATTTCCAAAGTGGACACCACCTTCTCTGAGTAGGGGCTAAGGCCGCTGGAGTGTTTGACCAGCAATACAGCACGCCTGAGCATATGCCAAGGCAGTGTACTTGGGAAGCCACAGCCCTCAGGCACTCACCCTGAAGCAGGAGTGATTGGAAACCCCCTTCCCAGACACTCATCTCCCCAGGGCAGCTCTATCACGGCATTCATGTCCAGCTGGGGAGAGAAAGGGTTGATGCTTTTATTTCTGCTCCTACACAAACAGAATGCATGGGCATCCTCTACATGGGCTAGACATGGGCTAGACGTCTCCCGCCATCTATATGGGAAGCTAAGATAGTGGCAGGGGAGAGAGCCAGCCTCCTCCAAGGGTTAATTCTCTACCCTTTCGGGCCTAGTGCTCTTTCCAACTTACTTTAGACCCTGATCATCCTTGCGTTTGGGTTTTCCTGCCTTGTAACTTCACCTACCTTTGCAAATAAATGCTGTTTCTGTGCCTGTTCCCAGGATTCTGTTCATAAGGATCTTTCCCAAGTCACGGAGATCAGCAACATGGTGCCATTGTTACAGTGGGAACTCTGGATCATTCCTTTTGCCCAAGTTCAATTCTAAGCACTGTCACTTTCTACCTAGGACTATAGAAAAAGCATTTGGACTTTCCCCTCATCAGTATCTTTGTTTATGCATGGCAATAATGATAAAACTTGCTTCATAGAGAAGGTGGTCTATGAAAACACCCAGCACAGGACTTAACATAATGAAAGCATTCAATAAGCGTTTTCTACTATTATTGTCCAGCATTTACTAGACCCAACATCTAAACCTTCTGGTCCCAGCCCTGATACCTTTTTCTCTCAGGAAACCTTCACTAACACAGCCTCTCCATCCTAGTCTGGGTGGAATATTCTTCCATGTTGTGTTCCATAGCCCTTGTTTTTCCCCCTTAATAGTGCATATCAACCAGTCTTGAAGGCAGGGACCATGTCTGCTTTGGTGACTGTATGTGGCATCTAGCCTGGTACATAGAATGTGGACACTCAGAATATTTGTTGAATGAATAAATGAATGGATGTAAGGAGAGCTTGAAGTCTCTGCCATGTCCAAGAACCCAAGAAGTAATCAGGCACCTGAGGCTCTGTTGAAGGAGTCTGAGGGGACAGTGGCATCACAGTGATGGTGATGGAGAGGGGTGGCCGGGACCATGACTACCTTTTGCCTACCCCTAAATTTCATCCATGCCCCTTATGTTTCATCATTTTATGATGAGAGTCTCTCCTTCCTGTGAAAAGCTCTGGTTCCCTTCTTCCATGGTCACCCAAATGATTTTATTTCTAGAACTTTCAATTACTTCTGCCCTCTCCTTACTTAGTTACCACCACCAGCTCATCCATCACCTCTTGCCCCAGATGCAACTACTAAGGCTAGAGATATCCTTGCCTTCAATGAGCCTATTAAAAATGAGAGTCATGTTATTTTGGAGAGAGTTGGGTTAGGGTTAGGGTTAGGGTTAGGGTTAGGGTTAGGGTTAGGGTTAGGCCCCAGATGTGTCATGATTATATGTCTGACTTTATGACATTCCTTAGTGTGTAGTTCAGATCTGGACTGTAGGATGGGGTGGGTTGATGTGGTAGACATGGGAGACTAGTGAGTGTCTGGAGGCCTGAATCTGACACAGCTGTCTAGTTTTTTTGTATATTATACCCTCATAATGAGGCCAAGAGATGACCTAGAAATGTTTCAGCTATTGGTAGGTAGGTCTTCTTGTCCTACAGAGAAGTCCATCAAACTTTGTCTGATTTTAAAAGTTTTTATTAAACAAGTTAGTTTGGGAGTGGGGAGAAAGTTGGGAGGGGATGAAACACAAAGAAAATATGGTGTACATTGTCTCCCTGCAGGGAGTTATATTCTGGTTAGAAAGAAATATTTATATTTGCATTTCACTTACTATTCTCCAAAATAAAATTCCATGATCAAAGAGCTTAGTGGTAAAAATTTAGGTTAGCTCATGCAAAAATTACCAATATTTAATTGGTATTCATCTATAAAAGTGGCAATTTTGATTTATAAACAAAATGAGCCAACATAGTTTGGGAAATCCTGTATCCTCCTTTTGGGGATTCAGCTAAAGGCTCTAAAAAATCCTGCAATAAGGAAATTTGCTTACTTTTAATTCACTCAATTTATTATTCTAAACTCATTTAATCTGGGATATTTTATACTCTTTTCCTTAACATTTATTAATATCTGTAAAATACACTATAGGAGATATGGATAAATATATTTGACAGGTCCTGGGATTCATTTCCTACTAATCATCTTCCTCCCCTCCAAAATATCAGACATGCTTTTAAATATAGTGTACAGTCTAATACTTCTGTATATCCACACATACATTTCCCTCTGTTCTTCCTGGCAAATTCTGTCTACATTCAAAACCTACATCAATGAACACCCCACTTTGGGGGCTCCTTTCCAATCCTCACTCAGGTCAAGGGAGCGACTCTCCTTTTCTGAGTCAAAGAAAACCTGCTAAGCCAGTGCTGAGTAATCCAGAAGGAGCTGGGAGGTTTCACCCTAGATCGGATGTTTCTCTTTGCATTATCTCAGAGCATAAAATTTCTGTAAGGGCCACTGCTATTTCCTTTCCACACTCATGCATTGTAAGGTGAGGATGGGTGGGGTAGAAAATGCTTCATGAGTAAGATCTTTATACATAGCTCTTATTTATGTTTTCATCTTTCACACTGAATTGTAACTGAAGTTCTCCTTGTCCATCTTTTTCATTAGGCTTTGAGGTCCTCTAACTTAGAGGATAGAGCTTATCTATTTCTACATCTCCATAAACTACCCTAATGTTCGGCTAATGTCTAGTAGATCCTTGAAAAGCACTTTTTTCTTTTATTGTTTATTTGAACTTGAACTTGATGTAAAGGATAAGAAGACACTAAAACGCTAGATTCAGGTAAGGAGCACCTACAGGTATGCTGAGCTGAGAGAGCTCAAGGTAAAGAGGGGCACTGGGAAGATCTTTGCAAAGAAAGAAGGATAGCATTCAGACAGATGGATGGCAAGGAAGACCCTGCGGAATGTTCATCTGGATCTCTCCTCATCTTTCCGAGTTTAATGTCCTCATCTTTATTGGGGTCTCTGCTGAGTTTTGCTCTTCTGAATTCAACTTGGAAAGTGAAAATAGCAATTCCATACCACTGTTCATCTATCAAATTGGCAAAGATCTTTTTTAGTAATAATACATAGTATGTGTAAAGATGCACAAAAATGGATGCCCTTTTAGGCTGCTTGAGGAATATAAATTAGTACAATTCTGTTTCAGTGCCTTTTTTCCATTGCTCAGGACTAGCTAGGTCTCTTGCAAAACCATCGATGATAAAATGTGCTAGAGGGGACCATTCCTACAAAGCTAGTCTGGTGTGTTCAGGAAGGAGATGGAAATTGTGGGACAACTATCACTGGAGCAAGACCCAGTTTTAAAGACTCTAAGGCATCCTCTTCATCCACATAAAAAGTGTTGTGATATGCCTTGCATTTTAGGATAGAGACTGAGGTAGAATGAGCACTTTGAGGACATTAATCATACTTTGCCACATACGAAACTTGGGAGCCTAGCTAAATTCACTCAATCTTGGACTTCAAAATGGGTGTCTCCTTGCAGGCACTGCAGACAGATCATCTATTGTTATTTAGTGATCATCAAAGAGACATGAACTGTGCACAGCGTGTCATTCTCTGCTAAGTTCCCTCATCCCCCAAGTTTATGGTCACATACCTTGAAAGCTAAAATTAGAGCATGGTGTTCTATACGAAGGCTGTGCTAATATAATTAATAATGCAGGGTCCTCACATGCTGTATGGTATCAATTGTGTTGCTAATTATATTATTATGAATATGGTTTAGAGTATTATTAGTGCAGGAAATATCAATACTTAAAATCTTCGCCAGCAGGAAGATTTTTGCTTCAGCAGGCATGAGCCAATCCCTAAGAATTAAACACTCTTTTGCTTAGAGGCATTAATCTGTACTCCCTTTGAATACATTTAATTAAAATTTTCAACTTCCCAGGAATTGTTTTTTTTTATGCAACCCCAAAATGAAATTTTATTGGAGGACAAGGCCTTTTCAATAAACACCCATCTGTTCAACCAGAGTGACGTCCCTCGGACAAGGCGTCTGGTGACATTAGGGACATGTTGAAGGAGCTGCCTTTCTTTGTCAGAGTCTTGCTCACCTGGGAAAAGTTTCAGCTTTATGGACAAGAGTTCAGCTTTATGGACAAGCCATGTTCAGAGTCAAACAGAAGGGGACACCATATAGGACATGATATGATTGTGTCATTTTTCTTTGTTTTTTTAGGACTCAATTCTGAGAGTTCATCTTAATCCACTTTGGAGCCCAGTCACCAGCTCTAAAGTTTATAATTTCTTATATAAGCAGACACTTTTATATATGATTTTGCCTTGCCTCCCTCAGATCCTCAAGGTAGCTGTCATTATTTACATTTTTGCAGACATGACTCATTTTTTAACTTCAGAAACAGTCTCATTTAACCTCACACTAGAGGTTTGCTAAATGTTGACAACATCGGGGTTTAAGGAGAGTCACACAGGTGGTAGGGCCCAGCTGGGATTTAAACCTGGATTTCACTCCAAAGTCCAGGTTTCTTCCATCCCAGATAACTAACCAACCCACTGAATAGGACTGAGTAGTTTCCTGGGAGATAGGAAATCTGTTTTAAAATTTAGGACGGTCCTGGGCAAATTGAAACAAGTTGGTCATCCTAATTCAATCCCATAATTCCTCTTTTTACTCCATCTGACTGAGATCCCAGAAAGAAGATTGAAGACTACCGACTGGCTCCATCCAAGGAATGTTAAACTGATATATACAAAGGAAGCAGTTTGCCACAGGGAGGGACAGAAGTCCCCTGAAGCAAACATTACCGAAGAAATCACATGAAATGGCCCGTGGATCAGTTCCCACAAGACACTAATGCTACAGTGAGAGAGGATTTCCTGCTGCCTTGAGTTTGGGGAACCATGACGATTGTCTTGCAGTGCAAAGTGTCACAGAGACAAATAAACAGACATGGTCTGTTAGGGTGATGGGTAAATAAACAGTGTCTATCAGATGTTCACCTCTCGAAGTAATTTGCAGCTGATTAAGAAGCTCTTCATGAGCACACCTAAGAGCGCCAGCCAGGCTCCAAGACTGTGCTAATAAAGCTGAAAATATGCTAGTGTTAATATAGCTGGCACTAAAGAATAGGAAATAAATGCCTGGAAGTTTGTCAGCTTATTAATCATTCCTTTGTAGGCGGTGTTTTTACTTTCATTGCTGCAACGTCTAACCACAGTTCATTGGCTAAAGGCCAAGGTAGCTTTTGCATTGGCATATTACCATGCACTGTGGCTCTGTGCTTCTCGTCCATTTATTAATGCTGCCGACTTCCTACAGTGCATTCTAAAAATAGCAGCAGTTCTCTGAAAAACACCGCATTTGTGCTATAGCCACAAGAAACATGGAAGACTGCGTGTGTGTCTGTGTGTACCTGGAGAAAACATGGTGATGCCTAAAATTCACAATTTGTTATGCTCCCAAAAACCTTATTTGTTGGCATACACAAAATTAAAAGAAAAATTCAAACAGAATGTGGGGAGAGAAGGATGAAGAGTTTTTTTTTTAAACCCTAGTTATGCATAATCTGTTTATTTTTAGTGCACAAAATGATCATGCTAAGCAGTGAAACCTCAGAAAAAAAAGCCTTTTATTAGAAGACTTTATTCCTAAATGAAACTGTGTTCCTTTATCTCAGGTCCTAGCCTGCCTTCCTCCATCAGTGTGGACTGCGAAGTGCCCATGGAAAGACTATTGGTGGGCACATTTTCTTATGTGATGCCTTGCCAAAGTATATTTCAGTTGGGTGCTTTTGGAAACAACATTTTTAGATAAAACTTGTTCCAAAAGCAAGGTTTTCCTAAGCCACAGCCCTGGTTGGAAAATGTCTGTCTGTCTACTTTGCCATGCCAGCACCCAAGTATGGATGCCACAGTGAGGATTTCTCTAAATCCATCGTTTATTTTGGATTTGCAAGGACTTGAACAAGACAAATAATATTTGAGAAGTCATGTGAACCTGAGGGAGCTGCCAAGGACACAGGTGAAAGTGATAGGGGTGTGTTTTGTAATCAAAAGGAAGAACAGCAGGAGCGATAAGGTCTCAGGGCTGCACAAATAGAAAAAGTAAATGGTTTGCTATCAGACTACCAGGCATTATGATCTGATGCAGAACTCCTGCGTAATGTGTTGTTTGTCTTTTCGAGAAATTAAGGGGAAGGAAATGTCATTCTACAACTCCACACATGATAGCGAAGAGAGACGTCAGACTGGGGAAATTGACGTTTCCTAAGCTGTTTCCAAAAGATATTGCCGGGAGAGGGGGTGACAGAGGGGTAACGAAGGAACTGGAACAACCCAAAGCTGGCCTGAGAAAAGAGGACTTGGCAACATGCTTTTTATTCAGCCTTGATTTCAAAACTTTGTGCCAGAGGGAGGGATAAAAACTTCACAATAGTAGAGGGCTGTGGGAAGAATGTGGGCTTTGGGATAATTCATTTGTTCAGCAGGTGTTCATTGAGTACGTAGTGTTTGCCAACCACCTTTCTGAGTATAGATTAAAAGGAGTTACACTCGAACCTGGCTCCACTATTTTCTAGCTATGGGTCTGAGGAAAAGTGCTTAACCTCTCTGAAAAATACCAGGTGGTCCTCTGAAAGCAGGGATCATAAATAAGTCCTGATCCATAATGTTGTCGTAGAGACAAAATGAGATTATGTCTGAACTGTGAGTCACTTAAATCTCTCCTAAGCCTCAGGTTACTCATCTACAAATGAGGATAATAGTAACTGTCGCAGAGCTACTACAATGCTTGGATGGGCTAACGGAGCAACTGGTTGTGCGCCAACCCCCTGAAATCATAGGTGGCATTTCAGAAGTCTTTGTGTTGGCTCAGGTGAATTAAATGAAGAAAGAACAACTTCAGGAGAGTTCCTGTGAGCACAAAAGGGAACTTGTCATTTTGGAAAGGTACTGGACCTTTAAAGCAAGCCTGAATCATGTAAAAGAGTCCAGAAGAAAAAGGGTATATGTTGACCCTCATCTGGTCTGTTTTCATACCCAATGAATATGCGTTTTAAACTAGGTTTAAACAGGTTCCTTTTTCAGGACTTAGGGCATGAGGTTCTGCCTCAGATCATGACATAGAGATGGACTTTGTCTTCTATGTGCCCTGATATTTGCCCATACATAATAAAGTTGCAAAACAGAAAGTCTTGAATGCCAGAGTAGAATTATGGGCTGCAAGAAATTTCCAAGAACTAGCAAAGAGGACTAAGATTAGATCCAACCAAAAGCAAATGTCCAATTTAAAAAGGGGAAAGCCTTTGCAAGTGTCGTGGAATGGTGAAAAGGAAGAAGCCATGAGCAAAGAGAGAGAAGATCACAATTCCAGGACTGACCCTAGCATGGCCACCTAAGATCACTTAGAGTCTCTTAAGCCCAATGGACTTCAGCTGTCACAGCTGTTAAAATGTCCAGCAGCATTCTAGCCTTCAGAGTTGTATCATTTTAGGAGTCTTGTAATATCTGCTTGCTGGTCTATGCATAATTTGGGAAACTAAGACTCCATCAAATGTAGTAGCCTAAAGTGAACTTGTGGTTGTATTTTCTTGCCTTTCATACTGGAAAAGGTCTGGATTATTTCTGTCAATTAAACCAACTGTCTCCAACAAATATGCTCACTCAAAGCTTCTCACTGCTCCCAAAGGACCTGAGGGACCCATTCTTTCTCATGTCTAGGGATTCAATGAGGGAAATAGACTGGATCATATAGATGTTAACCAGAAAGTGCTACACACACACCCCAAAATGTAATTTCCAATAATTTCCAGCATATTGGATCAATTTGTTGGCTAGAACTAAATCAGATCTTCAAGTATTATATACAGACAGATCTTCTGTAAAGTATTCAGGGGACCAAAGATACCCTCAAAGCATGGAAAGCAAAAAAGAATTATGAGATAAAATACAAGGAGGAAGACAAGGAAGGGAAGCTCCCTATGTGATTAAATTTAGATAGATGGAAAGAAAATAAAAAAGAACTACAGTCTGTGATCTTTCTCAAGGCTCTGAATATGCTCTGTAGGAGAGTAGACACAATGAAATTAGAAGTGATGCATATTAAGGTTCTCAAGGAGTACCAAGGAAAGAGTGGCAAAGGAGCAGAATCCTCAACTCTGACCTGGTTCTCCTTAGAATGGAGGAACAAGGAACACAGGCCCTGGGACACCTGTGGCCTGGTCTATCAGTCTTTTTATACTGCAATGTCTGCTCAAAGATGATATTCCCCTCATCCAGTCATTCATTGAACATTAATTTGGTTTTTGGTTTGCCTACTAAGTGCCAATTTTTGGTGATATTAAAGTCGTCAACTCTCCTTGCCAGCAGGATCCCAATGTCATTAAGTAAACAAACATATATTCAGCTCATAACAGGACAACAGAGATATGTTGACAAGCATGGGCATAAACATCAAGAGGGGGTAATTGATTTGGTCTGGAGGCCAGGTTCAAGGAGGACAAATCTAATGAGTCCCTAAAAGCTGTGACCTTGGACCAGTTATTCAATGTCTCTGGTCTCCCTTTTCTCATCTGTGTATCTGTATAGTTAATGGTGCTGACAGAATGAAATGAGAAAACCCATGTGAGTCACTGAGCCCCGTGCCCAGTACCAGCAAACACTAAGTGCTAGTCATGAGTAGAAGTAGAGAGTGATTTATTAACAACATTCTTTTTTTAATTTTAAAGATATGGTGTACAATTCAGGATTAGGTACATAAGTGGTCATTGTACAGATGAAGTTTGGATCTCCCTTTCGTCCCTACTTTGCCTGGTTTGAGATCAGGTACCCCTATTGACGTTATGCCCCCCACCCCGACAGTATCCCGCTACTGCCAATTCCTTTCTTATATTATGATAAAAGTTCAGGGTCCACTTATGAGTGAGAACATGTAGTACTCAATTCTTTGTTTCTGTGATAGATCACTGAGTATTATCGACCTTAAATCCATCCAAGTTACTTCTCCAACAAAGCTGAAAACAAATAAATCTTAGTAACTTAAAACAACACAAATTTACCTTGTAAATTTTCTTCAGTAAATGGTGCTGGGAAAACTGGCTGACCACATGCAGATGATTGAAATAAGACCCCTACCTATCGACATAAACAAAAATCAACTCTAAATGGATCAAAGATCTCAACATAAAACCTCAAACTGCAAGAATCTTAGAACGCACAGGAGGCACGCTTATTATCAAGTTTCTAAAAGAGTTTAATAATCATTGTGCTTTTTGGTTTTGGGGGGGTGGTTTTTTGTTTGTTTTCGTTTTTTGTTTGTTTGCTTGCTGAAATGTTTTAAGGAAAACCGGTTTTGTTTGAAGAATTGAAATATTGTATTCTGGCATCCTGGTGTATAGACTCCTCTGCTCTGAATTAGAGTAGGCCGGAGTCATGACACTCTTCCTTCTTCCAGAGTTCCAGAGTGAATCTGGGCTTTGCACATTATGTCTTCACCTTCGTGGGGTCCCCACACGTCTTTGCCCATGTGTTTTACAGATTGGCTCACAAACCAGATTTCTTCTCGTGATCCACATGTTTTCCTCTTAAAAATCCTCTCCTCTCCCACCATGCACCTCCCTATGACTTGCTGGTTCTGATGGCGAGGGCACAGGACGAGTCCGCCAGTGAGAAGACCCCACTGCCCACTCAGTTCCCATGCAATGCTAGTGGAAGGCCATGTTCTTGAGTTGCTGGCAGTCGGCATGTCTCCATTCTCAGGAGGCCCCAAGCATTGGCCGTCTCTTTTCAAACCTCTCCCAGCGGCTTCCCAGATCCCGCAGACGAAAGACTGACATTCTCCTTACAACTCATGTTCCGGTTCCTCACAGCCTCTCTTAATTCATACCTTCCTGTTTCCCTCCTCCTCTCCACTCCAGCCATGCTTCCCTCCCAGAAATTTCTCCAAGCCCTCAAGCCTTTGCTCTTGCGGTTCCCTCAGCTCAGAATGCTATTCCCACTGCCAGAAATGTTTTCCCCAAATATCTCTTTCTAACTTTCTCTGAAATTTGTGAAAATGCAAGATTCCCAGCCAGATTTGAATATTGGATAAATAATGGCTACACTATCATGATTAATGTGTTACTTGAATAAAGCATTTAGCATCTGAAATTCAAATTTAACTAGGTAACCTGTATTTTTATTTACTAATTATGACAACCATACCAAGTTCTTTACTCCGGAGTCACTTTTCGGGTGCTTTTATTGGTTTTCCACTACTGCTGAAACAAATCGCCGTAAACTTAGTGACTTAAAACAACACAAGTTTACCTTGTAGCAGATCAAAAATCCAATACAGAGTTCACTGGGCTAGAATCAGAGTGCTGGCAGGGTTACAGTCCTCTCTGTAGACTCTAGGGGAGAGCCTGTTTGCTTGCCTTTTCCAGCTTCTAGAGGCCAGCCACATTCCTTGGCTCATGGAGCCAGCTTCCATCTTTAAAGATGCAAAGACAGGCCAAGTCCTTCTCATGTTGCCATATTTCTGATTCTACCTTCTGATTCCCTCTTCCACTTTTATATACTTTTATTAGCCAGGGTTTTCAAGAGAGACAGAACCAGTAGGATGGGATGATAGGTAGGTGATAAATTGATCAATCGATTGATCAATCAATAGATAGATAAAAGAGGATTTATTAGGGGAATTGGCTCACATGATTATGGAGGCTGAGAAGTCCTACAACAGGTTATCTGCAATCTGGAGACCCAAGGAAGCTGGTAGGGTGACTCATGTCTGAAACCTTCAGAACCGATGGTGAAATTCTTAGTCAATGGTATAATTCTCAAGGCTGTTGTTTGGTAAGATATCTGGGCTGCTGGTCAGTGTGGGGAAATGATTCTCCCCCCCCCCCCCCGGGCACCCAGAGCTACATTTGGAATGCTAAAGAGGCCTTAAGTAATTATCAGCCAAGGCCAAAGTTTCAAGAACTCAGGAGAAGGGAATGGCACTGCTGCAAGTCCAAGAGTCCAAAAGCCTGAGAACTTGGAGTTCTGATGTCCAGGGGTGAAGAAAGGTGTCCCAGCTCCAGGAGAGATAATTCAACTTTCCTCTGCCTTTTTGTGCTACCTGGGCTTCCAGCCGACTGGACAGTGCCCACCCACATCGAGAGCCATCTTCCCCACTCTGTTCACTGACTCACACATCAATGACCTATGGAAACAACCTCACAGACACACCCAGAAATAATGATTACCAGCTCTTCGGTATCCCTTAATTCAGCCAAGTTGACACCTGAAATTAACCATCACAATACCCTTATTATATTGGGCCCAGCTGGATAACCCAAACTAATCTCTCCGTCTCAAGGTCAATTGATTAGGAACCTTAATTCCCTATGCCTTGCAGATTCTAGGGATTGGGATGTGAATATCTCAGTGGAGCCATTCGTTTTCCTGTCTCAATGCCTTTAGCCAAGGTGTCCACATTTTTCAATCCTCTCAACTCCAACATGTCATATCTCCCTTTCTTACTTTCTTTTTTCTCTTTGGTATTTATCATTATCTAACATAGTATATCCTTTACTTATTTAATTTTTGTATTATCTGTCTCTTCCACTAGAATGCAGTTCCCTTAAGAGCAGTGATATGCTCTCTCGGTCTCTCTTTCTCTCTCTCTCTCTCTGACGCTCTCTCCCTCTCTCTCTGTCGCTCTCTCCCTCTCTCTCTGTCGCTCTCTCCCTCTCTGCAGCGCTCTCTCTCTCTCTCTCTCTCTCTCCCCCCCTCTTTCTCTCTCTCTCTCTCTCCCCATCTCTCTCTCTGTCCCTCTCTCTCTCCCTCCCTAAATTAAAAAAAAAAAGAGGAGTGATATTTTTTTTTCTGCTTACAGCATTCCCAGAATCTAGAACAAATACCAAACACATAGTACACATTCAATACATATGTGTTGAGTGAGTGAATGCATGCATGAATGAATGAATTGCATCCTCCGTCAGCTCTATTTTCATAAAGGGCTGTCATTATCAACATGAATCTTGCTTTTTGCCAAACTCACTTCCATCCCTGGGAGGGGAGACGGCTGCTGATACAAGGCTCCGCAGGCACGCATGAAGGGGTGGCCAGGGAGCGATTGAGCAGCTGAGCACTACATTATTGAGAAACTGCTTCTCTCCTTAGAGTCAAAGCAGAGCTGGGGGCTGTTGCCTGGCAAAAGCTCCCAAGAAGACAGGCAAGCAAGTCTTCCAAATGCAGCTCTGGGAGCACAGGGCCCAGAGAGAGAAGACCACATCCCCACACTGACCAGCAGCCCAGAAATCCCCCCAAAACAGCAGTCTTGGGGATGCCACTTCAAACCCCAGAACGCAGAGTTGTCTTTACCAGTCTTGCGGGTATTTACCCCAGGGCAGGAGGCAGGCGTAACCACTCAGTTAGTGTTCAGGAGGGATTAAAACTGCAAGAATAAGATAGTCATGTTCCTTGGAAATTCACTGGCGGCTCTCAAGGACCATATCCAAACTCCCTAATTTGCAATATTAAGATTATAAGGCACCATTTATAAATGTTAGTGTTTAAATGTTACCTCACTGTGAGTCCACAGTCTCTCAGTTCCCTGGGAAGAATAAATAATCCACACGCTATAAAAGCTGCCTATTTCCAGGAAGGAAAGGATGGATGATCGCAAAGAGACCCTGTGCTCCATATCGGTCTCCAAGCAGCCGATGTTTGTCTAAGGGATATTTGGTGCTTTTATTTTGCCAAACGCGTAAAAATGCCAGTGTTTTTTCTCATGCTCTGGAAACACAGATGAAGGAGCAGTATGGCACTTACCACATTTCAGTTTAATGGAATGTTTGTGCCTACATCATTTGTGCCTCTCAGCTATCTGTGGGACAGAAACTGAGGCCTTGATTCATCTGATCCCCTGCCTGTTCACTGCAACTCCCCTGCCAACCCTTCCCATGCACTCATCCTGCTACATGTGGTTTCCGGTGCCATGTTCTCCTGCTTCCACATGCATGAGAGGCCCTTCCTACCTCTGGCTTGTGAATCATCTCTTTCACCTGACCGACTCCTAATCCTTTGTACATCTCACTTAAATATCAATTCCTCCTGGCAGCCTCACCTGTCACCCCTTATCTTTCTTTATTAGGTGTAGCCTGCATGGAATTCTTGTTGATCCCCTGTCTCTCCCTCCAACAGGGAGCATGAGGGGAAGGAGGCTGTATCTGCTATATTCACCGTTGCATCCCCGGTGCTTCTCTCCTTCCTGAGCACTAGAAGGCCCTGGATGAATAATATGCAATACATGCTTGAATGATTTGCCCAAGTTACTACGTTTACGAATTGGATGAAGCAGGACCTGATCCATTTTCAAATGTCAAATCTTCCATTTGCTTTTGTTTTCCATTTTATCACATTCATGTATCCAAGCGTCCATTCATTACACAAACAGCAGACCTATTGTTTGTTAGTGGGCAATATCAAAGAGAAATAAAATAATAGAATACAGCCCAGCACTCTAGTTGCCTAACAGTCTAGCGGGGGCACTATAATAGTTGACTTTTTGTGTCAACTTAGGCTAGTACTAGTTATAGTTGTTCTCCACATACATGGTTATGCTTTCCATAGTTTTAGTCACCCATGGTGAATTAAGGTCCAAAAGTATTACACAGCAAATTCCAGAAATATACTTTGTAAGTTCTAACTTGTACACCTTTCTGAATAGCATGATGAAATCCTTCTCCACCATTCCTTTCCACCCTATCTGAGATGTGAATGGTCCCTTTGTCCAGTGGATCTACACCACCTGCACTATCTGTCCATTAGTCTCTTATTAGCTGACTTGATTTGCAGATCTACTGTCTTGGTATTGCAGTGCAAGCGTTCAAGGAATCCTTATTTTATTTAATAGTGGCCCCAAAGAACAAGAGTAGTGACACTGACCATTCAGATAGGCCAAAGAGAATCCACAAAGTGCTTACTTTAAGTGAAAAGGTGAATGTTCTCAACTTAATAAAGAAATAATAATAATAATTGATCTACAATAAGAATGAATTTTCTGTCCACAAAATTGTGAAGAAAAAAAAAGAAATTCTTGCTAGTTTTGCTGTCTCACCTCAAGCTTTCTCACTGTTATATACATATGAGGGGGAAAAAAGCATAAGTAGAATTTAGTACTATCTGTGACTTCAAGCATCCACTAGGGGGTCTGGGAATGTATCCCCAAAGATAACGGGAGAGTACTGTATTTAGTCAATCTAGTTGTTGCTGCAACAACTCTGTAGATGTGGTTACCATCTATTATCAGTTGACTTTAAGTTAAGCAGATTACCCTTAGTAAGGCAAGTGGGACTCATACAATCAATAGAAGACTTTCAGAGCAAAAGCTGAGGTTTCCTGGAGAAGAAAGAATTCTGTCCCAAGACTACAACATTACCTCTGCCTGAGTTTCCAGCCTGTGGAAACAAACCCCCATGGATTCTGGACTTGGTAGCCCCAACAATCATGCAAGCCACTCCCTTAAAATGCATACACACATATACACATTCTAATAACTCTGTATCTCTAAAGAACCCTGACTAATAGAGGGATGAACAATAAATGGGCAATGTCTGAGGCCACCAAGAGTAATCCTGAGTCCTTGGCCTTCATTTTCAGTACCTTGGCTCAACTGAAGAACCACAACTGATCAACAAGAATTTTTTATATTTACCAGAAGTTTGTTCCTACCTCTCTAGGTGACAGATAGCACTCCCTAGATGTTTGTTGATGACTGTGAGGTGTTCCCAGGCAGATATTTCTTCTTCCCTTTGGAAATGTCTAGCTGCTACCCTAGAACTTAGAGATGCTGGTAGAACTCACAGAGAGGGTATATGAGGCAATAGCCTAATGGTCAGAACAAGTTGTATATAGAATAGGCATGGTGACCAGACATTTTAGACATTATATCATTAAAATATGATTTTCAGGTTGTATATATACATATTTGAGAATAAAGTGTACACACATAAATACACACACAAACACACACACACACACACACACACACATATACAGTTGTCTCTTATTATCCATGAGGAATTGGTTTCAGGACCCCCCACAGATTCCAAAATTCACAGATGATCAAGTGCTTACACAAAATGTTGTAGTATTTGCATCTAATGTATATATATCCTCCTATATACTTAAGTCATCTCTAGATAACTTATAATACCTAATACAGTGTAAATGCTATGTAAATAGTTGTTATATTGCATTGTTTAGGAAATAATGAGAAAAATATTTTATACCTATTCAGGACTGATGCAGTCATCTTTTTTAAAAAATATTTTTGGCCTGCAGTTGGTTGAGTTCATGGATGTGAAACCCACATATAAGGATGGCAGACTGTGTATATATGTATGCACGTACAACATACACCCTCCACACACACACATAAAAGTTTTAACAGATATTTCTTGACAGGTTTCAAAATGTCTTCCATGGAACCCCTGCTTCCCCCCAACAACTTGGCTATATCCAATCATAATAAACCTGTATAGAGCACTTTCCATTTGCTAGGACTTAAGTGAGTACTTTAAATAGATTTTCACATTTCTCTTAAAACCCCAATTAATCAGCATCTTTATCATCCCAACTTTACTGATAGGGAGACACCAAGAACTTAAACAATTCGCCCAAGATCACTCTGTTATGAAGTAGCCAGAGTGTGAACTCAAGCTGAATTTGAATGTAGAATTGCCACACATGCTCTCAAAATACCCAAAGTCCTCCATCTTTCAAACGTTGTCTAATTTCTTACAACCACGTATATTGATCAGAGCCCACCCAGAAATATAAAATCTATACCAGGCAATTTTACAGAGTAAATATAATATGGCAAATTAGTTATCATGATATTGGAGTTGCACAAGCAACCAGAGGAAGGTGAGACAGCCCTGAGATTGGCAATTGCCACTTCTGGAACTAGAGGCACAAAGGCAGGAGGTGTGACTGTCAGACCATCTGATAGAAGCTGAAACCATGGTGTATTTGTCTGGTGACAGCTGCTGGAAAGGCCACCTGAAATGCAGAGAGGGCAAGAAATGTCCTTTCCTATTTCTTTAGCCATATAGTAAGTTGAATAAAAATTCTTATTCACTTGGAACCTTAGAATGTGGCCTTATTTGGGAATAAGGTCTTTTCAGGCATAATTAGTTAAGGATGTAACGTGAACTCAGTATGGATTTAGAATGAGCTCTAAATTCAATGATTAGTGTCCTTCTAAGAAGAGGACAGGGCACAGAGACACATAGGAGAAAAGGCCACGTGAAAATGAAGATGGAGATTGTAGTGATGAAGCTGCCAGCCAAGAAACACCAAAGATTTCTGGAGCCCCCAGAAATTAGAAAGAGACAAAGAAGGGTTCTTCATTAGAACATGGCTCTGCCTACACCTTGATTTCAGACTTCCAACCTCCAGGACTAAGAGAATAAATTTCAGTTGTCTTAGGCCACACAGTCTGTGGACCTTAGATCCTGCAGTCCTAAGAAACTCACACACTCACTTCTCACCTCTTCTTTCCCCTCCAAATAGCCAAACCTCCCCCAAAGCCAGTTGGCAAAGACAGCTTGGAAATAATGTGCAGGGGTCTGTCCTCTGTGATACAGAGCTGGAAGGAAGGGGTGGGTCTAAGAGCAAATAGTTAAATAACCAGAGCACTCTGGAATGGGATGCCTGTGCCAAATGATATGGCAGATAAATTATGGCCATGGAATCCGAATTAAGAACGTGTACACCAGGGACCTTGAATGGTCTCTTCTTAGTCTTGTTTCATGAAGCACAAATGGTGAGCTTGGCTAGTGTGATGCGGCTGTTCCAGTGCAGGAGAACAGTCCATAATTTTCCTCTGAGTGGGTCAGAAAAGCAGTCATAATTGGTCTCCTCCTGGGCATCCTCAAAAGTGAGATCAAGGAACAGATAAGCCTGTAATCCCAGCACTTTGGGAGGCTGAGGCGAGGGGATTGCCTAAGCTCAGGAGGTCGAGACCAGGCTAGACAACTTGGTGAGACCTCATCTCTACAATAAATTAAAAAATAAGCCAGGCATGGTAGCACACACCTGTAGTTCCAGCTACTTGGAAGGCTGAGGCAGAAGGATCACCTGACCCAGCAGGTCGAGGCTGCGGTGGCTGTGAGCATGCTATTACACTCCACCCTGGGCTACAGAGTGAGACTCCAACTCAAAAAAAAAAAAAAAAAGGTACAGCCTCCTGGTGCTGGGAGAACACCAGGGTCCCTGCAAGGTAAAGCCATCCCCACGGCCACTGCCACTCTCCTCTCCCTGTGCATCTCTGGTCTCTCAGCCTCCAGGGCTGGGTGATAACTTTCCTTGAGTAAACAATTTGTAAAACAATTGGGAAAAGGCAAAGCCTCCCCAGGTTGAATCTTCATATAGAAAGGAGGATGTTTTGAATTTGACAACCAATCACTTCTAATCCTATCAGGAAATAAACCTAAATCATAATCTGATGTTTTGAAATTACATAGCTTCTAAGGGAAAGTATTTCCTTCTCTCCCTGTTTTCTTCTTAAAAGCAGAGTGAGTTTAGTCATGTGGGTGCCTGTTTCTCATTCCCTCATTCCTATCTGCTTCTATGTGGGGAACTTTTTTGTTGTTGTTGCTTTTTTAAATTTTAGATTCCATACATTATCTTTTCATTATGTGTTTCTTAATTAGGAGAGACGCCTTCATCCTTAGATAAGAGTTTGTTTCCTAATCACCCTCCATCCTCTGATATTTTTCTAATTCAGATTTAGCTGGAGGAGTAAATTACTGGGGGTTGGGACTGTCTCCCAACTTGGGCTCTTACTTACTTATATATTCGAACATTTAGTATTCATAACTGAATGCTAAAAATGGGGTATTATCAGAGACATTAGCTAGTAAAATGTCATGTACTGTTGGCCTGATTACTACCACTTGGAGCATTATAACTATTGACCCTAAGTCTGGGGGAGACCATGTGATTGGCTTCAGAATAGCTTCCGATATCTTCACACATTGATCTCCTGGCTCCATGGGAATGGGCTATGACGCCTCCAGCATTCTTTATCATGACAATGTCCATGTTTTGAGCACTGACCTTGTTCTAGGCTTTTGTATTAAGGACTTACTTTGTTTCAAACTATTAGAAATAACTGTCATTTCATTATCTTCATTTTACAAATGAGGAAACAGATTCAGAGACGCTGAAATTCTTGGCCAAGAACACACCATTAGTAAATGGCAGACTTGGAGGTTTGAACTCAGATGAATCTGGTTCCAAAGCCTGCACCCCTCATGAATCCCCTACCTCTCTAGATACAGATCTAAACCATGTGCAAAGAGCAATACCAGAATAGAGAAAGCCTTTGCACTTGGTCTCTTGGAAGCAACTTAAGTCACTCATATTCAGAAAAGTAGACTGCATAGCAGCTAGAAATAACAGCACAGGGTTGGAGTCAGACAAACTTGACTGAACCTCTTCTCTGCCCTTCAAATAGCTATGATACAGCTATGAGTTCATTGTAAGAATCACATTCTTCAACATCCACTCTGGGTGACTTAATGGACTTAGATATGAATTCTCTCCCTTGTAAAATTGAGCCAGGAGGTGGTGAGGGCTAACGATAAAATATATGTAAGGTGTGTACTAGAGGAACAGACACAGACTAGGCACTCCTTAGCTATCATTAAGTAATGACTCAGCAAATATTAGAGTACACCTAATACCGTGTCAAATAAAAAGAAAAGCAAACCACGACTTGCCATAGATAAAAGGCTAATAAATCCACAAGGAAAGAAAATTTCCCAGTGCAAATCTAATCACTGGGATGTACAGGACGTGTGATAAGCACAGCAGAGGCAAAAGAGTTCCTTGCAGGCTAGGATGATCAGAGACAGCTTTGGGATTTGAGCTGGACCTTGGAGGACCTTAATGGCTTCAACTGTTATGACTCAAGGTAGTTTGCAGGCACAAGGTAAAGAGCTTTCTCCAGAATGTAAATCAACTACATCAGTGGACATATTGTTTAGTTCTCTGATTTTTTTTTTCAATGCAAAACTTTCTCAGTGAAGAGTGAAGGAAGTAGTAAGTGGAATTACGCTGTGCCTCAAGCTCGTTATCCTGTCATGGAGGCATAAAAAGTCATTTGCAGCCACCTGCTTAGAATAGTATTGGTTTAGGCCAGGGGTCAGCAAGCTTACTGTGACGGGCAAGATGGTAAGTCATGCTGGGTTTGTGGGCTGCATGAACTCTCTCCAGTACTCAACTTTGTTGTAGCACAAAAGTACCTACGAACATGAAGTAAGCATGGAGATTTGGTGTGCAAGTCATAGTTTGCTAACTCTTTGTTGAGGTGACTAGAAAAGAGGAAAGAAAGACGTAACAGCAAGAAAAACAGTGTGAGCAGCCGTCTGAACAAGGTGTTTACTTGGCAACTCTGAACAGACCTATGTACAAAAAGTAGGAGGTTCAAGATCAGAGAATGTCATTGAAAAAAGATGGAATTAAAGTGTTGACAGCAGACAGAGCCCAAGTTGGGAGACAAGCACTTTTCTGTGGTTTGCAGCCAACTCTGACAAGTACCACCTATTCCTGAGGTTCAGGCAATGAGACGCACCAGAAGAATGGGTATAAGTGTGTAGCTGAAGAGAATCCAATTATTCAAGAACAGTTGTCAGATGAAAAGCAAAACAAAAGCAAAATACTGTACTGTCTACATTTGTCAGGCCCTCTGTTAATGTGAAAAGGCAGAAATCCTGGGACTGAGCTAAGATCTTCCTGCCTGGCTAGGACATACATATGCATTTGTGCAAAGCATTTTGCTGAGAGAAGGCAATCAGTTATTTACCAAATGGACGCATTCATCACTTCAAGCCAACAGTGCCATGCCTGGCTTATCTGCCATTTATAAATGACTCCTTGCTGTAAATCTAGCCAAGCTATCTATTATCCATTCATCCGTCCGTCCATCCATCCATCCATCCATTCATCCATCCATCCATCCATTCATCAAGTCACTGTTGTGATTATAAAATTTCATATCAAAGAGTCAGTACTGGGGCCAAAATCCCACAACAAAAATAGATCAAAAGCATAGGAAAGCAAGCCTAGCCAAAGCATCCACTAAATCTGCAAAAAGGTGTCATTGGAGCTTTGCCAGGATGAACAGTGGCTTTCCTCAGGTTCCTACCTGGACTTGACAGGGACCACATGTTTAAAGGCTTCATATTCAGAGAGAGGTCTTGGGCTTTATACTGCTCCCTGCCCTTTCCACGGTGTCCTGAAATTCCTTATGTTATTCTCCATTTCAACACCACCAGAGGAGGAGACCAAATTAAAGTGCAACCCTGCATGCAGGCTGCTGCAGATGTGGCAGACATGGTGTCTGTGGCCTTTCTTTTCTCGCAGCTAGAAAAGTATAGTTGCAACTCTAAAGCAGACTCAACTTTGCAGATAAAATTTCGCTTCAGCTTCAAAAAACCCTGTGTTATTCTGCTCAGTTCTATTCATAGGCATTTGTGTGTGTGTGTGTGTGTGTGTGTGTGTGTAGAATGGAGAAAAGGCATGTATCTTGTAGTTTGGCTCATACTTATTACAAACATGGGACTCTACCTGGAGTCAATGGATGAAACTATAAAGGATTTATCAACCTCTAGAAATGTACAAAATTTGAAAGAGGCTGCATAACCGTCACCAGATTCTCAAGAGGATCTGGGACCTCAGGTAGGGCAAGAATCGCAGCTCCAAAAGGATTTGGTTAGCGTCTACGGGAACCCACTCCCCAAATCTGCTTCCTGATTTCATTTCATAACACCCCAGGCCTTTGCTGTTGCCAAGAATCACTGGCTTGCTGCCAGAGAAGAGAAGCTCTTATCTGAGTTAGTTCTGCCATCTACAGCACACAGTTCAGCAAAGCCACTCTGTCTCTGCAGCGGAAAAGAAGTCTCATTTGCATACATGAATAAGGGGAGGGCTGCCTCTGCAACCTGGTACTCTCCACTGGAAGAATAATGGCTTTGGGGATTCTTGATTAGCATTCAGAGATGCAGGCTCCTTTGGGGTGGGTTACAGTGATGGGAAGATATTTTTACATTAAAGGGAAAGGGATAAATTTTGAGGATTAGCAACTAAAAAAAAGTAATGCTCAAAACCCAGAGAGGAGAGGCATGTAAAAAAGAAAGTGATAATGAGCTCATAGGTTCTCACAATAAATGCAACTCTCCCATTTCACTGCATGTTCAATGCTGATAGTTCTTTCCAGGTCCAATCAGGTCACCTTTCATCTTTTCCATCTACCTTGTCATACCATGAAAAATATTTGCCTCACAAGAATGTGAGTTCTTGAGAGACTAGAACTATAAACACAGGATAGATTTCTTAATATGCTTAAAGCAATTTTAAGGGGGCAAGATGGTCTTTGAGGGCAGAGATTGTGTTATTGTTATTTTTGTGTCTCCAACACCTACACAGAGTGTTTGGCACTTATGAAGAAGCTCAATAAATGCTTGTTGATTTAAAGCAATAGAACTGTGGGTTGTTTTGCAATCTGTGCTGTACTCCCTAATATACAATCATCATATCTACAGACTGTTGAACTCTTATGCATTAGACATATTATCTTAAATTCTTCCAACAATATGCAGAAACAACTGTTGTTTTGCTGGTGAAATTGAGGTCCGATGTTATTAAGTAGCTCACCCAAGAATACACACCTAGTGACAGAATCAAAATCCATATCTACACTTCTTGGCTTATAAGTCCATGTTTTTTCTACTCTACGCATGTATTTAATATCCATTGTAAACTCATTTACAATGAATGGGAAATGAACCAAGACAAAATAGTTTGAAAATCTTTTTTATTATTTAAAAAAAAAGTTTACCATTCCTTGGGATCTCTCTGAAAACCTTTCTTACCATCCTCATTTAATAATAGATGCAAAGCCGGACTTGGTGGCTCAGCCTGTAATCCCGCGCCTTTGGGAGGCTGAGGTGAGTGGATTGCCTGAGCCCACGGGTTCAAGACCCACCTGGGCAACTTGGCGAGACTTCATCTCTGCAATAAATAAAAAATTAGCCAGGCGTGGTAGCGCACGCCTGTAGTTCCAGCTACTTGGAAGACTGAGGTAGAAGGATCACCGGGCACCCAGCAGGCGAGGCTGCGGTGGCCGGGAGCGGGACTGCACTCCAGTCTGGGCGACAGAGACTCCAACTCAAAATAAATAAATAAATAAAAATAATAAACACAAACATCTCTGACCCTGTCTGAATCCAGCAGTAGTTCTTCTATGAGCAATAATACACGCTTAAATCTACTTGTAGAGGTGACTGTGAAATCTTTCACTCCACTTGGTCTGGTGAGCATCAGTGGCTTGGGGAGGCAGTGAAGTAGTCTATAACACATATTTTTATTTTCAGCAAGAATTTTTAACAGAAAAATACATACATGGAGTCTTTACCATGCTAGAATGCAAAGTTAATTGCACAGTAATCGTGCCTCTGTATTGGGTTTTTCCTTAATATTTTTATTTTATTTTCTAGAGATGGGGTCTTGCTTTGTTGGACCAGGCTGGAGTGTAGTGGTGCAATCATAGCTCACTGCAGCCTTAAACTTTTGGTCTCAAGCAATCCTCCTGCCTCAACCTCTTGTGCAGCTGGGACTACAGGCGTGTGCCACCAAGTCTAGCTATTTTTTAAAATTTTTATGTGGAGATGAGGTTTTGCTATATTTCCTAAGCTGGTATAGCACTCCTGGTCTCAAGTAATCCTCCTGTCTCAACTTCCCAGAGTGTTGGGGTTGCAGGTATAAGCCATCAAGCTTGGCCTTTTCTTACTGACATTTTAGTTTTCAAAAAGCAGTCCAAAGTAAGCAAGGAGGAGTTTTAAACTGAAGACCCATCATAACTAATTCAGGTCTCATTACTTTGCAGCCTGATTTACTAGGGTTGATGGCTGGTCTCTATTGTACACATATCACTTGTGCAGTTCAGACTTTTTTTGAAATCTTATTCCCTTCCAGAGAAACTGCAAATGGAAGGAAATTATATTCGGCCTTTCAATGATAGGTAAAAAGAACCAAAGACTCTCTCCAGAAGAAGGCAATCTTGGTTATCGTGCTTGGACTTGAGAAGGAAAGGAGCGCGAGAAAGAGGGAGGAAGTGAAAAGAGAGTGAATTTAGAGCTGGAAACTACTGGGGATCTGTGTATGTCTTGCTGTGTCTGTTATCTACTCTGAAGTCCAGAATATGTAGGGCAATAGACCTCTAACTCTAGCAGTATTTACCAGAATTGCATGGGGTGTTGAGGGTGAGAGGTGTTGTGATACCCTTCCTCGCCTACCATCAAGGTCACTCCCATACAGAAAGGCAAACAAGAGAAAAGCATCCCGTATCTGTTTAGCCAAAGTTTTATGTGCCATGGGAGGCTTCAGAATGAAAACCCAAAGATACAGGGAAGACTATCCATGTTTGTGTTTAGATTTCATGAGGATTGGACATCTATGTAGAACCGTGATTGGATAAAGAGTGTACCCTAATGCTAATGGACTGAGTGAGGAAAGCTAGTGAGACCTGTCTGCTCAGATTCTTCGTGACCTCTCTGTGCGGCAATCCTTACTGCCGAGTATAGGACAGGACCCTCTCTGGAATGGAGGTCTCATTACCTGCTTCAAACGAAGTAGATCAGAGAATGTCTTTGTGGCCAGCTCTTGCACAGAACATTAAGGGAAGGTTAGAGTCATCTTTTTAGGTTTCATGGCTCGCTTTGCGGGATAAGATTTCTGGTTTCTGGGGAAGAGGAATTCTAGCTTCTACTATGGCTTGCCTTGAGGAAGACTGAGGTGTGAGAGACAGGAGGGCAGGAGAAAGTCAGAGACAAACTTTGCTTCATAGAGAGGTTTTTCACTTCAGGGTTGAGTTTTTGAGTTCCAACAGAAGTATGATTTTAAAAAACGCATATTTTGGGCCTCACCTCCAGACCCAGTGACACAGAAGAGGCAATGCCTCCAAGTCTGCATTTTCAAAAGTCATCCCATTTGTTTCTGCGGGAAGTGTTCCTTATCCTACACTTTGAGAAACATCAGCATAGAAAAAGATCTTCTGGTCTTCCTAATAACAACTCCTTAAATGCATCCACTCATTTGAGTCAAACCTGGGAACAAAGAAATATAAGGCATAACCTCGACATCCAAAGAATTCATGGCCTAGTGGAAAAGGCAGACTTGGAGGCAGATGGTTACAGAGCATGAATGGACGAGTCCACAGAGCAGAAAGACTACACACTGTGGAGAACGGAAAAGAGATACTCCTCTCAGCCTGGACAGTGAGATGGGCACATCTGGGAGGATGGCTTAAAAGAAGAAATAACCGTCTTCAAGGATGAGTGGGCATTCATCAGGCAGGGGGGAAGGAAGAATTTTGGGTAAGAGAGAGTTCAGTGGACAAAAAGCAGCGTGGCCTCTAGGGACACACTCAAGCTGAAGGACAGCATAAGACAAGGGGTAACAAGGAAGGCAGGTCGATGACGATGAAGCCTGCACATCTGTCTTTCATAATAAAGTGAGGCTTTTTCACATGGGAAGGTGCCTTGCCAATATTTGTATCGCTGTAATTGCAACAGTGATTAATGTATCATCCCAAAGAGTGGTCTCTATCCTCTCAGATGTATTAGGGATTTACTTAGACGTACAGTCCTTTCAATGCAGTGGTATTCTGATAAGCTTCCAACTAAGAAGCAATTCAGAAAATTCCAAGGCAATCCTAAATGGTTTTACTGCCTTGTTTAACTCATTAATCTTTGTCATCAGATGTCTTGGACTGAAGTAAGGCTGAAAAATCTAACCAAGGCAAGGAACAAGGTGACTGTATGCAGAGCCACAGAAACACCTCCTACATTGAATGAAAGTTGACACATGTTATTTACAGTGTCATCATGTGTGAAATCCAAATGAGTACATGAATCAAAATAAAATTGCATGCATCATCTGCCTTTCTAAGAATTAGGATCAAAAAGTACCTATAGTTGCTACTCTGTTAGCCAAAGTTTGAAAGATGGATTTCACTGCCAGTTAATCTGCATAAACTAGCATTGTAACTCACAGTGTGTGGTTCTACGAACAAGAAACACAGCCAGATACCAGAGTAGAAATCAGAAATCAGAGTGAAAGAAGAGAGTTGGTTTTTTTAAACCAGAGTCATTTGAACAGAGTACAGCAACATATATCACCCCATTCTCTGTTCAGAAAGCATGTGTGTGTGTGTGTATTTGTGTGTATGTGTGTGTGTATCACATATAGCTGTAATATCATATTATAAATGATACTAAATGAAGTGGGTATAATCAAAGTTTGGTAATATTTCTTTTCCCTCACACTTGCATAAAGAAAATCAAGTACAACCCGATAGTATAATTAATGGTTCTTAAAGATTGTGGTTCCAACAGTGGTTGGATCTATTATTTTTTCTAACAATATTCATCACAAAAATGTATAAATGCTTTTGTATGACACTTTTAAAAACTGTCTGGAATACTAAAAACTGAATATATTCTTCTTATTTGTAAAAAAAAGAAAGATATTTTAAGTGAGAAATACATTTTTAAATGGTTATGTTCCTCACCTTGAAAAATGAGTCTCAAGAAACTGATAGAAATGTTCCAACTCCAGTTTGTTGTTAAGCAGATCATTAGAACTAAAATGCCTGTATTCCAAGAGAAAAAAAGAAAAAGAAAATCAAAACTGAGGGGTGAAAAGTATTCTTAAGCTGTCCAATTGGCTCCAGCTGTTGACGTTACTCATTGTAATTAATATTATCAAGCAACTAAACACCAAGTGTCTTTGAACCTCTTGCAGTTGTGTGTAATACTGGAGCCAATGCAGGAGCTGATGTCAAGACACAAAACTTACAACCTCAGTCCCCGAGACTGCCTGAAGACCTGCTTGTTTCAGAAGTGGCAGAGGATGGTGGCACCACCAGGTACATCCTCATTCTTCACTCTCTTTTTAAACACATTTTCAGAAGCTTCTTCAGGGGGTGAAGTGATGTGAAAAGGAGGGAGGTAACCATAAGTTTTTCAGAAGAACTTGTATACTGGGGATATACTGACCACTACATTGGACATAGAAACATTGAATTTGTGATGGGCACACATCCTTAAGGATCACCTACAGTTGTCTCACCTGCCACATTAAGACTTGAGACCTGGAGAAGAAAAATGGTTTCTTCAAGATCATCAAAAAGGTCTTTGGCAAAGTTAAGATTAGAGCCAGGGTTTCCTGTCTCTCATTTCAGTGGCTTCTCACTGGCCCCAAATGCTGGCTTCTCGTGGCCTAATTTTTTTTATTTTTATTTTTTAAGAATGATGGGAAGTGCACAAAGGAAGGAAGAAAGGGAGGATGCAAAAAGGAGAGAAAAGAAGAAAGAATGGAAAGAAAGAAGGAAGGAAGGATGGAAACAAGGGAGGGAGGGAAGGAAAGGTTTGCTCTATTTTTTAAGATGTATTATATCAAAGGTACTCTGATCATGAAGAGAATACATAAAAGACTCCATTTCCCTCTCTTCCCTAGAATGCAGTTTAGATACTATAGTCTCCTGCTGGGGTGCTGAAATTACCGCTTCAAGTCATCATTAATTGTCTTTCTATCTAATACATTTTCACTCCCAGGCATGTGTCGAGCCTCATTGATCATAAAAGCAAAATGTATCCATTCGCCAAAAATTATTTTTATAAAGAGTAATTATTAACATGAGGCACACAGCTTTCGAATCACAAAATATAATGGTCACCTTCAGCTAGTAATTGTCCAGGGGTTTGATATAAGATGAATATAGCAAATTTAACCAAATACATATTTAGAACGCTGGGAAAGTAAGTGTTATTTTATGTAGAATAGTCCCCTGTCTTAGGGGAATTTTAGACTTTTAGAATATTATATTTAATACATATTAAGTGTGCTTAAATTGGCTTTCTTTTCTCCTTTAATACTAATAAGATTATATGAGAAAAAATACCCCAATCACCAAATGCTTTGAGCATCTATATTTTCCAACATACACATGCATATATAATTCACCTATTACTTATTAGTTCATTCATTTATTCAACAATTATTTATTGAGTTTCTTCTAGGCACCAGGCATGGCTCTAGCCATTGCGGGTACAACACTGAATGAAATAGTCACAAATATGGAATCCTTACAATAACCTTATATTTATTGTTGTCTCTATTTTATGTAGTGAGATCGGAGACTTAAAGCAGTAATTTTCCAGTCAGTCTCATAGCTGACAAATGAGGGCCTGTGTTACAAAAAGATTTTTATGTCCCCAAAGTTCATGATTTTACTACCACAGCCACCTGCTGCCAATGAGAGCGATCCAGAGTATGCATTTTAGGTCCTTTGACCTCAGATGTTATGAACAAAGGAGAGACATCAAAAAGATAGCAGATTTACATTCTTCTTTTTTTTTTTTGAGTTGGAGTCTCACTCTGGTGCCCAGACTGGAGTGCAGTGGCCACTCCCGGCCACCGCAGCCTCGCCCTGCCGGGCTCCGGCGATCCTTCCACCTCAGCCTTCCAAGCAGCTGGAACTACAGGTGTGTGCTACCACACCCGGCTAACTTTTTGATTTATTGTAGAGATGAGGTCTCGCCAAGTTGCCCAGGGGGTCTTGAACCCGCAGTCTCAGACAATCCACTCACCTCAGCCTCCCAAAGTGCGGGATTACAGCCTGAGCCACCAAACCCGACTCAGATTTACATTCTTAAGGTTAAAGAAAGAAGATACTTGTCAGGAGTAGCCTGGGTTTTGCTTGACTTTAGAATGCCCTTATCAACTCTTCTTTCAACTCTGTGAGCTGGGAGCAATTTCATTTCCTGTTGTCATCATCCTTCAAAACGAGCAACAGGAACTCTATGGGAGGAGAGTGTAGGCCTTTTGTTGAAAATTTGTGCACAGAAGGGACAAAATATTTACGAAGGCAGAAAAGGTAGACAAATAGAAACATAGTCTTCATCAAAAGTCAGATATAACTTAGTGGACGACAAAAGGGTCTTTGAAATGAGCCTTAACATAGGACCGTCCTATGGTAGTCTGTCAGAAACAGCCTAGATGTTTTAAGAAAATGTAACAAGGCCGGGCACGATGACTCAAGCCTGTAATCCCAGCACTTTGGGAGGCCGAGGCGAGAGGATTGCCTGAGCTCAGGGGTTGGAGACCAGCCTGGGCAACTTGATGAGACCTCGTTTCTACAATATATCAAAAAAATCAGCCAGGCGTGGCAGCATGCACCTGTAGTTCCAACTACTGGGAAGGCTGAGGCAGAAGGATTGCCTGAGCCTAGCAGGTTGTGGCTGCGGTGGCTGGGAGTGTGCCAATGCACTCCAGCCTGGGTGACAGAGTGAGACTCCAACTCAAAAAAAAAGAAAAGAAAGAAAATGTAACAAGGCCTTCTCACCTAGTTCTAGAACAGTCCTCACTTGCCTTCTCTCTATTGCAGTCAGGTCTAAAAACAGTGTAGTGACAAGGATACTCTCCATTGGCATTTCCAATTTATCAGTAACTGCCAGAAGAAGGCTTCCAAAGGGTTCTCACTTACAAAACAACAATTATAATACTAGTATCTAATTAATAGGGTTATTAAAAACATAAAATAGTTAATACACAGAAAACATAAATAATAGTGCCTAGCATTACATAATGCTCTACACATAATAAAAAAAAGAAAGAATATTCTTCATACCACACATTACCATGGCCCCCTATATTTCTATCCTTTGGGTCCAAAATATTTTTCTCTATTTGTGAATAGGCCTTTCTTAAAGAGGTTTAGATTCCCTTCAGCAACGTGCTGGCTATGCCATATTAATAAGACATTTTTTGTTCCAGCAATTTTGAAATCAGTAGCATTCCTTAAACAGCAGGGTCCAAACCAGGAATATTCTTACTGGACTTGGGAATCCCTAAGCGCCACCTTCACAGCTGATGGAAGGGACTTTTTACCTAAGAATCCTTTCAAGGTATAATAGAGGTAGGCTGCAATATGACATTTAGCCAGTAGGTGTACTGGTGCACACTACTTCACCAATTCAGCCGCCTTCCGCTTAGGCTTGCCTCAAACCTCGGAGATACCCTAGGGATCCCAGAAGTTCTCCCTTTGTTATAAAGAGACGTTAGTCCAGGGCAGAGATATTTCTCTAATTTCCTTACAGTCATACTATTTTAAATGCAGGTATGAAAGTGATACTTGTAGTTTACCCCTAGAATATATATTTTTTAATTAAAGACATATAATTAGAACAAGTAAATAGAATTATTTTATCTACGTAGAAAGAAAAGAATTTCACACATGTTGTGCTTGGAATAAATCGACAGCTTTACCCTTTGACTTTTTGTAAAGTTACAAGACATAAAAATTTCAAAACAGTCTACTCTTCGGTTTATGAAAACAGCTGCACTGGGGGGTCAGCATTCTGATGACCACCTTGATCTTTCTGCCCTGGAACTGATCTCTCTTCCCTTTTCCATATTGCAGCAGAACCCACAAGGCAACCGACAACCAAACGGAGGAAAAGGAAAAATTCCACCAGCAGCACTTCCAACAGTAGTGCTGGCAACAATGCCAACAGCACTGGCAGCAAGAAGAAGTCCACGGCCGCAAACCTGAGTCTGTCCAGTCAGGTACCTGTAAGTCTCGCTTTCCTCTTAGGCCTGAAATCCTGCCTTTGCCTGCTTCCTGCTCGAGGGGCCCAAATGAAAGTCTCTTTTGGGGAGCAGGTTGGAGGTGGGGGCGGGAGGAGAGCAAGGACAGAGGTTGGGACGGGAGGGAGACGCTCTGTCGTGGAAACTTTCCCCTGCAAAAGACTGGGAATTAGAAAGGAATATTAACAGTCGTGCTGCAATGGGACCTGAATTAAAAAGCCGTCAGAGTCACCGACAGGAGATATGTCACTTAAGGCTTAATTAAAATATCACTCAGCAGCATGCCTGGTGGCACATTAGGGTTTCTCAGCACCATTGTCGGAGACGCGGTGCTCCACAGGAAACTAGCTCCTGGCGATCAGTCCTCACACGGTAATTCAACTGGGCCTTCCCAACATGGGCGTCCCCTCTTATTTTAAGATGCAGGGAATTAACTGGCAGCGGCTAAAACTGCAGCTCAGTGGCGCCTTTGCTTAACCCATTTCATTAGCTCAGGGAAAGGATTGGCCTCTGGTTTCAACTCTCATGATCCCTTGACCCCTCTCTTTCACGTCTGAGCCTTGACAAAGGCCATATGAAGAGGGGCTTATTTGGACTCCAAAGCTGACAGCCAAGTGTAGTCCCCCAGTAGTCTAGACTATGTAGGAACATTCATTTTCTCCTATTCTTCTAGAACTCTTTCCCTTCTGCCTAAATCTTTCCCACCTCCCGACTACCCAGCCCTGTGTTGGACTGCTTTGACGTCCTCATACTCCTTTGAACCTCTGTTGTCTCTGCTCTGCCGCCCTTATCACATCACCCTGTCACCAGGCATCAGACTGTCATTTGAATCCCAAACCTTTCTTGGTGCTTCATGCCTTCTAGATGTTTTCAGAAGCTGGCCTATATCTTGCTATACCCTTCACAATACAATTTTACCTTTATGGTCTCTCTCATTTTTTCCCTCCCTCGGTCTGCTGTCCTCACCCATCTTGTTCTGATCCTGTTCCATGGCTTCATGCAAGGCTGGACCTACACAAGAAGGGATTTTCCACTTTCTTCCTAATGTGTCTTTTAAATCTGCCCCACCCACCTTTACCCACTTTCCACTAGAAGTTCTCTTTGGCCAGAAGCAACTCTGTCAGTACTCTGAGACTTCTCTGGGCCATTGGGACTCTTCTCTTATCTCCATAGACATGGTGTATTGTCTCCATTCCCATTGCCCCAGAAAGGAGTCGTGGAGAGAATGGCCAGTCTACTATAGAAGGTGCCATTCTAAATGGAAGACTATTAGAAATTTTAGTTCTCCATTAATGAAGATATTCCTCAAACAGTCCTCTATTTTCTGAACTAAGCTTTACATCTATCTCCCATGAAGGTCAAGAGGTAAATAATTAAAAAAAAAAAAAAAACCCAAAAAACTTAGTGTCATTGTTAAGGTACCAAGTTATCCCCACTTCTGGTAAACTGGAAAATCTTAGAGAAAATGGTCTGATATGGATAAATAAGCTGAAAAAGTGTACACATCTATTTATCTTATTTTGGAGATTAAGATATTAACATTTGTTAGTCTCTAACAAATAGGAACAGTGCATTTCAGAGAATTCTGGATCTATGACATAGCTACTTAAAGGCACAGTAGGTATAAGAATCAGTTCCACAGATGTTTTCTGAGCTCCTTCCCTGTGTTCCCCACTGGCACTACCATGATGGGAAAAAAAAAAACAGACCGAGGCCTTGTCATTGAAGAGCTCACTGTCTAATCTAGGGATGGCAAAGAGGTTTCTTCTCTTCAGCCAGCTCACGGAGTACAGCTAAACGAGAATTTTAAGACCTAAACTGGGTTTGGTGGGCCATCCATTAGTGATGTCTGCCACGGGTGAAGAAGTTGAGAGTAGCAGCCCATAATGTGTTGCATTTTGACACACCTGGTCTAGTCAGAATTATTTCAGTTTTGCTTAAAAGGACACATAGTTTTCTCTACTCTAACATACTCCTGTCCTCCAAACCAACAACTGCATTTTAGCAGAGGATATCTGTGTCCTGAGGGTTTTTCATGAGTTGAGACCCTCTGGACTTCGCATGAGCAAGGCACCATTAGAAAGCGAGAAGGGAACGGCAACACTATCCCCTCATCCTGAAGTCAGAGATGTTTTAATGAAGTAAAACTTTCAGATGGCCAAGAGAGGCAGGAAAATGTGCAAAATGAATGTCCTTATGTGTCCTGGAGTTGAATAGATGTTCAATGATCAGCCTTGGTTGACTTCTGGCGACTGCATCTTTTAACCCTGTTCACTGAATTATCAACACTCTCCTACCGGTTAAATGGAAGTGCTCTCTGCAGGCCTCCGCTGCCTGGTCCAAAGGCATGTGCCACTATGACCACAGCCGTGGTGTGTGTGGCTGCCGCGGCAGCGAAGCATGTGTCTGGCGAGGGCGAGGCTTTAATCCTTGGATTCTGCTTCTCACCCCATGAGCAGGGGCTAGGAGCGCTCCCGAACTGCAGCCTCAACCCTGGGAGGGATGGAGACCTGTGTCATTCAACAGCAGTGACCCCTTCTGGCCAATTTAAGGAGAAGCATTGAGGGGCCCTGAAAGGAGTCACTTCCAGTCCTCCTCAGAGGTTGGTGGTCTTTGCACGGGGGATTAGTGAGAAGATGAAAAAACGGGCAGGAGCTGGTGGCACCTCCAGGCTTCCAGCTGAGGCACAGGAGCCGGCCTTGTGGGGAGCCGAGCGCATATGGGTCACTCCCAGAGGGATCGCTTTGCCTCCCGTGGGACACGCAGGACAAAGATGGGAAGGAAATGGACTCTCACTGCCAATGTCGGGGGGATTTCTAAAAGCGTGGGGGTGTGGAGGTGTTAACATCACCTAGCTGTAGGCAGCCCAGTGTACACTGAGAAAACCACATCCAGACTGCCAGAGCAGAAAAGCAGTACCCTGATCTAGAGGTGCAGAAGTAGAGACATGTGCATAATTTTGTAAGTGGCCTCAAGTATCTATGTGCATATGAAGCCCTTAGCTTGCCATCTATCAATCTCACATACACACACAATCATGCATCAGGCTGAGGGTATATGTATAACCAGTCAATCAAATGTGGCATCCCTCTGAAGTCCAGGATGCTTGAAAACACCTATGCCTGGCCATCTTTTCCAGCTGTTCCTAGAACTGATTCAACAAACATACTGCAAGCCGATGTCAGCTTCATTTGAAGTGATTCAAACCACTATTTTCGTAGTACTTTTCTTGAATGACTGTTGTTTTCTAATATCCTGAATGCAGTTGGAGTGTTGGAAACTTTTCTAATATCCTGGCTGCTTCTTATTTTTCTCCTCCTTTTTCAAATTATGCTTGCCTTCTCATGCTCTCCCATCCTCTCGCAGTGACCTTGGAGTTTTTGTACTAATGCAGTCCCACATGGTTGGTTCTAACATCCTTCTCCTACTCCATGACATCTTACGCATGTGTCTCCAAGTCATTCCAAGTGTGTAGTACACAAGTCGTGAAATGAGATTAACCCTTATGTCCTGTTCTGGCCAATCTTGCACTGTTCTCTCCATCTACTTTTGTTCCTGACCATAAATACAGACCTCTAATTGCCTGTAACCAAGTGGCGCTCTTTTATCTTGAACACCCCCAGCAGGTCATATGGCAGCTGCCTGGCTAACCAAGTAACGATCATGTCTCTGCAGTGGCCACATTCCATCTAAAATTCTTTCGTCGTTCTTGCCAGCCAGAAGAACTGTGTCTACTTGCACCTTACCTTAACAGTCTTCACGAGTCTCCTTAAACGTCACTGTCATTTCTGGTTCTTTGTTGCATAATAAATACATTATTGGAAGCATGCATCTGATATCCATCAGCTTCTTCATGGCTGGGTTTACCAAGTTTACATTTTAGGCATTTACGTCATCTGAGACATTTCTCTTTAAAATCACTTTTATCCAGTCACAAGAGTGTGTAGTCAAAAAACTTAGTTTGGAAACCTATTGATTATCTTCCCTAACTCAAGGGGTAGGGAGGAAATAAAAACATAAATAAAATAAGGTTTTCTGTTCCCAAATACAGCAGGTAGTAATTAAGGAATTTGTTCAAGGGGCATCTTCAAAATTCTGAAAGGGATTTGGAGATCCCGCTGGCCCTTCCCCTGACCATAGGCAGTATTCTATTACACTGCTCCAGGAAAGCCTTCTCTGGGCAAAACTCCAGTGAAAAAAATTCCTGTCAGTTTTCAAAGTGTTTTAATGAATTAGCCTCCCTCCCAGGAACTCCACCTTCTAATCTCCAAAAAGCATCTAGCCCAGCCCTGCTTTTTCTGGCCTCAGTGGAGGCTGATAGCAGTTGGTCACTTTCCTGAAGTCACTGTACTTGTAAGTAGAGTATTGCTCAGAGGCTGCCCAGAAGAATCCACCTGACAGGTGTCCTGTCCCATGCCAAGGTCACCCATCAGTCCCACATGGTCTCCTTTGAAAAAAAGGCTGGAGCTATGCCCTGGGCGTGCCTCTTTCCCCCTGTCCCTGTGCCTCCCCAGCTATGGCCTCCCGGTACTCCCAGCTACAGTAGGTGGTTTACTTGTTTGCATGGAAGGACAATTTATACTTAAAAGAGTGATTAGATGGATTCTTCTTGCATGCTTCCATCTCTGATGACTACCAGCTTCATCAATGTAATTATAATTAGCGCTCTTCATCTTCCTTTTATGGCACCAGCTGGACAGACTGTTTCTCTTTACTGCCCAGATGGGTGGCAGGGTTGCCTGTGTGGTGATAGGTGACAGGCACCATGAAATAACAGATGGTAAATTCAGGGCTTGTTGGCAATCAGCAGGTTTTTGCTAATGACTTAATTAGCTATGCAAATTGTCAAATCAGTGTGAACATTGTTTTTATCGAAAACTTTACCTAAATTAATTACCATAATTAAGTAGCAGAATGTCAAGGATATTGGCTGCGTAAAAGGGCCTGGCTGAGTAGAGAAAAGAGAGATTCTGTCTTCAATTAAAATGTATACCATCCCTGGGACAGAGAAAATACCGTCTGGAATGAGTTGTGTGGCTATGGCAGAATTGCACCTTACAAGTGTCTCTGGTCGCTGCTAGTTTCTGAAGCCACTCACAGGCCCTAAATAAAAGCGGCGAATTTTTGGAGGTATTGAAAAGCACCCAGCAGAAGGTTCCACAGCCCTCTCAAAAGTCCCCAGTGTCGACAAGTTGAAAGCGTGGATTTTTTTAATTTTGAAAAATCCATTTTTTTATTTCTGCAGATTGCTAGCATTGCTCGTTCTCCGGTGTCAGGCTGCGCACTAAGGACATAAACTCGCGTGGTTGTTACACGTCAGGAGGCGATGTTTATTTCCCGTAAAAATCAAACATGCGTCTCGGCCCCCGACATTGAGACTTGACCCCGTTGTACAGTACACGAGTGTGTCTGTCCTAGATCCCCCGACTCCTCCCACTGTTATTTTAAGCTGAGTTTCTCTCTCCCAAGGTTTCCCTGTAATAATGTCAGCTGCTGTTCACAGGATGTGATGGTGGTAGGAGAGCCAACTCTGATGGGAGGTGAGTTTGGGGACGAGGACGAAAGGCTAATCACTAGATTAGAAAACACGCAATATGATGCGGCCAACGGCATGGACGACGAGGAGGACTTCAACAATTCACCTGCCCTGGGGAACAACAGCCCGTGGAACAGTAAACCTCCCACCACTCAAGAGACCAAATCAGAAAACCCCCCACCCCAGGCTTCTCAATAAGATGATGGGCACCAGAATCCATTGTCAATAGGCCCGTGGGTGATCATTAAAATGGCAGATCTTGACTTACAAGAGAGGAAAGAGGAGAAACAAAAACTTTTCCATGCAGATATCTATTTCTAAACCACAATGATCTGATTTCCTTTCTTCTTCTTTTTTTCTAACTGAGAGGATTATTCCAAATAAGCTTCCATGACCCTTTCTTGGAGGGCTTCACAGGTAATGCATATACTGGCACTGATCATAATTAAAATGAGAGAAAATGCTAGCACATCTCCTGGCACGGTTTTAACAACGTGTTTGTGTTGAATTTCCTTTTTATGTATTAAACGAAGGCCATATTGTCCACAAATGCTCAGTGCTCAGGATATCGTGAATATGCCGAACCTAACCACAGATGACTTTTTAATATTGTAAAATATTTTCTGCTTTTTGACTTGCACCTGAGAGTTTCTTGTTTCAGTAAAAAAAGAAAAGACAAAAAATCAGCTTTGGAAAGTAATTTAAATGTACCTTCATTTTTTTCCCCTATGTTTTATTTTATTGGGCAACAGCGAAGAGGGCCCAGCCAGGTAATTTATGGTCTAGCTGATGTCAATTGGTTCTGGAGTCTGAGTTGGCTCAATTTAGCCTCAGTGCTGAAACAAGAAATGTCTTTCTGTCATCAGACACCAGGGCAGATTTTTATGTAAAGAAAGGCAATTGGACCTTTGAGAATTTATGCATTTGTAAAGTTGCTGTTGATCCAAATATTTTCAAGCCATGTAATACATTACTTTTGTGGGCAGTTTAAATAAATCTGAAACTTTTTTGTGTTTTTAATTGTACTTGAGTTGACCAGTTTTTCTTTTCATGGTATATTTCTTGTATGATATTTTGTAAAGCCATCACCTGGTTCTTTTATGGGGACTTTTCTTTTTCTGAGCAATTCCAGTGTATTTATGTGAAACTTTATAAGAGAACTAATTTTTCCATTTGCATATTAATATGTTCCTTCACAAATGTAAAGACACAGTGGCTCCGTGTGTTTAAAAAAAAAAACAGCTGTATTTTATGTATGCTTTACTGATAAGTGTGCCAATAATAAACTGTGTTAATGACCAAAGCAAGTGAATCTGACTATTTGTGTGTGTACGTGTGGCAATCTGCCCATAATTATAAGAAAAATTGAGGTTAGATTCATGGTCCAGACTCCAAATGGAGTGAAATCACAAAGCCTGTGTGAAGCAGGCTCACCATTCCCTGATTACCAACCTGTCTGAGTCTAATGAGAGAATACACTCACAACACGTTACGTGAAACGCATTTCTTACTTATAGATGGGTAGCAAGAGCCAAAAGAAGCCTGGGGTTCATGGGAGCCAGTCCCTCAAGGCTCAGAAAAACCCTGAGCAGAGTCTTGACTATATGCGTCCCACTTGCACCGCAGCTGAGTGACCCTGGATAGCACCCCACCTTGGTTTTATCCCTGGAGTCATGTGACACGCTGGGCTAAAGCATTGAAGGGCATCTTGTTTCTGGGAGATGGGTTGGGACAAAGCTCAGGCTAATCTAGGTAGTCACCCCTTATCTCAGGATGTTTCATTCCCAGTCTGTGTTATAGTTATTCTTGAGCACTACAAGCAAGAAAGAGGGGAGAACTAGGTAGGCTCAAGACCACTGTGAACTGTCCTGGAACCTGTGCCACTTTGTATAGAGTATGGTTTCTGTTCTGGTTCACTGCAGTTTCTTGAGCAAACACAGGAGTGAGTTCCTTCTCTGTGCTGAGCACTGTGCCTACTGAGGACACAATGACGAAAAACTGGACTAAATAGTGTGTGGAGCTGTAGTCAAGTGGAAAGGCAGTCACTTCCACTCACCAAGTGCTTATTCTGCACTAAAGAACTCTACTTAAGGCTCAGAGACATGATTTCAGTGAGTTCTTACAGTACCTCCATTGAGTAAGCATTAATATTTCAATTTTTAAAAATCAGTGTCTCTCTTGTCTATTTTTTTTTTCTATACAAAGTACAGAAAACTCACTGGGAGGATTTTTTATGTTAAAAGGACATTCCCTACATTTTTTCACTGTATGTCCATAAGGAAGATATCTCAGTGAAATCTGAAAAATAGGGTTTGAAAAAGGAAAGCTTAGGAAAGGTAAGTGTCTTGAGTTGAGATTCCCAGAAGTAGAGCCTGGGGTTGAGATTCAGGGACTTAGCTGGGGTCGGTGGCTCAGCCTGTAATCCCGCACTTTGGGAGGCTGAGGTGAGTGGATTGCCTGAGCCCACGGGTTCGAGACCCGCCTGGGTAACTTGGCGAGACCTCATCTTTACAGTAAATCAAAAAATCAGCCGGGCGTGGTAGCGCATGCCTGTAATTCTGGCTACTTGGAAGGCTGAGGTAGAAGGATCACCAGAGCCCAGCAGGTCGAGGCTGCAATGACCGGGAGTGGCCACTGCACTCCAGTCTGAATGACAGAATGAGACTCCAACTAAAAAAAAGAGAGATTCAGGGACTTGAGTTTGTCAAGAGAATGTTCTGGAGGAGGGGGAGCTTTAAGGGAGTGAAGGAAGCAGGTTAGGGAAGGAAAGAGAACCAAAAAAAGCTGTGAGCCTCAGTAGTCTTTTCCTAGGTCTAATCCATGGAGAGAGGGCTTTGAGACATAGACCTCATTGTAGAGACCAGCATTTTATGCACCTATATTAGTCCTTTGTTGTGTGGGGACCATCCCAGGGTGTGTGAAGGGGTTGAACTCTTCAGAGCACAATAGTCCTGTCATCAAGGGAAGGCTGCAGAGAAGAAGCCAACTAGATGACAGCAGTCACAGCATCTTGGGTGGGTGTTCTGGCTTCATAAAGGACACCTGGGTGGACACAAAGCACCTACTCCATTAAGTTAGTTGCTCTTGGTCTCATACATTAGAAGTGACACTGTTTGTATTTGAATCTGGTTCTCCTTTGACCACAAAGCCCGTTTGACCCTTTTTTTCCCCTAGAATATCATGTTGCCTCCCTTGCATATTAGCATTTTGAAGAAAACGTACAGTATGATAGCTACAAAGCCAAAGGAAAAATCAAGAAACTGCTGCTTTATTGCTTTCCCACTTATGTTCTGCTAAGAGAACTTCCAGTTTGTTCTCACCCCATCTCACCATTTTAGCTTTTCTTTTATTAGTTCTTTAAAGTCATCCATATATGTAATCTGTTTTAGTCCATTTTCTTTTGCTATGACATAATACTACAGTGGGTAATTCATAAATAAGTTTATTTTTAGCTCAAAGTTCTAGAGGCTGGGAAGTCCAAAAGCATGTCATTTAGTGAGGACCTTCTTGCGTCATAACAGAAGGCAGCACATGGTGAGAGGGCAAATGCTTGCAAGCTTAGATCACTCTTCCTCTTCTTATAAAACCACCAGTGACATCATGGGGTCCCATGATGACTTTATCTAATCCTTATTGCTTTCCAATGACCTTACATCCTAATACCATCAACATAAATTGAGGGATTAAGTTTTCAACACAAAATTCAGAGGACCCATTCAAACTATAGCACAATCATTAGAGATGATACTTAGAACAGTATATTCACGTCTATTCCAGTTACCTATCATGGCATAGCATACCAATTCAAAACTCATTGACTCAAGAGAACAATTTATTATTGTTGTTATTATTACTATTAACCCTTCTGGGAGCTCATTGGTCTCTGCCAGGTGACTTAAATCTTAGCGTGTCAGATGTCAGCTGGGGCTGACGTCATAAGAGGCTTGACCAGGCTGAATATCCTAGATGGTGCACTCACAGTAATGGCTACTGAGTAGGAGCTTAGCCAGTGCAGTAGACTAGAGTGCATATAGATTGTCTCTGTGTGGGGTTCACACAAAATAATGGTTGGGCTCTAAGAGGGAGTGTGCCAAGAGCCAGCATTTCAAGACAGAGGGTACAGAAATTGCCAGTGACCAGAACTGGCACTGAGTCACTTCCTCTCTATGCCATCCACCAGAGCTCTCATAGGCCAACCCAAATTCAAGGCACCGAGGGACAGACTCCATTTGTGGTCTGTAAGTGGTACGTGCATACCAGAAGGGGAGGACGTGATGACAGCCATGTTTAAAGAAAACATCTATGACATTCAAGGCGATGTATAACCTGGCCTCAGCTTACCTTACAGTTTTGTCTTTAGTTCTTCCTTCACTTGTACCTCATTCACTAGATTCCTGCCTATTCTTGATACACCAAATGTATCTTTGCATGTTTTACCTCTTAGAATGCCTTCTCTACCTTCATATTACATAACCAAAGCTGTTCATCTTCACAAACTCTGCTTCCTTCTCAAGGCCCATGACATGTCTCCCCAGCTCTAGTTAGCACTGATGGCTACCTCTGGGGTCCAAGAGCACCTGCTTCTTCCTTCTACCTCAGCACTTTTCTTACAAGTTTTTGTTGCTGATGAATTCTCTTCACTGTCCCACTAAACATTTTCAGCTCCAAGAAGTTTAATCATTTTAATCTGTATCCTTAATATCAACCTCTGCCATACATGTTGTTGGGATACAGTCAAAAACTCACAAGCAAGAAATCATGATATTGTCCTGTTATGTTTTAAACAGTCTGTAATTCTATGGAACAACTTGGAATTTATCCCTGTAGGTATATAAGAAGGTGAGAAGTAAACAGAGATGGGTATGTTCAAGTTTCAAATCAGCACAAAACAAACATTTCACAAGTGTTTAACCAAGCCTACCTTCTATTATAGAAACCCCATAAGATCTAGCAACCACAGAATAATCATAAGGGTAACCATTTAATAAGTACATGCAATGTGCCAGTCACTTGTCAGATGCTTTTCCTCAGAGGTCTCCAACTAGGTACCCAAGAGTAATATGTGAGATGGGTTTTTCTCTATAATAATCTCAAAAAATGTCTTAGTGGCTTATGGCAACCAGTATTTTCTTTTTTCTCACTCAAGGAACTGACTCTGCATCAGCTGGGGCAGGTCTGCTTCGAGTTTGCCCCTTGTGTCTCTTTCTGGGACAGTGGCTCCCCAGATCACGCTCTTCTCATGGCAGATGGCAGAAGTATAAGAAACCAAGCCAAATCACACATACATAACAACACACATCTGCTCGCACTGCAGCCATTGGCCAAAGCAAGTTACAGAGACAAGCCCAGCATCCATGGTGGGGAGAAACATACTCTGTCTCCTGCAAAGTTTCATGGCAAAGGGTATAAGTAAACAACTGGGAATCCAATTTACCACCAGTGGCCTCTACTATGGTGCCCGAATGTTTTCTTAGTATTTGCTAACCCTTCAAAACTGATGAATTTCCTATAGAAATTAAAATTTCTTGCTTCTCTTTAAAAAAATCACATTAGATAAAAATAGCTCCACACGTTCTGGATGGAAACAGCTAGTACAGCATTATGGGTGCCCTGCATGGCTGCTCTCCAGCTTGCCATACCCAGGCTGTTTCACTTGTTCATTTTGCCAGCCTGGCCACTGTCGGTGACTGTATTTCCTACATACATGCTCTTGATTCCTAAAAACCACATCCGAAAGTAGGCATCATGGGCCTACTTATGTGAAGATTGATGCTCAGGCAGGTTGAATGACACCCTTTGTCACAGTGCCAATAGGTGGTGAAGACAGTTTTGAGCATGAGTTCTTAGTGTCAGAGCCGGGACTGCCTTCATGAAACCACATTGGTCTGATAGGAGTTGTGATTATGGTTGTCCTCTGTGGGTTGAGTTAGGAGCTTGACAAACATGATGACACTGAATCTTTGTAATATCCCGGTGACTATCTCAGCAGTTTGGGCTGGGTGACTGGATGAGTTCTAAAAAATAGTAATTTATTCTTACAGTTCTGAAGGCTGGAAGTCTGAGATCAGGATGCTAGCATAGTTGAGTTCTGGTGAGGTCCCTCTTCCTGAAACTGCAGACTCCTGTTTGCATCCCCTCAGGGTGAAAAGGAGGAAAGAGCTATTAGGCATCCCTTTTATAAGTGCTCTGTTCCCATACATGACAGCTTCATCCTTATGACTAGCCACCTCCCAAAGGCCCCACCTCCTAATACCATCATCTTGGAAGTTAGGATTTCAACATATGAATTTGGGGGGGGGGGGGAAACATTCAGTTTCTAACAGTGAAGTGAGGTTATTAGCCCCCATTTTGTAGATGGTCTTAGAACTTCAAACCGCTTTATTAGACTTATTGTCAGGTTTGCAGGCCTGGGAGGGGGTCCAGACATCCGCCTTGCTTCCATTCACTAAATATTCTAAGGGGCTGTCAAAGGCACTGCCAGAGATCAAGACTCTTCGCTCACCTGGTAACAGAACAAGCGGGGAGGCCCCCTTTTGGACCTTGGAATCTCAAGGGCATCTGACAAGGGATTTATAAATAAGTGCCTAGTCCCGGCAGAAAATTCTTTCATTCTCCATTTCTCTTTAACCTTGAGGTGAACATTTAATGCAATAGGATAACACAGCCCACACTGGTACTACATGGGGTAGGGTGCTGCGGGAACAAGGCCATCAAGATCAATTTCCCTAAAGCAGGATTTGCAGCATCCTTAGGAAATCCATTTTATAATGGACTCTCTCTTCCATCCTCCATAAGAAAAAAACCACTAGGCTTTTTTTCTGATTGTAAAGTAATGTATGTTCATTGTAGATCATTTGAACAAACAGGAACAAAAAGAAAACAAAGTAATTCCACTACTCTGATGTAATCATTGCTCATAACTAATACATATGCTGCCAGTCTTCCTGTCTAATATTCTTTAAACATTTGTCATATGCAGAGTAGATAATACTCTGCCCCTTTCATTAAATAATAAGTCATGAACCACCTCATGAAGTATTCTTTAAAAGCATGATTTTAGTTTTCATATAATGGTCCACTAATGGAATATCCTATAATATATTAACCTTTTTTTTTTGAGTCAGGGTCTCACTCTGCCACCCAGGCTGGAGTGCAGTGGCACGCTTATGGCTACCACAGCCTCGACCTGCTGGACTCAGGTAATACTTCCACCTCAGTCTTTCAAGTAGCTGGAACTATAGGCCTGTGCCACCATGCCTGGCTAATTTTTATTATCATTATTTATTGTAGAGATGAGGCCGTTCCATGTTGCCCAGGCTGGTCTCGAACCTGTGGGCTCAGGCAATCCTCTCGCCTCCGCCTTCCAAAGTTCTGGGATTACAGGCTTGAGTCACTGTACCTGGCTTATATTAACCCATTTATTTGTGATTGGTCCATTATCTTTTTTACAATCCATTACAATGTTATGATCATTAATAATCCTGTTGAAGGCTAGAAACTTGTGAAATCAAAATTCATTTATTGAATATTTGACACATGCCCAGGACCATACTCAGTGTTATTAGAGATTCCTATACCTGATTCTCACCCTCAAAGTGCTTACAGTTGACTTGAGAAGAAGGACAAGTACATAAAATGCTAACCAAGTACATAAAGCTGAATATACGCAACGTGTTGACCAAACGCAGGGAATAAAAGGTCCAGGAATTTCAAGGTGTGGAGCCCACATTTATTGTGCACTTGTTGTGTAGCACTTTGCAGTTTATTTAATCTTCAGCGCAACCTGGGGATGCAAGTTTTTTGTATATGAAGCATAGAGAGGTTGCCCAAGGTCATACTTGCCCAAGGTCACACAGATAGAACATAGCAAGGTCAAGGTTGAATCAGAGCATGACTCCAAGCCTGTTCTTTTTCAGTGGAGTCACAGAGTATCCCCAGGGAAAAGGCAATCAGTGACTAAATATTCTCAGAAAAGACTTCTTAAGAAAGAGAGGTGGGGACAAACATTGATACACATATGCACATCTGAGTGTCTGATTGCTTCTCTGAAGTTCCTATCTGGCCTCCCCAATTTTATCCATCAGAAGAGTCAAGATGGTATCTCTGATCATCAGAAGTACTGAGGAGTTTGGGTTTTGAACAAAACCTAGTGTATCTTCACTGTAACTGTCGATAACAATATAGATAATTTTCAGACTTGAAGCCACTGAGCAGGAAAAAGTACTGAAAGGTTATTAAAACTATGAACTAAGAAAAGTGGTGAAGCAGTCTCAAAAGCCCCGCCCAGTCCTATTTTTCCCTTGGTTCCTATTTACTTCACAATGTCAACATCTGGACAAGAAAGGGCTGTTTTCCAATAGCCTTCAAAGAATCTCCTGAAAATATCAGTTCCTGAGTTAAGCAAACCTGTTCATGATAAAGTTTTCTTTGGATGTCTTCCAGAATTGACATGTTGGAACTTGAGCTCTTTTTCTTTGTGTCTGTATTTAGGTCTATCCGATAATGATAAGGCATTCTACTTCAATTCTTAATTTGTTAAAGGTAGCTGTTTACTCTTTTGGGGTTTGCAAACCTGCTATCATTCTAACTAAAGTACGAATGCCTTAATAGAGATTTTTAAAAGTTCACGAATGAGTGTGAAAGTATTTTAATAGACTAGTCCTCTGATACCTAGCTGAAGTTAATGGTCACAAAAATAAGAACTTTCATTTTGTAGAAAGAGTGAATTTGGGCAAACCTATGCACTATAAGAGATCAAACAAGTTCTGTTTTCCCTGCCAGCTCTGACCATGAGTATCCTCCTGGGAGCTTGCACTGGGAAAGCTTTTGAGGTAGCTGCTCACGCAGGAGGAAGGAAGGTGTGAACACTTAGTGGTGCCTGCCATGGCAAGGAGCAGAGCATAAGAGCAATCTTCACACTAAATCACAAGCAATTCGAAAGCAGAGGCCTATGAGACATATCGTAGTTGCTTCCTCACCATAAGATGACCAGCCATCAGGATTTCCTGAGACTGTTTCAGCACCAACATCCCATGTCCCTTGAAATTGCTTCATTGCAGGCAAATCTGCCCATACATGTAGCAAAATGGGCTTGCGCATAATCATAATAACTACTCAAGAAGTATCTGTTACACACATTGAGTTCTAATTCTCACACTTGCCCTTGACAGGAGGCATGAATATCATCATTCAACAGGTGAGGAAACTGAGGTGAAAAGACATTTAGGGAAATGCCCAGTCACATCCTGCCAATGAGTGCCAGTCAATGACCAACAGAGCTGACATCAGAACCCAGGTGGGACTGGCTGTATAGCCTGTGCTTTCTATACTACACTGACAACTTTGAATTTTTAGTCTAAATAACACCAAGGCAAGTACAATAGATAAAGTCAGCTAATGAAGAACAAGTGTCAGACCCTTGAGGCCCAAAATACTTCCTGAGGACCCAGCAATCTGGCAGTGCAAGTGAGGAACCCAGTTGCCTTTCACACCAGCTGCTCTCACAGGTACTGGAGGACTAGCTTGCTCAGCACAGCCAATGTGGTCAAATGGAAACCTCCCTTTTCTTGTAATAGAGGCTGATGCATCCTGTTTTAATGACAAAACCTGTGGTTTTGCTCAAGGCGAGAGAGCAATTAGAAACACCTGTTGTCAGAGACTGGCTCCGACCTACAAGGGGAGGGTTAGGACCCGCACCGGAGAGTCAAGACGGTGAGAAGAAACCACTCGGAGGCAGTTCTTCTGGGAACAGTCTGATCAGGACTGAAGCCGAATTTTATTCAAACTCCTTCCAACTTATATACCATTTTCTATACCCTCCAGCAGTGTGATAATTACTTGCTGGGGGCATACAAATTCCATGATGTGTAGTGTGTTTTACAAACTATGCATCACAAGACCATCACAAGACTTGCAAATTTCAAGCAGACAATTTGAATTCCATGACGCATGACGTGCTTCACAAAACTTATATTGAAATAACAGGTGCATGATTTTAACAATGATTTTACAAACTGTTTTCCCATAATGTTCAATAAATCATTCATGCTGTACTTCTTGTTCTACCCCATTCTTGCTGTACTTCTTGTTCTAAACTCTGATTAATACAAAAACTTTTCTAAGTTAAATCCAAGTTTACTGACTCCTAATATTTTTAATGATTAATATTATCAACTTAACACTATACTATAATCTATAAGTTTACTTAGATGACTTAGTTATTCTATTAACCTATTATGATTCAACGTAGTGTCCTGTAATTCTATAACGATTAAAACTTATTCTTAAACTATAAAACTTTACCATTAATTCTTTTATAAATCGTATAGTAACTATTATATTTGAACAATGTAGCAAAAGGAAACAAAACAGCAAGCATAAATTTACTCAAATATACTATAAAATGTAAATGCAACTATTAGTGTATATGTATATATTTTATCCTAACAAGTCTACTCTAAAAATCAAATAGTAGCTGTCACACTCTTGAACAAGGAAATGCATGGCCGCCATGACGATGGCCACGGGCTGAAGCAAACAGAGTTTCGGTATGTAACGAAACTAGAAAAAACGTTCTGACTGGCTAGAGGCAGGGTGATAAAACTATTATGGTAATTTAGTTTCTAATCTTAGCTCTAGGGGAAACTGCTTTCGGGAACAAGAGCTGACTAACCAGTCTACCAGGAAATAGAAGTTTGAAAATATCTAGAAAGAAGTACAACTTAGAAGGGACAAGGTCATATAAAATAATTCTGCTGTGCAACTTTCCATCGGGTGTATAGAGATTTACTTATAAATTTTACTGCCATGTATGCACACTGGTCACTAATCACACGCCAATATTATAGGTGTTGCTTGTTAGAGGCGATCTTTCAGATGGGCCTTTATAGGCCTCAGTCATGTAGTTATAGATGTTGGCTCCCAACAACCTGTGGCTACTTTCACTTCAGTTCAATTACCTCTGCAGTTGGGTTTTAGGAGTTTGCATTTGCCAAGTGTACTTTGTGAGATTCTTGACAAATAATCAAAGAGGAATGTTGTCTCCGAGCAAGCCAAGGGGAGAGTCTTCAGGTCGATGCCTCTATAGCTCAACCGGTAGGTCCCCACTGCTGCCACCACCCAAGAATATCAGAATCTTGCTTATCTCTCACTTCAGGACTCTGATAACAGGGTAACATAATCCCCAGGCTGCACTTTTTAATGGAAGGACACAGTATTTCTTCAAAGAGAGCAAACTGTCTCCACTGGCAAATTTAATCTAGCTAGTGGAGGAGACCATGGACATTCTTAATTCTGTTTCAAATATATGCACAAAGTTGACTCTACATTTTAAAAAGCCAGATAAATTATTGTTTCATAGTCCTAAGAAAGAGGTCCATGGGTGTCTTCTGGTTTAAAATGTCTTCTGGTTTAATATGGCTTCTAGCCGCTGTCCTTAAAACCCTCCCAGATTAATTTTAAAAATAAAAGAAGAAGAAGAACTCAGAGGAGGACAACTGATGCTGCAGTATTTGTTTTTGATGAAAAACAAATACTGGAAGGCATGGCCCAGAACATTTTTGAAAATAGAAATAATAAAAGGAACCTGACCCCAAGAGATATCAAAGCAGCATGTAAACTCATGTGCCTTTGGTACAAAAGCAGATAAATCAAGAGGAGTTCAGAAAGATGTCTACTTATATATCTCAAGTCAGGGTGTTATATACATGAGAAAAGGATGAAATTAAATAACATTTAAATAATTGCTATACATTTCAAAACTGTTATTTTACATCTTTACCCTTAGCAACATCTTTCAGATGGAGTAAATACTTACAAATAAAAGCACCAGAAGAAAACAAAAATATTATTACAACTAGGAACCCAAAAGTGATCTATTTTCTCTAAATACCAAGGCTAGAAACCATGTCTTTAAATAGACATATTTAGAAGGCAATATGGAGTTGTGGTTAAACATCAGTGCTTTGGAGAAGGCATACCCTGATGTTGGTACATGCTTGCTCTGTGAACTTAGGCAAATTATTAACTTCTCTGATCCCCACGTCTATAAAATCAACATATTACCAGTTCCTGCTCAATGGGCTGTGTTGCAAATTAAATGCAATATCATATACAAAACATTTGACACATAGTAAGTGAAAGGATATAACATGGAGTCAACATAGTCAAAGAGCAGCCATTTTAGCATCATTTAGCTCTGCCATGTTTCTCTAGCAGCTCAGTTTACCCGCTAATCACTACCCAAGTGCAGAACTGGTGTCTCAGAGGTAGCTATTGATAATTGCTTTGCAACCCCCTCCCCAGCTTGTTTTGTAAACCAAGTTAACCTAAACAGCCTTTCCTGACCTTCATGACACAGACCCCATCAACACATCAACTGTCATGTGACTAGCCCACCCGTCTGCCTGTTGTCCATCATCTGACGTCAGTACTTGTGCATACCTCCTCTTCCTGAGGACGTGGAGTAGACCACCACCCAACCACCTTAATGTCCTTCCCACATCAAGGGGAATGTTTAAAAGCATTCAACCTCTAGCAGCCAGCAGCCATTGCTTTGTTTTAAGCCTTGGTCTGACCATGTGGCTCCTTGAGCCACAGTAGCCATGTTTTTCAGCCTTGGCCTCCTCCCCAACCTCGGGGAGGTGAATTTCCTCTCTCTCTCTTTCTTTCTAATTTACTTTCTAAATAAATTACATTTTCCAATCTAACGCCTGTGCAATTCTTTGCAACTTTCACATGGTACCGGATCGCACACCAGACACCCCACTCCAGCAGATCTGACTTAACATTTTGGAGGCCCTGCTGGGATAAATGTCTTTACCCATTAGGTAAAACTAGTAAGAAACCAGTTAATATTATGAGGTATTCATACTAATATTTTTATGATAAAATACAAAATAAGTCTCAAGAACATTTAAGAAATCCTAAAGCACTAGTCAAAAGAAGTTAAGTCAAAGAGTAAGAGCTATGACAAATTTAAGTGACTTCATTTTTCTCTTCTATTTTATTTTATTTTATTTTATTTTTTAGAGACAGCGTCTCACTCTGTCACCCAGGCTATAGTGCAACCACTCAAACATAGCTCACTGTAACCTTGAACTTCGGAGCTTAGTGATATCTCTCACCTTGGCCTCCTGAGTAGCTAGAACTACAAGTGTATGTCACTGCATCTGGCTAATTTATTTTTTATTTTTTAGAAATGGATCTCAACTATTTTGCCAGGTTGGTCTCAAACAACTCCTAGACTAAAGTGATCCACCCACTTTGGCCTCCCAAAGCACTGAGAATACAGGTGTAAGCCACTGTGCCTGATCTAAACTCCCACTTTTGCAAAGGCAAGATACAAAACAGAGACTGAAGCAGAAAAAAATTAACATTCAACAATTAAGATAATGTACATGACTCAACATAATTAAAGTTTAAAAAATATGAGAAACTATCAGTTACACATAAAACAAAAGGAATAAAAAATAAAGATTTTCTTTTCAGACAGGTAAAATTAGTGGTAAAAGATATATAAATTTTATATTGACTAAAAGTGGTCATTATGTTCCAAGCAAAAGCATCAAAACATACAGTAAGTTACTATTAAAACTCAAGAATTCGAGTAAAGAACAATTGTTAATAGTGACACATTATTTTAGTCTTTCACAGAATAAACAAGAAAAAAAAATGAGGACATGGAAAATTAAATAACATAATTAATTAGACTGAAATAATAGGTATCTATTTTGTTAGACAGATTAATAATTATGCCACATTTTAATGTAACATATACAAAAACTTTCCAAATAGTAGGACTAAAAAAGGCCTAAAGATATTTCACCCGCCAGGCTCGATGTCTCAGCCTGTAATCCCAGCACTTTGGGAGGCTGAGGCGAGTGGATTGCTTAAGCCTGCGGGTTCAAGACCAGCCTGGGCACCTTGGCAAGACCTTGTCTCTACAATAAATAAATAAGTTAGCCAGGTGTGGTAGCGCACACCTGTAGTTCCGGCTGCTTGAAAGGCTGAGGCACAAGACTCCCTGGAGCCCAGCAGATCGACCCTGGGGTGGCTGTGAGTGTGCTACTGCACTCCAGCCTGGGCAACAGAAACAGACTCCAACTCAAAAAAAAAAGATATTTCACCAATGCAGTAAATGTACAGGTTGCATAGTTTGTAGTTTGATCATGATATAAGAATACAAAAAAATTAACAAAAATATAAACAAAAATATTTCTAACCTCTTAAATACTTGAAATGTTCTTCTAAATAACTATTGGGTCACAGAAAAACAAAACTAATTTCAGCATACTATTTGGAAACTAAAATAATTGCTTATGAAGCTGGATGAATTTTTTTCTAGTGTATTCTCTGGTTATTGCTGATGTCTCAACTGGACAATTTTACTGAACTTTCTCAATAGTTCTAATAGTTTCTCATTCTGTTCTATTGCTTTTTAAAAAGATATGATCACAGTGTCTGTAAATATTGATACATTTTTCTCTTTCTTTTCAATAGCTAAATCTTTTGTTTTCATTTCTTCACTTAATGCATTGCCTAAAATTTAGACTGTGTTAAATAGTGAGGGTGATGACAAGCATCTTTGTATTATTCCTAGTTTTAATGAAATCGATTCTAATGTGTTTTTTCATTTAATATGATGTTGTCAATCTTATGATATGTATTGAAAACCATCTTCTAAAACGTTCTAATTTTTTGTATTTAATCACCAGTGGAAGTTCAATTCTAGTCAACACCATGTTGTTAACTAAGGAGATGATAAAATGCACTTTTCCTTTTTACTGATGAAAGACAATCAACTGAGAGAATTTTCAACAGGTCCCTAAGTTGACCTGATACACCTGATAGATATACAAATTGGCACACTCTCATGTAGGTGAGAACTGCAAAAAAACAAAATGGACAAAAGCAAGGGTATATATATATAATACCTAGAAATAGGCCGGGCAAGGTGGCTCAGCCTGTAACAAGCACTTTGGGAGGCCAAGGTGAAGGACTGCCTGAGCCCAGGGGTTCGAGATCAGCCTGGGCAACTTGGCAAGACCTCATCTCTACAATAAATCACAAAAACTAGTCGGGTGTGGTGGGGTGTGTCTGTAGTTCCAACCACTTGGAAGACTGGGGCGGAAGGATTACCTGAGCCCTGCAAGTCGAGGCTCCAGTGGCAGGTAAGCGTGCCACTACACTCCAACCTGGGTGACAGAGTGAGAGTCTCCAAGTCAAAAAGAATACATAAATAAATAAAAATAGATTTATTAAAAAAAACACTAGGAATAATCTTAATTTTAAAAGTGTAAAATCTAGATGAACAAAACAATAAAACTCTACTAAGATACAGAAAAGAACACAATGATCAGAGGAATTGCTCACACACAGGCAGCAGAGTCAGTCCTGACTCTGCCTGTAATCACTGTGTTTTTTGGAAATCGTCATTTCTCTTAGCCTCATTTGTCAAATGAGTACCATAATATTGTCTACTCCATAAGATTATTTTGGGAATTAAATAAGATGTTATTTATGTAGCACTTTGGGAGTAATCACTAGTAGTCAGTAAACTCAAGTACTATTATGATTATGTTCCTACAAAGATGTAACTTCATCTCAAGTTAACATAAACATTTAATCTAAATTCTTAAGTAATATTCTGTGACAACCATTATTTGAAATTTGTTTTAAAAATATAATCAAGCAGAATTGCTAAAACATTATTTTTGAAAAGTAAGAGCAACTGCTGAGGATTTTTTTCACCATCTTAACAAAATTATAAATTATTAATAATTCAAAAACTTATGACAACTGACAGATTGTTGAATCCGAATAGATAGATAACTTAAATGCTAGTATATGTAAGGATTTTATTATATAAATGGCATCACAAATCTATAGAAAAGGAATGATTATTTCATAAATGATATCCACACAATTTTCTAACTATGGGGGGGCATAATTGTACATTCTCAACCATCATAAGACAAAAAAAATAAATTCCAGAAAGAATAAGAAGCCAAATGTATAAAACAAAAGTATAAAATAAGAAGAAAACATAGCTGTATTATCTTTTTTCTCTGAGATTGCAGACTGACTTCTCAAGTGTAAAACCAACAGAGAAAATTTCACGACAAAATCATTTATTTTGTGACAATGTAAAACATGCTTGTAACATCACAATTACAAGAAAATTATTACCTAGAAGTATTAAGTATCACAAATCTACCAGGCAAATAGTTATCACTGGCATTAAAATAAAAAGCACTAATTTACTGGAAGAAACAATAAACCTCTAGGAAAAAATAGGCAAAGAAAATGTAAATAATTTTATAGAACTATAAATCATTAATAAAATCCTTGACAGATGTTCAACCACACTGTAATCAAAAAATAAAAATTCTACCGATAGTCATCTACCTGTATTTTAAATGTCAGTTGCAGTCATCTAACTAGGCTCAAACTCCCAGTTTTATAGGCTGAGGAGTTCCAGCGCACTCCCCGCTACTTCTACAAACCACAGGACTCTGTCTCACAGTTCAGTGCAGTCTTTCTGCAGCTGCATATACTTTTTCATGCTAACCCAGTAACTGAAAAGTATTGTCTTCTAGACTTGAAACATACCCCGTTCTTCTAGTAACAGCAGTCTATTTCCTTTGGGGAATTGGTTCCCCTTTATTAGTTAAAATATTGGTGAAACTGCGAGGTGTTCTCTCCTACAGCCAAGGATGTGGCTTGTGATCCAAATATACCATTCAGAATATTGCTCCCAGGGAATGTAGTTAGGGGAGAAAGCATAATAACCAAATAATATCAGATGATGAGGCCAGTCAAAACAAGATGCAAGCTAGACTCTACCTACAGCTACCCGGGTCACAGTAGAACTGGACTGACAAGCTGGATCACCACTATCACAAAAATATAGATGTTGAAGTGTATGTAGCAAGAACCAATCCTAGACAGTATTTACTAAGTGGCAAGATCCGGTGTTCATTAAAGGTGATACTTCCATATACGATAAACCTACTATCTCAGGCCTTGCATGATTTTTACATTTAGATTCTCAAAATACTATTCAAAGGGGTGACCTCTTTTCTCCTACCTATATTCTTCAACGGAACCTCATAATTTGTTGCAAGAATTCAAATTGTTCTTACAAAGATATTTATTTTTGCTGTATGGTTCAGAGAAAAATGAATGATTATCTATTTTGAGTATTAATCTTCTGCTGTTTCCATGGTACCTGATTCGCTCAGAAAGGAAACCAAGGGACGTAAGAGACCCAGAGGCCAGAGAACCTGCATTTGGTTCTTCGGGGATGAAAAATCTGAGGCTCGTGGAGCTGAGGTTTAAACCCCTTAACAGTGGGCACAAGCTAGTTAAACCAAAAAATTCTAGATGCCATGTTTGGGAATGGGGAAGCATGTTTCATCACTGTTGGGTTAAACTATATATCCCAGCAGGTCTCCAAAAAATTAGGTCAGGCTTGATTGGGGAGGAGGGTGTGATCCGGTGCCCTGTGAAAGATGCAATGAATTGCACAGAAGTTAGATAAGAAAGCAGAGTTTATTTAGAAAGAAAAAATGAGAGAGAGAGGAGATTCACTTTCCCAAGATAGGGGAGGGGGCCAAAGCTTAGGAAAACATGACCTAGTCATATCTCAAAGAACATAGCTTTAGCAAGGCAAAGATGACCATAGCTCAAGGGACCCACATGGACACACCAGCGTTTAACAAAGTAATGGCAACTGGCTACCTGAGATCGAATGCTTTTAAACATTCCCCTTTGATGGGGGCAGGTTGGTAAGGTGTTTGGGTGGTGTTCTGCTCCAAGTCATCACAAAGGGGCAGGTAAGCACAGGTACTGATGGCAGGTGATGGGTGGCAGTCAGATGGGTGGGTTAGTCACATGATTGATGCCATGGTGATGGGGTCTGTCTGTAGCATGAAGGTCACAAAGGGCTGATTAGATTGACCTGGGTCTTATGGGTGAAGGCAAATACTTGAAATGGAAAAGCTAATTAGTACAAAACAAGCTGGAGAGGGGGTTATAAAACAATTATCAATAGCTATCTCTGAAAAACCAGTTCTATCCTTGGCTAGTGGATTAGAGGGTAAATTAAAGTGAACTCATAGAAAAATATGACAAAGCTAAGAAATGTTAAAATGGCTGGCTGCTCATTAACTATTTTGACTCCATGTTATGTCCTTTCAAACATTTTCACAGCTAATGTAATAGCGTCTGAGTTTCTTCTCAAAGGAGGAATCTGACTGGGCATGATGACCCACGCCTATAATCTCAGTACTTTGGGGGGCCAAGGAAGGAGGATTGCTTGAGCCCAGGAGTTGTTCATGATCAGCCTGGGCAACATAGCAAGATCTCATTTATACAAAAAAAAAAAAAAAAATCAAAACATAAGCCAGGCACAGTAGTGCAAGCCTGTAGTCACAACTACTCAGGAGGCTGAAGTGGAAGAATTGCCTGAGACCAGGAGGTCAAGGTTGTGGTACACTGTGATTATGTCATTGCATTCCAGCCTGGGTGACAGGGTGATATTCCAATTCAAAAAAAAAAAAGAGGAAGAATCTACTTTCAAATCAAATCCAAATCAAAGAGTTGCTCTTATTGGTTGAGAAGAGTGGATATAAACACAGTGCCAATCAGAAGGAAAAGGAAGAAAGGCAGACATATAGAACTCTCACAGAGACAGAGACTAACAGGACCATCAGAAAACAGGGAACCCTTTTCTGGAGAAATGCCTTTTCAGAAATATTTTCCACTAAGTGCCAATATTTGAAATCTGATTTTTAAAAATCATATGCAGAAATCAAGCTTTTGGTCAGCATTCTTACATTGTCTGTCTCTAAGGAAAAGTATGTAGCCTGGTGGCTATCCTAGGATAAAAATAACAGGGGACAGACCTGCGAAAATCTGCAGAACATGAGTGACAAATGAAGAGAAATTGAGATTAGAACAGTTATTTTATTCATGTCCGGCCTATGATTTCACTAGCTCTTTCTTCTTAAAAAAATCACTTCAAAATCCTTTTGTATTTTGTTTACATTTTGCTATGGAGGATTACACTTATGTTGGCTACCTTAACAACTGGGGTCTGTATTTCTGATGATGAAAGCAAAAGGAAAATTATGCATGATGATTCTTATACAAGAAGAGACTCCCCCCAAAATGCGTTTACCTTTTGGAGGATGGGCCCCTTGTATTACAGGCTTCCCCCACTAGATAAACATTCTAGAGACCCATCGGCATCAGTGTACAAACTAGCTTTACTGTGAGAAGCTGCAGTGTGGAAGAAACATCCTGCGTTGTGGCAAACAGGTGCCTGGTTCTTACACCATGACCATAGGCCTGCTCACACCGTGCTGAGTGCTCAGTGGTTTTTGACCAAAAACAGCATGGCCCCCAGGCCCCAACCTCCTTATTCACCCAATCTCACCCCAAGCGACTTTATTTTTTTTTGCTTCCCTGGATGCAAAAGTTCTCCAAAGGAAAGTTTTTTTCCATTGTGGAAGAGATGAAACAAAAAATGGCAGAAGCATTAAAAGGCATAACAATTGACGAGTTTAAAAAGTGTTTTGAGCAGTAGAAAAAACATCTTGATAGGTGTACTGCATCAAATGGAGGATACTTTTAAGGCGACTGAAGTTTAAACATATAAGAATAAATACACAATTTTTTATAAATAAATTTGGGGTGTTTTAGGTCTTCCCTCATATATTGGTTTGAGAGAGAGCCCAATCTATAAAATGAACCACTTTTCTGAACAAATTTTGTACCAGTTTAGAGTAGAATATGGGCTGAATTATTCTTATATAGATATTAAAATATCATATTACCCTGCACGCTGATATAGAACTTGTGGCTTTTACCTGCAGTCATGCGGCCTTCCTAAACTGAATTACTGAGACTTAGCTAGGCAGCCAGAGGTGGCCCTGCAGCCCTGAAGACTTCTCAGGGAGGCCTATTTTGCCAAGTGACTGAAGCCAAGCAGAATGTGGGCTGCCTTCAAAGAGTGAGGAGTTGAGAAGCGGCTACATCCAGTTTCCCTTCTCAAACTCACTGGTCCAGTAAGTGACTCCACTATTCAGTCAGGAGGGTAGAATGAGGTCAGGAGTGCTAGCCTAGATGATTACTCAGCCTGTCCTCCAACAGTAGGGTCCAAAGATGAAAAACAAATCAACTTCTTGGGAAAATCAACTTTCTTGGTACTGAGACTTAATTTCCCAATACAATGACGTATCTCAAAGCATTATATTCCTTCCATGTCCTTCGTGTCCAAAGCCCTCATGTTGATGACAACAAAAATGATTGTTGAATGGTTACTCCCCTCAGGAGATGGAATATGTCTTTTAATACAGGGCTGTGTTAGTCACAAAGGAATGAGGTACTAACAGTGAAGAGGCCCCCAATCCTGGGGGGGGATAGAGAAGAGGAACAGGGAGAGAGCTTTGTGATCACACTGTAATTGTCACTGGAGTTCACCTGTGAGACTCTAATTCTCTAGATCTGTGAAATAAGAATAAGGATGAACCAACATATATTGGGTGCATATATCACCCAGACAGCACCAATGGGAGAGTGTGAAAACCTTAAGGTTTTTTTTCTTTTTCTTTTCTTTTTTAGTTTAAGACCTAATAAATCTTCCCTAATTTCTTTCTTTTAGAGGCATACTCCTTGAAGAATTCAGCCCCTTTCAGATACTAGAGAAGTCCAGGCCCTCTGCAAAACTGGTATACACTGAGAAAAAGGCCAGGACAGAACAGTGCCTATGACCCCAGCTATCTTTAGCTTATTAGCATATCACTATAATGCTAAAACCCCTCCCCTATAGGAAAATCTCTGCCATTTTGTGTACACGTGACGTTTGGAGAGGCATGTTTGTGAACCGTGCCTGCATGTCTGAAACTCCACCTGGTTGAAGCTTACACCTACCCCCCCCAACATACACAACCAGCTCTTTAAAAGGCTCCCATACCTCCCACCGCTGGGGAGAGGGCAGTTTCAGAGCATGAGTTCCTCTTCTCCATTTTCTGGCCGGTGAGTAAAAAACCTAGTTGTTGGCTGGACACAGTGGCCCACGCCTGTAAGCCCAGCACTTTGGGAGGCCAACTTGAGGTATTGCTTGATCCCAGGAGATTGAGGCCAGCCTGGACAAAATAGTGAGACCTCTTCTCTACCAAAATTTTAAAAAAGTAAGTCAGGCATGGTGGCACCCGCCTGTAATCCCAGCTAATCGGGATCTGAGGCAGAAGGATCACCTGAGTCCAAGAGATGAAGTCTGAGGTAAGCCATGATTGTCCCACTATACTCCAGCCTGGGCAACAGAGTAAGACTCCCCCCACACACTCAAAAAACAAACAAACAAAAACTGATGCTTTTCCAAATTGGATATTCTTTCTTTGTGACAGATACAAATTAGAGAAAGAACAGAGTTTGCCAGTAACACATGCTCTTTGCCAGACTCCACTGTAATAGTTCTTGTCCTTTTCTTGTTGATACAGAGAACCACTAATGTCTGTCCATATCGTCACAGCCCCTAACGAAGGGCATTGTAAGGGCTCAAGTGCTCCTATACATTCCTGAACAATATTCCTGAGAGCTAATAAAAGGTGTGCTTCCCCTTATCTCCTAGGCACTCCCAGTAAGTAGCTTCAGGGGATCCTTGACTTCCCTGTAGTCTACAACCAACAAACTGAAAGATGCAAATCTCCATTTACTCCCTTTTTCTGAGTGGTTATAAGTTTGAATAATACAGTATCAATGTAATCGTAAGCCTTGTGATGTGTAGCTTTGCATCAGTGTAATCATAAGTCTTGTGATTTGTATAACTTTTGTGTTATGCATGATGTCTTAGGCCTTGAAAACTCTCTTTACACTACAGCAAGCTTGATTAACACTTCTGCCGGGCCCTACTGATAAAAGTTATGAGATACCTCTGATAGCTGGCACCAGGAAGTCTGGACCGAAAAATGTCACTCTAGATAAATGCTGCTGAAACTTAAGTTCTATACAATGCCCTGCTGGTCATATGGCTAATGTATAGATACTCTGGATTTATAAAAGTGAACCGCAACAGCCTGGAGGGTGAGCAGAACCATGTTAGAAAGACCTGGAGTCTGGCACTGTTCACTGGATTCGAACTCAGAAATAAACTTCTTTTTTTTTTTTTTTTGGGTTGGAGTTTCACTCGGTCTCCCAGACTGGAGTGCAGTGGCCGCTCCTGGCCACCGCAGCCTAGCCTGCTGGGCTCCAGTGATCCTTCCGCCTCAGCCTTCCAAGTTGCCGGAATGACAGGCATGCACTACCATGCCCGGCTGATTTTTTTATTATTATTATTTATTGTAGAGATGAGGTCTTGCTGCCCAGGCGGGTCTCGAACCCGTGGGCTCAGACAATCCACTCACCTCAGCCTCCCAAAGGCGCGGGATTACGGGCTGAGCCACCAAGCCCGGCTCAGAAATAAACTTCTTTCTGCCAGTTCCCTGCCCCTTTGATTTATTGGTATCAAGGGGAGCAGCCCAGCATTACTGGGACCAGAACATTATGAGTCACTTAAGACAATGACCCAGGAAAGTAGCCCTTTGACAGCATCACAGCAGGAGAGATAGGTAACAGAACAGAGTTTAACTCTCTCAAAGCCTACATTTTCTGCAACAGGTGTCATGCAGTTCTCCAGGAAAAAATTGAGAGAAAATGCTGTGATGAACCCTTTAAAAGTTCAAGTTCTTTCCAATATTCTTTTCATCTATAAGACAACTTTTCAACCAAAAGTCATTGAGCATGAAAAGTGTTCCTAAACCAAAGTATCTGTCCAAAAGATGGTGAGTGTACTCTAAGTTAAATTCAACTCAACAATTTATTTCAAAATTATCTTTAGAATTCCTACTATGTGCAAGACCTTGAAAAAAGAGTTCTCTTCTTCCAGAAGTGCTCCATTTACTCAGGGTTTCAGAAACATCCATAAGCTACTCCGCCTCCTCCCTAGCAGAAGGCAGACTAGAGAGCACTGTATTAAAGAACAGAGAACATGTGCTACGGAAATACAGGAGGAAAGAATTATTTCTTCTGTCTGGAGAGGAAATGAGTTTTGACTTAACTCTCTATGTGAAGGCAGGAATTGAACAGAACTGAAGTTGTGGTTCACTTAGTCCCTTAGTGCATGGTCATTGGCTAGTCAAGGGCAGGAAGCATGCCATGTTTTCCTCCTTACTGGAAGATCTAATTGTGCTCTGAAGTTCTATGGGGAGGGGTCATTGCTTTTTACTGACTTCTGTATGGTGACTGCCCCCAGACGCTCCACCACACTTTTTGGCGAGCCCAATAGTGAGAAGGGTGGGAAGCCTAGAGTTTCTCTTGACCAAGGATATATTTCCTAAGACCACTAAGCTCCAAACTCTGTCAATTAGGGTATAACTCCTCAGGGACCCAAAGTTATATACCAATGACCTTGGAAATGAAGGTTTATTGCAAGGACCTCAGGATTGCATAGAAAGCCCTTCCTTTTGGTAACTAACTTCTATACATTTCTCAGTTCTTAGTATATACCTCACTTCCTCGGGAAGCGTCTCTGACATCCCCAGACCAAGTTTGCGGCCCCTTCTCTGTGCTTCCATATTACGATGTGCCTATTTCCATCATAGAACTTACGCGCTGCCTTATGGTGATGTTTTCACTGACTTCCTTTTCCACTGCTAGTGAGTATGTTGTGTGATGGCAAAGACTGTTTGTGCATGGTCATATCCCCAGTGTCCAGTAAAGGGACTATCCCATGTTAGGCATTTTAATAAATACACGAATGAAAGAATGAACCAACTATACTATTGAGTTTCAGCTCCTTCAACACTGAGTATGCAGTAGTGTCAACAGAAAGTCAAAAAGTAACTCACCATTGCTTCGGAAGGAAATTTTGAATGAGGTACCCTCTCTTTATTCACCATGAACATGCGAAGATAAAAATCGGGTGGTTGACACTGCTCCCACTCAGCTCACAGTACCTCTACTAGCCATAGTTCACTCCAGGCCAATCCGAAGGTAGCTGGCCATCTCACAACCAGTCTTTGGGGTCAGTCACCTTTGGCTCATATGCTGTTGCATAAGCAAATCCACAGCTGAAGCTCATGCAATAGGCCCGCTTTCATCTCCAAATAACAACCCACAGTAGCTGACTCAAAAGAAAAAGGTCTAGAAGCACTTTCCTGAACAAGGTCTAGTAAATGCTGAATCTGTATAAACTCTACCATCAGCTTATCCCAGAAGTATACAGAAGTATGCAGAAGCATCCTTGTGTAGCTGTATGGTACAAACTAAAACACATAGGAGTTTAAAAGTCGCAAGCCTTTAGAAGCTGCAGTGATTCTTTAAACCAGAGTTTTGAAGTTGGAAGGATTCCTTAAACCGGCTCCAATGGCAATGGCTGTATAAAAGGAATTTCCAAAAGAGGAGGGTTCCCACGAGACTCAGGAGCTAAGTCAGGAGGGAACCCATCAGAGTGCATCTGCACCAACTTCTCCCTGCCTATTGTTTTACCTTAGGGAAAAGCTTGGCCTATGACATTGTCATCCAGGCTATAATTTCTAAAGTTTTAAAATGCTGACAATCATTCCGTCTTAGATATTCACAAGCATACTTAAAAAGTATGCTTCGAACTTCAAAGATTGGCATTCGCACTTTAATTTTTGAAATATTTATTACATGATCTTGTTCTTTCCTTATCACTAAACAAACACAAACAGCTGGAAACTATACTTCTGAGTTTCACGCCTTTTGATGTGAACAGCAACAACAAAAACTCAACAAAGAGCCATGGTTCCTGAGCAGTTTCAAGATGCTCCCTTACCCCGTCTGAAAGTCATCACTTGTCTCTGAGGCATTCTGGGAGAAGTTGTCAGTGGGCATCCTTGTTTGGGTCCAAACAAGCTCGGCATGTGAGGCCCAGCAAATCTCACCCTTGGGTATAAACAATGCTGGCATTCTCAGATTACTATTTGCAGTCACGTGGGGACAAAGCAGATGAAAAAGTTGCCAATGATTGACAAGTGGCATTGTGTAAGGGTATACTTATAAGAAAGAATGCCCAAGGCCTCACTGCAGGCTTTCTTCAGGAAGCCTTCTTAAACCACAACCCACAGTGGTATCTCTCCAGGAAACTTCAATTTTCTTTATCACATACATGTTAAATGCTCTTAGAACTGTAGAAGTCAGAGTTGAAGGGGATCTTGAGACATCTAGACCATGGTCCCCAGATCATAACCCACAAGCAATGTAACTTGCAGATGTACTTGTTTTGGACTGCGTAATATTTTTGAAAATATTTATTTAGTCACCAGTTAAGACTAGGAAAACTTTGCATTAAAAATATCTTAAAGCCGGGCTCGGTGGCTCAGCCTGTAATCCTGCGCTTTGGGAGGCTGAGGTGAGTGGATTGCCGGAGCCCGTGGGTTCAAGACCTGCCTGGGCAACTTGGCGAGACATCATCTCTACAATAAATCAAAAATGAGCCGGGCGTGGTAGCGCGCGCCTGTCGTTTCAGCTACTTGGAAGGCTGAGGTGGAAGGATCGCCGGAGCCCAGCAGGTCGAGGCTGCGGTGGCTGAGAGCGGCCACTGCACTCCAGTCTGGGTGACAGAGTGAGACTCCAACTCAAAAAAAAAAAACCTTGAGTTTTTGCAGTGTCCAGTGTGCCGGTTACTAGACTCAAGCCCACCCTTCCCTATGCTGGTCTATGACACAGGCACTGAGATTCTGCTGGCATTTCTCTTTTGCCAGGTGGTTCCCTGTTGGCCTCTGTCAACAGAAGGTGTTAGAGCTAGAATCTGGAAAGTGGAGGAAGAAAGGCCACATAACTTCTGGTGCCTTTACTTTTATCATTGTCACCCAAGAAACAGTTCCTTGCCCTGACAATATAGTGGTTCCTATTTGTGGTTTTTCCACATACCCTAAAGCAACTTAGTTACTCCCCCTCACTGAGTATCAAACACCAGCCAGTCCACATTCCTCCTTAGAGTTTTTGGTCCCAATAAAATGAGGTCTCTGCTCTAAGTTAGTGCCGTCCAACAGAAGTATAATGAGAACTACAAATGCGAGTCACAGATTTTAACTTTTCCAGTAGCCACTGTAGAAAAAAAATGCAAAGAAGTAAGGGAAATTAATCTTAATAATAAATTTTACATACCTCATCCAAAAATGCTATTTTAACATTTAATCAAGATTCGAAACTTTCAGTGAGATATTTTCACATACAAAGTCTTTGAAATCTAGTGTGCATTTCAACAACACCTCTTGATTTGGGATGGCTGCATTTTATGTGTTTGATGACCACATGGGACTGGTGATCACCATATTGGATGTGGCAGCTCTAGGTTCTGAAAACCCCATTCTCTCTTTCTTGTTCCCCCAGCCCTAACAGCGTAGCAGCATCCTGGAGTTACTAGTTGAGTGTCATCTCCGTCTGCTCCATATGCATTTTCAGTCCTCCAATTTGTTTTACTATCCCTTATAACTCTCCATGTTTAAATGATTGATGTGTTTCAGTCTTCTCAGTAGATCCTGATCAATACAGCAGCACTTGATTCCTCTGAAGTGTCCAGAATTCACCCTTTTAACCCAAGTCCCACAATGTCCCAATTTTGAGGCTGGATAGCAAATGGGTTATTTGTCACTTCACTTCTGGTAAAATTATGAAGTGGTATTTCCAATACTCTTGCTTTCAAAAGTGGGAAAATGAAAGAATTGACTTTGTTATCAAGAAAAATATGCATGCCATATTGATGGGCAGGAGGTAAAGACTATTCTTACAGGTTTGATCTGTAAACAATAGCTTTGATTCTTACCTAGCATCTTCACTCAGTCACACTGTATCCCTAGCTCCCTGTAGGCACTTGAGCCTGCAGTCCTGGCCCACACCGCTCTGGTTATGAGCTCTCAGAAGATGGGATTCTCATCCCAAGGAAGTTTGTAGTTCTTACTGATAAGACACAGTTGTTATCGGCCACATTGTCCTGGACAAGGCTGAGAAAGGGTAATGATAAGCACAATTGTGCTTGAGAGTTTACAAAATACCTTTGTGTACATTATCTCAATAGCTGGATATTGTATGTTGCTTTCCTGTGGAACCTGCCCTACAAACTTGGTATCCAATTCACAGTCCACCCCACCATACTCTCTGACTTTGCAAAAAAGGCTGCCCCTGATTGATGGTTTGGAGTAAAAACTCTGAGACCAGTTCTGGGAATGGAATTCAGGTCTACCACATTCTACTTGTTCAACAAGATCCTTAATTTCCAGTGTGTGTTGTAGTATCCACTTTCAAAAAATGGGGACAATCAGGGTGCTGACTTCATTGGGTTGGTGTGACAATTAAATGTGTGCTTAGCATGGAATAAATTATCAATAAACATTTGATGATATCACTGTCATTGCAGTTGTCATCATCCTCATCATGATCATTATCACCTTCTAGCCCAATTAGAGCAGCAGAGGAAGATAGGCATTAATAGCTTAAGTTTGGGTTTTTTTAAAAAGCAATGTTGAAATCCTGGCTCCTCCATCTACCAGCTGTGTTACCTCAGGCAAGTTACTTAACCCTCCTAAGTTTCAGTTTTCTCATCTATAAAATCACAGTGTATGTCTCAACGAGTTTTTCTGGAAGATAAGATGAGGTACTACATGTGTAGTATTGGGAATATAGTAAAAACTAAAAAGAATGCCTGTTCTTATCATCAACATAATTATCACCACCATCATAATCACTATTTTAATTCCTCGTGGTAAAATACAAGTATGGAACTATACTTTATCTGTTTAGAGTCACTGTACTTACAGGGTGGGAAATCTACACAAATTAGTATGCATTCCCACTAAAATCATTGAAGAATTGCCCAAGTCACTCAACCCACTTTGTAAGTTAACATCTTTGAAACCCTCTTCATAAATTAAGAGATTTGGAGCAAAATCCTAAAGATCTTTCTAGCTTTAAAAGCTTTAAAATGATTTATTCTTTAAGTCTGTAAACATTCCCATGAATTGGTTTGTCAGGTAAATTTCAAATGTCCAGGGAGCCTCCATAGGACAGAACACAGGATGGATAAGTTTGGGTGGTAGAAAAAGGGAAGAAGGAATGGTGAAAATATGGACAGAGAGAGAGAGAGAGAGAGAGAGAGCGAGAGAGAGAGAGAGAGAGAGAGAGAGAGGATAGATGGATGACTACATCCAGCAGTTTCAAGGTTTATCTGGAATAGCATAATTCTGGGAGGAAGTATCCATAAATGGAAAGGAAGAAAATGAAAAATGTTTTGGCATCTACTCCACAGGTCAATTAAAACTTGCTATTTTATGTAGTTATTTTTCCCACCTAACAGTTGAATCCGAGAGATGAGGTACCCAAAGTCACAGCACTTGTAAGCTGCAGTACCTGGACTTGAACCAAGGATTATTGAACTCCAAAGCTCAAGTTCCATTTCCAAACAGCTGAATCTGCCAGTACAGTGTGAACCTCATTGGAAAAGCAGCCACAAAACTGAATCCTTAATTAGAAAAGCAAAGATGAAATAAAAAATGGCGCTCAGTTAATTTTGTAGGAAACTCTCTCTCTCCCTCTAAATGTGGATGAAGTGAACTGAAATGAAACTCTCATCTTGAAAATGAAATCTGCTCCATGCAGCCAGTGGAGTCTATGTGCAATATACTTGTGATTGGTCCCTTGGAAATCTAAGCTGGGTCAGGCAGTGTTGACCTCCTTAACCAATTTTAAATCCAGGCAATATTTAAAGCATTTCACGCAAAACAAACAAAACCCTTCCTCATAAAGCAATTAAAGAAGCTGAATAAGAAATAGAACACCTTTTCTAGGAATAAAATACGGAATTGCTTGTCCTGCATGTCCACTACTTGTTTACTCAAATTTTTTCCCACAACAGAGTTCACACTGCAGAGAATTCTCCAGCACCTAAGTTAATCAACTGCTGTGCTCCACAGAAACCCTCTCCCCGCTCAAGCTAATCCTCTCATCGGCTCGATAAATAATATCTTAGACTTTATTATTATTTTAAGCTTGTTACTTTCATTACCGCCATTGTACATTTTGATACACAGATCTCAGCAAGAGCCCACCTGGCTAAAGTCAGGTTTAACATCAGAAAACCTTGGGAAAGGCAAGTTCCAAAGAAAGTTCAAATGGCTGACCCAGAACATCCCACAATACCAAAAAGCTAGGCAGAGAGGGGCTAGTAGAGATTATTTATTACAACGTTATGAAAATTTAGAAGAAAGCCAAAAAATGTGGCTGCCCAGTCACCAGCTGATGAGTGACAACGTCTGTGACAGTGTCAGGTCCAGTGCCCCTCCTCCACACTCCACTTCAGATGTTCTCTTCCATTAGTGCAACAGGACACGTGACCTGCCATTCCTCACATCCCCACAGTGCTGTTTCCCAATCTATCCCAATGCATGATCTGTGATATTCACAGCTCTACAAGATGGGCTATTATGGGTTGAATCGCCTTCTTCGAAAAGATGTTAAAGTTCTAAATCCCAGTACCTATGAATGTGATCTTATTTGGAAACAGGGCTAAGGGAAAATTATTTCTCTATTCTCATCACTTCTGACACAAAGTATGTGGAGTTTCCACGTCAAGAAAGTCTCCAGTTCTCTGCAGACACAAACTGGGTGCCCTACAACTTAATTTAGCTCTGACAACAACTACCTACATTTAGCACAGACCTCACAGGTCCAAGGATTTAGTCCCACAAGACTGCCTTCTACTTTAGAAACCAGTTGCAAGTAGTGTGTTTTGGGACTACTTCCGTCCAACTTTGCTACAAATTAGGGTTTCCAGCATCCACTCCTCAAGTTTGAATATTTGCTATAATAGCTCATAGAATTCAGGGAAACACTTTGCTTGCTGTTACTGTTTTTGTTTTTGTTTTTTTAATGTGGGGTGCAATTCAGGGTTAGACACATACTTGGTCATTGTACAGGTAAAGTGTGTGTACTCTTATTGATGTTATGTGCCCCCCCAAATTAACTGTTAGATGAAAATGTGCACAGGTCAAGGTTCTGAAGGGCCCCAAGGACAGGGCTTTTGTCCCTGTGGAGTCTTGGGTGCACCCCCAACCCACAAGCTCCTTGAACCCCACCATTTAGAGATTTAGAGTCTATCATACTGAGGGATCTATCACAGAAACAAAGAACTGAGTACCACATGTCCTCACTCATAAGCCATAAGCGGACCTTGAACAATTATCATAACACTATAAGAAAGGGATTAGCAGTAGTAGCAATTCTGTATTTTATTCATAGAAAAGGCGTCCTATTTCTTGTTCAACTTCTTTAATTGCTTCATGAGAAAGGTTTTTGTCTGTTTGTTTTGTGTGAAACTGCCAGGGAGGGGGAGGCACACCTCATCAACAAGGGTACCTGCATAATGACCATTTGCATGACTCTGAACTATACCGCACATTTTTGCGATATAAATAAATAAATAAATTTTAAGAATAAAAAAAAAGAACTCCACCATTTAGTGTTTTTATTGCACAGGCATGATTGATTGAATCATTAGCCATCTGTGATTAGCTCAATATCCAACCCCTTTTCCCTCCCTGGAGGCCAGAGAAAAGGCTGAAAGTCCCAACTTTCTAATCATGTCTTGATCTTTCTGATAGCCCCTATTCTGAAGCTGTCTGGGACACCCAGCTGCCATCTATCTCATTAACATACAAGAGACACTCATCACTCCCGAGATTCCAAGGGTTTTAGAAGTTCTTGTGTCAGGAGCTGGACTCTAAGAGCAAACATAACAAAAGATCCTCCTGTCATCCCTATTATTCAAGAAATTACAAGGCTTTTAGGAGCTTTGTGTCAAGAGGCAAAGGCAGAGACTAAATATATACTTCTTATTATGTCCTAGGGTCTTTGCTGATGATTGAGTTAAAATGAGATCATTAGAATGAGTCCTAATCCGTGTGACTGCATCCTTATAAAAAAGGGAAGTTGGAGACAGACAGATACATACAGAGGGAGGATGATGTGAAGACAGAGAGGGAAAGTACTGGATATACCCAGGAATGACTGAGGCAACCGGAAGCTGGAAGAGGCCTGGAACAGATTCCCCATGACAGGCCTCAGAAAGAACAGGACCTGCTTGTAAACTGACACCTGAATTTTGGACTTTGGCCTCCAGAATTGGAAGACAATACACGTCAGGTATTTAAGTCACACAGGTTGTGGTACTTTATTATGGTAGTTCCAGAAAGCAAATATAGGTGTCTTCGGCATTTTACAGTTGAACAAACTAAAGTCCAGACCTTTTGTGATTTTCCCAGCTTGTAGTTGATGTAATTAGCACCTGAAACAAGATTTTCTGGCTATCGGATGTGTTCCATCATAATGAGAGAAATAAAATAGTCCAGATGATTTGACTGGGTTCTTAATCTAAGAAGCCTTGGTTTCTAAACCTTTTCACTTCATTGTCTGCAGAGAAAAAGAAAAAGAAAAGAAAAAAACCTGTACCTGTTTATGTGCTCTGCAAGGTTTTTTGGGATATGGCCCTTGTCAACCTTTCAAAATTATCTCCTAGCCTCTCAGACTTGAGCCATATGCTCTAGCCCAGGATTTACCAAAACTTATGTATCAGGTAAGATTGTATTGGGCTGCATGTAACAGACACTCAACTATAATGATTTAACTGAAGATGGAGTCATGCTACAGCAGCTGCTAAAAAGGCAACAGAACCAGGGTCCTTCTGGCTTTCTGCTTTGCCATTCTTAGCATATGACTTCTATCCTCATAGGCTCAAGGGGGCCACTACACTTTCAGGTACTGAGTTTATGCTCTGGAAAAGAAGGGAATCAGGCAATAAAAGGCAAAAGTCTCCTGCCAGCTAAATCTGTCTTTTTCACCAAGAAAACAGTAGCCTTCCCGATAGCACCGCCCGATAGACTTATATTTCATTGGCCAGAATTCAATTCGCCACATGGGTACCCAAGGAATGTCTGCAAAGCAGTCTGGAGAAGTAAGCATTTTAAATGGGCACACTGTTTCCTCAATCAAAATACAGTTCTGTTAGAAAGGGTATTTTGTAGACTACCAGCAGTGTCAGGGACAACAGAAGCCATAAAAAAATTGATGGCATGAAAAACTACTTTTTAAATTTTATTAAGCATGTATTTTAATATGTATTAGAAGAATGATTAAGATATCAAGAGCTTAAGATTTTACAGATATTTTATCTATAATGATATTAAGGGAGGAAGTAAGGCAAGAACTGATTTAAATAAAGTGAGAAGTAAAATTGTACTGCTGGTTTAAAGAGATAACATATGATACTTAAATTACTACAATTTGGGAAATTCTAAGGTTTACCCATTGAATTTCCCGAAGCATGCTTGACCACTCTAATTCTTTGTGGCTTTGTACATGCAAATTTTACCCTGAAATTACTTTTCCTATGCTTTCCTACCTGGACATACCCTAAATGTCTCCAAAGCTCTTCTTAAATGTTGCCTCCTTTGTGATGCCTTCCCTAGAGTCCTCCAAGGTTTCCTTTAGCATTTGGTATATATACCTATGTCTGCCTTCATATCCTTGCATCAGTCAGCTTTGTCTACAGTAATGCTGTATAACAAACAATTATCAAACTCCAGAGGCTTTCAAATACAAATATCTATTTCTTGCTCTTGCTATACCAGTGGGTTTGATTCTGTGGCTCTGTCAGGCTGTGGCGCAGTTTGGGTCTGATACACAAGTCTTCTCAATTTAAGCACCCAGGGTGAAGGAGAATTCTTACCTCCCCGACCCTCCCCCAATCATAAATGTAAAGTTCTCATGGGAGAGGGCAGAAACACGAGACAATTTGAAGAAAATTTGAAATAGCTCTTACTGCTGTTTGGATCTGCCAGATCATCATTTCCACCCACAACTGTATAGACTAAAGCAGGTCATATTACTAAGTCTGATGTCAGGCAAGCTTCCCCAACAGTGAAGTGAGAGTAAATATTTACTGTACATTAATACAAACTTCTTTGCTCTCAGTGTTATAATAATTTATTTGTACCTCTGTCTTGTCACTAGACTATGCCATTGGGAGGCAAAGACTAAATCTAGTAGATATTTGTCATGGTTTTCAAGGAATCTTACCCTCAGTTAAAATCCAGAGACACTTTACCAGATTCCCTTGCAACTAGAACAGCTAGGCATGTACGCTTGTCTCCTCCAATCAGATGAACTCATGGGAGACTTTTGTTCAGATATAGTGTCCCAAAGTGCCAAAATCATTTCCAGCAAGATGAACATCTGACTTTCAGCAATGGCTGTAGACTGGGGAACTTCTTCCTAGTGATAGCTACAGAGGGTCTGCTGGAGTAGTCCTGTGGTGGAAACTGGCACTGTGGCTACCAGTGCTGGTCAATAGCTGGCCATCCCAGAGATTCTATTAAGCTGTCAAATATCCTTTGATAAGTTCCTTTTCTGCGTAAATTAGTTAGAATATATTCTGCTGTTTGCAACTAAGCCTAACTGATACACTATGTCTTATCATCGTGCTGAGAGCATAGTAGGTGCTATGGATTTGCTGGAAAAAAATTAATAAGATTGAGAAAAGCTAATTTATTAAGTACTTGCTGTATGTCAGACATCATTCTGAAAGACTTTTTAATTAATTTCCTTATTTAATCTTCACAACCCTTTGAGGTATGTACTACGATTGCTCCCATTGTACAGATCAAGACACTGCAGCATAGCTAGCGTAAGGATGAACATTAATCAAATCACAGAATGTGGAAAAACAGCTCCTTTGAGAGACACTTTGCACTGCTTTAATTAAAAACATGGTCCCTTGTAGAAACTAGGTGCTTAAAAAAATATAGTCTCCACAACTCCACAGGTCTCTGACCTAGTGGGAACACTCTTTCCTGAATGGCTACATGGAATCACATGGCATTTCTCTGTCAACCCATTTAGGGGATATTTAGCAAACACTTGATGTGATGTAGTCACTTAACATTTCTTATCATATTATTCTCCAGTTCTCATTTCATCACATAAAGTTATATATTCCTCTTGAATGATTTCTAGGGGGTTATTGGACTAAAAAAGCTTTTAAGAACATTTTTTTCAGGAGCTCCACCAGCCTCTTATGAAAATGGCTCTGAAATAACTCAGGTGTTATTTTTAAGTTGTTACTTAGTGAATTAACCCTTCAGCTGCTTTCAGAGATGAGAAGTTTTATCAATTCAATTTTGTTAACCTTCTGTTCCAAGATAAAATACCCAAGGTAAAGGTAGAGTGAATTCTGCAATACACTGGAAGATTATTATTTACAACTTTTTTGCAACATCTTTAAAAAATTATTCTTTCAGCCAATTTTATTGATATGGTGTAGATTTGGCCAGGAAAAAGAGAGTGAGAAACAATATCCTTTACAACCTGTATGATTTGTATTGATAGAGCTCTGTGCAGGGCCGTCTCTCCCAAAAAAAAAAAAAAACATTTGGAAAAAGAAAATGGACTCTTTCTCATGGACTACCAGCTGCTGCTTCTCTTCTGCATGCCCCAGTCATGGATTTCCTCCTTGTAATTTTGTAGTCGTTAGCAAGAAAGGAAGCTAACAATGGTAAGGGCCAGGTGAGTGTCCACAATGAATGGTGTTGAATAAGAAACATAATCTCATTCAATTTTCGCCACCACCATTAGGGACCCCGTTGAAAGGGGATGAAACTGAGGCTCCTAGTCGTTAACTGACTAGAGCTACTGAGTTACTGAGCTGCCAATTTGAGATCTGAACTCCTAGCGCAGTGCTCATTGTATTCGATTAGACCAAGTGGCTCTGAGCCTAAATATATCAATGCAGCTGAAGGACATCACATCTGCACTGGAAAATGGAAGGATAAAAATGTTTGAAAGCACAAAGGGATGAAGCAAAAGACGGAACCAGATGAAAAGGCATCTCCTCCAAGCATGTTGACCTACAGGCAGCCATAGGCAGCTTCCTCCCTAGGCCACACATTAAGAGCAGCTCCACATGTTTTGTAAACTGCTCTGGAGTACTCTTATGTTCGAATGTTTCATTTGAGGAAACAATTCATCCAGAGACTGACCAAGTCTGAGACCACGTCAGCTTCAGTTCCTGCTTCAGAATCCCTTTCCTGTGCTGGGTGGAATGACGGCCTCACACGATGGGGATCTTACCTCGTCTTCAAGATCCTGAATAATGGCGTCTCCTTCAAACTTTCTACCTAAAAAAGAAAGAAGGGTCTTTGAAAGTCAAAGAATGCTGATACTCAGTACTTGGGGAATTCGTGTATCTATTTAGAATGGATACTCGGTGATACTGCAAAATATCCTGAAGGCCAGCCACAACGTACAGGCCTGCGTGTCTGAAGATTAAGAGCTAGGATTCTGAAGTTAGAATATCTGGTTTGAATCCTACCTTTGCTTCCTCTATGTGTTCTTCAAATCGTCTACATCCTTGTTGATTTTTCTTGTAATATCCATGGTAGAAGAGTACACAATCTCCAACTATAATTGTGGAGTGTTTTTGATCTTTGGCAAATCTATCAGTTGTTGCTTCACATTTTGATACTCAGCAAGGAGGGAAGGAAGTGGCACGAAACTTTTAAATTGCGTTCTTTTGATGAATTTACCCTTTTGCCAATGTGAAATGGCCTTCTTCATCCCTGGTAAGAGTCTTTGCTCTGAAATCTACTTTGTCTGATGTTCATGTAACACTTAACTTTCTTTTGATTCTTTTATACATTTTTTTCATGCTTTTGGTCTTACTCTACTTGTGTCTTTATGTTTAAAATGAGTTTATTGTATTCCAAAAATAAATGGGTCTTACTTTTTTATTCAATCTGGCAATCTCTGCTAAAATGACTCTTGATATGACGAGGTTTAAATCCATCTCCTTTCTACTTGTTTTTTTCTGTCTCCCATCTGTTCTTTGCTTCATTTTTCTCTTTCTTGTTGCCTACCTTTGGATTATACATTTTTGTAATTCCATTGAATCTCCTTTGTGGCTTATTAGCTAAAGCCCTTTGTTGTGTTATTATAGTGATTGCTTTAGGGTTTACAGTATGTATCTTTAACTTATCACAGTTTATTTAAAATGATACTATGCAATCATGTATAGTATAAAAACTTGCAATAGTAGCTTTTATACATTTTAAATTTATGTAGTATTATAAATCACATAATACTTTGCTACTATTTTGGTTTAAACAGTAAATTATGTATTAATTAAACTTTTGAGATCATTGTAGATTGCAAGAAATAATACAGAAATTTCACGTACCTTTATCCAGTTTTCTCTAATGATAACATTTTGCAAAACTGTAGTACAATATTACCATTGGGATATAGACATTTATATGCGGAGATATCAAAAAGTTCATGGAAAAAAATGAAATTTAAAGAAAAAAATAAAAAATATAAACTTTACATTTCATCAGGTTCAAGACTCTCTTGCAAAAGCTATTATACCAGCCATTTAGTATATCTCTAAATAACTGAGAGTCCTAGGGATTTAACCAAGTCAGTGAAATAATTTTTTACATTATTAACTGAAGAAAAATGTTTTAAGATTAGGAAAGAAAAGAGTTAGAAGAAGTCAAATCAGTACTGTAAGGTGAGTGTCAAATGATTTCCCATTGAAACTCTCAGAAAATTGACCTTGTCTGATGAGAAGAATCAGCAAGAACATTGCCGTGGTGGAAAAAGACTCTTCTGGTGAAGATGCCCAGGTGTTTTCCTGCTCAAGCTTTGGTTCACTTACAAAACACTCTCATAATATATAGATGTTATCATTCTTTGGCTCTTGAGAAAGTCAACAAGAAAAATGCTTTTAGTATGCCAAGAAACTATTGGCATAACTTTGCTCTTGACTAGTCCACTTTTGCTTTTACTGGACCACTTCCACCTTTTGGTAGCCATTGCTTTGATTGTGCTATGTCTTCAAGATATTACTGGTAAAGCCATGTTTCATCATGCTTCATCTCCTGTTACGATATTGAATCTACTTGTTTAAAATAGTCATTGGAAGTTCAGTTTTTATTTACAGCTAATCTGGGTGCTACAGTTTTGGCATCCACTGAGTGGAAAGTTTGAGCAACTACAAATTTTTAGTCAGAATTGTATAAGTTGAACTATCTGTGATAACTATAATGTTGACTCTTGTTGTGGCTATTAATTGTCAGTCCTTTTCAAATAGAGAACAAACAAGATTAACTTTCCTTGCAAACTGACATGAATATGTCTTCTGAAGGCTTCATCTTCAACATTGCCTCATCCATTCTTAAAATGAGTTACCCATTTGTAAACTGTTGTCATTTTTCTGCTTCCTAAGGGACTTCTTATAACGTTTCTTACAGTGTGGATCTACCAGTGATGACTTCCCTAGCATTTGTATATCTGACAAGAGTCTTTGCTTTTGTTTTTAATGGATTTTTTTTCTGGGTGTAACAGTTTTGGGGGTTTTGCTTTTTGTTTTGTTTTTTAGTATTGAAAGATTGTTGCTTCACTATCCCTTATTTGCAATGTTTGTTCAGAATTCTGTCATTCTTAACTTTATTCCTCTGTACAGAAATTATCTTTTTCTTACATGGATGCTTTTTATCTTTATCTGTAATTTTTTAGCAGTTTGGCCATGATATGTCTTGGTGTCGTTTTCTTCATAATTTTTGTGCTTAAGTTTCATTGAAGTTCTTGGATCTGTGAATTTATAGTTTTCATAAAACTAGGAAATTTTTCAACTGTTATTTCTTCACATATTTGATCTATTCCCCTTTCTCTTCTTTACTTCAGGACTCTAAATACACCTATATTAGGCCACTGACAGTTGTTTCACAGTTTATTGATGCTCCGATCATCTTTTTTGTTATTGTCCACTTTTTTCTCCATGTTTCCTTTTTAAATAGTTTCCATTGCCTTGGCTTTAAGTTCATTATCTTTTCTTCTGCAACATCTAATCTGCCATTAATTCTATCAAGTGTACTTTTCATCTCAGACATTCAGACATTTTAGTTTTTATTTCTAAAACTTTGTATTAGGTATCTTCTTTATATATTCTATGTCTCTAGTTAATTTTTTGACCTAAAGAATGCTGTTATAACAACTGTTTTGATGTTATTTTCTACTAATTTAACATCTCTGTCAGTTTTGTTGGTTTTTATTAATTGACTTTTCGCCTTACAATGAGTCATATTTTTCTGTTTCTTTTATGTCTCATAAGTTTTCATTAGATGTTACACATTGCTAATTTTACCTTGCATGGATATTTTTGTAAATTTTGTTGCAGGATATAGTTACTTGAAAAAGAGTTTGATCTTTTCCAGTACTGCTTTTAAGATTTATTAATATATAACCAGAACAATGCTCACTCTAGGCTTCATTGTTAACCATGACAAAGGCAAGATCCTTCGATACACTCTATCCAATGACCTATGAATCTCACAGTGGCCTATATCTCTGTAGTTTGACTAGTGGGAACAGAGACTATTCTTGATTCTGTCTGAGCTCTAAGAACTGCTATCCCTAAACCTTTCTGGCAGTTCTTTTCCAAGCCTTAGGCTGTTTTCTCATAAGTGTGCACTGGTGAGTATTCAGTTGAATACTCAAGGAGGCCCCTCCACAGTTTTCTAGATTTCTCTTTGTGCAGCTTTCTTCCTCCGGTACTCTGTCCTATGAACTCTAACTACCTTGATCTCTTCAGATGCTTAGCTTTATTTTCTCATTTCTTCATCTCCTCAGTTCACAGTTTGCCAGGCTCTTCTCTCTCCTTGCATTACGGCCTAGAAACCCACTCAATGCAGTTAGCTGGAAAGATTGGGAAACTCACTTTATTGTTTTGGGGGAGGTTTTAATTTTTTTAGGAGGGGTGCTCAGAACTGTAATTTGTCATTTTTCAAAAAATCTCCAGTTTCTTTTACAGATAAATTGACTTAGTGACCATAATCTGAAGGTTATGGGTGCTCATTGCTGCCATTTCCATGGTTGGAGCTAGAAAAAAGAATGTATGTATATGCGTACACATGTCTGTGTTATAAATGTATGTATATATGTAAAATTATGTTTTATGGATATTTCTACTCAATTCTAACATTACAGTGGCTTGCCTAATTTCTATCACACTATAATACTATCTTACACTGAAAATGCTGATTTCTAAGAGCATTAGTATAATTATTCATTTGCTTTAACCAACGTTATAAGGCATAGTTTCAAAACATCAATACTGAAATTAAGTTAACAATAAAAACTGTTAAGGAAGTTTAAATTTTTTTTATACTTCCTTTTGTTCTTGGAATGTTTAGCATTGAAAATTACAGTGTTTTTTTTTAAAGCAGGATTTATTGAGAAGACAGAAAAGCTCCCACAGTGAGAGGGGACCCCAGGGAGTTACCCTAAAATTACAGTGTTCTAAAGCCCCCATGAAATAAATTTGTTCTCTGGGTGACTGCGCTGTTGACGTGACATGTAGTTAGCTATTCTTTTCTTTTCTTTTTTTGAATTGGAGTCTCACTCTGTCGCCCAGACTGGAGTGCAGTGGCCGCTCCCGGCCACCGCAGCCTCACCTGCTGGATGCCGGCGATCCTTCTGCCTCAGCCTTCCAAGTAGCTGGAACTACAGGTGCACGCTACCACACCCGGCTAATTTTTGATTTATTGTAGAGATGAGGTCTCACCAAGTTGCCCAGGCGAGTCTCGAACCCGCGGGCTCAGGCAATCTACTTACCTCAGCCTCTCAAAGGCGCGGGATTACAGGCTGAGCCACCGAGCCTGGCTTTATTCTTTTCTTTTTTTTTTTTTTTTTTGAGTTGGAGTCTCACTCTGTCGCCCAGACTGGAGTGCAGTGGACGCTGCCGGCCACCGCAGCCTCCACCTGCTGGGCTCCGGCGATCCCTCCACCTCAGCCTTCTGAGTAGCCGGAATTACAGGCATGCGCTACCACGCCCGGCTAATTTTTTGATTTATTGTAGAGGTGAGGTCTCGCTGCCCAGGCGGGTCTTGAACCCGCAGGCTCAGGCAATCCACTCACCTCAGCCTCCCAAAGGCGCGGGATTACAGGCTGAGCCACAGAGCCCGGCTATTCTTTTCTTTTAATTTATTTTATTTTAGAGATGTGGGGTACAATTCAAGATTAGGTATGTAAGTGGCCATTGTACAGGTAATGTTTGGGCCTGCCTTTGGTCCCCACTTTGCCTGGTTTGAAATCAGTACCCTTATTAATGTCATGTGCCCTCTCCCTCCCCTGGCAGTTTCTGGCTACTGCCAATCCCTTTCTTATAGTATTATGGTAAATGTTTAGGGTCTGCTTATGAGTGAGAATGGATGTTACTCAGTTCTTTGTTTCTGTGATAAATCACTGAGTATTATAGACTCTAAATCCATCCAAGTTCCTTTGAAGTCCATAATTTTGTTCTTCTTTATAGGCTGTGTAATGTTCCATCATGCATATGTACCACATTTTTTTTATCCAGTCCAGTTTTGATGGGCAGTACAGTTGGTTCCATGTTTTTGCTATTGTAAATAGTGCAGCAAAAAACATGTGTGTGCAGGTATCTTTTTTGGAGAGTGATTTAAGTTCTTCTGGGTATATTCCCAGATGGAGGATTGCTGGATAATATTAAAGGTCAATTGCTAGTCTTTTAGAAAGTGCCTCACTGTTTCTATAGAGGTTGAACTAGTTTGCATTTCCACCAATAGTGTAGAAGCTTTCCCTTTTCTCCACATCCTCGCCTGCATCTGTTGTTGTTTTATTAATGATGGCCATTCTTACTGAAGTTAGTTGGTATCTCAACGAGGTTTTGATTTGCATTTCTCTGATGACTAGTGAGGCTGAACATTTTTTCACGTGTCTGTTGGCTGCCTGCAAAGCTTCTTTTGAGAAGTGTCTATTCATATGTCTTTTGTCCACTTTTTTAACAGGGCTGTTTTCTTTTTCCTTTCAGCACATTTGAGTTTCTTATAGATCTTAGATGTTAGGCATTTGTCAGATACACAGTTGGCAAATATTTTTTCCCATTTGTGGTCTGTCTCCCTGCTCTCTTGATGGGTTCTTTTGCTTTGCAGAAGGTTTTCAGTTTGATAAGATCCCACTTTATTTTATCTCTTATGGCATGGGTTTTTGGGGTTTTGATCAGGAATTGGTTCCCTATTCCAATTTCTGTAAGAGTGTCTCCTGAATTTCCTAAGATTCTTAAAGTTTATGGTTTTACATTTAGGTCTTTGATCCATTTAGAGTTCATTTTTGTGTATGGTGAGAGGTAGGGGTTCTATTTCACTCTTCTGCACATGGTCAGCCAGTTTTCGCAGCACCATTTACTGAATAAGTTCTCCTCTCCCCAGTGGTTGTTGTTGGAGGCTTTGTCGAAGATGAATTGGTTAAGAAATTGAGTTTTTGCTTCCAGAATCTCTATCCTGTTCCATTGGTATATATGCCTGTTCTTACACAAATACCAGGGTGTTTCAACTATCATAGCCTTATAAGAAAGTTCAAAGTCTGGCAATGTGATATCTCCTACTTTGTTTATTTTGCTAAGGATTGTTTGACTATTTATGGTCGTTTATGTTTCCGTATGTATTTCTGTATTGTTTTTTCCAAGTCTGAGAAGAATGATACTGGTAATTTAATGGGTATAACATTGAATCTATAGACTGCCTTTGGTAGGAAGGACATCATAACAATGTTGATTTTTGCAATCCATAAGAATGGAATATTTCCCTTTTGTTTGTGTCACCTTTGACTTCTTTGAGCAGTATGTTGTAGTTTTCTTTGTAAAGATCTTTCACTTATGTTGTTAGGGAGATACCTAGGTATTTCATTTTTGTGTGTGGCTATTGTGAATGGGATTGTGCTTTTCATTTGGTTCTCTGCCTATTTGTTACATCACACAACCTTCTTAAGTTGAAAACAGAAGAAATTGAGATGCTAAGTAGATCAACAACAACCTAGGAAATTGACTCTGTCATAAGAAAACTGCCTACAAATAAAGTCAGCTGATTTCCAGTAGGATTCCTAAAACATGCAAGGAGGAGCTGATACCTATCCTACTGAAAATATTCCAGGCAATCAAGACAGATGGACCTCTCCCCTAATCATTTTATAAAGCTGACATCACACTGATATCCAAGCCAGGTAAAGATCCATCAAAGAAAGAGAACTACAGGCCAATATGCATGACGAACATAGATGCAAAACTTCTCAACAATATTCTAGCAAATCGGATCCAAAAACACATCTCAAAAATTATCCAACATGACCAAGTAGGCTTCATCCCCAGGATGCAGGACTGGCTCAATACCCACAAGACCATAAATGTAATTAAATGCATCAACAGATGTAAAAACAAGAATCATGTGATTATATCATTAGATGCAGAAAAAGCTATTGATAATATCCAGCATCTCTTGATAAAAACACCTAGGCATAGAAGGAACATATCTCAAAATAACAAGTGCCATTTATGATAAACCCACAGTCAACATATTGCTAAATGAACAGAAACTGGAAGCATTTCCCCTGAAAACCAGATCAAGACAAGACTGCCCACTCTCACTCCTCCTGTTCAACATTGTGTTGGAAATCCTAGCTAAAGCAATCAGACAAGAGAAGGAAATCAGGGGTATCCAAATAGGAAAATAAGTCAAGTTATCCCTCTTTGCTGGCAATATGATCCTATACCTCGAAAATCCAAGAGACGCTATCGAAAATCTCCTTACACTGGTAAAGGACTTTGACAAAGTCTCCGGGTACAAAATAAATGCACAAAAGATAGTCAAATTTTTATACACCAACAGATTATTTTACTTTCAACTTAAGACATTTTTTAAAAAAATTAAGTGATAATACATTTACATAATTTAAGGTCAAAACTATACAGAAATATATATCCAAAGAAATCTTGTTTCTACCCCTTATCTCTCTACCCTCTACTCTCAGTCGTAGTTTGTCACTTTGTATTAGTTTTTGCCGTTCCAATATAATGTCTACCAATTTTTATGGTGTAAATATTCCCAGCATGACCAATTTCGTGGGGACATCAACTCATTGGCAAAATTCTTGAAAATTTAACAATCATCCCTCACAGGCTGGTACAAGCTTCCTACAGCACACATCTACCTGTCCTCCCTGAGCCTCATTTCTACAAGTAGTAGTAAACTACTCTGGGACTTCATTTTCATTTTGTTTTGTTTTTTCAACTTAATAAAACTTGGTTAGATGCCTTGAAGTGATTGTCTTATATTATTGTTAGAACTCTTTCATTCAGCTGGGGACGGTTGCTCAAGCCTGTAATCCTAGCACTATGGGAGACCGAGGCAAGGGGATTGCCTAAGCTCAGGGGTTCAAGACCAACCTGGACAACTTGGCGAGACCTCGTCTCTACAATAAATAAATTTTAAAAACAGGCGTGGTAGCACACGCCTGTAGTTTCAGCTACTTGGAAGGCTCACCTGAGCCTAGCAGGTCGAGGCTACAGTGGCTGTGAGCATACCACTGCACTCCAACCTGGGTGACAGAGTGAGACTCAGAATAAAAAAAAAGAACTCTTTCATTCATATGTCATTTTATGTTACATGACCTATCACTTTTTTCCTAAGTGTAGACTGGTGGGGAGAATTTGAATTGGAATCAGAAAACTTTGGGGTCTATTCCTGAATCAGATCTTATCTCTCTGGACCTCAAATTCCCCAACCATGAAATTAAGACAATTATATAAAAGCTTATATAATAGAATATTAACAATATTAATTGCCAGCACATATGAGTGCCCTATTTTTGCCACTGTTCATAACACTCTGCCGAGATTAATTCACTTAATTCTCATGTCACAATGTACTGTGTACTATTATTATTCTCATGTTACAGATGAAGAAAGTGAGTCATATAGAGGCTAGGAAACTCTCTGAAGCTCATACAGCTAGTAAGTGATGGAACCAAGATTACCCGCAGGCCATCTACCTCCAGAGACACTCTGTCTAACCACTACCCTCTCAAACATGCCTGGTACATAGTGGTAACTCAGTCGAGTTACTCTCCTCTCCTTCCTCTAGTTTCTTATTTTCAACTGCAGCCTCCTCTTAGTTATTTAAGTAAAGATCTCAATTTGTGGATTGCCTGGGCTCCCTTCACCAGACTCCTTTCCTTCTTGTTTGTCCCAGCCTTCAAAATCTTCCTTACCCACTCCAAGTTCTCTGTTGCATCCATCGGTGGGGGAGTGCTGAAGTTGAGAGGAAAGGCTAGTCTGCAGTACTGCCTGACCCCTCCCCCAGAGACCCTCTGAACTTCTTTCTGCTTATTCAGCACAGCAGGGAACCTCCATGGGGTCTCCACAGTAATCATTTGGTGTCTTTGCTAGACTAGACTTTGACAATCGAAGGAGGCAGGTCTAGTGTATATATTTCCATCATTTAAATGAGGAAGCTGGCTTCAGGAGATTAAATAACTTGCACGAATCCTGTGAGATTAATGCTAGGATTCAAACCCAGACTGATGTAACTACCAAACTTTTAATCTTGGCAGTTTGGGAAGAAGATGAAAATCCTCATTTCCGATGGGGGCAGAGGCTGATTTCAATCAGTGAAGTCTTTACTGTCCAGTTAAAAAGATACTGGTCTCAACATTGTCCTAAATCAGAGTCATAAATTCAAACACTGGCATTAGGCTTGGGCTGAGGATTTTAGGGGTGGTGTTGAGATTTAATAATTTGCCAAACACTCAGTGCTGATGTAACAGTGACCCTGTTGCCATAGTAGATTTGTTTTTTTTTTTTGAGTTGGAGTCTCACTCCATCACCCAGGCTAGAGTGCAGTGGCACATTCACGGCCACCCCAGAGTCGACCTGCTGGACTCCGGTGATCCTTCTACCTCAGCCTTCCAAGTAGCCAGAACTACAGGCACGCATCACCACGCCTGGCTAATTTTTTTGATTTTTAATTGCAGAGACGAAGTCTTGCCAAGTTGCCTGGGCTGGTCTTGAGCCCGCAGGCTCAGGCAATCCACTCACCTTGGTCTCCCAAAGTGCTGGGATTACAGGTTGAGCCACTGAGCCCTGCCAGGAGTAGATTAAATCAGATACTAAGGTCAGGATTCATCCTAGCATTGTTGCTAGGATTAAATGAGATAAGGAGTGCAGAGCTTGATATGGTGCCTGGCACACAATCAGGACTTAGGTAGCGTCTCGCTACCTATTTTGTTATTACCTCAGAAAAGAGTATATGAGGGAAGAAGATTGGAAACAAATCTATGTTCTGAACTCACCACTGACATTGACTTTAAGCGAATCCTATATGTCTCTGTATGTTCTCGTCTTTACCCTCTGTAAGGAGCAAATGAGATAATATAGGCAAAGCATCTAGCACATACTGGGCACTCAATGTAAAGGAGCAAACTTGACTCTGTGTTTACAGCAGAAAGTGAATAAGGTGTTTTAACATGCATACAAAGAGCAAGCTATGCAGGGACCAGCGACCTGTATTCTACTTCCACCTCCAGCTTTATCCGAATGAAAGAGTCAAGTAATGGTTCGTTTGTGTCCCATTTTCCTCCCCAGTAAAGTAGCTGGTTTGGAATCCATGCTGCCCTTTCAACTCTGATGAGCTATTATTCTTTGAAACATTCTGTCAATCTTCCCGATAATGCTGCAAGTATTATGCAACATGTATGTGGCCATCTCACAGATGGAACCAGCTTCCTCAATTAAACAATGGAGAGATATACAATAGAACCTGTCTTCTTAGATTTCATAGAGACCAAGACTCAGAATGCCAGGGACTCAGAATCATGGATTCTTAAGGTCATAAGGATCCTGGGAGAATGTCTAGTTTATTAACTAGGTGATTTATAAGACCCTTTGTTCCCAACTCCTTATTTGATCCTACATCTTGGCAGAACATGAGTGAGAATGTCTGGGCCCTCTTTGGTGACGCTGAAAGACTGGCAGAGAAAGTCAGATGCCATGATGGTCAATGAGCCAGAATGCGGGCTCTGACATTATACCTGGAAGCAGGAATAGTGAGGAACAGGATGGGGTAGCGGTGAAGATTCAGGAGCCCTTGGTTGATGTACCCTGTTCATGGCCACACCAGCAAGAGGAGCATGTTTACAAGCTTAGTTAAGCTATCTTTCCATTACCAAGTCTTCTTGTGGATGATGTTATTCTTTGTTGTCGGCCCAAGCTCCTTTCAGATTTTATCTTAGTTCTTCTCACTGTGATTTTAGGAATATCAAAAATTCATAGTAGTTTTAAAAATTCTGTTAGGTAACTATGTCCTTTTAAAAAAATTTTATAATGAGCTTAATCTTTAAAAAATTTTATTTCTGACTTGTGGAATACATGTGGAGATTTGCTGCATAAGTAGGCTGCATGTAAGTGAAGTTTGGGCTTCTAGCTGACCCCCACTTCCTCTGGTAGTAGACCGGGTACCCACTGTGTAATGAACTATATCCTACTCCATATGCAGAATATCTTTAAACATACATAGCAACGTATAAACCCTACTCCTTGTTATGTATTCCATACAAAAATTTATCTTTATTTTATACCAAAAAAAAACCCTTTGTCCATCTATTTTCTTTTCTTTTCTTTTCTTTTCTTTTTGAGTGGGAATCTCACTCTGTCGCCCAGACTTGAGTGCAGTGGCATGCTCCTGGCCACTGCAGCCTTGACCTGCAGGGCTCAGGCGATCCCTCCACCTCAGCCTTCCAAGTAGCTGGAACTACAGGTGCGTGCTACCATGCCCAGCTAATTTTTTTGATTTATTGTAGAGATGAGGTCTCACCAATTTGCCCAGGCGGGTCTTGAACCCGCAGGCTCAGGCAATCCACTCACCTCAGCCTCCCAAAGCATGGGATTACAGGCTGAGCCACCGAGCCAGGCTTATTCATCTATTTTCTAAGTTTCAGAAAAGTGAAAAATTCTGCCCAGTTTTTATGTTGGCATCGTGTTCATTCCCAAGACTATCTCAACCTTTTTACTAATTTCAATCTATATATTTTTTCCAATTCAGTGAAACCAATTATACATATGCAAATGGAGCTCTGGTCTGCCTTCACTGATGCTTTCATAAGGGAGAGGAAGGAGGGAAGGAAATTAACATTTTTCTAATACTTGTCATATGCCATTTGCCTTTCATTTCTTAACATTTAATCCCTATGATAAGCCGTGGAAAACTATTGCTATCTGTATTTGATAGACAAAGAAACAGAAGGTTAGAGAAGTCAGGGAACTTGACCAGAACCACAAAGATAGCTGCAGAGGCAGCATTGCATCTAAGCAGCAGTGTGTCTAGGATTCCGTAGTTCACATACTTCCCACCAGCCCAGTGTCTGCTACTTACTGACTCACTCTTGACCACGGGGCGAAATTGATGATACCCATCAAGAAAGAGAAAGATTCTCAGCCACATGTGGTTTGTCTGTGACCATGGAGCCCTCCCTGCAATGTCTAAGACAAGTGAATGAGACAGAACTTCACAGACAGCAGGCATCATCTCTGAAGCGCTGCTCACTGTACTTTCCAAATTGAAACATGAAATATACCACAATCACTCACAGAAATCAAATTCTTCTTTACTTGGAGAAAAATTGGTATAAACTTCTCATAGATGTGAGTCACCAGCCCAGGGAAAATGTTTTGAAGCATAAACAGCCTTCCTCAGAAAAACAGGGCACTAATCTATCTATCATCAAAGACAACATACTCTCCTGAGATGTCTCAATGTCTGCCTTCAAATCCAGGGAAACCATCACCACGGCTAGAACATTTGTATTACTTTCCTCTGTTCCAATGCAGCTGGCTCGTGTCTATGGACTCCTGTCTTTCTGAGTCATCCCTTCTCTGAAGTCATGAGTGGTTTCTGCAGATCCCCAAATCTGCTTCCACACGCTGGCAGAAAGGTGGCTTTTCTTTACAGTTGTCAGGATGCCCAGCACTTGTTTGATACAAATGCATACAGGTGGACGGTAGACAAATAGATGGTGAGTGACTAGATAGAGAAGTGGAAGAAATGGAGCCTCCATGGGCTTGATTCCAGGAACTCCATCCGGTTGAAAAACCCTACTTGACTCTTGCCTTCAGACTGTGTTAGGAGGTGAGAGAATAAGTAATATGAGGAAAGAGAAAAGATCTTGTCCTGAGAAGGAAGAAACAGTGATGGACCAGGTAGGATTTCAGTTGGAGAGGAGACCTAAAGTCACAGAGCACATGGGCAGGTCACAGGCTGAAACAGCACTCAGTCCCTGTGGTCCAGGCCAACAGGAGACGGTTCTTCTGTGACTCAGGATAAGGACAAACAGCATGCCATTCAAACTGCTCAGCAGCTAAAGAGACCCATGGAGAAAGAACACAGGGACCCAACAGGGACAGGCAGGACACCTGCAAGTTGCCCCATCTGTCAGTCTAGCAATGGGAACCGAGGATGTGAGTGAGTGTAGAAGCTATATACTTGATGAGGGCATGTCTAACAAATTCCATACCCGTGAGCTGTGCAAAGGCAGAAAAATGAAATAGTCGGCAGCATGATTCTTTCCTGAGGAGGAAGCTTTAAGCTAGTTCTTAAGGAAAAAGGTCCAAAGAACTTGACACAAGCAGGGATGGAGAGTGAACGAATGCTAGCCTAGGGCATCAACCTTGCAAGTATAAACCCAAGGCCTTCTGGGATTCATGCAATGGCAAGGAGTGTCTCTAAAATGTTCGAGTTGGTCCACATAACCTTAATGTCACAATCCATCCGTTTTCAAGATGCATCATTCTAATTAACAGACCAGTTTCACTAATGAAAAACCATTTAGATATCCACTAGGCTGCTCAGCTAAGTCTGAGTTATGAAACTAAAATGGAGAGCAAATATCTGTGCCTGTCTCAGACATTTGTCCTGAGTCCTCCAGAATGTGGGCTTCCTGTTTGGTACTGGTGAAGCACCTTGGGAGTGTGCTCGCTGACTAAAACATAAGTAGCTTGTGGATGATTTAATAGGTACACACACACACACACACACACACACACACACACACACACACCGTGATTCTTTGTGAACTGATGTATGTTCAAGTACAAGCTAGCATTTTATTGTACTTAACTTTATTGCATTTCACAGCTTCAATGTGTTTTTTATAAATTGAAGATTCGTGCAACCCTTAGTCAAGCAAGTCTGTGTCATTTTCCCAACAGCATGTGCTCGCTTCTTATCTTTGTGTCTTATTTTGGTAATTCTTGCAATGTATCAAACCTTTTAATTACTACCATATCTGTTATGGTGATATGTTATTATCAGTGATTTTTTATGTTGCTATTGTAATTGTTTTGGAATGCCATGAACTACACCCATATGAGACAGAGAACTTAATAAATGTTGTTTGTGTTCTGACTTCTCTACTAACCACCCCATCCCTCCTTCATCTCCTTCCCTCGCTTCAGGCTTCCCTGTTCCCTAACACACAATGTTATCGAAACTAGGACAACTAATAACCCTACAACAGCCTTTAAGTGTTCAAAGTAAAGGAAGAATCCCATGTCTTGCCATTTAAATTAAAAGCTGAAAATAAGGAAGAAGTATTGAAAGCCAAGATAGGCTCAAAGTTAGACCCTTTGTACCAGTTAACCAAGTTGTGAATACAAAGGAAAAGTTATTGAAGGAAATTAAAAGTGCTATGCCAGTGAGCAAACAATTGATAAGAAAGCAAAACATTCTCATTACTGATACAGAGAAAGTTGTAGTAGTGGTTTAGAGAAGACCAAATTAGCCACAACATTTCCATAAGCCAAAGCCTAAACAGAGCAAGACCCCAACTCTTTAATTTTCTGAATGCTGAAAGAAGCTGCAGGGGGAGAAATAGTTTGAAGTTAGCAGAGGTTAGCTTGTGAGACTTGAGGAAAGAAGCCAACTCCATAACCAAAAAGTGTGATATGGAAGCTCCAGCAAGCTATCCAGACGATCTAGCTAAGGTCATTGATGAAGATGGCTACACTAAATAACAGATTTTCGATGTAAGTGAAATAACCTTGTATTGGAAGAAGATGCAATTAGGACTTTTCTATCTAAAGAAAATAAGTCACTGCCTGGTTTCCAAGCTTCAAAGGATAAGCTGACTCTTTTGTTAGGGGCTAATACAACTGGCAACTAGAAGTTGAAGCCAATACTCATTTACTATTCTGAAAATCCTAGGGCCCTTTACAATTAATTCTACCCTGCTTGTGCTCTATAAATGAAGGAATAAACCTTGATGACAGCACATCTGTTTACCATATGGTTTGCTGAATATTTTAAGCCCACTCTTGAGACCTACTCCTCAGGAAAAAAATAATAATACAAAATTTTACTGCTTATTGACAATGCACCTGGTCATACAAGAGCTCTCTGATGGAGTTGTATAAGGAGATCAATGTTGTTTTCATGCCTGCTAATACAACATTCTTTCTGTAGCCCAAGGATAAGGCAGCAGTTTAGACTTTCAAGTCTTATTATTTAAGGAATACATTTTCTAAAACTGTGACTCAATAGAGAGTAATTCTTCTGATGGTTCTGGTCAAAGTAAATTGCAAACCACCCAGAAACATCATTCTAGATGTTATTAAGAACATTCATGATGCATGAGAGAAGGTCTAATATCAACATTAACAGGAGTTTGGAAGAGAACATTCCAACTGTTATGGGTGACTTTGAAGACTTCAAGACTTCAGTGGAGGATAACTACAGGCAGAGAAATAGCAAGAGAACTAGAATTAGAAGTAAAGCCTTAAGATGTAATTGAATTGCTACAATCTCACAATGAACTTCACAGCAACTTGGATGGACTTAGAGGCTATAATACTGAGTGATCTATCACAGAAACAAAGAACTGAGTACCACATGTTCTCACTCATAAGTGGACCTTGAACAAATATCATAATACTATAAGAAGGGGATTGGCAGTAGTTGAAAACTGCCAAGTGGGGAGATTGACAGTAGTGGGAAACTGCTGGGGGGTGGGGCACACCTTATCAACAAGAGTACCTGTATAATGAACATTTGTATACCTAACCCTGAATTGTACTCCACATCTTCAAAATTAAAAATTAAAAAAAAAAACACCTCAGTGAATGAGAAATTGCTTCTTCTGGGTGAACAAAGAGAGTTTCTTGAAATAGAATCTACTTCTGATGAAGATGTTGTGAACATTGTTGAAAATACAACAAAGAATTTAGAATATTGCATCAACTTGGTTAATACAGCAATGGCAGGGCTTGAGAGGATGGACACCAATTTTCAAATAAGTTGTGCTGTAGGAAAAATGCTATCAACCAGCATCACATGCTACAGAAAAATCTTTCATGAAATAAAGAATTAATCCATGTGGCAAACATCATTGTTGCCTTATTTTAAGAAATTGCCTCAGCCACCCTAGCCTTCAGCAACCACCACCCTGATCAGTCATCAGTCATCAACATCAAGGCAAGACCCTCCACCAGGAAAAAGATTATGACTTGCTGAAGGCTGAGATGATTGTTAGCATCTTTGAGCAACAAAGTATTTTTAGAATAAGGTGCATACATTCTTAAATAAATAATGCTATTATAAATTAATAGACTGCCATATAGCATAAACATAACTTTTGCATACACTAGGAAACCAGAAAATTCATGTCTCTCCCTTAATTGTGATATTCACATTATTTCAATGGACTAGAACCAAACACACAGTATCTAGGAGGTAAGCTTGCAAATTCCAAATGTTGTAACTAACAGTGCCAAAATCTCAGATTGACTTAACTTACATGGTTGCCTGAGATTTTGCTGTTATTTCTAGATCTTTGGGAGCTGAAGCAAACAGCCCTTTAGCTAAATGTTCTCATAAGAAGGAAGCAGATGCTACCAACAGAGCTCTGCACCACGTGGTGCTAGGCAAGTCAAAACCTCAGAATAGTGCCCTCTGCCTTAGAAACTCCCATAAAAACCCTCCAACTCTTTTAACAACTCTAGGAAAAGATCATTGTGAAGCTGGAATTTTTTAATCAAACCTGATATCTGCTGGGTGAGCCAGATTCGATTTGGTTTAGAAAAAAAATTAAGCAGCATTCTTTACACCTTGACTCTGATGGATCAAATGCATATTCACCATCCATAATTATCTAACTTAATTTCCACAAACTGTGGTGTTGGGATTAAATCTCCCTATTCTGCAGTAGAGATTCTAAGAAGTTAAGGGACCTACCTGAGGCCACACAGCTAGTGAGCCAGGATAAAACCCAAGGTCAATCTGATTTGTGCGTGTGTGTGTGTGTGTGTGTGTGTGTGTATGTGTTTTTGAGTGTGTGTATGTGTATGTTGTCCACTCCACAGTCTGCCTTTTATATTAAGTGACAAGGAACTGTTTAAGCATTCTCAGTCCATAAAGTGTTAATACAATAGAGAAAATTCAGGAAAAAGATATTTCCATTTTTATTGCCATTCCTGTTCATTTAGAATCTCTTTTCCTTTAGGTTCTAGCCTTCTGACCCCTATCTTCATTAACGTAATGACTGGAGAGCCTTGATTGTATAATTAGAAAATACGGCACTGTTATTCAAAGAGCTGTCATTACCTAAGCTATAATGGTCAGAGGACAGTCTTAAAACAAGAAAATATATATATATTTGACACATTGCTCTAATTTAATTGTATTTATTTTCATATTACTAAAAATACCCTCTCTGCAAACAGCTTCTGGGCACAAATTCAAAACTATAAATTGGCCAAGCTGACAGCACTCTCCTCCTTGGTTTCCTTGTTCAGGAAATGCCCCAAAAGTCATTTGTAGCTTTTATTTTATCTTTTATGCCATACCCTGAATGATGTCTCCCTCCTCTCCCACTTAAAATGTCCAGCTGTCACCAGGCATGGTAAGCATTTGAGTGCCTCAGACATAGCAGTTCATGGCTGGGCTTCTGGGACTGGATGCCATCTCAGACCCATCCCTCCATTTAGGGCTCTGATGCTGGTGGTCACCTGACTACACTTTAAGAAAGCTTGGTTTAGGGAGAGGAAAAGGAAATTTCTAGAGCATCTGCCAGAAAGCTGAAATGATTGATACCATAACAGCTAACGCCTCCTGAATATTTACCCTGTGTCAGGCTCTGCTTCGTGAACTCAACATATTTATTTCTTAAAAATATTTCTACTCATCCCATTTCACAGGTAAGGATGCTGAGGCACAGAGTTACTAGAAAACACAGAGAAAAGGAATCCTGGGAATGGCAGTGGTGATCAGGTGTTGTAGGAATGAATTGTGTTCCCCCAAAATTCATGTTGAAGTCCTAACCCCCAGTGATTTAGAACATGACTATATTTGAAAATAGGGTCTTAAAATGAGGTCATTATGATAAGCCCTAATTCAATATGACTTTCATTCTTATAAGAAGAGAAATTTGAACAAAGACATGTGAACATACAAAGGAAGGATCAAATGAGGGCACAGCAAGAAGGTAGCCATCTGCAAGCCAAGAAGAGAGACCTTGGAAGAAACCAACCCTGCCAACACCTTGACTTCAGATTTCTAACCTCCAACAATGTAAGCAAATACATTTTTGTTGTTTAAGTCACTCAGTATGGTATTTTGCTTTGGTAGTCCTAGCAAAGTAATGCACTGGGTGCTTAATAATGACTCTTTGAAATGGCATGAAATATGTCACAGACCTAGTGGCTCTAATGACTAGGAGAAGAGGGTCCCAGGTCTCCCTTTCCTGGCATCCCTCTATTTAACAGGAATTTTTGGTGGTCCCTCCACACATAGCCACTCTTCTCTCCCTTCTGTGACTCACCTGGTTTCCCTAAAAGAGTTTGACCATGGCACAGAAATTCAAGTAGCCAATAGCAGGGTGATAGGCAGTTATAGAAAAAAAGTGGGGAAGAAAGTTTGATGGACCCATTCTTCAGGTTGTGTGTTTCCTTTCTGTGTCTGAGAAGCTTTAAGGCACAGAAAACCCTGACCCTTTGCCTTTCTGTTCAAGGTGACTCGGTTTATTTATTCAGGGCCAACGTCTTTTCACAGTGACAATCAGATCTTGGGAATTTATCTGTATGTTACAACCAGATGGCAACTAACCAGTGCTATGAGGTAGTACAAGGGAGAACCAACCAATTACACAGTCCAGATTCTCAACTAAATGCTAAATAATCTTGCCCATCTAATAATTCTAAAACTGCACAACTGTGGTTATGTGGTTCCCCCATGTGGCAATACCCTCACAACCCCAAAAACTCAAGCATTTAATTTAACCAAATGGAGAATCTTATATATAACCGTTCATACAAATCTCATCAGAACACAATTCAAAATACCACCTTAAAACAATTTGCTCAGGAAAATCGAGTACAGTTTTCTCACAGTAGCATAAGGATACAGCAGGAAGATTTTCCAGTAGTTTTAGGACACCTTGGTATTCTTTCCTTCCCCAACATACCTGGTACCTAGCAGACCTCCTTTTTCAAAAGGCACATCATTAAACCTTTAAAATAACCCTTGAAGTATTCATGACCTATTTGTACAGATAAAAGGCATTAGGCACAGAAGGGTTAAACATCTAGCCTCTGGTCTTACACATAATAAATGGAGAGTTAAGGATATCCCAGGTTCCCCTGACTCCAAAGCCTGCAAGCTTCCTACCGTTTTAAGCACCTTCTTTTGAACAAGTTCTTCCCTCCAAGGCTACCTGCAATGTTCATGGTTGTACAGATTTGCCTGAGCATCATGCAGGCCCCACAGAAGGATCCGTTCAGGTCCAGGACCTGCGAGTCCAACTACAGAGGATGGAGCCAGTGACCCCTTGATACACCTGTACGGGGACAGAAGCCACCTTTTTATCCATCAATCCCCTTTGCTGTGTTAATCAATAGGCCCTAAATCCAGTTCAAAGAAGACCATTGTCTCGGATCTGAATTGCTCATTCTACAATCGTTTCAAATGATCCCTCTGTTTACCTGCAAATTTCAGAAAGAGATCAGGCTCTTTTATGAACTGTTGTCTCCATGATCAAAGCAAGCCGTTCAGCCTTGTGATCAAAGTGATGCTAACTCCCAGCTGGACTCCTTTCCCAAACTGCACAGCTCCCACTACCAAAGTCGTAATTAAAACATGGTTCAGCTCAAGAATTCTGATCACAGTATCTAAATGGCCTTCTCCCTGACAGGCTTTGAACAAAGCCGCGGAGAGAACCAGTATAAGCTTCAATATTATGAGAAATTATGATGACGGTAAATACCATGATCCTGCAGGTCAATATGCCTTGACAGTCTCTAACCCACTAATTGGCCTTAGAAATCTTAGGGGCACACAGCATGACCCATATAGAAATGCAAAGGTGGAGGAGGCAAGGTAAAGGGGAGACAGGGCTACAAAACATGGCCCCAGGCCTTTGAAAACCTCCCAGCTTCCACCCAGCACTGTTTGCCAACAGGAGCTCTGGGAGATTGTAAATTGAAGCATCACTTGGTGACATCCCGTGTCTGGAGTAGTTTAGTGAATTATGTCTGCAGTTGACATAATGAGCATAACAAACCCCTTGTCTCCCAGGCTGACACAATTCAGCATCCCAAGAGGCCTAAAGAGGCTTCCTTTGCAGAAAGCACATTACCAGTGGGAAAGAGGGACAGTCTTCTGAAATATGACTTATTGTAAAGAGTTGGGGCCGAGAGTAAGGAGACAAGACAACTTTAGCTAAGTTTCTTCAAAGGAGGGAAGGTCAGAAAAATAGATCCTTTTTGCAAAATAAAATAAATCATCACAATCACCAAGAAAATAATAGGCGGCCATCTTTGATGATAACAATGTGTTGACAATGGGCACATTCAACACAGAGGGCACTTGTTAAAAGGTAATCTAGGCCAGAGCTCTCAAACTGTAGCTTGTGCCAGGGGACATCGGGAAAGCATTAAGAAAAGTGAAGTCAGTCGGGCTCGGTGGCTCAGCCTGTAATCCCGCGCTTTGGGAGGCTGAGGTGAGTGGATTGCCTGAGCCCATGGGTTCGAGACCTGCCTGGGCAATTTGGCAAGCCCTCATCTCTACAATTAAAAAAAAAAATTAGCCAGGCATGGTAGCACGTGCCTGTAGTTCCAGCTACTTGGAAGGCTGAGGCGGAAGGATCTCCAGAGCACAGCAGGTCGAGGCTGCAGTGGCCGGGAGCGTGCCACTACACTCCAATCTGGGCGACACAGTGAGACTCCAACTCAAAAAAAAAAAAAAAAGAAAGAAAGAAAAGTGAAGCCATCTTTTTGTTCTGAACCTTTTCGGTAGTTAAGGCTACTAATTCATGCTGAAAAAGCCAGGTGAAACCACCTCTTGAAGTGAGAGCTCAGGGTGTTGGCCTGATCCTATGTTTAGCAGAAAGTTGCCCTAAGTATATTCAACTTATCTTGCCCGACCAAGAAGTGATCAGATAGCATGATGCAGGTGACCTGGTGATGTGGCTTATGCTTCTCCTGTAATGATCGAACTGGTCTAGTTCTTAACCCTGACATGGAGTATTGGCAATGAGGCGTGGTCAATGGGAAGTATACAAGCAAATTTGAGGACTGGAAAGGGAAATGGGCAGCCTACAAGTTGGGAAAATGCTTGACTTTTTCCAGGTGGAGGCCTGGGAAAGACTGGATAATTTGCAATTACTGCATAACCTCTACCATTAAGCATAGGGCCCAGGCCCATTCATCTTTGTATCCCTGGATGTAGTGACAGCATCATAATAACATGGACTGAGTAGTGCATGTGCAGACACTGTTAAGAGCTTTATAGACAGTATTTACATAGGTACCATCAAGCAGGTGCTACTTATTATGCCTGTTTTGCTGGAGAGGAATCTGGAGGAATCTCTGAGTTATGAAACTTGACCAACTTCACATAGCCAGTAAATAGTAGTCAGGATTTGGGCTCAAGTCTTTCTAACTGCAGAGGCTAAGCTTGGAACTTCTATCTTTGCCTAGCACAGGGGCTGCTCAAATATCCCAAGAATATGTTTGGGAATTTACTTTTAAAAATAAGCCAGGCACGGTGGTTTGAGACCAACCTAGGCAACATAGCAAGACTACATCTCTACTAAAAAATAAGAAAATTTGTCAGATGTCGTGGTACATGCCTGTAGTCCCAGCTACTCTGGAAACTGAAGTGGAAAAAATTCCAGAGCCCAAGAAGTCAAGGCTGCAGTAGCCGTGATTATGTGCTACTGCACTCTAGCCTGGGTGACAAAGTGAGACTCAAGAACAGCAATAAGAACAACAACAAAAATAATAAGAAATGTAAAAAAGAAAATAAAAATAAAGAATGCCCAAAGTGATGAATAAATAAATGAATAATATGGAGTGGAATGGAGTGGCCCCGGATTCTTATACCAGGCCAAATTTCTAGCTCATTCAATTATTTCCTTTATATGAGGTAAGGTCTTTGTGACAAAAATAAATAGTTACTGCTGTTCTATTAGCAATTAATGATAAACAAATCCGTTGATAATAATTAATACAATGAAATATTAAATGCAATTCAACTGTATATTTTAAAAGTCCACCAAGCCAGGGCCATACAGAATATAATGTAGAATTTTAATAATGGTTTGCAAATAATAAAGCTATTATTATGTCACAGCAAGAGGTAAAAGGCAACACAAGCTATATCATTTAACTAAATGGTGCAAAAGCACTTTATAAAATTTATGAACAGTTTCTGTTTTTAAATTAAAATAAGAATATAAGAAAAACTGTTGACCATAAAAAGAAAATATTATTTTACACTAATAGTCACCAGTCACTTAAAGGTGAAATATCAAAATTAAGAACAAAACAAGCAAGATTTTTATCATATTTTACACTGAGAAATTCTGACCAAAGAAAAAGTAAAGATAAATAATTTTAAAAATTACTCTTTATAGATCATGTGTTTATATTTCTAAAAAATAAAAAATGTGGTAGAAACTGTCAAAATTTGATATAATGTAGGAGATTGAATGCAAGATAAAACCTTACCAAAATTAATGCATAAAATAATTTAAAAATTCCTATTTCCAGCAGCAACACAAATAATAATATATCATGGAATAATTCTAATGACAACTGTGTGACCTATATAAAGAATTTTCATAGAGTTGTAAAAGAAGTCTTGCATAGAAGGAGAGAGAGATCATATGGTGTGACTGGTTCACTACAATTTTAACAAAAATCCCAACCTGACATTGGCAAAATGATTCGAAGATTCACTTATAAAAATAAACAGAATAGTTTTAAAATTCTTTAAAGGGAAAGTACACTGTATTTTATAAAGCTGTAAAAATTCAAACAGTGTGACACTTGTTCAGAAATAGCACCATGGACAATAGCTCAGAAAAATGATCCAATTATCTATCATATTTTAATGTAGGATAAAGAATTAGTTACAAATCAATTCCAAGAAAATCCAGGGTTGTTTAATAAATGAGGTTGGGACAATCAACTAACAATTTGGAACACAATATATTTAAATAATTACCTCATTCCACATGCCAAAAGACATTGGTGATTAATTAAAGAATATAATGCATATAAATAAAAATTTTATAAAGATTCAGTTTAATTCCCTTCTTTTGGAGACATTCTATTTTGGGGAACGATAAAATAATTCACAAAGGGGAAGATGGACAGGCATATCCTGCCATAGAGCGCAAACAGCATTCATTTTGATGGATTAGTATTTGCACTATAAGTTTACATTTTGAAAATCATCCTTGCAGACAATTACATACCAATTAAAATTTTTGCAGGATAAAAACAAACAAAAAACTAAAAGACTAGGAACAATAATTCAACAAATGCGAAAAACAGATAAGACAAGCATGAAGACTCCCATAGATAAGTCAGCAAAGGAAAGAAACAGAAAATTAACCCAGAAGGGAAATGTGATTAGCAAATCAAATATGGGAAAATGTTCAACTTCAATGCACATTATAAGAAACTTGGTTTTAGCCTGGCTTGGTGGCTCAGCCTGTAATCCCACACTTTGGGAGGCTGAGGTGAGTGGATTGCCTGAGCCCGCGGGTTCGAGACCCACCTGGGCAACTTGGCGAGACCTCATCTCTACAATAAATCAAAAAATTAGCCGAGCATGGTAACGTGTGCCTGTAGTTCCAGCTACTTGGAAGGTTGAGACGGAAGGATTGCTGAAGCCCAGCAGGTCGAGGCTACGGTGGCCGGGAGCGGCCCCTGCACTCTAGTCTTGGTGACAGAGTGAGACTCCAACTCAAAAAAGAAAGAAAGAAAGAAAGAAACTTAGTTTTGCTGATCAGTTATTTTATGTGTGTGTAAGTTTTTGTTTTTTAACTAAAAAAAGCCAAATACTGGCAAGAATGAGGTGAAAGAGATACCCTCATATATTGCTAATGACAATTTAAATTGTCAGTTTTGGAAAGAGCTTAGCAATTTGCAGAAGAACTTTAAAATGTTCATTGGCATACTTTGACCCAGGAATCCCACTTCAGGAAATCTATCTTAAGTAAATAATTATAGATGTAGAAAACACTATGAATGAGGTTGTTAAATGCTGTAGTACATATAACTGAAAAAATATAATAATTCTTCAATTTCAGAAGAACGGTGTAATGAATTGAATGATGTCACCCTGAAAGGTAGATTGAAGTCCTGTTCCCCAGCCTCTATTATGAGTACCTCATTTTTAAATTGGGTCTTTGCAGATATATTCAAGTTAGGATAAGGTGGATTTTAATGCAATCTGACCAATGTCCTCATGTGAAAAGGATACGCAGAGATACACAGGGAGAAGTCCTTGTAAGAATAAAAGCAAAGATTGAAGTAATGCATCTGCAAGATAAGGAAAGCAAAGGATTGTCAGGAACACTAGAAGCTAGAAGAAAGATCTGATAAACTTCTCCCCTAGAGTCTTCAGACAGAGCATGGCTCTGCTGACAACTTGACTTCAGACTTTTAGCCTCCAGACCTGTGAGAGAATACGTTCCTATTACTTTAAGTCACCTACTTTATAATAATTTGTTACCACAGCTCTAGAAAACTAATGCAAGCAGTAGCATGCTTATGTTGTTTGAGAAACAATTTCTTAATGAAATATGCAGGCGTGCCGGGCTTGGTGGTTCAGCCTGTAATCCCGCGCTTTGGGAGGCTGAGGTGAGTGGATTGCCTGAGCCCACGTGTTCGAGACCCACCTGGGCAACTTGGCGAGACCTCATCTCTACAATAAATCAAAAAATCAGCTGGGCATGGTAGCGCGTGCCTGTAGTTCCAGCTACTTGGAAGGCTGAGGTGGAAGGATCGCTGGAGCCCGGCAGGTCGAGGCTGCAGTGGCCGGGAGCGGCCACTGCACTCCTGTCTGGGCGACAAAGTGAGACTTCAACTAAAAAAAAAAAAAAAAAAAAAGAAAGAAAGAAATACGCAGGCGCTAAAAATAAATTAGAGCAAATTAATGACTTAGAAAAAAATTACAGTTTATATATAAACAGGCAGGCAGGGAACAGAAGCATATGCAATTATGAATGCTATATGCTAAAACAATTCACTGATGCATAGAAAAAAAGACTGGAAGTATTTTCCAGAAAGTATTGAGTATGGTTGTATTTGCACAGTGAAACATCAGTATGTTTTCTACTTCTCTAAGAGTTCTCAATTTTCTTTAATGAATATATATTCATAATTAATTATCATGATTAAAACTAATCAAGACTGGGGTTGGACTGCCTCTTATGAAATCTTTGACCTTGAAGTTGATAGGTCTGAAAAAAATTTGGTTTCTATCAACAAGAAAGAGCATAAGATGTTAGGTACAGAACTAAAAAATGTCTCGGATGACGTCTTAGTCTGTTTGGGCAGCTATGACAGAATACCATAGACTACTCAAAAATTTATTTCTTACAGTTCTTGAGACTGAGAAGTCCAATTTCAAGCCTCCATTAGATTTAGTGTCTGGTGAGGGCTGTCTTTCTCATAGATGACTACCTTCTTACTATAACATCACTGGTGGATGGGGCCTCTTTTGTTAGGGCACTAATTCCTCCCAATGGCTCTACTTCATAATACCATCACTTTGGAGGTTAGAATTGAACATATGAATTTTGGGGAAACACAAACATTTGACCCATTTCATATAATGTCCTTGTTTAAGTTTTAATGGAAGCTGTGAAGAGAAGGACAATAAAGGTGTTATAATTAATGAGGGAGAAGAAAGAGTGTACTTCCTGAAGAGTAGGTGTTCCTACTGAGATGCCCGTTAATTCACTGGTAAAGCTCAACATTAGCGTGACACAAATTGATCACCTAAGAGCCAATCTTAGGATAATCCACAAACTAACTTTCAGTATTTTTTGGAAAACAAACTCTAGAAAATTCTCTACAGTGCTTCCATTTATAGTTATGCATTATTTATTTAATTACTCACAAATGTTAAGTTCACAAAATCCAGCGGTATATATTCACAATTTAGCTGTGTGTTCCCAATATATCTGTTTATTAAAACAAGTATTCATTCAAATTTCTTGAAACCCTACCATAAACTCAGTACTGGATTAGGAATTCACAATGTAACACTGAACAAAAGTGGCACAGATGCAAAAATGAAATACCTTCTTGCCACAATGGAGAAACAGACATTAAAGCATGGCACAAAATAAAAGCTATAACTGTAATTAGGTTACACAGAAAAGAAGAAATAGGTGCTATCATGATAGTGGATAATAAGGAAAACTATTCTAGCTTGGAAAGATAGCAAAATTATATTTAAGCTACATATGCAAGATGAGATTAAACTAATTTCTCAAAAGAAAGAAATTTACCAAGCAAATGGAGGGAGAGTGATGTTAATACCGAAAAGAGGAAACAGCTTATGCAAGCTTTCTAAGTCTAGAAATATTCTGGTTGCTTTGAGGGGCTAAACAAAGTCCAGCATAACTGGCATGGAATAAGCCACATGGGAAGTGGTGAGAAGTGAGGCAGAGGGCACACACAGAGGCCCATAGACAATGTCACAGATTTGGGGCTTAATCCCGAGTGCAATGGGAAGCCATTGGAGAATTTTCTAAATAAAATTGAGTGGTGTATGCTTTAAGTAGTTTCCTTTCACTCTGTGTAGAAAAAAAATTGTGCAAGGGCAGTAGTGGATGAGGGGAGACCAGGGAGAAATGATGGCAGGAGTTCAGGTCAGAGAAAATGTGCCTGCACCAGAAAGTGGGGTTATAAAGAGCATGTTTGAGATGTTTAGCAATATTGGAGCAAATCTGGTCACATTGGAACACTGACATCTGTTGAACATTAAGAAGCACCAGGCTACATTATCTAATAATATTTCTTTTTGATTCGCTCACTCATGCAACCATCCAACATTCACTTACTAAGTGCAAATCCTATATTCAAAGTCACCAGTTCATTTTTCTGCCCTATCTACTCTTCAGTTGAGTGCATCTACTGAAATTTTCCATTCCAACATTTGTATTTTTAGAATCTCAATTATTTGTTATCTGCTTTGTCTTTTTTCATGGCATTCATAATTTTTAAATTATTGCATTTTTCTCTGTCTCAAATAATATTGAACACATTTTTAAAGCCTTATTCTGACTATTCTTGATTAATCACTATTCCCTCATATATTGATTCTGATCACTTTTAAGTTTGTGGTCTCTTTCACAATGTTTACCACCTTCAAATATTTAGTAGTCTTCTTCCTTATGTGAATGGACTGGGTGATATTTTCACTTACAGCTATGATTTCCTATGGTACTACATCATTGTTCAGCAAACATTACTCATTCATTCACAACCTCCATAAAATGACTATATCCTTGAGCCTCTAAGGTTAGGCTTGGCCACATGACCTTCCTTGGCCAATGAGACATTAGCAAGCCTAATAAAAGTAATGTCTGACATGTATGGCTAACCTCATTCTCTTAAACTTTTGTCATCCCTATGAGAAAACATGTCCTGGACAGCCACTGGTCCCAGAATAATGAAAAACCTGTGGAAAATGTCTGAACCAAATCTGCAGCCTGGAGCCAAGCAAAACTGAGTCCAGTTTAGATCAGATATATGCTCTCCAATCCATATCCCATCCCTTGAAACAATACTACTCAGCTGACCTTCAGTTTCATGAATGAGAAATAAATATGTACTACCATATGCCATTGATATATTTGTGGTGATTTATCACCAGCAATTGCTGACCGACTCATAATCTATTCCTTTTTCTGAGAATTTACATTTCTGGTTGAGGAAGACTCTTCTCGCATTTTCAAGTGCCACTATTTTTCACTTATTTATTATTTTTAAAAATATACTAATTTATTACTATTATTGAATTTTCTATCATTCATAGGTGTTTGAGATGAAAGGGAGATATTTCAAAGAATTCTCAGGCTATCATCTTGAAATTACAAAGACAAGCATGACATTGAATCAATCATCGAATTATTATAACTGGTTGAATCAGAAAAGCTCTAGAAATTTTGGGGAGGGCCAGAGAGTAACACTTGGAGGAAAAAAATTCAGGATTAACTTCCAAATTATAACAAAGGATTGTTCCAGGGGTGACAACTTCTGCCATTTCTGGGTACAGGTATCAAGGGTTGTGCCTCTGATGCTGGGTGGCACCACTAGAACCTCTACCACTGCTACCTCTCCACACTTATGTGCCTGTCGCTGGCCAGGACAAATTCTGCCCTGCATTTGGGTCATCACTGTACTAGCTTTTAAATTGAAATCTTCCACCATTGGAAGGAATATTGGGAAGGTGAATTTCTGACTTTCACCTTTGGGAGAAGCAAACTCATAACAGGAAAAAAGTCCTTAAATGTAGAAAGGCAGCTTAAATGCTTGACAGAGGTGCCTTAAAATCATTACTTGACTATTTTGGAGATTAAAAAAAAACAGATAAGAAATAAAATAAGTCTATACACTTAACAGAATCAAGACCACAAATCTCAATTATAGTTCATTGAGATAGAACACAGAAATGCCCTTGGTAGAGCATCTGTCACATAGCAATCACTTAACAAATGACAAATTAATCAATCAATAAATAAAACCATGAACTCCTGCTATAAGGTGGAGCACAATTATCCCTTTACTCCAGACTTTTGCTCTTGTCTTTAATTTTCCAATGAACCGCCTTGTTTTTCCACTCAAAATTCTTTTGCTTTCGTTATCACCTCAAGTCTTCTGGTGTGATGATTTCATTTTACAGTACACACTTGTCAGAGCCATGCCAGTTGTACCTACTTATGCCTTCACTGTTTCCTAGTCCACTGGGTAATGGTGTCTCCTGAAAAAGGTTCATTCTAAGGAGTTGGTCTGGATCAAGCATTTAAAGAGATAGATGCATCTGTGGTCCAGTGATCCTCAAAACTGTAATTTGAGAGGTGCAGACAGAGAGGAAAAAAAACCTCTGGAATGCCAAAATTGATATACTCGTATTTTAATGTGTTTCTCCTCCACTTCCTGCCTTCTTGAACTATTAAATTCTATACATGAAGTGAGATATAGACATTAGCGGCTATTAAATTCTATATGTGAAGTGAGATACAGACATTAGTGATTTCACTGGAAAAAGCAAGAACATTCTAATTCTGCTAGTATAAAAATACATTTTACTCTTTGTGTTTTTCATAGATTGGGCAATGCGATTTAACCCATACTCTCCAGAATCTTTAAACAAACATTCATTGAAAATTGATTGATCAGGTACCATACTGTGTTGGGTGCTGGAATAGAGTGATGAGTAATGCCCAGGGAGCACCTGCCCCAAGTCTGCTGCATTTGAACTAGAACTTCCAGTCAGTTGGTTCCAATAAGATCAAAATATTCCTTTAAGAAAACAAATCAGCCGGGCTCGGTGGCTCAGCCTGTAATCCCATGCCTTGGGATGCTGAGGTGAGTGGATTGCTTGAGCCCGGGAGTTCGAGACCCGCCTGGGCAACTTGATAAGACCTCATCTCTACAATAAATCAAAAAATTAGCCGGATGTGGTAGCGCGCGCCTGTAGTTCCAGCTACTGGGAAGGCTGAGGCGGAAGGATCACTGGAGCCCAGCAGGTCGAGGTTGCAGTGGCCGGGAGCGGCCACTGCACTCCAGGCTGGGCGACAGAGACTCCAACTCAAAAAAAAAGCAAATCAGCATTCCTCTGAAAAAAAGGAAGAAAGCAAGAGAAGGAGGATAGGAAGGAAAGAGCCTGAACCTTGGCCCTTGTGAAAGCTGACTCTGTGGCATTCTGCTCATGTGTGAGAAGTTTATTTGGAAATGTGAGTTCAGGAGACAAAAGTGAGGGCAGGGGGAATAATACAGGAAGGGAAAGAGTCATCTCCCTTCCTTTCTTCCTTCTTCCCTTCCTCTTTCCCTCCCTTCCTTCATTTCTTCTGTGTTCCTTCCTTCCTCCCTTTCTGCCTCATTTCAAAAGCCTTTTCAGTGAGATCAAGTAGCCAGCCACCTGTAGCAGTCAATAAAGAAGGACTGGAGGAAGGAAGGAAGGTAAGGAGGAAGGAAGAGAGGGAGAGAGGGAAGGAAGGAGGGAGGACAGGAGAAAGACAAGATCCCGGCAATTGCAAGTTTTTGCCCAGAAACACATAACAGAAGCAGCACTCAAAAATTTCTAGTTTTCTCACGTTTGATAATTAAAGCTTACCCCTGTGATCAACCTATTTGATCTTCAGAATAATCCTAGGAAGTAGGTATTGTTCTTATTATAATATTGTGCTTGAAAGTGTAGGCTCTGCTGTCAGACAGCTTGGGCAGGCCCATCACTTACAAGCTATATGACCTCTGGTGAACTACTTAACATTTTTATGCCCAAGTCTTCTCATCTTTAAAAGGGAGACAGTAAATGCAACACCTGTTTGTTGTGAGGATTGCGAGTTAATATTTGTAAAGTACTTAGAATGGGTCTGGCATATAGTTAGGTTAGCTTTTATAAATGCCTGTTCTTCCTGATGCTCTTATCTGTGGACAGATTTCAAATGCCTTCTGATGCATAAAATAGGAGAAGCCCCCACATCAGAAGAATGACTTTGAAACTCTGCACAGAATGATCCTCAAGCAACAGTTGCCCGAAACAAGGCTATGGGGAGCCAAATGAGCGGGACCCAGCCAGGAAGACTTGGAATGGAGGGATGGGCTCAGCTGGGAAAGCGTGCTTTGAGCAAATACACATTTCACTGATCAACAGCTTCTCGTGGGATGCCCTCCCTAAATCATTTCTGTGGAATGTAAAATCTCTATTCTAGGCAGGGTGCCAGGTTTTTTTTCTCCTGTGCACCCAATGAGAGCAAGTTTCCTTCTCCCTGGCCATTTGCAGGGAAAGTGAAGCCAAGATCCTGCTTTCGTCCAAATGCTCAACATTTATGGAAACGTGTTTGGATGCTTTACAAAGGACATCCTTCCTCTTGCACTCCAGTTGAGAGGTTTTAGAAATTCAGGGGGTTCTCATCATCACTTCCTACCCCAATTCTTTGTAGATTGGCAAAAACGATCCCTTTCCCTCACTCCTCAGCACCCCGGTGATCTACAATATCTGGAAGATCATCAACACTTAAACAAATAAGTGGTCCTCATCTGAACTACAGAGGCTGCCTTGTTTAGTACAGCCAGGAACAGAGAGTTATTTCTGAGCGAGTACCTTTTTTATAATGTGGGAAGCAGCATCTTAGCTGCCTGTGGAAGCCTTCAGCATTGAAAAAAAGGGTGGCTGGGAGACAGAGACCAGGCAAGATGGAAGAACACAGGGGCCATTTTCTCAACTTGGAAGGTATATTAAATATTGGCAGAGAGTAATCATTGAAAATGTGTATGTGTTTATTTATTTATTGGATTGAATGTACCCAGTCATTGCTTCTTCACTTTGGGAGCAACTGAAAGAACCACAGAAAATGAGACGGACTCATTTCTTGCTTTTACAAATTAAACTACTCATATCAGACCCAATAAATACAAGTTATTTATTGTATTCTCACCAGGTATCACACCCTCCTGCCGATCTCAATACAAATTCCATTTATATTTCCAAATCCTAAAACCAAAATGGACTCGTACTTCTTGGTAGTTATGGCAAAGCCACCAGAAGCTTGCTGTCTGACTCATGCCTGCTTGTAAATTTTGGCCATCTACTCTCACACTCTCACAGATGCAAGCACAAGAACCAGGAGTCCCCTGCTCACGCTTCCTAGCCAAAGAATTTCACTTCTCCTTCTTCAAAAAGCATTTACACTTTCTGATAATTGTGAAGAATTTTCTAGATAAAGTCCCCAAGAATCACAGATCTTTCCCATTTTCTCTACCCACCCTGGTCGTCTTCTTTCTCCCCACTTACATAATAACCTATTCCCTCATCTATCAAGCTCTAATTGTTTTCCTGTTCTTATTCTTTATTATTATTATTTTTCATTCTAACAGGCTTATTTTTAAAAAATCTTTTCCAAGGAACTTGTCTGCCTTTTGCGCTTTCTCAAATGTGAGAGCCAGGAAATCATTCCTTGGAGTCCAGCCCTTTTGTTTCTCAGGCAAGACACTGAAGCCATGAGAAAAAAAGGGATTTGTCTGCTTCTGGACCACTGGGAAAGTAGTTATTTGATTATGACCTAGTGTGGCATGCCACTAATGAAGACATAGTCTTATACAGGTAATCAATTTGCAAGTCTTTCCACACTCTTGGAAGAAAAGAGCAGTTGACAACTTTTCAAGTGAAGACATTCAGCATGTTTATTCTGGGTTGTGGAATATAACTTACTAATAGTAATAAATTACCAGTGTGGATTAGTGGGATCAGTCCCTGGCCTAAGGACATATATTCAAAGTCAGCTCTGCCTCTAATGGCCCTAAGCAATTTGTTTGTGTGCTGCTCCAAGCCTCTATTGCCTTGGTTGCCTCATCTATGAAATGGAGATATTGATAGAGCACTCATAATATTGTTTTAAGGATCAAATGAAAACCTTAAAATGATAATTAAAACAGTTATTATCCATTTTCCAAGAGAAAAACACTACCTTAGAGAGGTTAAATAATTTGCCAAGGGGACACAGGTGGTAGACAGCAGATGCGGGATTCAAACCTGCGTCTGTTGGCAATGACTATAACTCCCATCCTGTTACGTTGCTTGACACAGCACCAGACATTGCCCGGCCCCATCTAAAGTTTCCAGGCCACAACATAGAAGGCTCGTGTCTGCTTTTCTGAGTACCCAAGCAACATGTACTTTAGCACCTGCTGCTCCACCTATTTTCCTTAGCCATTCGTTATCTTATGAACAAACCCTCTGGATTTTACAAAAGATGTGATATCAGTTTTCACCAATGATCTTGTTTCTAAAGGGAAAGGACATGTCAACACCTGGAACTTAAGGTGTAATTTGATATATCTTTGGAATCAATTTTTATTTAACCCAGAATAATCAGCATGCTCAATTGTGATCATGGAACAGCCAGTCAACCCTTAAATCTAGAACAGCCAGATTTGCATTGGGATTTTTCCTTCTCACCCAGCCAGTAGCTTTCAGCTGCTGCCAACTGCTCAATAAATGTTGCCGAGGGACTGGCAGGGCACACTGGTCTCTGGGGTAGGTCCGTGACCACATGGCCCTATCTTATGAGTGTGGCACCATCCTCGCACTTCAATTCCATTTCAGTTTGTTGGAGTTACTATTCTGTGCAAAGCACTGAACTGAACCCTGTGCAGAAACCAGAGATGAGCATAAGAGATCTTTGCACTCCAGGTACTTAGTGAATTAGACAAAATCATAATTAGCAGTGTACTTGCCCAAACAGTTGTCCAGATAAAGTGGTACAGGAGATGAAAGAACAAAGAGAAGAATAAGGTATAAATTAGAAATACTATATGGAGGACGTAATATTGAGATGAGTCTAAGGGTTCGCTTATCCAACTCTTTTTTCCAAAAAGCATGACCTTGGAAGAAGGAAGGGTCTAGTATCAGTCACATGCTGGGCCCAGAATCTGTTCACCTAACAAATATATTCAGAGGGGAGAAAAAAAGACGATGGCAGAGCCAGTTGGACTGTGAGTCCCTGTGTGAGTGACTAAGAGTATGTTTGAACTTGCATGTGTGTCTGTTTGTAAGTGGGCATGAGTGGCTGACTGAGTGAGGATTTGGGAGCAAATGGCCAGGTCTCTCCTGGTGAAGCGACTGATGCCAGCGGCTACTCTGCTTGGACCCTAGTGCCTCTCGGAACACAGAAGCCAAGCACCATTTTCTAAAGTCAACAACTTTTTCCTGGAGAGAAGCTACTGGGAGCAATGGCCGTTGTCAGACTGCCTAACACCACAGCACCAGGCTGAACACTGGCAGTGAGGGCTGCAGAGAGAGCATAGCAAGGGAGGAAGAAGCAGAATCCCATTGGAGAAGATAAAACAGGCACCCCAACACCATCTTGAAAACTGGACAGGGAAGTGCTCCTCACCATGGAACAACAGATCTACTCTCTGTGACCAGTAGGTTAACTACTAAAGGGTTGATCATGATCCAAAGGGAATATCCCGAAAACACAAACTTTGGAGGGACAGGATGAGTACAAAGTCTCAATTGCCCCACCCTCCATCCTGATCCATCCATGAGACACAGTATGCAACCAGAAAAGGACAAGGAGACCCCCTACAAGAGATCAGTGGTGAATTCAGGGCTAACCCAATACCCTTCCCAGCAATTCTCTGAGCATCAGACAAGCATGACTGGGGCACAACTGAGAGGGACAAACCCTGGTGGAGCCTGGACAACAGCTGCGCTAGGTGAATTCTACTTTTGGATAAGTCTGACTGGAGTGTCCGTCACCAACACCTCGGGAGGAAACAATCCCACACCTCCCCACTAGAAGAGATCCCTCTGAACTTACAAGAGTGGGAGGGGAATACTGATACCCCATCCACCCTCACTGCCCCTTCCCTCTCCAGGCCATACACTGGGGAGATTGTGAATGAGCACACAACCCCAGGAGATGGCAGGAGGGCTTACCTGTGAGCAGATGAGAGGAATAATTACAGAGCCTGCCACAAGAGGAAGGTTAGTGCCCAGAAATTATATTTTTTCTTTTTGTTCTTCTTTTGTTTTGTTTTCATATGTGTGTGTGTGAGTGTGTGTGTGTGTGTGTGTGTGTGTGTGTGTGTGTGTGTGTGTGTTCAATTTCCCTGTTTTTTGTTGTTTTGTGTTTTCTTTTCTGTTGGTTTTTGTTTTTGTTTTTTGTTTTCTTTTTTGGTTTTTTTTGTTATTTTTTTCCTGTGGTTTATTTTATTTTTATTATTTAATTCACTTTTCTTGTTCTCCTCATTACTTTATCTACTCTTTACTTTATCTTGGACTACAGGGGGTACCCATGTACCCACTGCATCATTATATAGAATGGTGGTGGAGAGTGGGTCTCAGGAGACCCATACACCAGTCAGTGAACATTGTACCTTGTAAGTAGTTTCTGAATCCTAGCTCCTTACCTTATTCGACTCTCAAAACTATAAGAAAGCTTCCCACCTTCAGCCCTGTTTCAAAACAGAACAAATTTTGAGGTTTTGATATGGGAAGAATATAGGGCTGACCAAACAACAGAAGTAAAAGCCCCACCTACTATTACTGAATCCTGGAATTAAGGAGAAATGAAAGAGATCTTTCATGAATGAGGAAATATCAACAGAAGAACACAGGTAATTCCCAGTGTACCAAAGAGGCAATACCCAAAAATCAGACCTCAGAGCCCAAACAATGGAAATCACCAACAATTGGCTCCAGAATACAACAGGAATTAGGGAATGGATGGAAAGAGTGAAAAAGACTCAAGAAAGAAAAGATGCAAAGCTAAAATAACTTGTAACAGAGATTCTAGCCATAAAAAAATTCACACAGGAAATAAATAAAAGGTTGACAAGCATGAAAAGCAGAATCAACCAAGCAGAAGAAAAAAAATCTCAGAGCTTGAAGACCAAAACATAGAATTAACCCAATCTGTTAAAAAACATAAAAAGAAAACTCAGAAAGAAAGAATAAGGCCTTCAAGAAATGTGTGACTATATGATGATATAATACCTGATTGGTATCCCAGAAGGAGAAAGGGAAATGGAGAACACCTTGGAACAGGTATTCCAGAAGGTTATCCAAGAAAACTTCCCCCATCACACCAGAGATGTGATCATCCAAACACAAGAGAGTCAGAGAACCCCTGCAAGACATCAAATGAGAAGACTAACCCATAGACACATAGTAATTCACCTACACAAAGTAGGCATAAAAGAAAAAAATCCTAGAAGCAGTGAGAGAGAAAAGTCAGACTACCTACAAGGGAAGACTAATCAGAATAACAGGTAACTTAACAACAGAAACACTGTAAGCTAAAAGGGACTGGAGTCCACTTTTCAAAGTCCTCAAAGATAATTTCAACCAAGAATTTTCCACCTGACCAAGCTCAGCTTCATCAGTAATGGAGAACTAAAATCCTTTCCAGGCATCCAATCCCTAAAAGATTGTACTGTTTCCAGACCAGCTCTACAGGAGATGCTCAAGAAGGTATTAAGCACAGAAGAAAATGCAACTATGCACTTTCCTAGAATACAGGGAAACATAGAATCAACACAACACACTTCATGACTGCAAAATTGAAAACACACATATATCAACCCAAAAGTTAAAAGAAAACAAAACAGCCTTACAAGAGCCTCATGACAAGGATAAACTTACATTTCAATAATCAGTCTGAATGTCAATGGATTAAATGCACCACTGAAAAGACAGAATGGCAAACTGTATTTTAAAAAAACATGACCCAGCAGTATGTTGCCTCCAGGTTATACATCTCACTACAAGGGACTCCTACAGACTCGAAGCTAAAGGATGCAAAACAAACTTTCAGGTGAACAGAAAACAAAAGAAGCCAGGAGTCACTATTTTAATATCAGACAAAACATCCTTCAAGTTAGCAAAAACTAAAAAATATATGGAAAGACATTATATAATGACAAAAGGTTCAATCCATCAACAAGAAATATCCATCCTAAATATATATACACCCAACCCAGGAGTGCCTGGATTTATTAAGCAATGACTAAGTAAACTAAAAAAAGGGATTGGCTCTAAAACTATCCTAACTGGGGACTTTAATATCCCCAATAACAACCCTAGATAGATCATAAAGGCAAAAAAAAAAAAAATCAATAAAGGGATCTGAATTCTTAACTTGACACTTGACCAAATGGACTTAATAGATACCAACAGGATAGTCAACCCAACAACCAAGGAACATATATTCTACTGATCACCACATGGAATGTACTCCAAGATTGACTACATCCTCAGACATAAATTAAGCACAAATTCCATAAGATCAAAATACTACCATGCACCTTCTCAGACAACAGCGGAACAAAAGTAAATATCACCACCAACAAAATCCCCTCAAAACACACAAAGACATGGACACAAACCAGCACGATGCTTAACAACTCCTAGGTCAACACAGAAATCAAAACAGAGATTAAAAGATTGTTGGAAACAACTGAAAACAAAGGCATATCTTACCAAAACCTCTCAGATGACATGAAGACAGTGCTAAGAGGGGAACTTATATCCCTACAAATACACATCAACAAAATAGAAAGATCATAAGTCAATAGCCCAACAAATAACCCAAAGAAACTGGAAAAGCAGGACCACCAAAACACTAACTTCAGCAGAAAAATTCAGATTCTCAAAGTAAAAGCCCAAATATGGGACATAGAAGAAAAAATATCACAGAAAAAAAAATCAAAGAAATAAAAAACTGGTTATTTGAAAGGACAAACAAGAATAACAGACCTCAAGCCAGATTGACCAAGATAAAGCCCAAATAAACACAATCAGAAATGCAAAATGTCAAGTCACAACTGACCCCAAAGAAAAACAAAAGATTTTCAGAGATTACTATGCACACCTATAGAAAAACAAATTTGAAGACATGAATGAAATGGATGACTTTCTGACATCACACAATCTCCCAAGGTTGAAACTAGAAGAAACAGAGACCCTAAATAGACCAATAACAATCCAGGAAGTTGACTCCATTATGAGAAAACTACCTACAAAAACAAAAACAAACAAGCAAAAAAAACCCGGGACCAGATGGTTTTCCAGGAAAATTATACAAAACATACAAGGAGGAGATGATATCAATCCTATTGAAGTATTCCAGCAATTGAGAAAGGTGAAACTCTCCCCAAATCATTTTATGAAGCTAATATTATACTGATACCCAAATAGGACAAAGACCCAACCAAAGAAGAGAACTACAGGCCAATATCCCTGATGAACATAGACGCAAAAATTCTCAACAAGATTCTAGCAAATTGGATCCAACAACAAAACTCAAAAAATTATCTACCATGACCAAGTAGGCTTTATCCCTGGGATGCAGTGTGGTTTAAAATTCACAAGACTATAAGTGCAATTAAATACATTGATAGATGTAAAAACAAGAATCACATGATTGTATCATTAGATGCAGAAAAGGCTTTGACAAAATCCAACATCCATTCTTGACTAAAAGCCCTTGAACAGCTAGATATAGAAGGAACATACCTCAAAATAGTAAAAGCCATCTATGAAAAACCCATAGTAAACATATTCCTAAATGAACAGACATTGAAAGCGTTTCTCCTGAAAACAGGCTCAAGATAAGGCTGGCCACTCTCACCCCTCTTGTTCTAGCTTGGAAGTCCTAGCTAGAGCAATCAGAATAGTGAAGGATATCGGGGATTCAGAGGATAGAGTCCTATACCTATAAAATTCCAGGAAATCTGTCTGAAACCTCCTTGCACTGATATAGGACTTTGGCAAAGTCTCAGGGTCTAAATCAGTACGCAAAAGACAGTCACATTTTTATGCACTAACAACAAACCGGCAGAGAACCAAATGAAAGGGGCAATCCATTCACAATAGCCACACACAAAAATGTAATACCTTGGCATGTTGCTAACTAGAAAAGTGAAAGACCTTCACAATGAAAACTACAAAACAATGCTCAAAGAAATCAAAGAAGATACAAACAAGTTGAAAAATACCCATGCTTATGGATTGAAAGAATCAACATTGTTAAGATGTGTCCATTCTGCCCAAGGCCATCCACAGATTCAATGCAATACCCGTTAAGTTACCATCATCATTCTTCTCAGACCTGGAAACAACAATACAGAAATTCATATGGAAATAAAAACAACCATGAATAGCCAAAACAATCCTCAGCAAAAGAAACAAAGTGGGAGGTATTATACTCCCAGACTTTAAACTTTATTATAAGGCCACTATAATCAAAACAGCCTGGTATTGGTGTAAGAACAGGCATAAACACCACTGGAATAGAACAGAGATTCTGGAATCAAAACCTCAATTTCTCACCAAACTCATTTTTGACAAAGCCTCCACTAACAACCACTGGGGAGTGGAGAACCTATTCAGTAAATGGTGCTGAGAAAACTGGCTGACTACATCCAGAAGAATGAAACAGGACACCAAAGTATCACCATACACAAAAATGAACTCCAAATGGATCAAAGACCTAATCCTAAAACCTCAAACTTTAAAAATCTTAGAAAACATAGGAAACACTCTTATGGAAATTCAAAACAGGCAACCAATTCCTGACCAAAATCCCAGATGCCCATGCCATAAGAGATAAGACAGAGAGCCGGGCTTGGTGGCTTAGCCTGCAATCCCGCGCCTTTGGGAGGCTGAGGTGAGTGGATTGCCTGAGCCCGCGGGTTTGAGACCCACCTGGGCAGCGAGACCTCGTCTCTAAAATAAATCAAAAAATCAGTCCAGCGTTGTAGCGGATGCCTGTAATTCCGGCTACTCGGAAGGCTGAGGTGGAAGGATTGCCAGAGCCCAGCAGGTCGAAGCTGCGGTAGCCGGGAGCGGCCACTGCACTCCAGTCTGAGTGACAGAGTGAGACTCCAACTCAAAAAAAAAAAAAAAGAGATAAGACAGACAAGTGGAACCTCATTAAACTGTAAAGGTTCTGCAAAGCAAAAGAAACCAAGAGAGCAGGGACACAGCCTACAGAATGAGAAAAGGTATTTGCCAGCTGTATACCTGACAAAGGCCTAACATCCAGGATCTAAATGAACGCAAATGTGCTGAAAGGGAAAAACACACACACACACACACACAGCCCGGAGGAAAAATGGGCAAAAAAACATGAAAAGACACTTCTCTAAAGAAGATATGTGCTGGGCTCAGTGACTCAGCCTGTAATCCCAGCACTTTGGGAAACCAAGACGAGTGGATTGCCTGAGCCCGCAGGTTCGAGACCAGCCCAGGCAACTTGGCAAGCTCTCGTCTCCACAATAAATAAAAAATTAGCCAGGCATGTTAGCACGCACCTTTAGTTCCGGCTACTTGGAAGGCTGAGACATAAGGGTTGCTGGAGCCCAGCAGGTCGACACTGGGGTGGTTATGAGTGCACCACTACACTCCAGCCTGAGCGACGGAGTGAGAATCTAACTCAAAAAAAAAGGAAGAAGATATACGAGCAAAAAACACAGACACGTGAAAAAGTGCTCAGCCTCAAAACCACATTGAGAAACCACCTAACTCCAGTAGGAATGGCCATGATTAATAAAACAAAACCAAGATGCTGGCAAGGATGCGGAGAAAAGGGAATGCTTCTACACTATCGGTGGGAGTACAAACTAATTTAACCTTTATATAAAACAGTGTGATGATTTTGAAATTGAAATTTAGAAATTGGCCTTCCATACAACCTAGCAATCCCTCTTCTGGGAATACACCCGGAAGAACTCAAATCATTCTGCAAAAAAGAGACCTGCACACACATGTTTATTGCAGCACTATTCACAATAGCAAAAACAAGGAACCAACTGTGCTGCCCATCAAAACTGGACTGAATTTTAAAGGTGGCACATATTCATGATGGAATAATATGCAGCCACAAAGAAGGGCAAAAGTATGAACTTCGCAGCAACCTGGATGGGTTTGAAGTCTATCAGACTCAGTGATCTATCACAAAAACAAAGTACTGAGTACCACATGTTCTCACTCCTAAGTGGACCCTGTATACCTATTATAATACTACAAAAAAGGGATTGGCATTAGCAAGACCCTGCCAGGGTAGGGTGGTGGGGCACATAACATCAATCAGGGTACCTGATCCAGGTGATGTGAGACCCAATGGGAGGCCCAAAGGTTTACCTATATCTATACCACTTATGTATACAATCCTGACTTGTACCCCACAATTTTAAAATAAAATAAAATTTTTTATAAAGTTTAAATATATGTATATTCTTTAGTCTTCTCTGTTACTTATCTATCACCTAAGGCAGACTTTGTGGGCAAGCACACTAGTCCACTGTACAATTTCCAAAGTCTAAAGCATTCATTCTTAAATGGCACCATGTTGAGGATATCAAGTGTGATGATTTAATTTTGTGTCAGCTTGACTGACTCCCACCCAGATATCTGATTAAACATTATTTCTAGTGTGTCGGTGAGAGTGTTTCCAGAAGAGATTAGCATTTGAATTGGGAGGCTGTGCAAAGAAGGTGGCTCCATTCATGTGAACTTCATTCAATCTACTGAAAGCCTGAAGAGAACAAAAAGGTAGAAGACTGCTGAATATGTCCTCTGCTTGACTGCTTGAGCTAGTACATCCATCTCCTCCTGCCCTTGGAGCTCCAGGTTCTCAGGCCTTCAGACTTGGACTTGGATTCACTGGCTGTCTGCCTCTCCGGCCTTCAAACTACAACAGCTTATCACAGCAAACTGTGGGGACCTCTCAGTGTCTGTGATCAAGTGAACTAATACCATATATTCTCTTTCATATAGATATAGACGTAGAGATAGATATGGATATATGGATCCTATTAGTTCTGTTTCTCTAGATAACACTGACTAACACACCAAGCATCCAGTGTTAATCTACTCCTTAGGAGAAATACTTCTGTCTTTCCTCGACAACAGAGTTGAGATAAAGATCCACCCAGTTTATGTTCATAAACACGACACTGAATACCTCAACAGACAGTCAATCTGTGGCTAACTCAACATTTTTTCTTGTCCCTTTTCATTCTTGGTACCACATACAGGGAGCACTGGCCTGCCTGAGCTCAGCCCCCATGGACTTCTCCCTTGAGCCAGACACACCCAGTGCACACAGGCCTGGCCCAGGCTCCCATTCAACTGCTTTTGGGGCTTTTGCATGTCCTTCTATTTCTCTAAAATAGACATGACTCTTCCTCAAACCGGAGTGGGGACTCTCTGAGTTTCAGATTTGTGCTTTGCGTGGGCATGAGCAGGGTCTTGTGCTCACCTTGAGAGCAACATATCAGGCCAACAGAGCTTTTTTAAAAGGAAAATGAGGGAAGGAGGGGGCACATAACCTCAAGAAGGGCACCTGATCTCAAACCAGGCGAAGCGGGGACCAAAGGGAGGCCCAAACTTTACCTATACGATGACCACTTGTATACACCTAATCCTGAATTGTACTCCACGTCTTTAAAATTTTAAAAAGGGATATTTGCTCTTCTAGGGCCCAGTATCTTCACTTGTTCTGTGGATGGTTGACTTCTCACCTGTTCAGCCTACCCTTCTGCGGTTACCTCCTCTCCTCATGAGCAGAAGCTGCCTGTCCACCTGCTGAGAACACAGTCAAAGTTCAAGAACACAGTCAAGGTTCACTCGTTTCAGACCCGAGTGAACTGTCTCCCAAATAGTTTATGCTCTTTGCGATAATCACATGCCACCTATTATCTTCTTTTTTGCCATTAAATTTTGTTTTATTATAGAGATGTGGGGTACAAGTACACAAGTAGGCTGCATGCAGGTGAAGTGTGCGCCTCCAACTGGCCCTCATTCCCCCGGTATATGACCAAGTACCCTTTGTGTTACTATTTTTAAGTTGATCACATATAAAAGTTCACTTTTGAAGCTTAACATGGCAATAATACGTATGCAATCATAGTTTGATGTTCCAATTCTATATTTTAATACATACAATTAATATATGACTCGAAGTTTTAAAAAGTAGTTGTCATTTATCACTTAGGACCATTTGGCTTATCAACAGAGATGTGGGCTGACCACACTTAGGGAATTGCCTTCTGATGCTGCAGTTCTATGATTATCACAGAAGAGATCTGAATCTGCATGAGGAAGGGAGGGGTGATACTAGTTCAGTGAGAAGAACCCAGCATAGTGAGAAGAACACAGCATAGTGAAATGCAATTAAAAAATGCAGAACAACAGGAGGCATAAATTCAAAGGTTTTTAAAATAGAGATAAGAGCTAAGCTGATCCCTGGAGAGGGAAATGTGTCCATTCTTGGCCTGTTTTTTCTAAGCCAGTGAGTAAATTTCTATTTGTATTTGGAGAGGAATGTCGTTTTTTCCCTCACTTGAAAAAAAAAAAAGAAAAGATTTTACATGTCTTTTCTGTTTCAACTGATAGAGATGGCGTTCTCTTTTTAATTTACATAAACTTGTTTTCATTTGTAATTTTAGATTGTCAGTAGAAAGAAATGATGGCATTTTGTCATACATATCATGGTGTATACAGTGACATCGTTTTTCATGCAAACTGAATCAACCTATTAAAAAAATGCCAGCCGGGCTTGGTGGCTCAGCCCGTAATGCTGTGCTTTGGGAGGCCAAGGTGAGTGGATTGCCTGAGCCCGCAGGTTCGAGACCTGCCTGGGCAACTTGGCAAGACCTCATCTCTACAATAAAAATCAAAATATTTACCGGGCGTGGTAGTGCGTGCCTGTAGTTCCAGCTACTTGGAAGACTGAGGCGGAAGGATCTCCAGAGCCCAGCAGGTCGAGGTTGCGGTGGCCAGGAGCATGCCACTGCACTCCAGTCTGGGTGACAGAGTGAGATTCCAACTCCAAAAAAAATAAATGCCATGGAATACTACTACTAATTGGCTAAATTTTGAGCTCTCTCTTTTGTGTATATGCTGGGGGAGGGGCCAAAATCTTAACTGAGGTTTTCAAAATATACCTTAGCATAACCATTTAAGCTAGAAATGATATTTTCTCAATGCATTGCATCAGAATATCTATTTTCTCCCCAGAAGGGCAGCTAGGTCATAAATCTTGATACTCTGCATATCATAAAGGAAAGATTAACTCTAGGGGAAATTATATAAGTTAACAATATTTATTTTCAATTACCCAACCTTGCTTTTGAACACGTTTTCCTCTTTCGAAGTACTGTCTCTAACCCTCATGATATGCGTCACATTTGCAGGATTGGTGGAAACTTTCTCCATCACCTAGACAAAGCTATTCACAGGAAAGTCTCTGATAGTATTTACCCTCAATAAAAATGTTTGCCGGTATTCTCCTTCCAGACACATTTGCTGGCTCTGCCCTCATAGAAAGGATGAATTGCGTGGATGAGAGTATGGCATTTTGAAAAGAATATTATTTTTGGAGTAGAGCAAGTTCAAATCCCAAGTTAAATATTGTGACCTTTGTCCTAGAAGAAAACTTTCTTCCCAAACAAAGCCAATCTGCCTGGTGTACTCTGGTAGTTATTGAAATACTTTTGTGCTTATTATAAATGGCGGTTGCCCCCAAATTCCTTGCCCCAGTCATCCTAACCCCTTCCTGAGCAATTCCAGAACCACAGCCAGATTACTTCTAACTGATCGTGCCCTGAGCTTTTCTGATTGCTAATATGTGAATATCCGTCTTTCTTTCAAGCCTCAGTCTCTCAATCTGTGCAATGGGATGATCATGCCAACCTCAGGGATTACTATTGTGATTAACAGAAAAAAAAGTGCCTGACATTTAGTAAATGATAAATACTAACTGTTCTTGCGTTTTATGTCAAAGGGATTCAGACTTAAATCAGAGAGGACTCTCTTCCCCATCGTGGTAAACAAGTGTTTCAAGCCCAGGATTCAAAAGATATCCCCCAATACACACTTGCACACGTGTGTACACACAACACACACACACACACACACACACACACGGTCTTGTAACAATTTTGTAACCCAAAGATCAGAAGGCATTGCTAGTGTCACAGTCCTTAACGCTAGCAAGGCAAACATGGCAATATCCTTGAAAACAGAGTTCCCTGTCACCAACATCTTAGCCCTCTCTTGTGCTTCCCTCCCTGCCTCCAGACTCCCTTTCATGGGCTGTCAGATCGATTTCACAGCGTGTTTGAGTAAGCCGATGAGGACCTGAGGGAGCCGCCCTGGCTCTGCATCAGACTAATGAGGAGGAGAACCGGGCTGCTGAATGCAGGGGGAAAGCAAACTCCTTATTCCTGTTCAAAACATGCGCTGAAAAAAAGACACTTTTTGCTCAGTTGTGCAGTTTTTTAATGTCCTCCAGTCATTTGGGACCAAAAGAATAAATCCAAGCTTATGCCTGACACAGAGTTTTTTCAATCAGCCTATTTTAATTGCATAAATGTTCATCTTTGTCTTGAAGGAAAAATATAATACATAGTTCATTGGAAAAGGATGTCGCCTTGATTGGTATAATTAAGGCTTTCTGTTGCAATGCACCATATAAAGACCAGAAACCAGGCAGGTCTCTTCCTTGTGTATTATCTCCAAAAAATAAAGAGCTCTTATTGCAATCTGTATTTTCGGTTTTTCTTTTTCTTTTTTTTATGAGTTGGAGTCTCACTGTCGCCCAGGCTGGAGTGCAGTGGCACGCCCCTAGCCACCACAGCCTCAACCTGCTGGGCTCCGGCGATCCTTCCGCCTCAGCCTTCCGAGTAGCTAGAACTACAGGCACGTGCTACCACGCCCGGCTAATTTTTTGATTTATCGTAGAGATGAGGTCTCGCCAAGTTGCCCAGGCGGGTCTCGAACCCGCGGGCTCAGGCAATCCACTCACCTCAGCCTCCCAAAGGCGCGGGATTACAGGATGAGCCACCAAGCCCGGCTGGTTTTACTTTTGCATTTAAAAAGGCATAAGCAGAGGGGGGAAAAAGACTTATATGACTGCCATCAAACATCCCCATTCTCCTTAAATACAAAGGTGAGATTCTGTGTGTTTTGCATGTATTGCAATAATGTTAGTATTGAGGGGGGAGGTATTATGGGATGATGTAGTGGAGACCTCCTCTCTTGCCAAGGAACCAACCTTGCCAGGAAACTGGTAGTGTGCTTTGGGCTCTCTAGCACACTCAAAGTTGCCACTGGGTTAGAAGGGTTTTAACTCTTCTAAAAAAACGTGGTTTAACTTTTATCACTTAAAAAAAGTAGTCTAAACCTATTGCTTATTGAATTGTGCCCCCCCCGCCAAAAGCTATGTTCAAGTCCTAACCCCCAGCACCAGTGAATGTATTCTCATTTGCAAACAGGTTCTTTGCAAATGTAATCGAGTTAAGATGAAGTCATATCAAATTGTGATGAGCAAAAACTCAATGACTGGTGTCCTTGTGGAAAGGCTATGTAGAGATGAAGAGATGAGAGACACAGACACACAGGGAGGAAGACCATGCGAAGACAGAGGCAGAGATGGTATGATGCTACCACAAGCCAAGGGATGACAAGGATTGTCAGTAGCTGGATCATGAATAGCTGAAAGAAGCGAAGAAGGATTCTTCTCTGGAGCCATCAGAGGGACGCTTTGATTTCAAACTTTTGGCCTCCAGAGCTGTGAGAGAATAAATTTCCGTCGTGTTGACTCACCAAGTTTATGGCAGTTTGCTACAACAACCCTAGGAAACTAATACAGACTCCAGTTCCAAAAGAGGATAATGCTGCTTCCCATTTTGTGGGAACAAGACAACATGACCAAGGCTCCTAAATGGGTTGAGGTAAACTCCGCTTTTGCAAACCCCGCACGCGTGACACTCTGCCCTGAAGTTCCCCTGCCCTCACCTGGCTACATCCTTGTTTGCCCCTTGAATCTCTTCTGACTTCCCCAGAGCATCCAGCGTCTCAGTTTTTCTTTACTCTCCCAGAACTTCAACATTTCACCACTACAAGGTGCCCATTTGCAGCCTAAGCACAGGTATTGGAGTCAAACACATGCAACATCCAATCTCCATTCGGTCCTTGATTGACTCTGCTTTCATGGGGCTGTTGAGATATTGCCCTGAGCCTCACTGGTCCATTTGCAAATTGAGGACGTAATGCCAGCCCTGCGTGATTTGCACAGGTTTATGTGAAATAATTTGTATTAAAATCCTGGATCTACCCATTCCTCTACAAAATTTAATTTATCTCGTCTCCCCTTCCCAAGAGACATATAGATTATGAATTAGAAATTGCAAGAAGACAAGTCTAGAGAAGTCAGGTAAAGCAAGAAGATTAAGAATCCCTGAGAAGAGATGATGTCTAGAACCTCCCATGAACTAGACACTTCACGACATTTTTTACAAGTGTTAGCTCAATTCCTGCTCATTTATACCCTATAAAGCAGGGACTGTTGTCATTCCAATTTTCTGGAAGAAGCCAAGGGTCAGAGCAGGTTTTATCAACCTAAACAGTGCTAACATTTTAAACCAGATGATTCTTTAGAGGTTAGTGTTGTTTTACGCCTTGTAGGACGTTTAGCAGTATTCCTGTCCTGTACTCAATAAACAGCCCCCTCTGTTGGAACAAGCAAAAATGTCTCCAGACATTGTCAAATGTCCTCTGGGTAGCAAAATTATCACAAGCTGAAAACCACTGGTTTAGAAAGATGTATTTGTTACTATTCCAATGATACAGTGCCAGTATAACCTAGGGTTTCAAAGCTCAGATGAGTGTTATTAAGCAAGGGTGGCAGGAAAGGCGAACTTTTACCCAAAGCAGAGACAATTGACTTTTTTCCCTGTTGCCCCAGTAATGCTGGCTTTTGATGAGAACCGCAGGAGGTAGTGTTCATACCCAAATCACATCAGAAGACAGACTGAAAGGGCAGAGGGCTTGAATCCAGAAGATTTCTCACAGGTTTCAAGTTAGGTAGTAGAAGATACACGGGTCCACATTTCAGTGTGATACAAACTCCTTACACAAGAATTGCATTTTTAGATGGTCTCACAGTCAACTACAAGGAAGACATCCATGCCCAGCCCCGCTTGCAGCTCGATGTGGTCATGTGACTTTGATCTGACCACAGGGATATGATTGAGAGTGATACTAATATCTACTGAGACATGTACGTAAAAGGAAAGCATATGCTTCTCCCTTAGTATCTGCTTCATGCTGATGTTTGGCAGATAGATACATGGTGAGACATCTGGGACCATGCAGACAAGGACAGCACCCTAGAGATGGCAGAGCAACAAGACAGGGACTGTCTGTGCCCTGACAACTTTGCAAACAAACCAGACTACCAGACCAACCTTGAACTTTTAGATGAGAGAGCACCAAGCTTCCATCTTTCTTTAAGCCACTGTCATTTTGTATCTCTGCCATAGGCAACTGAGGCAATAGTTATATCTTTCTAATACAAGGTATAGTTGCCTTCATAATAATAATAATAATATATTAGCCCTTTCGAAATTTGCATTTAACAGTGCTCATATTTTATCCTAAGCAAATTACTCAATGGTTGAATCCCAGCTACTGATGAAAAATATGTAGGGAAGTATGTGGAAGGGATCTTCCTCCACTAATTCCCACTATATGAGCAATATTGTTGGATAATATTCACTGAATGGTCATATGTGCCAACAATTATTATGTGTTTCATATACATTCACTTATTTAGGCCACACTCAAAGCCCCTGAAGCAGTTGTGATTATAATCCCCATTTAATAACAGTAGAAACTGAGACATAAAAAGATCAAGTAAGTTGCCAAAAGTCACACAACTTGCAAGCAGAGAGTAGAAATTTGAGCTCAGTCAATGCGATGCAAAGCCTACACCTTCAACTTCTGTTCCATGTTGTTCTGACAACTTGGATATCCAGCCCTCAGTGCAGAAGGATTTCAAAATTTCCATTTTCACTCCAGTTTTACAGGCCTGCAGTTCCATTAGATATACTTTAATATATTTCATACTTCATAATTTGGTGAAATCTCTGCGGTTATTAGAAATAGGTGACTCAGTAGCCTTAAATATCTGATACTTATAAATGAATACCAAGTAGAGAAATGTTTCTCTCTGGGGAGAATGCTCTGACCCAACAGCATAGGTGGTGAAACAAATTTTCACAGATATCTTTGATGAGTCACGTTGGATAAGAACATTTTCTGGATAACTGGAAATTTAGTCCATTTGTAATAAAAAAAAATTTTTTAAAAAAGCTTATGGGGAATTTATAGTCTAGGAAAGATGGAGTAAATGTGTTTTTCCCTCTTCCTGCTGCTATATAAAACTAAAATCCCTGGGTATAATATATTAAAAAAATATGAATAACATGAAAAGTGGCTCATACCTGTAATCCTAGCACTTTGGGAGACTGAGGTGGGAGGATTGCTTGACCCCAGCAGTTTAAGAACAGCCTGGGCAATGTAGTGAAATCTTGCCTCTACAGAAACCAAAAACTTAGCCAGGTGTGGTGGCATGCATCTGTAATCCCAGCTACTCAAGAGACTGAGGAAGAGGGTCACCTGAGCCATGATCATGACACTGCACTCCAGCCTGGGTAATAGAGTAAGACCCCCAACTCAAAAGAAAAAAATACTATGAAAAGTATAGAGAAGAAGGCAAACTAACTAGGGAACTCAGGACCCAAATAATGGCAAATTCTCCTGGTTTTCATTTCATGCCATGTATCCCAAATGGTTAAAGAAGCCAGCAAGCACAGGCAAAACAAAGATCCCAAAGGCCCCAAAGGTAGAGGCTGCTTTCTCTACCCAAAAGACGAGGAAAAGGGAAATTGAGCAAGACAGAAAACTTTCAGAAAGAAAACAACTCACCACCAGCCATACCCCACAGAAAATTCTGTGGCCAACTCATATTTGCATAGGTCAAGTAGGGAACCTAGATTTCCACCCCCACTCGGATGTCATGAATCTCCCCGGTTTCCCCATAGGGAGGGGGCGATATCATGAAGGCTGAATAAGGAAATTAGACCTTCATCTGTGCTGGGCAGTAATGGCCCCCTACTTGGAAGAGAAAGGGCACTCCTTCCCCTCCACATGAAGCAGTGCCGGAAGAGGCTTAGAGCATTGTCAGGATTTTCAACATAATCCAGTAGTGACAAGGCTAGCCCTCCACCTCTTGCCATGGTGTCCATGAGGGCTACATGGATAAAAGAAAGGAGGATTTCTACCTTTTCCAGCCAGAATGGTATTAGTGGAAGCCTAGTGGGGAGCTAGGGCTCTCAGACCACTCAGGATGAATGGTGATTCTCCCCCGTTTGAGTGTCCAGTGAAGGTTACGTGGGAGATATGGACTTCTACCTAAAGCTGGAAATCAAGAGATGGCACCCTTCCCTTCAATTCAATAAGACAGGGATTGAAGTGCTCTCATCACTCTTACTCAACACAGAGCTGAAAGTTCTAGCCAGTGCTACCAAGCAAAAAAACAAAAGGATAAAAGGAAATAAAAGCCATACAGGCTAGAAAGAAAAAAAAGGAAATAAGGAAATACAACTGTCTCAAAGTGCAAATTTTCTGTGTAAAAAATCCCAGCTGGGCCTGGTGACTCACACTTGTAATCCCAGCACTTTGGGAGGCCGAGGCAAGAGGATTGCCTGAGCCCAGGGGTTTGAGACTAGCCTAGGCAATTTGGTGAGACCTCGTCTCTACAATAAGTCAAAAGATTAACCAGGCACGGTGGCGCTCAACTGTAGTTCCAGCTACTTGGAAGGCTGAGGCGGAAAGATTGCTTTCCGCCTCAGGTCCAGCAGGTCGAGGCTGCAGTGGCTGTGAGCATGCCACTGCATTCCAGCCTGGGTGACAGAGTGAGACGCCAACTCAAAAAAAAAAAAAAAAAAATCCCAAGGTCTCTATAACAAAACTCCTAAAAACAAAGTTAGTTTGGCAAGATTACATAATGCAAGATAAACATAAAAATGTGTTACACTTCGATATACAAGCAATGAGCATATAGAAGCTGAAACTTATAAAGCAATACAATTTGCAACTGAAAAATGAAATGTTTCGTTTTAAACCTAACAAAATACGCACTAGGCTTGTATGCTAAAAACTACAAAACACTGATGAAATAAGTTACAGATCAAAATAAATGGAAACATGCTGTGTTCATGGATTGAAAACAATGCAATAACAACGTCAATTCTCCTCAATTTAATGTACACATTTAATGTAATTTCTACCAAAATTCCAGTAAGATATTTTTGTAGGTATATATAAGTTCGTTTTAAAATTTATATGGCAAGACAAAGGAACCAGAACAGCTAGAACTATTTTGCAAAAGAGTAAAGTGGCAGGACTCTGTCTACCTGATTTCAAGACATACTACATAAATGCAGCAGTTAAGACTGTGTGGTGTCAGCGAAGGGATAGGCCATAGATCAATAGGAGAGAATTTAAAAATCCAAAAGTAGGACCACAGATATATCCCCAGCTGACTTTTGGCAAAGACACAAAGGCAATTGGATGAAAAAAATAGACCTTTCACAAGTGATACTAAAGCAATTGGACATCCATAAGCAAAACAACGAGCCGTGACCTAAGTTTCATACTCGACACAAATATTAATTCAAAATTACAAACTTAAATGTAAACCATAAGGCTACAACACTTTTAGAAAAAACAGAGAATAGTAATCTTCAGAATCCAGGGCTAGGTGAAAGAGTTCTTAGCTTTGACAGCAAAAGCACACACCATAAAAGAAAAAATTAATAACTTGGATTTCATTTAAAAGAATGATTTTCTCTGCAAAATATCCTGTCAATAAGATGAGAAGACAAGCTATGGATTGGGAGGAAATATTTGCAAACCACATCTCTAATAAAGAACTAGTATGTTGAATATGTAAATACCTCTCCAAACTCAACAGTAGAAATAAAAACTGATGGGGGGGAGGGGGATGGGATTAACAGTAGCTAATATCTATCTGGGACTGGGAAAACACCTCTTATCAACAGGGTGCCTGAATGAAACGTAATTGTACACCTAACCCTTAACTGTACCCCACAAAACGATAATAAAAAATACTGATTAAAAAAAAAAGAAATAAAAACTGAACAATCTAATTAGAAAATGGGCAAAAGACATGAAGAAATATTTCACTGAAGAGGATACACAGATGGCAAATGAGCACATGAAAAGATGTTGGACCTCATTAGCCATCAGGCAAGCACAAATGAAAGCCACAATGATCTGTTATTACACACTTATCAGAATGGCTGAAATTAAAAAGTTACAACACCAAATGCTGGTGAGGATGCAGAAAAACTGGATCATTCCTACATTGTGTATGGGAATGTAAAATGGCCCAACTATTTTGGAAAATAGTCTGACTGTTTCTCATAAAACTAAATATGCGACTAGTCAGGATACAGTGAATTATCTCATTTGATTGTTCAGTCAGTTACAGATGTAATTTCTTGTTCTATTCTTCTCTCTTCTCACTTTTGGTCTTAAAAGAAAACAAACAAAAAAAAAACATGCAGCTACCATAAGACCCAAGAACTGCACCCCTATGCATCCATTATGAAGTGATAAAAACCTATGTTCACACAAAAGCCTGTACCCAGTGATAGCAAATTGGTTTATAATAACCCCAAACAGAAAGTAATCCAAATGCCCTTCAATGGTTGAATGGTTAAACAAACTGTAGTATATCTATTTCATAATAACATGATGATTTGCCAAGGACCTATGTCAAGTTAAAAAAAAAAAGCCAACTCTGAAAGACTACATACCATATGGCACTTTTTATCAAAACTCTTGAAATAACAAAATTATAGAAATGGTTGTGAAGGGGTGTAGTTGTTAAAAGGCACCAAAAGGGATACCTGGGATGATGCCCTTGTGTATCTTGACTGCATCACATTAATAACCCAGTTGTGATATTTAGTATAGTTTTACAAGATGTTATCATTGGGGGAAACTGGATAAATGGTACATGGGATCTCTCTAACTTATTCCTTACAACTGCTTGTGAATCTATAATTATCTCAAAATTAAAAGCTTAATGTATTTATTATACTTTAACCTTCTTTGATGATCCAAAGTCTCCATACTCTGTCTTACATTTTGTTCTTTTCTATAGCACTTATCACTTCTAGCATGCTGGAAAATAATGTAATGCTTCATGTTTACTGTTTTTTTAATAATTTGTCTTTCCCCCACTAGAATGAAAGGCTAGGGTCTTACTTAATCTGTATTGCTTAATAATGCATTCCAGATTTCTAGAATTCTACTTAGCGTATTATAGATGATGATCAATTGGTGTTGAACAAAGAGATGTATTATTATAAGTATCAGTGTACTAGAGTGTTCCAGTGAAATAGAATCAATAGGATGCATGTGTACATATATGTACACACACACACACACACACACACACACACACACACACACACACACACATAGAAAGAGAGAGATTTATTTTAAAGAATTGGCTCACACAGTTGTGGAGACTGACAAGTCCAAAATCTGCAGGGTGGGCCAGCAGGTTGTACATTCCGGAAAAAGCCAATATGGCTCAATGCCAAATGCCAGCCGCTGCAGAATTCCCTCTTGTTCATGGGAGGTCAGTCGTTTTTTCTGTTTGGACCATCCACTGACTGGCTGTGGCCCACTCACATCATGGAGCATTCTGCTTTATTTAAAAATCACCAATTAAATTTGAATCTTATCAAAAACGCCTTCAGAGAAACATCTAGAATAATGTTTGACACAAATCCTGGCACCATAACCCAGCCAAGTTGACACATAAAATTAGCCATCACAATCAGTTATTGTACACAGACTTTTTACTCTCTGTGAAGGTTATTAATCCCTTCACTTAATGGTCATAAGTTTTTGTGTTTTTTACTGTGAGCAGTTTATGTCTCCTTATTTACCAGCAGGCAAGTAACAACTATGTTTGCAGCAGTACTTATAGCAACACCTGAATTTTCTGTAATTTGCAGTTTTTAATATTTATACGTTTGGAAATGATTTAGACAAGTTCGTTATAACGATGCAAAGAGGAAAAAACAAGTAGGTTCTGAGAGAGAGCTAAAAGTGCTCACCTATGAGGAAAGTGCATAAGATTTCATGCGTAGTCTTGATTTGGAATTCAGAATCTATTTTTCTTACATCTTGAGTCAAGCTGTGATCCTAATAATTAAGCTTTCCTTGCAAAAATAAACTAAAGCTAGAAATGCACACGCTAATTCAAAGCTGCCTATTTTGAGCCATGGTCTCTGTTATGTTCTGAGCCCAAACTAGTCTTAGTTTTGATTTCTGCAAAAGTATACCTGGAGGGAAGGACTTAGTACTTTATCTGGGGAGATGATCCTGCAAATCTCAAGTAAGAAAGTGAGGAAAAGGAGACAAGGAAGGAAGAAAAGCCAGGAAAGAGTGCATTGGAAAGAACACAAACCCGTTGGGCAACTGGAGCTCAATTCCACCGGTGAACCTGTGAAGAATCATGTAGAACACTCTTCAGCATTGTCCCACTGAGCGCAGTGCACATGGGGTAACTACCCAGTGTCTTCGCCCTCACTGGTTTCTTTACTTCTAGGTTGTGTCTGATTCCAGGAGAGCAAGCTCTTGAAGTGCTGAGAAAGTTTTCAGGCAGAGAAACTAAGAGATATGCTGCTTGAAGTGGGAAGTTGTTGGCATGCTAGAAAGTCTCCTGGGCCTACCAGTTAACTCAGTTGGGTCAGAAGGATAGGTGGACAAAACAACAGTGTCTGATACAGACTGCTTGCTGTGAATCATTCAGTGGCTAATACCTGTAATCTCTACTACTCAGGAGGTTGAAGCGGGAGGATTGCTTGAGCCCAGGAGCTTGAGAACAGCCTGGGCAACATAACAAGAAACCATCTCTAAAAAATAAAGTTGATTAATTGATAGTAAAATAAAATGAAATAAAAACAGAATGCCAAATCAAAGAGACTGAGACAGAAAATCAACAAAGAAACCTCAAAATTAATTTACACGTAAAACCAAATAGGCCAACCTGACATTTACAGAACATTTCACCCAACTGCTGCAGTATTCACATTCTTTTTATCAGCACCTACAGCATTCTCCAGAATAGACCATATCCTAAGCCACAAAACTAGTAGAAAGACTTCAAATAAACAACTTACAGAAGTGCCTTAAGGAACTAGAAAAACAACAACAAAGCAAATCCAAAATAAGTAGAAGGAAAGAAACAATAAAGACTAGAGCAAAAATAAATAAAAGTAAGACTAAACAAAAACAGGAGATAAACAAAGTAAAAAGTTGGTTTTTAAAGATAAAATTGATGAACCTTTAGCTAGACTAAGAAATAAAGAGAGAAGACCCAAACAAATAAAATTAGAAACAAAAGGAAAATATAGCAACTAATAACAGAAATACAAAGAATCATTAGAAACTACTATGAACAACTATACACCAACAAATTGGAAAACACAGAAAAAATGAAAAATTTCCCAGACATATACAACCTGCCAAGATTGAACCCGTGAAGGGATAGAAAACCTCAACAAACCAATTAAAAAATAACAAGGTTAAAGTCATAACAAAAATCTCCCAACACAGAAGAGTCCATGACCTAATGGCCTCAGTGCTGAATTCTACCAAATATTTAAAGCACCAATACAGTCTTTCTATTCCATTCTTTAAATTTGAATTTTATTTTATTTTAAAGATGTAGGGTACAAGTCAGGATTGTGTATGTAAGTGGTTTAGGTCTTTCCATTTCTAAAGAAAGAGATTCTCATTAGATGTCATCCCGATTTATCCAGTGATTTGTCTTTTAAATGTATAAAACCCACAATCAAAGTTTCTTCTAAAAATAAAAAAAATTACTGAAAAACTTATGCTTAATTATGTTTTAACAGAATGGATTAAGATAGCAGTCATGTAGCTAACAAACTTGTAGGGCCATTCAGCTCTCTAGACGCATCCCAGAAAAACAAGTGTGTAAAATATATTTTTAGAAACATCTCTAGCTTTCATACATACGGAAAGGATTTGTAAATTGGGAGATAGTTCGACAAGAGCAAAATTAATATAAATAAAAATGGAAATGCAACACGAAAAACAAAATAAATAAAATTTGATTGATATGCTTTTCAAAGCACTGGATTTCCAGAATAGGAAAGGAAATGACCATTAAACAAATATCTATGATATACAAACACAGTAAGAGGCATTTCATAGCCATTATCTTACTTGGTCCCCAAAGCAACCCCATGCAGGAAGACCTGTTGTTTCAAATTCACCGGAGAGATAACCAAGGCTCAGTGAAGTGAGCCACCTGAGTTAACGTAGTGAGACTGAGTCGGTATTCACTTCCAGCTTCCAGGCGCTTTCCTCAGGTTTCTCATTCCTGGCTGTGCACCAAAATCATTTATATCAAAGTAAGTTTCCCAGGCCCTACTCCAGACCTACTGAATCACAATCTCTGAGAACAAGTCCAGAAATTTTCATTGCAAATGCTTCCGAGGTAATTCTGCTCAGTCATATTTGAAAACTTTTGTTCATGACACCTTTTGTTTATGGACGTTTCTATAGTCAGAGAGGCAAAATTGAAAAAAAATTGTGGAAATACATAATCTGAAATCAGTCAGCATTAGAGGGGCACCCAGGCTCTCCAACCAGAAAACCTGTTCTAATTCAGGGGTTAGCAAACATCTTCTGTAAAGGGCCAGATAATAAATTGCTTAGTCCTTGTCATACTACTCAACTCTGCTATTTACAAAACAAGCCATATTGGGGGAAAAAAACAAAAAAATAGAGAGGGGGGCTGTGTTCTAATAAAACTTTATTTACAAAAAATAGGCAGTGAGATAAATTTGGCCCACAGGCAATATTTAGCTAACCCCTGCTCTAATGTCAGGTGCTTTTGGAGGTGTTCTAGACAAATGGTCATCCCCTGATGGTAAAACACCACTCCAAAATGAAAATTTTCCATATTGATATTCATAGTCACAAGACTGAGTTTACATTCATGCATATGAATAGAACACAATATAAATGATCTGGGTTATTTTGGTTGACTTAATATTTGATGTGAGTTATGCACAATGAAATAGGACATAGTACCAACCATGGCAACCACTGATTTAATGAATTGGCTATGATGGAGTTAAAGAATGTTCTCAGGCAGTAGCTTCAGAGGCACCAGGGCTTCATGGGAAAAGATCCACTTATCTCAAACCATAAGAAACTTCGTGATTTGGAGGATTAAATAAACAGGCAAAAGACTTTCTTCTTGTCAACTCTGGGTGATCATAAATCCTTCTATGCTTCACTTTTCTCACTGGCAAAATGAGGGGTTTAATCAGATTATTCAATCCTTTTCCTGATGACCCTAAAAAGAGCAGATGCTAGACAGAAACCTTTAGGAAGACTTCAGAATAGGTCAGGGTACAACAAAGAGACATCTGCACAAAGCGTAATACAGATCTAGCTAACCCATGCTATAGGATATAGTTTACTCATCTCCAATTTTATTTACATTATAGAAGGGCTTTCCCTTCAATACATCCATTCTCCAGAAGAGTATTCTTAAAAACTGAGACTTCTCATGTGTGGACTAGGAGAGAAAAAAGCACAGAATGTCAGAGTGACATTACCGAAGACAGTTCACGATTTCTGCTTAAAAATTTGAAGCTAATTATCCAGATAATAGTAATATTCCTGCCCCCAAGGTGTTCCAATAGGAGAGATTTCTTGATTAATATTGTAGTACTATGTTATAGTATAACACATATAGTGTCATTTTCTATATTATCAAATACATATACATACACACACATATAATAGTATAACTAGATTAGTCTTAAGTGAAGCTATCAACTCATTTGAGCATAGCCAGTCTGAGAAGAAGACCTTAGGCCTTCTCCAACCCAGAGTTGTGATTCTGGGGCCCACGGTGGTTGACACTCTATATTTCCAACTCTGACTTGACTAAAGCAACAAGGGCTCATTTGTTGAGAAGTTGGAGACTCTGGTTTCCTCTTGGCTGCCTAACTTAAAAGACATGAGCTCACACCCAGGAAGCTCACTATTGCAAATCTTCCCCAACCGAGGTTGTTCTAAACATCTTTAGTTTCTTCTCAAAATGTTCATCTCTAGAACTACCACCCAATCATTTGTTAAGGTTACTTTATGGCATAACTGAAATGCCCAGGTCTTTGAAAATTGTGTTTTTCCAAACTGGGGACTTGTAGTGTAATGTATAAATCACTGGACTCTGAGTCTGGGTTGGGCTCTCATGCCCTACTTCCACAAGGCTCCTTGCTTCCTTCTGTCACAGCTCTCACCCTGAGCGTTGCAATTACTTTTTTTAGTGGATCTGATTTCCATCATAAAATCATGATGCCTTGTCATGGCATATTAAACACAGATATATCTCAGAATTTCCTGCACATAGTATTGAGAAAGTCAATCTTGTCATCATTGGGACACCTTTCCCCCAAATCCCCAGGAGCTCTTCAGGTGTCTAGAACATTCACAGAGGTCCTTCTGATCTCTTGTGATATGTTCATCATGTAAGACTGCGAGATTCCTGTAGGTAGGGCTCTGCAGCTTCTGTACCAGCCTTGAGATCTGGGTCTTTGTAGAAAAACATTTGGTAAGTTTACAGAGGAAAATTGATATTGGTGGATAAAGAGCAGTCTCCCATAATGGCTTATCATTTCTTTCTTAATTTGAGAGTTTTAGACATTGCTTCTCTTCCAGAAATGTCTCTCTCATTCTCCCTACACATATGCACACAAAGACACATATGCATATGTGCATGTACACACTTACCTTCCCCCCATCTCTCCAAAGAGGTTATAGGGCAATATTTGGTCTACTCGATACGTAATATTTATTCGACTTGTTATATGTAAATGTTATTCATAACTGCTTAGCATTCTCTTTTGCAACTTTGTTTTCCCTCTCGTTAATAGTTGCCTTATATTTAATTGACTTAATTTCCTATGTACCCGTCGCAAATGCTTTTCCAAACTCTCTGAATACCACGCAGCTGTCAGTTGCATTTGTATCAGCAACCCTCTTCTGCAAGTCTCTGTCCTTCATCCCAGTCCAGACTAGGAGCGGTGAGAGGCGACTGCAAAGCCATCCTCCCTGGGGGTCTCTGGTCCGTGATCCTGTGAATCGCCTCCCTGCTCTGCTGTGTTAACTGACTCTTTCCAGAATTCCACATCCCCCAACTTCTTATCTGATTCCATTTTTGTCTTGAATTGCTTTCTTCTGAAAAAGGGGATATGAGAAGTAAGATTTTTGAGAACTTGTATGCTAGAAATGTCTTTGTTCTAGCACCATATTTAAATAAGCACTACTAGATATAGAATTCTGGAAGGGAAATTGTTTCCCCTCTGAATTTAGGCTTGCTCTTCAGCTTCAGGGATTGCTGTTGAGAACTCTGACGCTTTTCTGATTCCTAATGCTCTGTGTATGTACTGCTTTCTGTCTTTGGACAATTTTAGGATCCTTTCTTTATCTCTAGCGTTCTGAAGTCTCATTCTGATATGATTTGATAAAGATCTTTTAAAAATACACTTTTTGTAGTGGGCTTTGCAAAATCTGGGAACATTTCCTGTACTATTTCCAAAGTTTCTTCCCCTCTGTTTTCTTTGTTTTCTCTTTCTGGAATCTGCTTCTGCTTTTACACCTAAATTTTGTTTATTGGTTCTACTTTCTGGGTGATTGCTTCAACTTTACCTTCCAAGTGTTTTGTTGATTTTTTTTAGTACTTCCACTATTTTTTTTCAGAGTTCTTTTTTAAAATTTTTCTAAATATATCTTTAAATTCTCTCAGGGATAGAATCATATCTTCCTAAGGAATTACTATTAATTGTTGCACTGTTTCTCATTTCTTCTATTTACTATATTGTTTCTGCTTTCTCTGTTTCCACATTGTTTCTGTGTTTTTGTTTTTGTTGCTGTTGATGGCCTTAATATTTTGGTGCCTGCCTTTCATATTATATGTTTCTACAAGTGTCAGGTGATCCTTGCCTGTCTGTTCTTATTAGAAAATGAGGCATTGAAAAGCTGTTTGGGCCCTCTTAGTATGGACAAGGTTTATCAAGTAGTGAACTTCACCATAGGGTGACAGGACTTGGACCTGGTCATTATGTGGGATTGTTCTCTCCACCACCACTACCAACAACAACTATCGGGATCTGTAGGTATTTTTCTTGGGTTTGCTGGCTTCTACCTAGAGAAGTCTCCAATCTCCTGTCAGTCAGGGGCTATAAGCTGGCCTGATAGCATACTTAACCAAGTTGGGAAAAGAAGGCTGAGAATTTCACAGCTCAGTATGACTACTCCCACTCATAACCCATTTTTTCTTTGCTCTGGCACTTCTATCTTTTTCTATCTTATGTCTCAGGTTCCAGCATCTGAAGTCCATCTGGTTTAACCTCTCCTGAAAGTAAACTTCCAATTTTCTCTGGAGATGGGACAGGAGAGTTGCCTATGTGAGGACAAGATCTAGGCTTCTGGAGCTTCCATGACAACTTTCAACCACACTCCTTGCTTCCAGCTCTGCACATTCCTTCCTCCCATGCTGCCTGCTGCCTTGAGTCCCTGAGCCCTACCAGGGCTCTGTGTCCTGAATCTGTTATTTTCTTCTTTTTATCTACTTCAATGGGCCCTTAGGGCTCAGCTTTCTCAGCCTCGTGTTCACTTACCAACAGTTAAGTTGCTTTCCAGCTCCTAAAAATGCACAGCCATCTCTCATCTATTGTAGTCTCCTCTCTCATTCTCTTGAACGCTATGGTTTGTTTAATGTGTTTACTATCACTTAAAGTATATTTAGAGAAGAATGATATAAACACATGTATTGATGTGTCACATGAAAGTTGAAACTTCCATTTAAAAAATCATGTTTAGCAGTCTATAATACTCTTTAATAGATACAGTATGTTTACTTAACCATTGCCCAGTTGTGGGACAGTTAAGTTGTCGCCCTCCATTTTTTTTAATCAACACAAAAGACAACACAGTAGTGAATCTCTTTATGAATGAAGTTCTTTCCACCTTTGAGACTATTATTTTAAAGAGGGATACATGGAAGTATAATAAATGGCATCATTTATTGGGTTCTTTTTTTCATAATTTCTGAACAAAATAGTTTTATCAGAGATCATCCCTACAAGCAGAGCATGACAACATTCTCCTCTTTCCAAGTTCACCTGCACAAGTCTTGTAAATTGTTCCTCTAATTTTAAATCAAGGCCACATCAGAATAGGATGTTTTCTTCTTTTTTTATGTACTTAAGGAGCGAGATTTTCTCCACAGGAAGAATCTTGAGGGGGAACAAAAAGAAGAGTTCTGCAAGCAGTCAGATTGCCTTCAGGAAGTGCTAAGGAATCAATAACATTGAACAGGGGCACACAGTGACTCATGCCTATAATCCCAACTCTGAGAGACCAAGGCAAGGGAATCACTTGAGGCCAGGAATTCAAGACCAGCCTGGACAACATAAGGAGGTCCCATACCTAAAAATAATTTTTAAAATTAGCCAGTGTGGTGGTGTGTGCCTGTAGTCCCAGCAACTTGGAAGGCTGAGGTGGGGAGGATAAATTAACCCTAGGAGTTTGAGGTTACAGTGAGCTATGATCATGGCACTGCACTTCAGTCTGGCCAACAGAGTGAGACCGTCTTAAGAAAAAAAAATGAGCCGGGCACAATGACTCATGCTTTTAATCCTAGCACTTTGGAAGGCTGAGGCGTGAGGATTACCTGAGTTTAGGGGTTTGAGACCAGCCTGGGCAACATGACGAGACCTCGTCTCTACATAAATCAAAAACTTAGCAGAGTATGGTGATGCATGCCTGTAATTCAAGCTATTTGGAAGCCTGAAGTGGAAGGATCGCCTGAACTCAGCAGGTCAAGTCTGCAGTGGCCAGGAGGGTGCCACTGCACTCCAACCTGGGTGACAGAGTGAGACTCCAACTCAAAAAGGAAAAAGAAAAAAGAAAAAATTGCACAGAAAACAAATTCTGTTCTGCAAAGACTGAGCAGAAAGCCAGTTTTGCTTTCTTTCTTTCTTTCTTTCTTTTTTTGAGTTGGAGTCTCACTCTGTCGCCCAGGCTAGAGTGCAGTGGCGGCTCCCGGCCACCACAGCCTCGACTTGCTGGGCTCCAGCGATTCTTCCGCCTCAGCCTTCCAAGTAGCTGGAACTACAGGCACGCGCTACCATGCCTGGCTAATTTTTGATTTATTGTAGAGATGAGGTCTCACCAAGTGCTTTATTTCTTAAGACAAGGAGTTGGACAATTCTTAACGAGGGCTAAGAGGCTAAATAGTAAGCTAGCATCTAGGAATGTGGTGTGCTGTTTGAAGACAGGGTTTCCTGGGTTTGGAAGGGATGTCCAGGAAAGCCTGAGCACAGGGGAACAGCAAAGCAGCAGAAGAATGGGCTTGGGAGCAGAAGATTTAGGTGCACTGGAGTATATGCTACCTGTGCCCCTTGAGCCTCAGTTTCCTCATGTGCAAAATGAAAATCCTGATACCTTCTGCACAGAATCATCATGAGACATGAGAGACTGTTTTTGAATACCTCTTGCTCAGGATTTCCCTGGCAAGGTTGAAGGATTGTTTTTACCTCTTTCCTTTTCCTAAGAACGCTTAGATTTTCCCAGAGAAAGAAACCAGAGCTTCTCTTGCTGTTCTTGTACATCAGAGGTTAGAAAATACGTATCATTGATTCAGAGATTTCCTCTGATTTAAAAAAATAACTGGCTATGATAAGCTAATATCTTAAGTGATTTGTTATTTTTTCCTCCCCCTCTTCTGCTGAAAGTGCCCTTCCAAGACTTTACCTATAAACTGAAAGACTGTGCTCACGGCCTTAGGCACTCTTCAATTGTTTTTCGTATGTCAACAAGCTTATTAACAGTCTACCACAGGCCTGGTTTTTGTTGTTTTGTTTTTCTATATACAGTAAATAAATCAACAAGGCCCAATGCAATGAAAAGCTGTGTTTCCTCTCAAAAACTCAGAAAATTCCAGGTTGGTATGTCAAGTGTGTTCTTAAAAGCTAGAACTTATGGGGCTTAAATCAGATGTGGCTTTAAACCCCCCTATTAAGCTTCAAGAGAGTTATTTCAAAAGTAAGCTATAAGTCTGCTATAGCAGAGAGGGCAATATTTTATCAGAAAGCTTCTGTGAGACACCCAGATCACTCAAGCATAGCCACGAAAGCCTGAAATATATATGACCAGATTAGATGCTAGCACGTTCATAACAATAATGGTGTTTTTCCAAGGCTGGAACATGACAAAACACCCTGGAAACCCAGGGGTTAACAGCGCTAAATATGAAGGAAACTATTGGTAAAGACCATTTATATGTGCAGTAAAAGACACAGTAACTCCTGGCATGAGATTTGATAGATGGAATTGTTGACAGATTTACATGACTAATCCCTGAGCTGAAGTATAACATCATCTACTTTACTGGCCATGGTCTACTTAAGAGTGAATATTTTTTCTTTTTTTGCAAAATTGCGATAAAATATATATGCACATTGAACACACCTACCAATTTGTATGGTACTATATCTTCTATGGAGGCTTCCTACTTAAAATTCAGTATCTAACAGAGGATTTGTCTCATTGAAGGAACAGGGTGTGTAAACCTCACCTACTCCTGATGCATGCCACCTTCCCCCCAGCCTCTTGGTGGGCAAAACTCCCTGAAGGCAAAAGGCATTTTTGTAAAATCTTTCACAAACTGACTATGGCTTTATATGTGGATTCCTGTATACAGGCTTAACTTGAGATAAAGTGAGAGAGAGAGAGAGAGAGAGAAAGGCTTACCTAATAAGTAAACAAAAATGTCTGCTGGATTCTTCCAGACTCTTTTTTTTTTAGAAAGCAGGATTTATTGAGAGGACAGAAAAACTGTGAGAGGGAACCTGAAGGGGTTGCCTCAAACTCTTAAATCTTGATAACATTGGAACCTTTATTTGATGACCTATAAAAATCCTGATCTTTCCATCAATGATTTTTTGAATTGGAGGACAGTTGCATCATTACAAACAAATGTTTCTGTAAGATGCTTCTTCTACTGAAACAGGGTACTAGCAAAAACATGGAACCAACCATTCTGCCCATCGAAGCTGGACTGGATAAAAAAAAATGTGGTACATATTCACAATGGAATATGATGCAGTCATAAAAAAGGACAAACATATGGACTTCGCAGCAACTTGGATAGATTTAGAGTCGATCATACTCAGTAATCTATCACAGAAGCAGAGTACATATGTTCTCACTCATAAGCAGACCTTGAACAATTAAATAAGAAAGTGATTGGCAATAGTGGGAAACTGTCAGGGGAGGAGGGGTGGGATTGGCAGTTGAGAGAAAGTGCCAGGGGATGGAGGGGCATACCTCATCAACAAGGGTACGTGCATAATCAACATTTGTATACCTAACTCTGAATTGCACCTCACATCTTTATAATATAAAAAAATTATCATAATACTATAAAAAAGGAGTTAGCAGTAGAAGGAAACTGCTGGGGGGCGGGGGAGGGGACACCTCATTAACAAGAGTACCTGCATAATGAGCATTTGTATACCTAACCCTGAATGGTACCCCACATCTTTAAAACAGAAAAATAAAAGAAAGAAACAGGGTTGTGTTCATCTCAATCCAGCTGTAGAATTCCAATGCTTCCCCAATTCCAACAACGATAATGACAACAAAGCAACTCACAAAAATATTTTGCTGGTGAATCAGGATAGTAAACTCTGTTAAATATTGGGGTGGAGGAATGGAGTGCCGAGGGAGATGAAGAATGGGTTTACATCATGGAAAGGCAAACCACTTAAAATTGAATACTAGAACGTTTTAGTTTACAAAATCGCCTTTAGCCATTTCCCAAAACCATGGGATTTTCACTGCTTACTGCACCCCATGTCAAGGTTCTCACTGACTTCTCTATTTTTTTTCTCTTCCTCTTACTCCTTTCCTTCTCATGTTTAGATTTTTCAATTCTTCATTTACTGTTGTATATGAAAATCCTGCCCTCTCCATCTCTGACTTCCAAAATCAATCCCAGGCAAAATTTTTCCCGTTGTGTAAGACACAGTCTTGCTTCCCTGGAAAGCAGTTGTCCCACAAAGCATGATGTCCTTTCCAGCCAAAGGGACGGCCTGGCTGCAGTCTCAGCAGAGCGAGGCAAGGCACACATTAAAGACACGCTTAAAGAAAGCTGCTGTGCAACACCAATGGCTGAGCGCAGCTCCTGCCACAAAGTAAATGCCCAAAAGGCAACACCCATGATCCTGACGCTGTAGCCTTTTAAAAGATGAGATAACGGAGCTCCCATTAGATCATTCGTCTGCCTTCCATGAACACACATCAACCCACTGTTTCTGCAGATTTCCTCTTAAAGATGTCTTCTAAATGAAGGACTAATACAATGAAAACAAACATCATGGATGGGGCTCTCTACTCCAGCGAGCATGAGAGAGGTCTTGGGGCCCCGGGCTCCTTCTTCATCTCCTATATATTGGTGTAGTGAGGAAGGAAAGAAGCAAGCTGGAACTTTCCTGGGTCTCCATTTCAGTCTGAAAAGACATCCTGGACTGTTTGCAACAGTTCTATTTTTTTTTTTGGTTCCAGAAAAGAATAAGGGTAAAGTTAGACCCAAGTATCATGAAATTTCACCAAGAAATTTAATCCTCTTCTCCTAGAGTTTCTGATGCAGAAAAGCCATGTTATCCTCCAAGGATAAGGGATCCCCGAGGAAAGGGGGGAAGAAACTGAAGTGGCAATGGGAGCTCGCAGGGAATTTAACCTGATCCCGTGTCTTTCAACATCTCTCCAGGCCCACCGAAGGCTCTTACAACCTTTCCCCCGAGGCTGCTCTGTGTTTTATTAAATAGCACGTGTCCCTCCTCCTGAGGAAGAATTGTTCCTCTGGCTGTGTGCAGCTGTGTGACAGACAGTGCCCCTTCCTCTGCCTTCTTCCTGGGAGCACGTTCATGAGGCAACACCAAAGGGGACGGCCCAGAAATTATTATAATTTATGTTTATGTGCCGGTTTTTCACTCTGCCTCATTTCACAAGGGATTTGGAGCAACTTTCAGGAAAAATAATAATATTAATAATAATTAACTAGACAAACACAAAACACTCTGCCACCACCAAAATATTTTTCTATAAAAATAAGAATTACATATTGAGGGCCTGGAAAATGTAAAAGAGAAGAGTTCAAGACAGAGGCCAGGGAAGAGGGGGAAGTTTAGCTCTCTCATTTGCTGTAAATACAATCTGTGGTCTTCTTAGCAGCATTCCCAAAAATCAGGGCTGTGTGGGCACATCTTTTAGCTGATGCTGTCCGACCCTGCCTGCTGCTTCCTCTTGCCTTCGGAAGATGCACAGTGCATGGTGTGGTGAGATGGCAGGAGCTGTGAATACACCACCCCTGGTAATTCCCTCTGTGGGTCTTGGGGTACGTTTCTTGCCCTCTCTGGGCTTCGACTTCCTCATCAGTAAAACCAGGGAGAAAATTAAGAAGTGAGACCAAGGCATTGGCTCATGATTTAGTAACTCTTTGTCTTTCCCCCACACACTCACAGCAGGCCAGGGCTGCTAGGTGCCTGTGTGCAGAGTTTAGACTTTCCAGGAAGAGCAGCGGGGCAGGAACAAGGTGACTGAATGGCCCAATTGCTTCAGGCCTGATGGGTGGGGACGGGCTGCCCTGAACTCTCTCCTGTCCCCTCCCCCTGGCCTTTCATTTTAAGAAGGAAGGCACTGGGCAGAGAGCAACACTATTAGACAGAAAAATAATGTGAACCATGTGTGAATTTTAAATTTTCTAGCAAGCACTTGAAAGAGCAAAAAGAAACAGGTGAAATTCTTTCATAGTGTTTATTCAACTCAATATATGGAAAATATTATCTCAATATATTAGCAATGAAAAAATTATTGGCATATTTTGCATTTTTTTGTACGAAGTCTTCAAAATAGGATGCAGATTTTACACTTGCAGCACATCACGATTGGGACAAGACATACATCAGGTGTTCCCCAGAACAGTCACATGGCGGCTGTGTCCACCATACTGGACAGAGAGTCTAGTGGGAAAGAGGATGGAGGCATTTATATTCTGACTGGAAAGCAGGAGGAGTGACTTGTTGCTGGGGAACTGGATCCCACACTGCAAGGGGAGAGCAGAGGCTTGAGAATGTAGCAGGGGTGGAGGCTGTGGTCCCCTCTCAGACCTTATTCCGAGACAGCAGGACACTAAGCTCTGCAACTTCAGGGGCCCGAGTGAGGGGTCTTGAGGCACAGCACTGATCCACATAAGAGAAATACATGCTGCAAGGCACGTCTCTGAGGTCCACCAGGAGCAGAGATGCCCAGAAGAATATTGAAGGGGCAGCCTCGGACCCCTGCGTTTATGTAGCAGAGGAGCGTAATCAGCGTGAACCGATGACACACAGCCTCCCTTCTCCCTGTATTACAGTGTGAGAAACCCCAGAGTTGCAGGGCAAGCCTGTCAGATGGCCATTGCTGCACTTCTCATAGAACTTAGTGAGCAGGACTCTGAGCCAGAGTTGATTGGATTTAGACAAATTTAGAAATGTGACATTTTATCCACCTCGAAATTTACAGAGTAATTTATGCCTGCTATATCAGTATATCAGTCCTAAAGTCCTTTCTTGCCTTTTTTTTTTTTTTTTGGTCCATGAAACAGAAAGCTTGATTTTGAAACAGACCCAGGAATAAGATGAACAGTAGCTCTCCCATCTGACACTGGCTTCTCATCATACCTGGCCTGCCCTCATCTTTGCCCCAGATTTGACTAGATTTCAAGTACACCTATCGCTCAGATGCCTTTCCTTTAAAGGTTCCGTATTCTTCCTACTGCTTGTATCTTGCAGAAAATGAGGAGACTTGGACTAGCCACAAAGCAAGTGGTCTCCAAAGAGGAACAGCCATGGTCTTGAATTTTCTACACTTCTACAGCCACCCACTATGGTTGCCACACCTACGTAGAGAGAAAACTTCAGGCAAATGCATTCTTCCATTTTAGCCAGAGATCTAGTACTAAGACCTTGTGGGAAATTTTCCATTGAAATCCCTTTACCTCTTCCCCCTTAGCGGAAGGTCTAGATTAGTAGTTTTCAAATCTGACTTCACAGCATAATCCTGCGGGAAACTTCTAATATATACTGATCCTTATTCCTACCCTCTTGAGTTTCTGGCTTCATTGGTCTTTGGGTGATATTAATGAGTGACCATGACTGAGAAACACTGACCTGAACCCAAAAATAGAAGTTCCTTATTCCTAGCTCCTGCTCCCTTTGTTAAAAAGAAGAGGGAGTGGGCTCTCCCATATGAGTGAAGTCCCAGATCCATTTCGCAGCAGTGACCAAGTGGCCTATGAATTCAAGCAGTGCTTCTCAAATCATAATGTACATAAAGGTCATCTGTCCTGTAAAATGCAGCCAGCCTGGGGTGGGCACAAGATTCTGCATCTCTAGCAATGTCCTGGTAGAGACTAGCCAAGGCTGTTGGGCCACATGAGTAGCAAGGCATTCAAGTATATACCATGAAATAAGGAATAAGGGGGAAAAGGTTTTATTTTTCCTTCGTTATTTATTTATTTATTTTAGATTCAAGGGGTACTTGTGTAGGTGTGTTACATAGGTATATTGCGTGATGGTGAGGTTTGGGCTTCTATTGAGCCTGTCAACAGGTGGTGGACAGGATAGCCAGTGGGTAGTTTTTCAACTCTTCACCCCCTCCCCATCTCACCCCTTTAGGAGTGACCCTGTGCCTGTTGTTCCCATTCTTGTCTCTTGTAAGGGAAGGGTTTAGCTCCCACTTATAAGGGAGAAACTGTGGTGTTCAGTTTCCCATGTAGGTGATAATTCGCTTAGGACAACAGATTCTAGCTGCATCCATATTGCTGCAGAGGACATGATTTTGTTCTTTTCATATGGCTGCACAGTATTCCATGGTGTATATGTAGCACATTATCCGTTCCACCACTGATGGACACCTAGATGGATTCCATGTTTTTGCTATTGTGGATAGTGCCGCAGTAAACATGCGAGTGTCTTTTTGGTAGAAAGAATTTTGCCTCTTTCGGGTATCTACCCAGTAATGGGATTGCAGGGTCAAATGGTTAATCTATTTTTAATTCTTTGAGAAATCTTCAAACTGCTTCCACAGAGGTTGAACTAGCTGACATTTCCATCAACAGTGCAGAAGTTTTCCCTTTTCTTTGAAACCTTGACAGCATATTGTTTTTTGACTTTTTAATAATCGCCATCCTGACCGGTGTGAGATGGTATCTCATTGTGGTTTTGATTTACGTTTTCTGATGATTAGTGATGTTGGATATTTTTCCACGTTTGTTGGTTGCTTGTTTCTCTTCCTTGAGAAGTGTCTCCTCTTGTTCTTTGTCCACTTTTTTTGGAGTCAGAGTCTCACTCTGTCGCCCAGGTTGGAGTGCTGTGGCATGCTCATGGCCGCCACAGCCTCGACTTGCTGGGCTCAGGTGATCCTTCCACCTCAGCCTTCCAAGGAGCTGGAATTACAGGCACGCGCTACCACGCCTGGCTAATTTTTGATTTATTGTAGAGATGAGGTCTTGCCAAATTGCCCAGGCTGGTCTCGAACCTCTGGGCTCAGAGAGTCCTCTCACCTCGGTCTCCCAAAGTACTGGGATTTCAGGCTTCAGCCACCACACCTGGCCTCTTTGTCCACTTTTTAATGGGATTATTAGTATTTTTCTTGTCAGTTCATTTGCGTTCTTTGTAAATTCTGGATTAGTCCCTTGTCAGATCCATAGTTTGCAAATATTTTCTCCCATTCCGTAGGCTGTCTGTTCTTTTACAGTGTAAAAGTTCTTTATTTTGATTAGGTCCCACTCGTCAACTTTGGTTTTTGCTGCTTTTGCTTTTAACATCTCGATAATGAATTCATTGCTTAGGCTGATGTCCAGAAGAGTGTTTCCCAGGCTTCTGGAATTTTTATAGTTTAAGGCCTTACATTTAAGAGATTAAACCATCTTGAGTTAATTTTTTTATGTGGTGAGAAAAAGAGGTCCAACTTTATTCCTATGCATATAGACAGTTTTCCCAGTACCATTTGTTAAATAAAATGTCCTTTCCTCAGGGTTTGTTTTTGACTACTTTGTCAAAGATTATATGACTGTAAAGCAGTGGTATTATTTCTGGGTTCCCAATTTTGTTCTAGAGGTCTATGTTCTATTTTTGTACCAGTACCATGCTGTTTTGATTTCTATGGCTTCGTAGTAGAGTTTGAAGTCTTGCAATGTGATGCCTCTGGCTTTGCTCTCTTTACTTAGGATTAACTTGGCTATTCAGGCTGTTTTTTGCTTCCATATGATTTTAAGTACTATTTTTTTCTAGATCTGTAAAAAATGATGCTGGTGGTTTGATAGAGATTGCACTGAATATATAGAATGCTTTGAGTATCTTGATAATATTGATTCTTCCAATTCATGACCATGGACTGCTTTTCCATTTGTTTGTGCCATCTTTGATTTCTTTCAGGAGTGTTTTGTAGCTCTCATTGCAGAGATCATTCACCTCTCTGGTTAGATGTGTTTTGAAGTATTTTGTTTTTTTGTGTGGCAATTGTAAATGAGATTAGTATTCTTGATTTGATTCTCAGATTGCACATTGTTGGTTTATAAAAATGCAACTGATTTTTGAACATTGATTTTGTTGCCCAAGACTTTACTGAAGTTGCTTATGAGTGCTAGGAGTCTTTTGGTGGAATCTTTAGGGTTTTTCTAGTATAGAATTATATTATCCGCAAAGAGAGATAATTTAACTTCCCGTTTTTCTCTTTGGATAACTTTTATTTCTGTCTCTTGCATGATTGCTCTAACTAAGTGGGCATCGTTGTCTTGATCCAGTTCTTATGGGGAATGCTTTTAACATCTGCTTATTAAGTATGATGTTGACCATGAGTTTGTCATAGGTGGCTCTTAGAATGAGAAATGTTCTTTTAACGCCTAGGTTGTTGACAGTGTTATCATGAAGAGATGTTTGATCTTATCAAATGTTTTTTATGCATCTATTGAGATAATCATGTGGTCCTTATTTTTACTTCTCTTTATATGGTGTTTTATGTTTACTGATTTGCATGTGTTGAGCCAGCCTTGTATTCCAAATAAATTTAACAGATAGTGGTGGATGATTGTTTGGCTGTACTGCTGGATACAATTTGCTAGACTATTGTTGAGAATTTTTTCATCTGTGTTTATCAGAGATATTGGCTTGTAGTTTTCTTTTTTTGTTTGGTGGTTTATTTTAAAGTTGTGAGGTACAAGTCAGGATTGGGTACATAAGTGGTTTAGGTACAGGTAAAGTTTTGGGCCTCTCATGGGACCTCACTTTGCCTGCATTAGGATCAGGCACCCTTATCGAGGTTAAATACCCCTGCACTCCATCCACTAGCAATGTCCCACTACTGCCAATCCCTTTTTTGTAGTATTATGATAGGTGTTCAGGGTCCACTTATGAGTGAGAAAATTTGGTACTCAGTTCTTTGTTTCTGTGATAGATCACTGAGCATGATAGACTCCAAATCCATCCAAGCTGCTGTAAAGTCTATAATTGTGTCTTTCTTTATAGCTGCATAATATTCCATTGTGTATATATACCATGTTCTTTTTATCCAGTCCACTTTCGGTAGGCAACACAGTTGATACCATGTTTTTGCTACTGTGAATAGTGCTGCAATAAACATGCATGCACAGCTATCTTTTTTGTAGAATGATTTGGGTTCCTTGGGTAAATTTCTAGAAGGGAGAGTGCTGGGTCATATGGAAGGTTAATTTCTGACTATTTTAGAAGTGGCTACACTGTTTTCCATAGATTGAATTAGTTTGCACTCCTACCAACAGTACAGAAGTGCTGCTGCCTTTTCTCCGAATCCTCACAGCATCTGTTATTTTTTTCTTTTATTAATGATGGCTATTCTTACTGGAGTTAGGTGCTATCTCAATGTGGTTTTAATTTGCATTTCTCTGATGACGAGTGAGGCTGAGCATTTTTTCATGTGTCTGTTAGCTGTTCATATATCTTCTTTTCAGAAGTGTCTATTCATGTCTTTTGCCCATTTTTTGATGGACCATTTGCTTTTTCCTTTTGGCACATTTGAGTTCCTTATAGATCCCAGATGTCTGGTCTTTGTAAGATATACAGTTGACAGATACTTCTCCCATTCTGTGGGCTGTGTCCTCATTCTCTTGGTTTCTTTTGCTTTGCAGATGCTTTTCAGTTTAATGAAGTCCCACTTGTCTATCGTATCTCTAATGGCATGGGCTTCTGGGATTTTGATCAGGAATTGGTTGCTTATTCCAATTACCATAAAAGTGGTTAGATCTTTGATCCATTTGGAGTTGATTTTTTGTGTATGGTGATAGGTAGGGGTCCTATTTCATTCTTCTGTATGTGGTCAGTTAGTTTTCTCAGCACCATTTCCTAAATAGGTTATCTTCTCCCCAGAGGTTATTGGTGGAGTCTTGTCAAAGATGAGTTGGTTGAGAAGTTGAGGCTTTGATTCCAGAACCTCTATTCTGTTTCACCGGTGTATGTGACTGTTCTTGTACCAATACCAGGCTGTTTTGATTATTGTAGGCTTATAATAAAGTTTAAAGTCTGGGAGTGTGATACCTTCTACTTTGTTACTTTTGATGAGGGTTGTTTTGGCTACCTCTGGTCGTTTTTGTTTACATATGAATTTCTGTAATGTTGTTTCCAGGTCTGAGAAGAATAATGAAGGCAATTTCATGGGTATTGCACTGAATCTGTAGATTGCCTTGGTTAGGATGGACATCTTAACAATTTCGATTCTTCTAATTCATGAGCATGAAATATTTTTCCACTTGTTTGTGTCTTCTTTGATTTCTTGAGCATTGTTTTATAGCTTTCATTGTAAAGGTCTTTCACTTCTTTGCTTAGGAAGATGCCGAGGTGTTTCATTTTTGTGTGTGAGTGGCTACTGTAAATGGAATTTTACTTTTTATTTGGTTCTCTGCCTGTTTGTTGTTGTTGCACAAAAATGCAACTGTCTTTTGCATTTGACTTTATACCCCAAGATTTTTGCCAAAGTCCTTTATCAGAGTACAGAGGTTCTTGACAGATTCCATTGGGTTTTCCAGGTATAGGATCGTATCTTCCACAAAGAGAGATAACTTACCTTCCTCTTTTCCTGTTTGGATCCCCTGATCTCCTTCTCTTGCCTGATTGCTCTAGCTAGGACTTCCAACACTATGTTGAACATGAGGGGTGAGAATGGGCAGCCTTGTCTTGCTCTAGTTTTCAGAGGAAAAGATTCTAGTGTCTGTCCATTTAGGAATATGTTGGCTGTGGGTTTTTCATGGATGGCTTTTACTATTTTGAGGTATGTTCCCTCTATACCTAGGTGTTCAAGGGTTGTTGTTGTTGTTTTTTAATCAAGAATGGATGCTGGATTTTGTCAAAACCCATTTGTGTATCTAATGATATAAGGACGTGGTTCTTGTTTTTACATCTGTTGATGTATTTAATTATATTTATAGTCTTGCAGATGTTAAAGCAGCCCTGCATTCCAGGGATAAAGTCTACTTGTTCATGGTGGATAATTTGTAGATGGATTGTTGGATCTGATTTGCTAGAATCTTGTTCAGAATTTGTGCATCTATGTTCATCAGGGATATTGGCCTATAGTTCTCTTTTTTGTTGGATCTTTTCCCGATTTGGATATCAGTGTGGTATTATAGCTTCATAAAATGATTTGGGGAGAGCTCTGTCCTTCTTGATTGCCTGGAATACTTTCAAAAGGATTGGTGTCAGCCCCTCCTTGTATGTTTTGTAGAATTCTGCAGGAAAGGCATCTGGTCAAGGGCTTTTTTTTTTTGTAGATAGTTTTCTTATGATGTAGTCAAATCTGAGTTGTTATTTGGTCTATTTAGGGTCTCTATTTCTTCTATTTCCATCTTGGGAGGTTGTGTGATGTCTGTAAGTCTTCCATTTCAACTGGGCTTTAGAATTTGTTTTTATACAGGTGTGCATAGTAATCTCTGATAATCTTTTGTATTTCCTCAGGGTTGGTTGTGACTCGATCTTTTTGTTTCTGATTGTGTTTATTTGGGCTTTTTGTCTCTTTTTCTTAGTCAATCTGGCTAGGGTTCCATCAGTCATGTTTATCCTTTTTGCTGCATTGATTTTTTTTAATGATATTTTTGTCTTCTATGTCCCATATTTGGGCTTTTACTTTGGTGATCTGGATTCTTCTGCAGAAGTTAGAGTTTTGGTGGTCTTGCCTTTCCAGCTCCCTTAGAAAATTTGTTAGGTTATTGACTTGTGCTCTTTCTATTTTCTTGATGTGTGTTCATAGAGATATAAATTCATCTCTTAGTACTATTTTCATGGAGTCCCAGAGGTTTTGGTAAGATGTGTCTTTGTTTTCATTTGTTCCCAAGAATCTTTCAATGTCTATTTTGATTTTGATTACTCTTTTGACAACTGCTCAGCATTATGCTGTTTAGTGTCCATATCTTTGTGTGTTTGGGGAGGATTTTTTTGGTGACAATATTTGTTTTTATTCCACTGTTGTCTGAGAAGGTGCATGGTAGTATTTCAATCTTATGGACTTTGTTTATGCTTGATTTATGGCCAACGATGTGGTTGAACCTGGAGGATGTTCCATGTGGTGATTAGTAGAATGTATATTCTGTGGTTGTTGGGTGACATGTTTCTGTAGGTATCTATTAAGTCCATTTGGTCAAGCATCAAGTTAAAATTCCAGATCTCCTTAATGATTTTTTGCCTCGATGATCTATCTAGGGTTGTTTGTGGGGTATTTAAGTCTCCAGTTATGATGGTGTTAGTTTTAGTTTACTTGGTTGTTGCTTAATAAATCCAGATGCTCCTGCATATATAATTAGGATGGATATTTCTTTTGATTAATTGAACCTTTTATCATTATGTAATGTCCTTCAATATCTTTTTAAATATTTGCTAGCTTTAAAATTATTTTGTCTGATATTAAAATCATGAGATTTCTTTTGTTTTCCATTCACTTGAAAGGTTGTTTTCCATCTTTTAACTTTGAGTCTATGGGTGTTCTTTGTAGTGAGATGTGTTTCTTGAAGGCAGCTTATTGTTGGGTCATACTTTTGTATCCAGTTTGCCATCCTGTGTCTTTTCAGTGATGCATTTAATCCATTCATATTCAGGCTGACTATTGAAATGTGAGAATTTATTCCTGTCATGAGACCCTTATAAAATGTTTTTATTTGTTTTTTTGTTTTCTTTTTACTTATGGATTGATGTATGTGTGTGTTTTCAAGTTTACAGTTGAGATAAATTCTCTGTTGATTCTGTGTTTTCTTGTTCTCTTAGGAAGTGTGCAGTTATTCTTTTCTTTTTTTTTTTTTTCTTTCTTTCTTTTGTTCTTAATACCTTCTTAAGCATCTCCTGTTGAACTTATCTGGAAGTAGCATAATCTCTTAGGGATTGAATGTCTTGGAAAGATTTTAATTCTCCGTCACTGATGAAGTATAGTTTAGCCAGGTAGGAAATAAGTGGTTAGACTTGTTTATCTTTGAGAACTTTGAAGATTGGGGTCCAGTTTCTTCTGGCTTTTAGTGAATCTGTAGATATGTCTGCTGCTATTCTAACTGGTCTTCCCTGGTAGGTATCTGAGCTTTCTCTCTCACTTTCTTTAGGATTTTTTCTTTTATATCTACTTTGTATAAGTGAATTACTGTGTGTCTGGGAGTTGGTCTCATTTGATGCCATGCAGGGTTTCTCTGACTCTCTTGTGTTTGGATAGTCACATCTCTAATGAGATGAGAAAAGGTTTCTTGGATAACCTCATATATTGTTTGTTCCAGAGTGTTCTCTGTCTCCCTTTCTGCTTCAGAAAGGCCAGTCGGGAGTAAGTTTGACCTCTTAATATAATCGCACATCTCTTGGATGCTTTATTTTGTCTTTTAAGTTTTCTTTCTATGTTTTAACAGTTTGGGTTAGTTCCATATTTTAGTCTTCTAGTTCTGAGTTTCTTTCTTCTGCTTGATTAATTCTGCTTTCCATGCTTGTTAGTTTGTTATTTATTTCATTCACTGTATTCTTTATTGTTATCATCTCAGCTGTCTATTCTTTCATTCTTTCTTCTTGCCTTTCTTTCTTTTTGTGCATCTTTTCTATCAAAAGCTTGAGATCTGGATTTGTGGTTTGAGACCAGTCATTCTGGTAGCACTTCATTATTAGAGTTCCAAAGTCTGTATTCTCGGGTGTCTGTCTTTCTAGGGGCCTGGGGAATACCTGTTTTCGTCTACTGATTTTTCTTCTTTTTTGATAGATACTCCTTTTCCCCACTTTAATTATGTTGCTCAGTGCAAGGGAGGATAGCTTTCACTTCTGTTTGTTCAACCCCCTATTCTTTCTTAGGCAGAGCCTCTGAATTTGTTCAGTTTTGAAGCTAGGCTGAGGTCTGTGTTGTCTTTTTGCAGTTTTGAGTTTTAAGGTGTAATGGGGCAGCTATCTGTAATGGGTTCAGAAGCTACCTGCAGATCATAGTATCTGCTGACTGAGGTTTGGATCCCCTGGTACCCCCTTACATATGTATACTACTCCCACTACTCATCTGTTGCTCAGTCTCCCACTCTGATTATGTGTATCTGTGAATGGTCTGGTGTGTACAGTGGGGCATCTGGGTTTCCAAGCTGGCACAGTCTCTCTTGTATTGTGCACTTGGAGTATGGAGTATCCTGTTGCCATAGGTGGTGAGGTTGTGTCAGGTGCCAGGTGCTGAGAGGTGGTTGATCTCTGCTGTCTTTCCCTGAGAGCAGAGATCAACCGAAGGATGGTAGATGTTCCTGCACACAGAGGCATCAAATTCAGAGCAGTGATAAGTTGCAACCACTTCTGCAGTGGAGTCCTAGGTGCTTGTTTCCGTGTCTCCTCTCAGTTGGAGATTCGATCGCTCACCCACTCACACACACACATGCACACAGATTCGTCCTTATGCACACTCACCCATGCAGACATTCACACATTCCTATTGGTTCCATCACCGTCTTACCCCCTTCCTCTCAAATTCTTAAATTTTGGCCTTTAGTTTCCTTTCTTTGTTGTGTCTTTGCCATTTTTTTGGTATCAGAGTAATGATGATTTCATAGAATGAGTTAAGGAAGAGTCTCTCCTTATCAATTAATTGTTTGAAATAATTTTAGTAGTTTTTGTCATGAGATCTTTCTTGTAACCTGGTAGAATTCAACTGTGAAGTCATTGGGTCACAGACTTTTTTTGGTAAGTACGTTTTTTTTTATAAGTGATTTAATTTTGTGCTCATTATTGGTCTGTTCAGAGTTTCTAGTTCTTCCTGTTTCAGTCTAGAGAGGCTGTGTTTTTCCAGAAATTTATCCATTTCCTCTAGATATTCTAATTTGCACACATACAGGTGTTTATAATAATCACTGGTAATCTTTTGTATTTTCTCTGGGTCACTTGTAATGTCATTTTATTTGTTTACTTGCTTGCTTGTTTCTGAATGTATTTATTTGGATTCTCTCTCACTCTTTCTTTCTTTTTCTCTCTCTCTCTCTATTTCCCAGTCAGGCAAGGGGTCTGTCAATTTTGTTTATTCTTTCAAAGAACCAGCTTTTCCACTAGTTGATCCTTTATAATATTTTGTGGTCTCAATTTCATTTTTTACATGTAATTTTGATTTTTTTTCTTCCACTAGCTTTGATTTTAGTTGTTCTTGTTCATATAGTTCCCTTAGGTGAGACATTAGATTGCTTATTTGAGATCTTTCTGTTTTCATGATATAAGCCTGCAGTGCAATAAATTGTCTACTCAGTATCACTTTGGCAGCATCCTAGAGGCTTTTGTATGTTTCATCTTCATTTTAACTTGTTTCAAAGACTTTTAAAAATTTCTGCCTTGATTTCACTGCTTGCCCCAAAATAGTACAAGATGCAGCCTGCTCAGAATTGGGTGAGCTAAAGCAGATCTCTGCCTGGGTTCCAGGACAGAGAAAATGGAGTCAGCCTGTGTCTTCTCCAGTGGGACTTAGCTCCAGATTTCCTCCCTGCACTTTTCCATGGTCCTCGCTGCCAGTGCCTGGTCTGTTACCTCAGGTACTTAGGTCAGGTCAGGTGCCAGGTGCTGAGAGATGGCTGATCTCTGCTGCCTTTTCCTGAGAGATGCCCCTGAGAATGATGGATGTTTCTGCTTGGGGGGGTGGTGGGGTGGGGGCAAGTGGCTTAATATCCATTATTTGTATTTTTAAAAGATCCCTCTTGGTATTGATTTCCAATTTTATACTGCTATAGTCAGAGAAGATGTTTGGAAGAAGAAGAATTCAATTTTTTTGGACTTTATTTAAGATTCACTTATGACCAAGTATGTGATCAATCTTGGAATATAATCCATGTGCAGATGAGAAGTGTGTATATTCTGTAGTTGTCAGGTGAATTTTTCTATGGGTGTTTGTTAGCCCTAATTGGTTGATTTTTGAATTTAAGTCTAGGTTTTTTTTGTTAGTTTTATTCCTTGATGATCTGTCTAGAGCTGTTAGTGGGGTGTTATATTATATTATAGTGTTATATTATATTATAGCCACACTATTATAGTGTGGCTATCTATGTCCTCTCTCAAGTTAAGTACCAATTGTTTTATAAATCTAGGTGCTCCTACTTTGGGTGTGTATATATTTTAAATAGATAACTCTTGTTGTTGAATTGAGCCCTTTATTATTATTTACTGCCCCTTATTGTCCTTTTTAAATTTTTATTGACTTAAAGTCTGTTTTATCTGATATAAGAATAGTGACTTTTGCTCATTTTTGTTTTCTATTTGTGTGGTAGATCTTTCTTTATCCCTTAACCTTGAGTCCATGAGTGTTAAAGATGAGCTGAGTCTTCTGGAGACAGCAAAAGGATGGATCTTGTTTTTAAATCTAGTTTGCAACTCTGTGTCTTCTAAGTGGGACATTAATGTCATTAACATTCAAGGTTACTATAATATCATAGCATTGTTGAGGAGCTGTAGTGGTCTCAGTTTTGTGAGTGATTTATATGGTCTGCAAGCTGTGTGCTTACTTGTGCTTTTGTGGTGGGCACTGTCTTTCTTTTGTTTCTGTGTTTAGAATTCCTTTAATGAATTCCCTTAGCATTTGCTTGTCTGGAAAGAATTTTATTTCTTCTTCGTTTATAAAACTTTGTTTGGTGGGGTAGGAAATTATTGTCTGGCATTTCTTTTTTTATTACAAATGGACCCCGATTTCTTCTGGCTTGTAAGGTTTCTGTTGGAGGTCTGCTGTTATTCCAATGGATCTTCCTTGGTAGCTGTTATGTTCCATTTCGGTAGCTGCCTTTTTTTTTTTTTTTTTTTTGAGTTGGAGTTTCACTCTGTTGCCCAGACTGTAAGACAGTGGCACACTCCCAGCCACCGCAGCCTCAACCTGTTGGGCTCCGGCGATCCTTCCACCTCACCCTTCCAAGTAGCTGGAACTACAGGCACACACTACCACGCTTGGCTAGTTTTTTATTTATTGTAGAGATGAGGTCTCACCAAGTTGCCTGGGCAGGTGTCGAACCCGCGGGCTCAGGCAATCCACTCGCCTCAGCCTCCCAAAGTGCTGGGATTACAGGCTGAGCCACCAAGCCCAGTTGCCTTTTATTTTAATACATGGGGTACAATTCAAGGTAAGGTATATAAATGTTCATTACGCAGGTAGCCCTGTTGATGAGGTTTACTTTTAATATTTTTTTCTTTCATACTGATTTAGATAATCTAATGACGTTTCTTGAGGATGATCATTTCATATAGTATTTTGTGGGAGCTCTCTGGATTCCTTGTATCTGTGTGTCAACCTCTCAAGCAAGATGGGGGAAGTTTTTAAGGATTGTGCCTCCAACTACTTTCTCCAGAGTACTCCCATTTTTCTCCTATTCTTTCAGGAATACCAATCATACATAGATTTGGTCTCTTTATGTAATCCCATACATCTGGAAAGTTTTGTTCATTTTTTAAGTTCTTTCTTCTTTATTTTTATCTAATTGCTTTGCTTCTAGGGATTGGTCTTCAAGCTCTGAAATTCTTTCCTTTGCTTGGTCAAGTCTGTTGTTAAGGCTTGTGGTTGTGTTTTGACATTCTTGTAGCAAGTTCTTCATTTCCAGAAGTTCAGTGTGGTTTTTGTTTTTTAGAATGACCATGTCAGCTTTCAATTCTTGAACTGCCTTCATGGTCTCTCTCATTTGGGTGTCCACTGTTTTTGGCTGTCAATGAGTTTCTTTGCCTTCTATATTCTGAATTGTATGTCTGTCACTAAGGTCAATTCATTCTGCATATGATTCACAACTTGGGAATTGGTGTGATCATGTAGGAACGGCAAAATACTCTGCTTTTTTGTGTTGCCAGAGTTCTGGCACAGATTTCTTCCCATCTGAGGGTGCTGATGCTTCACTCTCTTTCAGGGACTACTAGTTGTAGCAATTTTTTAAATTAGGTGTTGTCATTCTGGCTGCAGGCCTATTGATGGAGCTTAACTATTTAAAGAAAGTGCAGCCTGACAGCTCCCTGCTCCCACTTACTTCAGTTTTCAGATTTGCCTTTCAGAGTACCTGCCTAGGTGCCTGGCAGCCAACAAGTCTGATGGCATCAGGTCTGTACTGTCACATTTAGACAATTGTGAGGTCCCTGCTCACTTCTCAGGCCCAGAGTGTGCAGTCTGTGTCTGAGGGAGAGCATCTCAGATAGGGGAGGCTGTCAGCACCCTCATTGCTCTCTGCTCACACAATTTTCAGATGCAGAGACTATTTTGAGTGAGAGCTCAGGTACACATAAGGCCTGCTTAATGGCACTGGCACCAGGTCTCCCCTATGGGTTGGGCAGCTGGTCTCTGCTGTCACGTTCTGGTGAGTGAGGAGTCCCTTCATGCTCTGTAGGCCAGTGGCAGGCTATCCATGCCTGGGGGAAAAACCTAAGATGTGGGAGAGTGAGGAGTGCCCTGACTCTTTGCTACTTCTGCTCATTTCAGTTATGCCCCTTTGTTGGGAACCTGTGTTATCACTCTGTTGTGCTGCTCTCTCTCTCTAGCGTGGAAGCAACAGCAGCAAAAGCCACAGTGACCACAAAGTATCTGCTCCTTAACAGAGAGACCTGAGTCTCTGCAAGCAGAGCTGTTGGTGCTGAGCTGCACAAGGATCAGTTGGAGGCACATGGGCTTGGGAAAAACCATGTGCAGTCGCTGCCAGGGACTGGCCTGGGGACCCGGGGTGTCACAGAGGTTATCTGTTGACTCAGATCACCAGGGCCCATGGTGGTGTTTCGGACTTCTGGGAGCTTCTTCCTCACTCCATTACCCACCACTTCACCTTGTTGGGTACTTCCATGTCTCCATGCTGGGTCTGGGTCCACGTCAGTTTCTTGTCTTCTGATTATACGCCTCTGATTCTTGTCTGACTTGTTGCTTCTCTGTTGAGTTCCAGGGGTGTGTACCTCCTCATCCTGTTAGGTTCACTCCCTATTTCAGGTTTCTCTAAATGAGAAAGATACATACCAGCTGCTTCTAATTGGCTGTCTTTGGAATAAGGAACTTCTAATCTCTTTCTTCATGGCCAAAGCTCCACTTCTTCAGCCATGACACAGCTGTGCCTCTGGCCTTGAACTTATCAGACTAGCTTCCCACAGAGGTGTAGCTGGAGAAGATTTGCAAGTCCAGTGACTTTACTGAAGACTTGGGTGGATCATAGCTGGTGTCACATCCATAGAACAATGCCATTCCATAGGACTTAATCCCCTAGCTCTTTCTACTATTTGCTTGCCTGCTCCCTAACCTTGGACACAGACTCCAAGACTCATGGCCAAATTCTTTCCTGGTCTTAGCCAAAATAACTCCACTCATGAACTTTCCTGACGTCCGTCCCAGAAGGAAGTCTGGTCAATGATGTATTCTCCATCTTGTGCATGTATAGAAGAGGTGTTCTTGTGGAAGAAGGAAAAGAGAGTGAAATGTGAGGATACAATGAGGCTCTATGATCCCAAGAGGCTCTGAGTTTACTCTGCAGTGCTCCCTGAAGGCAAGGAATGCTTAACACTAGCCCTGGGCAATGCCAGGCTCTGGATTACATACTTATGAACAGGGCCACATTATGACTTCCATGAATTCTAGATACTTTGCCTTCATGGTCCCCTTCCTCTATTAAAAAAAAATATTACTTTCTGGCCGCATTGGCATAAATATGAATATATTAATATTATATGTTAAAATATTTTATTTCACCTAAAAGCTTATTTTTTCTTGTTCAGATATTAAAAGAAATAAAAACATTTTCCTAAGTTCCTAAAAGCATTGTGGCCCCTGGACATGCACCTATAATGCTTAACAGATAAGTTGGCCCTCCCTCAGACATACCCATTTACTCTTCACAAAAACACTACATAGAAAGTTCTACTACTGTCCCCTTTTACAGGTGAGGAGGTAAAGCACAGAGAGACCATGTCCTGCCCAAGTCACACAGTAAGTGGTAGAGTTGGATTCAATCCCAGGTCATCTGGCCTCCAAAGCCCTAGTCATTCATAAGCGTTACACCATACCCCCTCTCAAATGTTTGAGTTCTTGTATCCTCACTCCCTCTTCTCCATAATCTTTCCCAATTTTTTCAGACACAAGAAAACATAGTACACATAGTTATATGTAGTTAAACATATGTCTATTATATAGTCTACTAAACTAAACCTGGTTTTTTTTGTTCTGGCTTTGTGCCAAAATATGTTTTAATTCTCCTGAGTGTGATTCACCATACATCTAGGTTGCTTTTTCTATCTTCTTGGCACAGCAATAGCTGCCCTACCTGATACTCAAAGTGTCTGCATGGGTCACAGTCAGTGATAGGACGTCTATAGATATTCCAATCTGTTATCGCTGTTAATAACCATTAGTTACATTGACTGTAATGATAGTTGCTTTGCAAGTCATATTAATAATAAGAGTAATATCAAGAACTGCTATCAAGTGCCTGCTTTGGGCCAGGTATAACACTGCTCGTGCGACCAGCATTCACATTTTAAGTCCTCTCACCACCAAATTAGGTGTGCACTTCACATTTATATCCTCAGTTTCTCAGATGAGGAAATGGATGATCAGAGAGGCTAATGAAAGCTTATTCAAAGACACATAGCCAATAGCAGAGTAAAATTTAACTCCAAGACTCACCTCAGATCATGTCATGAAACCACACTGTACTGTATTATATTAGTGAACTGCATGCACCATTATGTGGTATACAATACTGTAGAGTAGTACATACAGTACAACAATACATAATATAATATAATATAATTCAGTGTTATGTACCAGAACATTAATGCTCAATAACGTATTAGGACATTATTGTTAGTTCATAAAGCTGTGATCACACTACAAGTACTCTCTAACTTTTATGTGAGACCCACCACAAACAACTTTATGTGCTTTTCACGCATTAACTCACACCAACTTCATGACCAAAATCCTGTTGTTATTCCCAAATAATAGAAAAGGAGAATGAAGTACAGACATCTAAGAAACTTGCTGTATATAGTCAGGCGCCTCGCCAACAGAGAAATGAAGATTCATGTATAAGTGATTTATCAAGGACACGCCTCTGTGACAGCCAGCACAGGTGAAGAGGGAGTCCGACAGGGGAAGGGAGGGAGACAGGTGAAAGGTAAGAAATCTGGCAAGGCCTTGCATGAAGTTGCATCCACTGAACCTGCGAGGGAGTTCTGGAGTAACCTCAGAGAAGTGCCAACCCAAGACAAGAGAACTCTGAAGAATAAAACACAAACTGTCTTTCCCATTCTCACACAGGCAACATAATACAGGATGCTGCATCTCTGGTTACCAAAATGTGGCTGGGTATTTTTCCCCACACACCAACCAAGTCATTCTCCTGAGGACACCAGGCGAGTGTCATAAATTCAATTCAATGATGACACTGTCTACCTGGAGTTAAATCGTACCCACAAGATTGCCCCTCACTTCAGATGCCAATTTAAAGCTCCAAGTAGTGACCCATGCTTCAGACCTACCAGCAGAATCAAGTTTGGTTAATTTGCTAGTCGTTCACAGAGCTCAGGAGACGTTTACTCATGTTTATCTATTGATCATAAAGTATTACAAAGGAAATAGATGAACAGCCAGATAAAGAAATACGTAGGATAAGACATGTGGAAGAGGACATGGAGTTTCCATGCCTCCTTCATACCCTCCAGGAACCTCTGTGTATTCAGCAGCCATGAATCTCCCAGTCCTTTGGGGGGTTTTTTGAAGGCTACATTGCATAAGCATGACTGACTAAATCACTGGCAACTAGACATGAATCTAACCCTCAGGCTCTCTCTAAGATGTGGAGATGGACTTGAAAGTCCCAACTCTCTTTCCTGTGACCAGCCCTCTTCCTGAAGCTACCTACCAGCCACCAGTCATCTCAGTAGCTTCCAGAAAACACTCATCACTCTGGAGACTCCAAGGGTTTTAGGAGCTGTGTGCCAAGAACGAGGGGGCAGAAGCCAAATATATACTTCTATGATATCACAGTATCACAGAGCTGATCCCTTAATGGCCCTTAATGGCGCTGTGCTCTTCAGATATTAGTTAAGGATCTTTCCAGGGCATCCACGAAGAGAGGTGCGAGGGGATCGGGACACAACACCAACATTCTCCCTGCACTTGACTGAGACACACAGCTCTTAGTAGTGGAGTTGGGATGTGAATCCAGCCAGTACACCTTAACATTCCTTATCTTAGCCACTATTAAGTTTATTTTTAAAGAATCAAGGGGAGTTTTAAGAAGAACTAATGCTATGTAACAAATCTGTACCACAAGCTGTCTTGCTTCAGCGGCCGGCACACCAGCACCTGCTTAGTCTGTTACCCTGAGAGCATTTTTTAAAAAGTTGAATTAAATGAATCCCACAAAACTAAAGAGCTATGAGGAGAAAAAAAAGACTCCTGATTCATTTATGCAGATTATATGTTTCTGCATCTGCTTAGAGCCAGCAAACGTACACGTTTATTCACACAGGCCCACATTTTAGAATTGTTACAATACCTACAACTTACAAGATAAGCATAATTATCCTATTTTTACGAACTCTAATGTGATCTCCATTGATGACAGTAAGTTTTGATTGAATTTGCTGCTGATTAGAGTTGATCATCTCTTTGAACAACAAGAAATTATGTCTCATTCAGTTTGTTAGCAAGACTGGCATTCAGTTTATGAGGCATAGCACCAATGGTAATTATCAAGAATAATTTATTTCTAAAGTGGACATATTAATTACATAGATATAAGAAAATTAAAATAGTTTACCCTGTCAATTATTATTGTGAAAAATAAACAAGCTGCAAATTAGCTTTGGATAAGAAAGTTTAGTTTACTCTGCTAACAGACCTTCCTTTCTATGGGAAAAAATGTCCATCCCAATAATGTGGTTGTGGCATAGACATGGCACAGAGAGAGGGGCCCTAGCAGACTAGCTTGGAAGAGCAGACCCCAAGGGATTTGAAGTGCGACCCTCATCTTGGTAAAAGGAAGAAGATGGATCTGAGAAGAGAAAATTAAGGCCTCTGTCTCCTCTGAAAATCAGAAAGAATGTATCATGTGGTGGTGGCATATGGAAGAATTTGTTCAATTGTGCCTTTATTCAACAAATATTTATTGAACACCTACTATGTGTTGGACACTAGGTTAAAGTACTGACATATGATTGTTCTCATGGATTTAGAGCTTAAAGATGAAGTAAGGAATTCCCCACAAAAATATCTAAATAACTATAAATCTAAGTATCATGAAACAAATGGACTGACTGCTGTGAGATGGATTCATCAGGGGATCTTATTCAGACTGAAGGTAAGAATCAAGGAAAACCTCTCTGATGGGTTAAAGAAGGGGAGAGGGGAGAGTAGAGAAGTATACATGGCAGAGGGAGCAAGTATTGTGTACTGGAGAATATAGAGACAATTTGAAATGTAAGAGGGTGTCCCATGATGTGATTGTGAGGTAGGCAGGGTGAGCTGCCCTGTTCAATGGAACTTGCTAAAATTATGACACTCTTCTATATGTGTTCCCCAATACTGATGTGACTGTTTAGCACCTGAAATGAATTGAGAAACTGAACTTTTAATTTTAATTTTAATGAAATTAATGAGTGACATGTAGCCAGGGACCACCATATTGAAAAGTGCAAATCAGAAGCATTATAGACCCTGATAAGGACTGTAGATTGTATTTAGAGAGTAATGGGAACTACTAGAGATTTTGTAAGCTTAGTTTCGTATGTTTTTAAACATTATTCAGCCCTTTGATCCAGAAAATTCACCCACAAGGCTATTCACTCTTCGGGAAAATAGAAACGGAGTTTGTTAGACACTTCTCTATCAGTCAAAGCTATCATGTTGTAGTGTATGCTTGTTGATTAAACCTCTTTTACTAATTCTATCCATAGTGCTTCTAAGGAATGAACATGACGTAAGTCCTCTGTCTGACTCTAGGTAATCCCAAGTATAATGATTTCCAAATCAAACACAAACTGAACAAAAAGAAAATTTTTTTATGATGTCCTTAATCTTGTTCTTTCTGGCCAGGGATAGGAGGCAACAAGGCCTTTCACATTATGCATCATTATGGAAAATGAATACGTGCATTTCAGGTCAAGGGTTACATTTCTGAGCCCACAGATACAACAAAATGAAAGATAAAAAGGACATATGACTTCCCATGCAGGTACAGCCCCCTCATATCAAGCTTGACCTTGGCCAGAAGGATTAACAATGCCCTAACAAAGTGGTCCAGACAACCTAGGATTGGGTCCTTCTGCATTCAAATCCAGCCAGTGTTGTGGTATTCAACAGAAGGCAGGTGAGCCTAATAGGGCCACTCATCTGGGCCATAGTTTTGGACTATGATTAGGAGAAATAGCCAAGGACAAGTAGTAACTCAAGGCCCCCTACTTCTTTTAGAAAACCAGTCCTACCATCCCTGAACAGTTAATAGCTAATAAGCTAACACACTTACATGTCATTCATTGTGGGGACAATAATAATAATATGGATATTGTGAGAACTAAGGAACATCATACACACATACGTGTGTGTGTGTGTGTGTGTGTGTGTGTGTGTGGTGTGTATCTCATAGTGTCCATCTATTATTATTACTCTTGTTTGCAGACCTTGAGCACAATGAGTTAAATAACTTGTCCAAAGTCATGTTGCTAATAGACTCAGGGTAGGTGCGCACTGTGCCGTAAGATCTCTCCATCATCTCCAACAAATGGAGCGTGCATTAACTTAGCACACTGAACACAGTAGCTGGTGTGAGAGAAGATCTTTAACTCAAGTTGGCCCAATAATTTGACCTTAACCCATGGCCACTCATTGGTCCAAACTGTGTGAATGTCACCCAAATTTAGACCAATCAGAATATTTCCTGAGAGGTTTGGTCTCTCAAGGCCAGGTTGAAAAGAAGCAAAGCAAAGAGCTGTGAGGGATGTATAGAAACAGTGGGAGAAAATTATGCCCTAAAACAAAAAGAATTTAAAAAATCAGAGTGACAGAGAGTGAATCTTGGTGGAGTTCGGATCTCTCAGTCTCGTTCTTGAGATGTCCGGTTTCACCATTCCTTCCCAAGGCCTGGATCTCACCTCTTTCTTTGACCTTGAGAGCAGCTCCAGAATCTTTAGTGGGTTCCACTTGGGCTCATGTGCCTTGTAACTGAAGATTGCTTGTACAGAAAGGTAACTGACTAAAAGTTGCTGACTAAAAGTCTCCTTTCTTAGCAGACCCCTACTATGGTTCAGTTATCTGCCCTCTGCCACCCATAGGTTCCAGGACAAGCTGGACCTATTCTTGTCTTGAGTACTAGGTGCGATGACTCTAAGGGGAACCTCCTTTGCCTTGACAATGAGGGATTAGCTCAGGAACCCAGACCTGAGCAGGTCAGGATCCAACCTTCCAAATCAACAAGACTGACTCTGAAGCTGACACATGCCTCTAATGGTCAATGAAATAAAAAGAGAAAGTTTGCTGTCTCTTTCTGACTGTTGGATGTAGTGAAACCACTACAGCCATCTCGTCTCCCACTTGAAGATAAGCCAGTCACTTCAAGAATGGCAGGACCAGGAGAATCACAGAGAAACTGAACAGAAGCCTCCAGATTAAGTCAGCCCTGAAACCCAACTGTCCTCCTCGTTCCCAATGGCAAGAGTCTGGGTTTTTCCTTATTATTTCAGTCCCTCTGAGTTGGTCTCATTCCAGTTGATAGAGACAACAGAATGAAACATAGAATGCAATGATAAATATATGTAGAGAGTGTTAAAGGATACTTGAGGTTAAAGGATAATCACGAGCAATTCCAGTGGGGACAGGGGTGGCATGGGTAAGTCAAGGAGTGCTTTGGGGAGAAGAGACACTCACATGGAGCTTAAAAGATAAGTAGAAGTCAACCAGATGAGGGTAGGTAACTAAGGAAAGAAGCCATTTCAGATGGAAGGAATGGTCAGGCAGAAACACAGGAAGGGGAAACAGAATGAGGCTCAGCATTCCTGAGTCATGAACAGTAAAGTAGGGAGTAGAAGGTGAGACTGGAGCCAGACCAGGAAGGATTTGGATACCATGAAGAGGAGCTTCACGCGGCCGGTGACACCTTCTCCGATCGCTCGGTCTAAAATAGCTCCCACTCCTGTGCCAGCAAGCTCTATTCCCTAACCCTGACAATTTTTTTTCTTCACAGTACTTATTACCATCTGGCATTATGTTACTTATTTGTTTGTTTACTGATTTCTTATCTGTTTCTCACTGAAATGTAGCTCCATTAGAGCAAGTGATTTTGTTTGGCTCACTGGTATAACCCCAGCATGTAAAATACTGCCTGGCACATTGTAGACAAAGAATAAATCTTTATTAAATGGCTGAACAAATAAATTCCTTCTCCTTATTGCCAGAACAATCTATTTTATGAGGGCCTTACCAGGAAAGACCAAAAACCCAAGTCCAAACTTGTGACCATCCTTTCCTGTTCTGAGATGTCCAGGTTTCTCATATAGTGCTCTCAGATCTTCTCGTGGGCTCTTTGGATCCTGTAATAGCTCCCACAGCATCATCCTGAAAAACCTGGGGATGGCCTCATATCGTATAGGCCATTTACAACATCCAGCAATGCCAACCATCCTAATGCCCAAAAAAGACTATGATTACTTTAAGGTCAAAGGGAATTCAGGATGTTAGGATGATGGAAGTATGATACAGGGAGACAGAGATTAGAGAAATGCAGGTCATGATGGGCACAGTATAGATTTTAAGGTAAAAGTTCAGTGTAGGCTGATGTCATGATGTTTAAAACTCCCAACATCATCATCAACAGTTAGAGAAGAAAAGAGCCAACTCCAGAGATCATCTAACTGCCTTGCTACTCTAAGCAGCAGCATCGCATCACCTGGGAACTCATTAGCAACCCAGAACTTCAGCTCCCACTCCAGACCTCCTGAATCAGACACTGCCTGCCAATAAGGGGGGATTCGTGTGCACATCCTGAAGCACCACTTTAGCCCCTTCACCTGGGAGTTCAGCACCTGGAATCTATTTGGTCTATCCAGCTTCATGTTGCTCAGGGTTATCATAAAATATAATCCTTCCCCATATTTGAAAAACAGGGAATGTCACAAAGAAAAAAAGTCTGAAATTTGGCAGTCCTGGGAGTGTGCATTCCATGAGTCACCAATTAGCAGGAAATCAGTAGTGGCTCCTCCTGCGGCAGGTAAGCTTCAGTTCCTGCTATCATCCTTGATTCCTGTCTTGATGCCTGGGCATTTCAGTTTCCAACCTCTCAACTCATCCACAAACTCATTTTACAGAAAAAAAGCAGTTTTAGAAGAGTTTAAGTATGTTGGCTAAGGAGTCACAGCTAGTACAATGCTCGTTCAGTCATATTATCCTGCCTGAGAAATGGGCAGGAAACTTCATTGCTGCCTTAAAGATGAGAGAACTGACACGTTTTAAAGAAACTCACTGAATCTATTCAAATCATAAAAAAAAAATAAGCAACAAGAATATCCTGATACTCCAGGGCTGGCAAATCTCCTCATAGGGAAGAAGGACTGCAGGTGGCCCTGCAAGACTGCACCTCCAAGAAAGAACTAATCCAGAGAGATGGATATTCCCTTGGTGATGCACTCAGGACCGTTTCACCATTCCTTAAAAGAAGGGAAACCTTGAGAACCAGAGAAAACTCCTCTACAAATGAAGTTTACCCCTTCACTGACAAGGAAAGATTAAAATGTGACATTATTAATGGATCATAAAACAATCAGTGACTGGCCAGTGTATTAGTCTTCTTGGGCTTCCATATCAAAATACCACAGATTATGTGGCTTAAACAACAGAAATTTATTTTCTCACACTTCAAGAGGCTAGAAGTCCCAGATCAAGGTGTCAGCAGGGTCAGTAGCTGCTGAGCGCTCTCTCCTTGGGACTTAGATGGTTATCTGCTTCTGCTTGCTGTGTCTTCATGTGGCCTGTCCTTGGTGTATGTGCATGGAGATCACTTTCTCTTCCTTTTCTAAAAAGCCACCCATCCTATAGGATTAAGATTGCACCTTATAACTTCATTTATCCTTAGCCTTCTTAAAGCTCTATCTCCAAATACAGTCACCTTCAAATTAGAGTTTCAACATATAAACTCTGGAAGGACACAATTCAGTCCAAAACACCCAGGCTCAAACAAGTGCCTGAGATAAAAGTCAAGGGTAGAATTCCAAATTCCAAGTCCAAACTAGGCTGCCACATTCAAAAATCTTATATTTCGGGATCTATCAAGTTCCCCTTTCCCCTATTTCTACTTTCAAAATTAATGATACAAATAATAAGTAATTACAGTAATTTCCCTACACATGAGCATTTAAGCTGTAAACTTTCAAAGATACAAATGTGCATTAGAATGTTCAATCATGTGTCTGGCATGCATTGTCACATGCTGTATTATAAGATTAAAATTATTTTCTTTATTTTTTGTTTTTGTTTTTTAAGTATTATTTGTGTGAAAAGTATTATAAACTTATTAGTATATAGTATATAGTCAATTGTGTTAGTTGGGTACCCAGGTTAACTTTGTTGGACTTACAAACATGCTCCTGGAATGGAATTCATTCATATGTAGGGGACTTACTATAATAGCAACAAAAATAAATGATTCTAACTAATAAAAAAGGTTCTAATATGTATATAGTGCTTCATAGTTATCTCATCTGAAATTACAATACGCATGATTATTCTACCATTTCACAGATTAAAAAATAAACTGTCCAAGGTCACCAAGTCAATATGTGCTCAAACTGATACTCAAACCTACATCACCTGACTATTTTAAAGCCCTTATTTCTGTAAGCCTGTGAAAGTAAAATATCCAAAGAGGAGAACATGGTATCATTTAGGTTGCCTGATAAGAGTCATTGAGAAAACGATGTGCCATATTTCAAGCAAGCATAAAACAACAGTTAGACAAGTATACAACAACTCGAAATGGAAAGACTGGCCTTCAAGCCCAAATTTTGCCACTAATCAGCTGTGTGAATTTGGGAACATTACTTAGCCTTTCAAGGCTTCGGTTTCTCCATGTATTAAATAGGGTTAATAATGGTACATGTCTCATTCTGAGAGTCAAACAAAATAATGTGTCAAAAAATGTTTAGCCCTATTTACTCTAACACACTGAATAAATATTCAATAAGTGAAAACAACTATTATACATCAACCTGAAAAGAAAAATATCTAAATACAGCACCTAGAAAGACCTTAGAGGTTGGGAAACTAAAAATTTAGGTACAAAGAATAAATGGAAAGAGAGATCTTATTCTAATCTATCAAAAAGAGACTCCAGGGAACACAGAAATTGTGATGTATAAACAGCCTTGAGATTATAATATAAATTAATCAAGGGAATTACTCTTCCTTCCAGAGGATTTAGACTAAGAAGCAATGACCTGGAGCTACAGAAGGGGGAATTTGGGTTAGATACAGCAAGACAAGAATGTTCTCAGCAGGGAAAGTAATTAGGAAATGAAACAGGCTCCCTGGGGTTGGGATGGAGGAATCTTCTCTGGCAGTAATCAAGGAGAAATGAGGGGAAGAAGACCAGGCAGGCACAGATTGCAAACTATCCATTGATTAGAAGGAATGGTTAACTGGTTATGTCTTTTAAAGAATCCATCAGGCAAGCAATTAGCAGTCATCTATGACCAAGAGCCAATAGTTTTTGGTGGTCAGTGAAGGCTTAGAAGGCATGAAGGGTATGGATGCCGGCCTCAGGAAGCTTGCAATCTAGGTGAAAAGGCGGATTGCCCAGACACAGAGGCTTAAAATATATGCCTATGTAAAGGTGGAGGGAGTGGATTAGTACCATCTAACCTGGCCAGCTACTTTCACCCTTGAGTAGCATTCAGCCATTGTTTTATATTATTTACTCAAATTTTTTTTTATTTTGACAGTTTTATCTTACAGAACTAACTGTGTGAATTAGATTTCAAAATTGAAATTATTAATTTTATGTAGAAAATTCAAACATTGTTTTTTATTTTCCTATGGGTCATGATGATAACTCAAGCAAGAAGTTACTATGGAACATGACTGATGGGGGAAGGTGGCAAGATAGCATAGTGAAGTTTTGATATGCAAAAGAAAAGTAGAAAATATTACAAAGACAAAACTAAGATTGATAGCTAATTGTTTGGTAAAGAAATTTGACTAAGTCATAGTAGCCTGGAGTAGTCAAAGACATTCACTTAGAAAGATGCAAGATTGAAGTGAGACCTTAGCCTAAACCATGATGGATTTAAGAGAGTAACAGATGCTGTGGGCCGTCTATCACCACAATGTTGCCATGCAATAACTGCCCAGCCCAGAATTCAGTGGCTTAAAACAATAGCCATGTATTAATTCTCACAGTTCTGCTAATCTGGACCAGGCTCTGCTAAGCTTTCCTAGACTTGCTCCTGCATTGGTGGTCAGTGGGTCTGGGTCTGTCTGGGCAAGGATGACCTCATGGTGCTGGTTCCTCTCTGCTTTCCACCATCTCTTGTCCTCCTGCAGGATTGTCTTGGTTGGTTCTTGTGGCCATGACAGAGTTCTCAGCGAGCATGTAAGTAGCAAGTCCTAATGAGGCCAGGGCTCAGAACTCAACACTTCTGACCTTGCCCATGCCCTCTTGTTAAAGGAGAAGGAAGAATTTTGGTTAAATAAACCCCTGGCTCTTCACTGTCTGACTCAATCTAGGCGATGAAGAGAGACAGATAATTTTGATTGCCATAATAGAAAGCCAACCTCAAAGAGGGAAGGACAAAGAGAGAAAAAAGTGAGAATCTGCCATGCTCCCATTTAGAGAGAGTTTTATGAGGAATTTAGAGAAAAGCAGATGTTAGGGGCAGAATGTGGCAGCAAAATTTATATACAAAAGATGGAAAAAGTAGAATCAGAAATGTTTGCTGTGAGCAAAACCGAGATTAAATTGCTTTGCACTTCTTTCTGGGTGGGGAGAACTGCCTTTCCTCTGAGTGCAACTATATGTCGGGTAGATGGAAGGACCGTGGAGCCCACTGGCAGCAGGACACCATCAGGCTCAGCCTCGAGCCCAATAAGCAGCTCACATACACCTCTACTCAGGGCTGACTGTGTGGCACTTAACCAAAGGGATAAATCAATCCCAACTCTGAATGAAGGCTGGAAATGAAATCGTCTCTAGAAAGAGATGGCCAATTCATCCAACCGCTCATAAATTTTGCCTTTATTTGAAATTGGAAGAAATCTTGCAGTTCCTTCTTCTTGATTAAGAATGTCATAAATCCAAGGGATCAGAGGGATAAGCAAAGTTTCTCTGGCCTCTGAAGTCTAATACATTCCAGAACAGTATCTACCCCACTCTAACTCTGTGTTCTGAGACCTCAGAATTTATTGCAGAAAATCACAATTTTCCAGCACAGAAATGTTCCCGAATTATTTTTGAAAATACATTCTTAGCTTGAGACTCTAATTTTTATGTGTCCATTATCAGTATAAGTAGATATTCATAGAGACGCTATACGTATTCTCTACAATTATTCTCTAATGTTAAATAAAAAACGTTATTTAGTGACACTTGTTAACGTATGGTGAGGAGGACTCCATTCAAGACCGTCACCAAAGGTACAGCAACTATAGCAATGGGATTTTGCAGTGGAGGAGAGAGGTTGTTCTCAACTCCAGACACGACATGAACAAGTGGTACGCTCTAGCCAAGCAGCCTGGGGAATGGTGGTCAGTGGATGAAAACTGACTAAGAGGAAACATCAGGGGTAAGGAGGATTCTGACCTAACAGGAGATTCTGGCTAAAGACAGTCCAGGGTAATCAGACATGACTTGGAAGATAGCAGAGGACAAGAAATCGATCCCATATAGAGGTTGATCATATATCAAGGGTGGGGAATTCTGGCCAAAGTGGCTTAGCAGGGTGCTTTGCTAAAATTGGATTTTACTAGGAGTGCACAGATAGGCCTAGGGATTCAGGAGCCTGGCTGAAAAAAAAAGTTTGGTCAAACGAAGAATCTTTGTCACATGAGGAAAATGCTATTTTGGGAGTTTACTACCCATATCGGAGCTTGAAGAACAAGGTAATGAATTAATGAACTAACCGTTGTCCTAATCTTAGCACTAACCCCTTGGTGCTCTCTAAGCACAGTGGAAAAATGATGGACCGAGGACGAGTGGTTACCTCAAGGAAATGCCCCCTTCCTGCATAACAGTAAGCATCAAACAAACAGCAGAGCCTGTTACGTGGAGTCCAAATCTGAGACTTGGAAAGCTGATCTGGTCCTTCAAAGTTTCAAAACCTGGAGGCTGCCCTTACAAGCCAAATTAAATCAAACCTTTGCTTAAAATCCTTCAATGACATCCTGTGTCTTTGAGGAAAGGTTTAGTTTCTGGGACCAACAAGGTTTCCCACCCTCAGGTCCCTACCTACCCCCCAACAGCACCACCATTCAGTCTCCCCACCCACCACCGCTCATGTGCATGGAAAGTCTCAGACTGGTCAGTAAGGTGTAGTGGACAAAAACGATCCAGAAGCTACTCATGGTACTATGCATGCTGCAGAAAACCTCCCCAATTTATGTGTCTTTGTACATATTGTTTTGCATCTTGGAGGGCTCTCTCTGTTGCTCCAATGTTGAAGGAAGTCCCCTCATCTCAAAAGTCATCCCACAGAAGCCTTCCTTGATCGTTCTAGGCAGCCATAGGCACCTTCCACCATGGTTCCCTGGAAACATGCAAACTCTTTGTCCATAGCACTTACTTCATTGCTCTATAACTGTGTTTGCTTTCTAGTCTGTTAAGCAAGATGGAATTTTCCAGACACCCACCAGGGAGCACTGGTGTAAAAATAACTGACACAGTACAAATTGGTTGTAGCTCCCCCTACTCAGAAGAGAGGTTACCAAGTACAAGCTCATTGACTTGGAATCTCTAACATATAATATGCATCTCTTTAGAGGCAATGCCAGGTCCGTCCATCCATTCATTCATCATCTATACATATTTGTTGTGTGTTAGCTATCTGCCACCATATCACTGATTGATTTCTTTATGCCAAATTACTTTGAAACTTAGTGGCTTTTAAAAGCAAGCAAATAAAACGTTGAGGCCTGAAATATCCACAATCATTATTTGGTCACCATTCTGTGATTTTGGCAGGTTTTGGTGGGGACAGCTTGTGTCTGTTCCATGTGGCACAGTTCAGCTTGGCTTGGAGTATACAAGGTCACTGTACATCCACATCTGTCTAGTGCCTCAGCTCCAATGACCAGAAAGGCCTGTGTGTGGATGGGTCTGTCCTGCCTCATGCCCTCTCCTCCTGCAGGCTCTGTCTCCCTACCTGTTCTCTCCTGCAGGGTACCCTGGGCTGTATCTCAGGTTCCAAGAGGAAAAAGGGAGAAGATACAAGTCCTCTTAAGTCTTGACCTCTAAAACATGCACGATATCACTTCTGTCACATTCTATTGGTGGAAACAAATCACAGAGCCTGCCCATATTCAAGAGTGAAGAAATACCATACCATCTCCTGATGGAAGATGGAAAAGAATGGGATGCAGAGACCATCCCGTAAAGGCCTAGGACACCCAGACAGTGTTTGGGATACTGGAGATATCCAGTAGTTATTGGTTTTGTTACTTTTATTGGTGAAACAGACACAGTTCCTGGCCTCAAGAAGTTTGAGAGACAGGAAATGGATGAATAGGAAATTACTAAATGCTAAAGTAGGCGCCATAGGCGCCTTCAGGTTGAGTAACTTTTTCAGACTTGGGAGTCGAGACATGAAGCACAACATTGATAAAAGAATGTTATGATTCTGCCAAAGGAGGGGTGATGGTGATGGGGATAAAGGAATAACTGCTTCACCTTCCCAGAATACTTGCAGACATCTCAGAACTCTTAAGGCTATACTCTCCATCCCATTCTCAGGCATCAGGGAAACATACCCCAGAAAAATTGCTGCTTCTTGTGTCCAACTGCTTTGACATTTGGTCATCTTTGGCCGCCTTTTCACCTGCAAACCCTACCATCTCCCTGCTTCACTCAGATTGAATTAATAGAATAGATTCTACATTTTACTACCACTTTTACAATGGATCTTTCCCAAGAACTATCAGCTCCTAAACTTTTGAGAATCTGACCAGAGCCCCACATCTCTCTAGAAAAGCACACACATGGATTTCATTTATCAGAGGATCCATAGGCCTCAAAAGTCCAGGTAAGGAACTACTGTCCCGATTTTGCTTTTATGTCTCTACAACCCCATTGCTTTGTGTGATACCTGACACATGCCTGAATTAATCCATGACTCAATGAATGAATCGATTAATCAACAGATATGTGAGAATAAAGCTAATATCACTTTTAGTTTTCTCTAGTTCAAGCAGAATGAGAGGCACCTCTCACCGAAATCTACACTGTCTTCTCAACGGTTAATCAAGAACAAGGAAGGGAAGATTCCAGTCATATTCACAGTCAAATCCTTCAAGTCTGTGGCGAGTCTGAGCATTTAGAAGAGGCTTTCTCTTTACCGTAACTCACCAATCCTAGTCTCAGACCGGATCATCGCCTAAGCCTGTGCCAAGGAAGGGAGCTTAACTGTTGGTCACATGATCCCACCACTTCCACATCAATTTTTTTCCATCTGACAGAAGATTTCCTTTGAGTTTGGTGTTGGGTGAGACTATAAGAGCTGCCAGACGGAAGACAAAAATGTCAGTCTCTTTCAAATTCTTTTCTGCTGCAGTAGGAAGGAAGGGAGAGTCTCTGGGCTGTTTTGTAAATAAGTGAAGTGCAAATTCAAGTGCAACAGGCTGGATTCAGTAATGTCGCCCTAGTGTGGTTTGATAATTCAATTTAATGATATCTTTTCTCTTTTCTTCCCCTCCTCTGCCTGTTCCCCCAAGGAGCAGCAAAGGCTTTGTGGACTTGATTCCACTCATCTGCAGAAAATCCCGGGACAAGACATTGCATCCTCTTGTGCCTGGAGAAACTGTCCAGGGAGAGGAAGAGACTTGCTGAGGTAAGAGGAGCCTCATCCTCCAAATGCCCAGAACTGCACTCTAACTCTGCTCTGCAAGCCAACTGCCAGACTGCAGAGGGCTCAGGAACAAGGGCGGCACATAAGTGGCTGCTTTGCTGGAGGAAGCCTCAATCCACCTGTAGTCCACATCAGTTAGCCCAGATGTAGATTTCCAAGTAATCTATAATCTAGTAAAAGCCTATATGAAGCCTATACCTAATAAAACCTATACAGTCCCCTATATCTAATGAAAGTCTACAATAAAAACTACTACCTATACTATAATGTGCATCCCATGTAATATAACATAACTTATAAGAAAGATAAGCTGTATCTAATATAAAGCTAAATGACTTATATCTAATAAAACTTTGGTATTTAATTATAGTTTAAAACCAGGCTTCTGGCCTCCTTTACAATCAGATTAATGGCCTTAATCTCCTCTCTTAAGGACACCCTAGAGCCTCTCCTGCCAAGGATATGGAGAGGCCAAAAAGAAGAGAGATAGAGGACCCACCTAGTACTGTTTCTGTCTTAAACAACTGTGCATGACTTCATTTGGAGACAGGGCTCGAGTGTTGCAATTTTTAAAAAGATGGAAAACGCTGCTCTTGACTGTCCAAAGAAGACCAAGTTATACTATAAAGAGTTATTTGGCCAGAATCGTGGCATTCTTAAATCGTAGCACCACTGAGAGGGAAAATCGTCAGTGATTCATAAATTGGCTGGTAGGGAGGTTTGAGTAGCCCTTGTTTAAAGTCACCATTTGGACATAACTATTATTTTTTAAAAGTTTGCAGATTGAGGAAGTATCAAATCTCCTTGCTTAAGTGTGCAGACTGTGTCAAGGATCTCGTATTTTTCTCTCAAATTAATTTCACAGCATGAATGACCCTGGAAAAGTTTAATGTTTTTAAGTCTCAGATTCTGCATTTGCAGAATGAAGATAATAATGCCTATGAATAAATGTCCAAGGAGTGGGAACGGGGCTGTTGCCCTACTTTTTATGCAGGAGGTTCACAGTTTTAAAAATTTCTGTTAAGGAAGTGAAATTGGTTTTGTTCCATCCTCTATTTCTCTGTTTTAACATGGAACTATGATCTCAGTATGCTCCTAATGTTTATAGAAAGAATGAATATGTTGTAAGATTACATATAAATAATTTAAACATAGCGTGGTATTTTGGAATGTCTACCTTATGATTCAGTGGAAGAACATCAATAATCAAAACTAGTTATATGATCAGTAGGCAAAATGTCACCAGAATGACAGAAGGTGCCAATTAAGTAAAGTTATTCTTTATGAAAACATGTTGAAAGATTCTAAAACCACATGCAAAAAGTCCATTCTGTTGTTGAGATCTACATTGTTACTGGTAAATTTATGTTAATAAAATGGCATAAATTCATTCTCATTAGGCATAATGAGTTCATCCAACTCAACTAATAATGTGGAACATCTGTCAAAGTGACCTTCTAACATTGTCTTTTCAGTGATGTCACACATCTTGTTGATTTCTGCCTCCTCAAGGGCACCTACGGGTCAAGATCAGCTGGCTGGCCAGTGCAAAATGGCTGTGGACCCTACCTCTCATTTGCTATTGTGAATTGAGTCATGTCACTAAAGCCAAATTACCCAAAGTATATACTATACAAGTATAGTTCTTTGGGATGTTAAGAGAAATGAAGGAAGAAGGGAGGGAGGGAGGGAATTCTCACAATTCTTTACTTTTGGCAAGCACAGGATTAAAGAATGTTTATTGCATGACTTCTCAGAACCTTTAAAAAAACTTCATTATGACTTTCTAAGTGAAGGATTGTAAATACGGTGTTTAGTATTTTACTTGCATGGTGGATTAAAAGAACTTATGTTCCATGGAAATCACTCAGAAATACCAAATAAAATACTCTAGCCCTGTTTCCCCTTTTTACTGAGTATGACTGAAGTCCATGTTCTTTGCTCAGACTTCTTCAAAGCCCTCAACTCTTGTCTTAGCTGCTGAAGCTGCTGTTTAGAAAAATATCATGAACTTGATGACTTATAAACAACAGAAATTTATTCTCACAGCTCTGTAGACTGAAAGTCTAAGGTCAAATAACTGGTAAATTCAGTATCTGGTAAGGGTCTATCTTCTGTTTCATAGACACCATCTCCTTGCTGTGTCCTCACTGGCAAAGAGGCCTCTCTGAGGCCTCTTTTATAAGGTCACTAATTTCATTCACAAGAGCTCTGCCTTCATGTCCTCATCACCTTCCCAAGGTCCCATCTCCTAATGCCAGCAATTGGAGATTAACTTTTAACACAAGAAGTTTAGAGCAGCACAAACATTCAGTCCATAGAAGACTATAGTCTACAGTAGATACTTAGGCATTGTAAGAAGATGGCAACAGAACATGTCAGACTGGGAGAGTCTCCACAAAAGTGAGTGTCCATAAAGACTCTGCATGAGTGGGTGTGTGCCGGTGGGTGAGTGAAAGTCCATCTGAGGGGAGACTCAGGTTCACCAGAGGTGACTGCAACCAATCACCACCCTGAGATTGGAGACCCGGGCACACAAGATTGTCTGCCATTCTCGGGGTTCTCTTGAGAGGAGACAGCAGAGACCAGTCGCCCCTCACCAACTGGCACCCAGCCCACGCCAACACCTGCAGCAGCAGACTGAGCACAAGCAGGAGAAACTGTGGAGAGGGCAGGTCGTGGAAATCTGGAATTAAGTTTCAACACTGGTGACAAGACACCAACAGGAGCCATATTCTCAGTCCTGGGTGGGGGCAGAGATCTGCATTGCCCCTCCCAGCTCCACCCAGTCTCCGGCTTAGAACCCAGAGGCTATCTTCTCACCAGACTCAGAGAGACCGACCCCCCTCTCCCATGCTAGAACAGGCATAGACACGTCAGATCTGAGTGGGAGACTTGACAGCAGCAGTGAGTAGGGTGAGTCCGGATCTGATCTACCCTTCTCCCACAGTGGTCTGTGGGGCATCTGACCCATGCTGAAAGCAACCCTCCCAGCCTGCACAGAGAGCAAAGGGAAGGGACTGGAGACCAGAGTCGCTCCCTAAGGTGAAGGCCTGAAAGAACCTGGAGTCACAGAAACAGCCACAGAGCGAGTTTTTTTTTCTTCTTGTTTGTTTTCTTTTAGTTTTAGCTTTTTTCTTCTCTCTTTGTTTCTGTTTGTTCACATTTTTGTACTTGCTTTGTTTCTGATATTTTACTTTTTTTTTTTTTTTTAGATTTTCTGTTTATGTATGGTTTTTTGTTTTTTTTTTTTTAAGGAGAGTACACCACTAGGGGGGTTTTGTTTGTTTGTATGATTGTATGTTTTTGCCTTTTTTGTTTTTTCTGTCTTGTTTGTCTCTCTGTTTATTTGTTAGTTGGTACGCCTATGCACTTTCCCTCCTCTTCTCCTCTCTCTCCACCGCCCTTTCACTTTCCTCTTTCCTTTTTTCATTCTTTCCCCCTTTCTTAATCTCATTTTGCTTTTGGGGGGCAAACAAATGCCCACACTGCCTGGACAGATTGTAAGGCAGTGGGAGGGATCCAAGAGACCCACACACCTGTCAGCAGATACTGGAATCTGCAAATAGCTTCTGAATCAGAGTTCCCCCCTTAATTAAAATCTCAAAACTGCAAAAAGCCCCCTCCACCAGTCCAGCTTCAGAATTGAACAAATGAAGAAAAAGCAAAGGAAGAATGTGGCTCACAGGCTGTTGGCATCTGGAATCGCTCTTGTTATTGACAAAGATTCTTGGCTTGGCTAAACTTTGTCATGCTTCTAAAAACCTTCTCTTTGTCCCATCAGTGCACTTCCATGTAAAATTCAGCCTTAGCAAATAACTCTAATGAGTCAATTTGTCTGGAAGTTCCTGCCCTTGATATCTGGTCATCCCAATATCTGATTAGATCCCTCCTCCTCCTCCACCATCTTTCAGTGACGTCTGACCACCCTGGCCTGTCTTCAGCAAGAATTCTGTTAGGTAAGTCTAGCCAGAGTCCCCCTCACTCCTGCTGTTCCCTCTTAGTCATTTTCCATCCACTAATCTCCACACTACTCTTCAGCTATACATTTCCATCTGCCCATGCTGTCCTCGGGGTTAAGTCCAAGCTCTGTCCCCCACTGCAAAGCCCCAAGGCAGTGAGCCCTATGCCTCTCGCAACGGTCCCAAGCGAAGTCTTCATCAACAACAAATAGCACTGAATACTTTTTTCTTCAACCTGGTCATAGTCCTTAACTCCAGCAAGTCCGTGGTGCACCTTTGACCCATGCAAACCCACTGAACACATCACCACCGCTGAATTGTGCTCCACCTCAGTTCTCAGTTTGGTTCCTAATAAGCATCTTTAGTTCCCCACTGAGACTGGAGGCTGACAGCACACCTCCTCCCTGCCAAGCGCTTTCTTTAACCATGATTCGTTTCCGTGCCCAGGTGCCAGGAAGAGCCTGGTATCAGAACAGAAACATCAGGCAGAGCAAGAACATTGCCACCCTCCTGACTTCTGCTTCCATGCAGTTTAGGACTCCTGGGGGCCAGGAAAAAAAGCTCAGCAAGAAAACAAAGGGTCGCCATCTCCAAGAGCCCCCTTTTAGAGCGTTCTCAGTTGCCTCTTGCTCACCTCACTTTCCACTTTTATCCCTTGATACTTGAGCCTGGAATGGGACCCTTCTGGGTTTCCCTTCCCTTGCCCTCTAAAAATACTCATAAAACATGAGTCATATTAAAATAATAGTTTCTATATATAATGACATAATGCATGTTTATAATTTCAAAAATAAGGAGAAGAAAGTAAAAACCCAATAGTCACCTTGTCGTTTAACAAATAGAGCATTGGCCAGGCATGGTGGCTAATGCTTATAAGCCTGGCACTTTGAGAGGCCAAAGCAGGAGAATCACTTGAGGCCAGGAGTTTGAGACCAGCCAGGGTAACATAGTGAGATGCTGTCTCTAAAAAAAAATTTAAAATAAGCTGGGAGTGGTGGTGCATGCTTGTAGTCCTGGCTACTCGAGAAGCTAAGGCAGGAGGATCAGGAGTTCAGTTAACAGTGAGCTATGACCTTGACACTGCACCCCAGCCTGGGTGACAGAGTAAGATCTTTCTCTTTAAAAAAAAAAAACAGCCGGGCTCGGTGGCTCAGCCTGTAATCCTGCGCCTTTGGGAGGCTGAGGTGAGTGGATTGCCTGAGCCCACGGGTTCGAGACCCGCCTGGGCAGCAAGACCTCATCTCTACAATAAATCAAAAAACCAGCCGGGCGTGGTAGCGCATGCCTGTAATTCCGGCTACTCGGAAGGCAGAGGCGGAAGGATCGCCGGAGCCCAGCAGGTCGAGGTTGCGGTGGCCGGGAGCGGCCACTGCACTCCAGTCTGGGTGACAGAGTGAGACTCCAACTCGAAAAAAAAAAAAGAACATTGTTGGCACAGATTAATTCTCTTAATTTCTCTCCATAAGAAACTGCTATCACAAACTTTATGCTAATCATTCTCTTTCTGCTCTTGATGATTCTGCCATGACTATTCCCAAATAATATAGTGCTCAGTTTTGCCTGTTTTTGACTTTGGATAAAATAAACCATGTTGTATATATTTTTTTGTAACTTGCTCTTTTCATTCAACTTTGAAAGCCATAATGATAAATGTGGCTCACTGTGTTACCCTGGCTGGTCTCAAACTCCTGGCTTCAAGTAATCCTCCTGTCTTGGCCCCTCAAAGTGTTGGGCTTTTAGACATTTATCAAGTCTATTATAAAAAGAGCTTTGATTGTTTTCAACCTTTTACTATTAGAAACAAACAAACAAAAAATCTTGTGTATAAGCCCAATTGCATATGTGCAAGAATTTCCTAGGATGAAGTTTCTTAATCATTTTTTTGTCTGAGTATTTACTAAAAACTTTTTGAAAAGCTAAAGATTTCCCAAATATTTTTAGATGGACATCGAAAATTTTCATTAGAGACTTAAATAGTTGCAAAGACTATAATATTTGTCATGCTGTAAATCTGTGATAAGGCAAATTCAAATATAAGCTGCTAGTGGTTGGCATCTTCTTTCCCAATTTCCTATTCTCAAATGAGTTTTTACTTTCTGTGGGCATAAAAATAGAGAAGGGAGGTGAAGGAGAAGAGGAAGCTGGTGAGAAAATAGCAGGCAACACAGAAAATAGAAGGTGGGCTTTTTTTTTTTCTTTTAAAGATGTGGGGTAAAATTCAGGTTTAGGTAGATAAGTGGTCATCATACAGGTAAACTTTGGGCCTCCCTTTGTTCCATACTTTGCTTGGTTTGAGAACAGGTACACTTATTGATGTTATGTGACCACCCTCCCTCCCCAGGTAGCATCCCACTACTACCAAACTCTTTCTTATAGTATTATGATAAATGTTCAGGGTCTGCTTATAAGTGAGAACATGTTCTTTGTTTCTGTGATAGATCACTGGGTATGATAGACTGTAAATCCAGTCAAGTTGCTGCAACGTCCATTATCTTGCCCTTCTTTATGACTGCATAGTATTCCACTGTGTCTATGTACCACATTTTTTTATCCAGTCCACTTTCAATGGGCAGCACAGTTGGTTCCATGATTTTGCTATTGTGAATAGTCCTGCAATAAACAAGTATGCGCAGGTATCATTTTTATAGAATGATTTGAGTTTCCTCTGGGTATATTCCCAGAAGGGAGACTGCTGGGTCACGTGGAAGGTCAACTTTTAGCTCTTTTAGGAATTGCCACACTGTTTTCCACAGAGGTTGTATTAGTTTACACTCCCACAAGCAGTGTAGAAGTGTTCCCTTTTCCCTGCATCCTCTCCAGCATCTGTTGTTTTTTGCATTGTGATGGTGACTATCCTGGTTGGAGTTAGGTGGTATCTCAGTGTGGTTTTAATTTGTGTTTCTTTGGTGATTAGTGAGGTTGAGCATTTTTTCATGTATCTGTTGGCTGCTAAAAATGAAATACCACAGTGTCTTCCTAACCAGAAAAGTGCAAAACCTCAAACGCCCATTCCATAAGAGATAAGATAGACAAGTGGGATCTCATCAAACTGACAAGCTTCTGCAAAGCCAAAGAAACCATCAAGAGAGCAGGGAGACAGCCCACGGACTGGGAAAAAATATTTGCCAACTCTACGTCTGACAAAGCCCTAACATCTAGGATCTACAAGGAACTCAAATGGGCTGAAAAGAAAAAAACAAATAGCCCCATTACAAAGTGGGCAAAAGATATAAGTAGACACTTCTTAAAAGAAGACATATGAGCAGCCAACAGATACATGAGAAAATGCTCAGCCTCACTAGTAATCAAAGAAATGCAAATTAAAACTACACTGAGATATCACCTAACTTCAGTCAGGATGGCTATCATCAAAACTCAAAAAACAACAGATGCTGGAGAGGATGTGGCGAAAAGGGGAATGCTTCTGCACTGTTGGTGGGCGTGTAAACTAGTACAACCTCTGTGGAAAACAGTGTGGTGATTCCCAAAAGACCTAAAAATTGACCTTCCATATGAACCCACAATCCCCTTGTGGTGAATATACCTGGAAGAACTCAAATCACTCTACAAAAAGATACCTGCACACATATGTTTATCGCAGTATTGTTCACAATAGCAAGAACATGGAACCAACCATGCTGCCCATCAAAAGAGGACTGGATTTTTTAAAATGTGGTACATATGCACGATGGAATATTAGGCAGCCGTAAAAAAGAACAAAATCATGAACTTCACAGCAGCCTCGATGGACTTTGAGTCTATAATACTGAGTGATCTTTCACAGAAACAAAGAACAGAGTATCACATGTTCTCACTCATAAGAGGACCTTGAACAACTATCGTAATACCGTAAGAAAAGAATCGGCAGTAGAGGGAAACTGTGGGGGTGTTGGGGGGGTAGGGAAGCAGGATTGGCAGTAGTGGAAATCTGCCTGAGGAAGTGGGAGCACACCTCATCACCTGCATAATGAACATTTGTATACCTAACCCTGAATTGTACCCTACATGTTTAAAATAAAGAAATTAAAAGTTTTTTAAAAAAGAAAAGTGAAAGTGAAAGACTTTTACAACAAAAACTACAAAACACTGCTCAAAGAAATCCAAGAAGACACAAACAAATGGAAAAATATTCCATGATCATGGATTGGAAGAATCAACATTGTTAAATGTCCATCCTGCCAAAGGCAATCTACAGATTCAAAACAATACCTATTAAATAACTAAGATTATTTTTCTCATACCTAGAAATGACAATATAGAAATTCATATGGAAACATAAAAGACCACAGATAGACAAAACAATCCTAAGCAAAAGAAACAAAGCAGGAGATAATCACACTTCCACACTTTAAACTTCACTGTAAGGTTACAATAATCAAAACAACCTGGTACTGGTACAAGAACAGGCATACAGACCTGTTCCATAGGTCTCTATCCTATGAAACAGAACAGAAATTCTGGAATAAAAACCGCATCTTCTCACCAACCATCTTCGACAAGGACTCCACCAACAGCCACTGGGGAGTGGAAAACTTATTCAGTAAATGTTGCTGGGAAAACTGGCTGACCACATGCAGAAGATTGAAACAGGACCCCTACCTATCAACGTACACAAAGCATCAACTCCAAATGGATTCAAGACCTAAACATAAAACTTCAAGCTATAAGAATCTTAGAAGATGCAGGAGACACCTTTACAGAAATTGGAATAGACAACCAATTCCTGATCAAAACTCCAGATGCCCATTCTATAAGAGATTGGATAGACAAGTGGAACCTCATCAAACTGAATTCTGCAAAGCAAAGGAAACCATCAAGAGAGCAGGGAGACAGCTCACAGAATGGAAAAAAATGTTTGCCAACTGTATATCCGACAAAGGCCTAACATTCAGCATCTACAAGGAACTCAAACGTGCCAAAAGGAAAAAAACAAACAACCCTATTAAAAAGTAGGCAAAAATTTGAATAGACACTTCTCAAAAGAAGACATACTAGCAGCCAACAGATACATGAAGGTGGACTTCTATGTCTCCAGAACTCTAGGAGCTCAGACTCCCTAAATCAGCCTGAGAAAATGGACCCCAACATACAGAGATTCCTGGAATTTCTTCCATTGCTCTGAACATTCCAGAAAGTTGCAGGACACAGACACATTCCTTTTAATATTAAACCTGAGAATAGGCAGAATTCTGTAACAGAAAAATCTCTCAATTATTTGAATTCTCTTTAAGTTTTATGCAAAAAGTTACCTAGTAATATAGCATTTAAAATATAATTTTCAAGGACCCATCAGCTGACAACTTAATTAGATCTTAGGTCAATTTGTTTGAGAGGAAAGAATTGGAAGCTATTTGACTTGTAATAATAATAGTAAACTGTTTCTCAAAGTGATAATGAATGTGAATAGTTCTACCTGCAGTGTAGTGGAGTTCCCATGGCACTGCATTCTTCCCCCAAAATGATATTTATTGTCAAGGTTTTTGCTTGCCAATCTAATGGCTGCAAAATATCTCCTATTTTGATTAGCACTGCTTTCATTATAAATATGGTTTAGCATCTTTTCTCATGCTTAGTGACCATTTATGTTTCTCCTTCCACAGAACTGCTGTTTGTGTGTTTAGTTCATTTATCCATTAGCACTTTGTTTGGCTTTTTTCTTGTTAATTCTCAAGAGTTTTTTTTTTAAAACATATTGTGTATTTTGTCAATTATACATATTAACATATTTTATTTTAAATAAAATAAAAATATTTTCTACAGGTTTGTGGGTTGCCTTTTCACTCTGTTTGTGATGTATCTTGATGACCCAAGTTCTCGTCTTAATGTAGATAAATCTACCAACGTTTTCCATTGTGGTTTGTGCTTTTTGTATCTTCAGAAATACTTTGTATCTCAAAGTCATAAAGCCGTCTGTTATATTTTTTTCTAAAAGTTTGAAAGCTTGCCATTCGCATTAAGTACTCAATGCATCTGGAATTGATTTTTGTGGAAATTTAAATTTGTTTTTACTTTATTTCATTTTTTAGAGAAAGCAGAATTTATTAAGAGAACAGAGAGGCTCCCACAGTGGGAGGGGACCTGAGGGGCATTGCCCTGATTTGTTTTTACATGTATTCAGGTTTTCTTTGTGAACAGGATTATCTGTGAATTATGAAAACTTTGTTTCTTCCTTTCCAATCTTTCACAGATATTACACTTATGAAACCCACTTATAAATATTGTCTGGCTGGGCTCGGTGGCTTAGCCTGTAATCCCGCGCCTTTGGGAGGCTGAGGTGAGTGGATTGCCAGAGCCCGCGGGTTCGAGACTCGCCTGGGAAGGCGAGACCTCATCTCTACAATAAATCAAAAAATTAGCCGGGCGTGGTAGCAGGCGCCTGTAATTCCAGCTACTCGGAAGGCTGAGGCAGAAGGATCGCCGGAGCCCAGCAGGTCGACGCTGCGGTGGCCGGGAGCAGCCACTGCACTCCAGTCTGGGCAAAGAGTGAGACTCCAACTCAAAAAACTAACTAACTAAATAAATAAATAAATAAATATCGTCTGATTACATTGGTTATGACTTTCAGTAGAAGACTGAATAGGAGTTATAGGGGGCATCCTTACCTAGTTCCTGGGCTTGAAATTGTGTCTAATTTTTTTTTACATTTGAACTTATTGTTTGTTATAGGTTTCAATAGATTCTTTTATTAATTTAGGAAAGTTCTCATCTATTGCTAGTTTTTGAGGAGTTTTTTAAAATAATAAATGATATATTAGACTCCATTGTACTCTGACTTGTAATATTCCGTTCTCTTTCTTACTCCAGACATGGCTGCAGCAACCAGCTTTGTGCAGTGTAACTTGGCAGCACTTGCATCTGGTACACGATGACATTTGATTACTGAGATTTTAGAATTATTTTCACTTACATCCTATATTTCCTATTTGTCCTCTTTTTCTGTTGTGTCTTTTTTTCTTTTATCTCCTAACCATTTATTGGTTTAATTGAATTTTTCTCCCTCTACCCCCCTCCACCCACGTGCTTTCTATTTTTTCTTCTTGGTTAGTTTGAAAATAATGTACTCCGCTACTATTCTTTTGTTGTTTTTCCTGGAAATTTTAAAGTGCATACATAACTTGTTAACATCTAGAGCGATTTATTATCTTTATCATTCGCCTGTATAACATGGCTTTCAAATACTGCAAACTGCAAATATACCTCCAAGTATATACAGTACAAACATTCAAAATTGTATTTCTACTTTGTTTTTTTTTTCTATCTTTGTAAATTAGATGTGTTGACATTGCCATTTATAATTAATGCAGTATTTCATCTTGCATTTCAAATCTTCTGGGATTATTTATCATGTTTCTGAAGTACATTTTTAAAGAAACTTCTTTAGTGAAAGCTCAATAAAAAATTCATGCATATTTTGTTTGTTTAAAAATCTTTTTATTCCAAAGTTATTTTTGAAAAGCAATTTTGCTTGTATAGAATTAAATTTGAGAATTATTTTATTCCAGCACATGGAAGAATTTTTTTTAGTCTTCCAGGGTTTTTTTGTTATTAAGAAATCAGTTGTCAGTCTAATTTTTGTAGGATTTTTTTGTGCAATTCTGTCTTTTATCTTTGATGTGTTCTAAGATCTTCACTTGTATTTATTAATCTTCAATTTTAATATGTGTCTATGTGTGGCTTACATCTTATGTGTCCTGCTTGGGATTTATTGGGCCTCCTAAATGTAAGAAATTGTATGTCTTATTAATTTTGGAAATACTCATTCATTACTTTTTGAAATATGACATCTCCCATCTTTTTATGTCATCTCTTTCTAGAAATTTTATTAGATTTATGTTGGGATACCTAAGTCTTCCATGTTCTTTTGTTCTCATTCATATTTTCCTTCTTTTTGTCTTTCAAGTTTCATTCTGATGACCACTTCTACACAACATTGTACATGAAGTCCCCAGTCCAAAAGAATCTGAAAAAAAAAGAATTAAAAGTCATTCAAATCACCAAGGAGGAAGTCAAACTATCTCTGATCACTGCAGACATGATTGTATACCCAGAAAAGCCTAAAGACTGCTCCAAGAGACTTTTAGACCAAATAAATGACTTCAGTAAAATCTCAGGATAAAAAATCAATGTACAAAAATTCTAGCATTTGTGTACACCAATAACAATTAACCCAAGAACCAAATCAAGATCTCAATCTCTTTAACAATAGACATACATATATACACACACACAACCTAGGAATACAATTAACCAAGGAGGTGAAGGAAGAGCTATAAAACACTAATGAAAGAAATTATGCAAACAAATGAAAGAATATCCCATGCTCATGGACCAGAAGAATCAATACTTGCTAAGATGACTATATTGCCCAAAGCAGTCCACAGAGTCAATGTGATTCCTACCAAAATGCCAACATCATTTTTCACAGAACTAGAAAAAACTATCCTAAAATTTATGTGGAACCAAAAAAGAGACCAAATAGCCAAAGAAATCCTAAGTTAAAAGAGTAAACATGGAGGCATCACATTGCCTGACTTTAAATCATACCACAAGGCTATAGTGACTAACACAGCATTGTACTGGTGCAACAATAGACAGATAGATTAATAAAACAGAATAGAGAACCCCAAAATAAAGCCACATACCTACAACCAACTGATTTTCCACAGATCCAACAGACATACACAATGGAAAAAAGAGACCCTATTTAATAAATGGTGCTGGGAAAACTGGCTAACCATATGAAGAAGAATGAAACTAGACACCCTACCTTCTACCATTTACAAAAATTAACTCAAGATGGATTAAAGACTTAAATGTAAGACCTGAAACTATAAAAATTCTAGAAGAAAAACTCATCTGGCTATCAGCATAGGCAAAGAATTTATGATGAAGACCCCAAAAGCAAATGTAGAAAAAGCAAAAATAGACAAATGAGACTTAAACTAAAAGACTTCTGCTCAACAAATGAAATAATCAATACAGTGAAAAGAAAACCTACTGAGTAGAAGAAAATGTTTACAAATTATGCCTCAAAGGATGAATATACATATAATTTACAAAGAACTCAAACAACTCAGCAGGAAAAAAAACAATCCCATCAAAAAAGTGGGCAAAGGATCTGAACAGACACTTCCCAAAGAAGACACACAAGTGGCCTACATATGAAAAAATGCTCAACATCACTAATCATCAGATAAATGCAAATTAAAACCACAGTGAGATGTTATCTTGCACCAGTCAGAATGGCTATTACTAAAAAGCCAAAGAACAACCGATATTGAGAAAAGGAACATCAGTGGATGTGGAGAAAAGGAAATGTTCATACTGTTGATGGGGCTGTAAACTAGTTCAATCTCTATGGAAAAGAGATATGAGGAAATTACAAGTAACGCTGTCAAAGAGACCATAAGAAATGATAAATAAGAATTAGACAGCATTTCAGCTAAGGATTTTCATGAGTGTGGATACCCAAATAGTGTGAATCCCTGCTCATGTTCACATGAATTTGAATTTGTAACAAATATTCCTAGAGTAGACAGTTTTTTGGGGGAGGTAGAAGCGTTGTTTTTTTTTTTTTTCTTTTTAATCCTTGCTTATTTTTCTTCCCATGGCATTTATCCAGAGGCTTGGAAAAACAGATCCCTTTGTCACTTACTTCTGTAGAACAAGTTTTTTGTTTTGTTGTTTGGTTTGGATTTTGTTTGCTTGTTCAGCCCCTGTAGTTTATGGCAAGCTGATGGCTAATCTCCCAACTGACCTCCCCTAGTTTCTAAGCCCTAGCCTCTCTTTTATTCTCTACTGCATGATTCATTAACACCAAATTCTCAACTTTCAAGTATTGGACAAATTCCCAGGGCAAACGCTGGTTTCAATATTTACTTACTTGTGGATTTGCATTTTCTTAACATTTCAGGACTTTGAAAATTTTTCTTCTTTCCTGAAATTTCACTGTGCATTTAAAAAGATATTTTAGAACGCAAAATAAGAAAAAAAGGCTGATTAAAAATGGGCACGAGTTCTGAAAAGATACCTTATCAGAGAAGAAATAAAGATGGCAAGAAAGCACATAAAAAGATGCTCAACATCATTTGTCATAAGAAAATTGTAGATTAAATCAATATTGTATAACTACTACACACATATTAGAATGCTTAGAATTGAAAAAAACTGACAATATGTGTTCTTAGCAAGAATGCAGGGCAACAAAAACTTTTGTTCAATACTCCTTGGAATGCAAAATTGTATTGCCACCTTATAAACAGTTTGATAGTTTCTTGCAAAACTAAATACAGTCTTATTACACAATCCAGTCATTGCATTTCAAGGTATTTACCCAATTGATTTGAAAAATTATGTCCATACAAAACTTGCATGGGAATATTTCTAGAAGCTTTATTCATAATTGCAAAAATCGGAAGCAATCAAGATTCCCTTCAATAGGTGAATGAATGAGGAAACTGTAGTACAACTATACAAAGGGCTATTATTTAGCAATAAAAAATGAGCTATAATGCCATGAAAAGACACTGATTAGTGTTAAATATATATGCCATGTGAAAGAAACCAACATATAAATACCACATGCTGTATGATTCCTATTATGCGACACTCTAGAAAAGGCAAAACTATAGAGACAGTAAAAAGATCAGTGGTTGCCAAGTGCTTTTGAGTAGAGGAGAGAGTTAAGTAAGTGAAGAACATGGGATTTCATAAAGAAGTAAAACTATTGTGTGTGATATGATATGACACTGTGGATATGTCACACTATGTGTTTGTAAAAATCCATTGAACTTTATTGTACAAAGAGTGTGTCTAAATGTATGCAAATAAAAAGTTATTTAAAGGCTAAGGGAAATCTTAGGATGGGATGAAGAATGTGAAAAAGACAATCTGTGTTACAAATGTATAAAATAACCTCACTGAAGGAGTTGGGGGGAGGAAAAAGTGCTCACCTCAGTAAATTTGAAAAGGAATAAAGTCTATAAAACTAAAGGCAAAATAAATTGTACATAAGCACTATATCTTACCTGATGAAGTATTTCTTCTGAGTGCACTGGTTAATAATTCTGATACTACTGTGCATATGTACTAGAATCAAACAGTTAAGCAAATGGATGGAAGATGGTGAAAGCAAGTTTATTACAGTTGGAGTAGGAAGTTACAGACAAGCCAGGGGAAAGGCTAGAATGATTCTGGTAATTATGGATTGAAGTTGGAGACATCAATAAGAACTCATGTTTGGCTTAATATAGATACAGATGGTAACACATAAATATATGTAGATATAATGTTAATACATTTTATTCATAATATTTATGTGTACATAGATTAGTTTATACACACATATTCTCTGTCTGTCAACTGAGAAAGCCTAGAAGTAACGAAGTAACAGCACTCCAATAGCAATAAGCACATCTAGCCCACATCATGCTTTCTAAATGCCATTCTCCAAATAAAAAGAACCAGGGATTCTTGAAGAAATGGTCGATTCGAGCTCTGATGCAAGGAACATACTAGGTAAGAGTGCAACATCTTGAAGTGCCAGAATATAAGATAGTGCTAAAACTCACATACATACAATGATGAAGATACATCAAAGGGAAATAGGAGATAACTAAAAGAATTCCAAATAGCCAAAGCTGGATAAAATTGAGCAACAAAACAATTTAGCACTGGATTATAATTCAAAGTATAAAATACAGAAGGTCCCCCAAAAGTATACATATTTTTAAAAATGAAAAACTGTTTTAAAGTTGTAATACTCAATATATAATGATAATAAAAGATTAACACAAGTCACGTTTGACTTCTGTAATTGCAAGGGGTGCTCGAAGGGCTTACTGTTAACACCCAGACACTTCTGATTATGGTGAACTAAAAGTAAAACATAGATAACATCTCTTAAAATGTGTATACACCCCTGGTCTATATCTATAAGTCCACATTAATAGAAATAGATGATTGAATAAATGCGTAATTGTGAAAGAAGAAAAAAACCAAATATGTATACATAGATACTGGGCCTTCAAAGAAGTGAAGTGTAGCTCCGTATTCCTTAAATGAGAGCTACGCATAGTGACTTCCTTCGAAATGATGCAACACAGAAAAAGGGAGTAACTTTCAGTGAGCAAACATGACAAGCACTACCTCAGTCAGGTAATCAAGTCAGCATAAACAGTGATAAGGAATGTTGATAGTGTTTACCCTTGATACCATGTATGACTTTACCTTTATGATTTTTTTTTCTTCCAAAACCCCTGACCCCAGTTTAATCATGAAAAAAATAACTACCAATTGAGGGACATTCTACAAAATACCTAACTGATATAATCCTCAAATGCAACAAAGTCATCAAAAATAAGGAAAATTGAGAAACTATTATAGCCAAGAGAATCTTCAAGAAAGCATGACATCTAAATGGAATGTGGTATCTTAAATGGAATCTTGGAACAGAAAGAACGATATTACATAAAAATTAAAGAAGTCTGAACAAATTGCAGACATTAGTTAATAGTAACACATTAATATTTGTTAATTGTGGCAAATATGCCATACAAATATAAGGTATTGATAACAGGAGAAATTGAGTACAAGGTATACAGGAACTCTCTGTCTGTCTTTGCCAATTTTTTTGTAAATTTCACACTGTTCTAAATATAAAATTATTAATAAAATACTTCATGAAATTATAAAACATAGTCTACTAATACACCAGAAACAGGATCACAGATACACCCAGAAATAATGCTTGATCGAATGTCTGATCACCCCATAACGCAGTCAAGTTGACACATAAATTAACCATCATAGTTGCAGTCAACATTCAGACAGCAGACCTCTAGCCTCCTTGCAACTGTACCTCCAGGTCTGGCAGCTGAGAGCCCATCCTCTGTTCTACTTTCTGCACAAGGACCTCAGCTGCAAGGTCTACTCTACTCTCTTGTTGACCTTCCCTCCAGAGGGGAATGCTGTCAGGAGCACAACTTCACTGCAAGATGTGAGCACTTGAGCATTTACTGTGCTGGCCTGTCGTAAGGAATGAATGAGAGACTGCGTGGGAGTGAACTGTGTAAGCTATTACATTCTACAGAGGGGAAGGGCTGTCATTATTCTGTGTATTTTCCTGTAGATTAGCAGCATTTGCGTTATCTATATGTTTTCTAAGCATAAATGAAAAGATAACATATCTGAAAAGCTAAGCTCCTGTGAATTCAAAAAGAGAGGATGGCTGGAATTGTCTGCATCAAAGAAAAGACTAGCAGCTTATGGTTCTGCATTGCTTTTGGCACACAAACCACTTTCTAAGACATTATCTCATATGATCCTTACAAAATCCTATACAATAGAGTGTGATATTATTCTGCTTTAGATGTGGAAAAAGACTGAAAGAGGTTAAGTGACTGGCCCAAGATAACACAGCTAGGAAGTATCTGAATTATATTTTAACACTCATCTTCACGTTCTATATCCATATTCTCTTCACTGCAGCACAATCCCTCTCTTAACAGAAAACAGAAAACTCAGCCCTTGACAGCATATTACCTGGAGGGGAAGACAAGGCAACTCTGCCTAGCTGCATAACAGGTTTTTGGTTCTTCCACATTTAAAAAAGCATATTCAGGTGACGGGTAACAGCAGCTGAGGAATCTAGCTTTATGATACTATTAATGCATGTGTTCACCTTCCACCTAGCCATCCAATCACAAACTTAATGTCTACTCTGTGCTGAATGCTGTTAGCGGTGCTGAGAATTCACATGATGGCTCTCATCGTCATCATCATCATCATCAACAACAGCAGCATTTTCATATCAACTACTCTGGTGATGTGCAATGTAATATGTGACTAACTGGTGTATCATTATGTCTAAGATTAAAGAACATGATGCAGATGGTGTGTTGGTCACCAATATGGTGCACACTTACCAAAGCAGATACTAGAAGGCAGAGTAAAGGAGATAAATCAGTTGAGAAAAGTGAAGAAATGCCCAATTAATACACAAAATGCACAGTGTCAAATGCATTTTGTGGGGGTATATTGGGAAGACAGAATTGTGGTATTTGAATTAATAAAATTGTAAAGAAGTTCTGTTTCTGAGCTGGGCTCGGTGGCTCAGCCTGTAATCCCGCGCCTTTGGGAGGCCGAGGTAAGTGGATTGCCTGAGCCCACGGGTTCGAGAACCACCTGGGCAGCGAGACCTCATCTCTACAATAAATAAAAAAAAAATCAGCCGGGCGTGGTAGTGCATGCCTGTAATTTCGGCTACCTGGAAGGCTGAGGCGGAAGGATCGCCGGAGCCCAGCAGGTCGAGGTTGCAGTGGCCAGGAGCGGCCACTGCACTCCAGTCTGGGCAACGGAGTGAGACTCCAACTCAAAAAAAAAAAAAAAAAAAAGAAGTTCTGTTTCTGTATAGGTATCTTGACAAAGTCTCTTCAAATCACAAAGGCAAGGTTATGTCTCCTGTTTCTTTTGATTTCCAGTAGAGAGGAGCTCAGTATTCGGTGCCTGGTGGTGTGGGCCCAATTTGCTACATTGACACATAATTGATCTTGAACAAATGCTGATTTCTTTTGTTTCCCTTGATTCAAAAGGATATTAGTGGAATATTTTCCAGAGGAACTGCTTTAATTTGGAAAATAATATACATTTCCCCGAAAGAGAAGACCACAAATATATAAACTCTTCTCTGCCCCCTTTTCTACCTAACAATGCCTCTTACTCTTCCCTAAGACATAGCCCAAATGTGACTTCTATCCAGAAGACGTCTTCCCATTCTGGTAAGCACTGCTCAGGGTTGATGCTTCTACTCTGTGGCCTCCTGGGGCACACACATGAAAACGGAGTGCATCTCACTGTGTTCCACGGATACTTCTCTTCCTCTACTGCTATTGGATATGAAACACCATGCTTCTAATTTAGATGAACACATGCATTTTAAAATTTAGAATCTATTCTGAGTTATTCACTTAGCTACAGCAAATCTCCTCTCTCTCTCATCTTTATTTTTTCTTTAGTTTTAATTTTTCCCTTTACTTTTATCTTCCTTCTAGGGTTATTCTTATGAGCAGACATACTATGATTTTATGAAGCTTAAAAAAAATACTCTCTTAGCTGCACCTTTCCTTCCCCACAGGAGGCAAATCACAACCACCACAAACTAAAGCTTGTCCTCTGTCTTGAAGTGGGGCTAACTTTTCAGTATACGTTGCTTTCCAAAGCTTTGCTGCGAGATCAGACAAAGTAGTTGTCAACTAAGACCACATCCCTGCTTAGCTGTTCCCCTGCTCTATTCTGCCTTGTTTATTTCACCTTCTTTGAAAAGCATTTTCCTAAACCACTTGAGTAAGACTACCCATCTTCAGACAGGTACTCTGCTTCTAGGGAACTCAACCTAAGACAGTTGGTACCAGAAGTGGGGTAAGCCTAGGAAGCTCTAGGAGTGGAATTTTCAAACAGGGTCACTTACTGGCTGAATGACAATAAAGAACTCATCACCAGTATTAGGTGGGTTAAAGATTGTTCCTAGTATATGCAAGCATTGTAATTGCTAAGACTTTTACTTTTGGTGAACTAAGATGACACACATTTAGAAAGAGATATGCTACTTGGTGTAATATCTTTGGCACTTAAGAGATGTAGAATAAATAATTTTTTAAAACTATGCAAGTACATAGCTGTTTATAAGCAGCACTGATTTATTTAAGATGGAAAATGACCAGTCCAGATTTATTAATCAGCAATTTAAGGCAAAGTGTGAGAGTCATAAGGCATTATTTACAGTATTTAAAGACTTTTATCTCCTACTGCCAGAAGGCAGACACTGCTTAAGATTAGGCACAAAACCTAAGAATTATAGAATTTCACAGAAGCTTTAATTATCAGTCTATGCAAGTATCCAATGAAAAAGTCAGGGCCTTCATACAAAAGTAGTAGCACCCTTAGATTTCGGGTGGGGGTATCTGGATAGATGTACATGAGAAAAGTAATTCGTGGATTCCTCTGAACACTCTGGGCCTGCATAATTGGTCCACTCTCTTTTGGTAAGATAAAAAACTCTTGCCTGAAAACTACATAGAGGCCTAAAATAAATCAGATGCTTTACAGTGTAATATTTGCCCTCATCAGACTCTCTTTCCACCCTTCCAACTGGCCACTAGACTCATAATTGGTGACAAATCACAGCCAGAAATGACCAGAGAAGTGGCAATTCTGCTAAGAGGAAGAAAGGGATTATACAGCAAAGAAGTTGCAGGACCATGATAGCATGTACTATTGGGAACCAGAGAACATGACTAGTAGGGGATTCTGAACAGGCTGGACTAAGTGGAAGAATGAAAAGCTAATGATGGAGAGTTTGTCAACATGGGACAATCCTCTGTAACACAATGCTCAACATCTGACACGGACCCTGAGTGATGGTTCTAACAAGTTGTTAGAGTAACTCTTGGGAGATTGGGAAAAGTACTGACTCATCTCGTATGAAGGAGAGATGCCAGGTCAGCCGTGGAAAAGAAGGGAGGAAGGGACGGTGTACCTCAGAGAAGTGAGACTGCTATAATATGTCCACAATAGGAAACCAAAATATGTACCAAGGAAACAAGTTCTTAAGATGTCCCAGTGGACAATTATTTTTTAACCAAAGTAATAAAGTGTTCTGGTGAGAGTGTCACAAGCAGTGCAAAAATGAGGAGTAATTGTTCTCTGTAGATCAGGAGTGAAGATAGGAGATGTTGTTTCAGAAGTGGGCTTCCTAATAGCAATGAGGATGATAAGACTCGGGAATAGAATAGGTCCAGGGGCAGCAATTAACAGTCAGAAATAAAGTAAACCCGGCTACTATAACGGACAGCAAGATGAGAATGGCAGCCAGAGTTATCTGATCCACAGAGATTGTGGCAATGGTGCATAGAACATCGTATTCTTAGGTGCAGAATAGATGGTCAACTGAAAAATGTACTGTTTAAAATATATGATTAAAAAAGTTCAGAGAATGAATGATCAGGAGGCTAAGACCAACAGCCTCGGTGGAAAGTCTTGATTCTCCAGTTTATAGACATGAGGAGTTCTCATATCCAGAGCACACCAACTACAGGAAAGACCAGATCTCCATGAAAGAAAAAAATCTGCAACACCACAGCCAGTGAACACACTAGTGCTTTCCAGTCCTTCCCTCCAAACATGCGAACAACAGCAACAACAACAACAAAAAAAAGAAAATAATTATAGCTAATACTTGTACATCACAGAAAAAGTAATAGTCAAGTCTTTCAAGTGCTGTAGGACATAGTATTTGCATAGACACTAACACCCAGGGACCCAAAGTGTCAATTTTGCCCCAGAAAATGCCTACGGGAGTCAAGTAATTAATGGTGTCCTGGCCCAGATTCACCTCACAGTGGATTCATTGGATACACAGACTCACCTATTGCTATCTCCTGATTTCTGAGGCTGAGGTTATAATCAAAATTTCCATATTTAGTAATTGACAGAAAACTCGCATTGACACGTAGAGTAAGAGCTATGGTAGCAGAAAAGGCCAAGAGGAAATCCCTAAAATTTCTCCCCCTCACACCCAAGATAGTAAGTCAAAACCAAGATCTCATCCTAGAGTATACAACAGATATTAGTGCCATTCTCAAATACTTAAAGAAGACAGGACTAATAGACTCTGTCATATCCCATTTATTTCACTAGGGTAAAAACAGGATGGATTGCGATAGATATTAATGGGCTATCACAAACTTAACCAAGTGTAATCTCATTCGTAACTGCTGTGCCAGATATAGTGTCTTTACTAGAGGAGATTAACACAGCCTGAGATACATAGTGTGTGGCTGTTGATCTAATGAATATGTTATTTTCCATATCCATAACAGAGGCAGATCAGATGCAGTTTGTATTCTGATGGGACAAATAACAGTCACAGTTACAGAGTTGCTGTGGGGCTGTGTTAATGCTCCCACTCACTGTCATAATATAATCCAAAAGGGCCGTGAATATCTAGACACCCTGAAGATGGCAGTGGGCCCACACCTGTGGAATCCATTAGTCTTACCTTACAGCAAACCATCTCGAAACAACTCTATCAGTGGGCCTGATAGAGTGTTAGAACAACTTTTTGAGGGTACAGCTGAGGGGTCAGGTTGAAGATGATACCTCTCTGAAGAAGTGCTATAATGTATGATGTCGTATATGCTTTAAACCAATAGCCACCATATAATGATATGTGCCCGGTAGGTAGAACACATGGGTGAGAGAACGAGGGATGGAACTAGCATGAGCCAGTTTGGAAATCTGTGAGTCCCATGTCTGTAACTTTACATAATGTAGACATAGAGGTCCTCGTCTCCAGAGGAGGAACGTTTCCACAAAAGAAGTAGTTGAAAGTGTTACCTTGTCATTTGGAAATCCCAATGCAAGCAAACTAGCAGTCACAGAAGGTAAATATTATACCAGCAGGGGTAATAGATTCTAATCCTTGTGAGGATACTGGACTGCTTTTCATAGTGGAGCCAGAAAAAAATGTTTGGAGTGAAAGTAATCTTCCAGAGTGTCTCTTGATAGTTCTATGTCCTATATATGGGCAAGTGCAACAACCATCGTCCTATGGAATATACTATATCCTTCTTGGGAATGAACCCTAGCCAAAGACTAATTGAGTTGGGGTACAAAAAGCTAGCATTCCTTGTCTCAAGGTGGTACTGACTCTGCTATGTTATTTGTGCCTCAGAGCTTCCCCATAGGTTCAAACTAAGGCTAGCTTCCAGTTAAGACTTCATTCCTACTTAGTCTTTTTTCCCCTCCCTACCATGCTTTCTGCATTCCCCTTCTTCTATGATCACTTCCTGGATAAATTACTCAAACAGGGATACTTGCTTCAGCCTGTGCTTCTAGAAAATTTTACCTACAACATTAAGATTTTTGGTAGTTTTGTTCACTGATATATTAAAATTTCTAGAAAACCTCATGACGCACAACAGTCACCTAGATTATATTGTTGACTAAAAGTTTAACCCTTATCACACTAAATCATCATGCTGGGTTTACTAATCATCATTTATTCATTTAATAATTTATTTTAATTCCAACAGCAGGCTTTTATCTAGTGCCTCCTATGTTCTAGGCTTTATGCCAGGTGTTAGAGAAACAGAAAAACATAGGTCAATATTCCAGTCTTGAAGGTACCATCAGCCTTGCTAAGCAGACATATCAATAAAACAACTCCTTTGCATATAGTGTAATGAATGCTAATATTATATGTTGAACTACATCCCCCCAAAATTCATTGCTTGAAGCTGTAACTCCTAAAATGACTTTATTTTGAAAGAGAATCTTTAGGGAAATCATTAAGGTTAAATTAGGATAGAAGCCGGGCTCGGTGGGTCAGCCTGTAATACTGTGCTTTGGGAGGCTGAGGTGAGTGGATTGCCTGAGCCCGCAGGTTCGAGACCCGCCTGAGCAACTTGGCGAGACCCCATCTCTGCGATAAATCAAAAATCAGCCGGGCGTGGTAGCGCGCACCCGTAGTTCCAGCTACTTGGAAGGCTGAGGTGGAAAGATTGCCGGAGCCCAGCAGGTCGAGGCTGCGGTGGCCGGGAGCGGCCACTGCACTCCAGTCTGGGCGACAGAGTGAGACTCCAACACACAAAAAAAATTAAATTAAATTAAAATTTAAAAAATTTTAAAAATTAGGATATAAGGGTGGGGCCTTAATTCAATAGTGTTGGTACCCTTTTAAGAAGAGGAGATACCAGAGAGTGCTCCCTCTCTGTCTCCCTCTTCCTCACCATCTCTCCCTCCCCTCCTCCCCTTCTCCCTCTCTATCTCCCTCACTCTACCCGTGCACAGAGATAAGACCATGTAAGAACACATGTGGACAGGTCACCATCTGCAACCCAAAGAAAAAGACCTCATCAGAAACTGAAGTTTTTTGGCATCTTGATCTTAAACTTCCAGTTACCAGAACTGTGAGAATATCAATCAACGTCGTTTAAGCCACCCAGTGTGTGAGACACCTTATGGCAGCTGCAGAAAGTTCATATAGCTACAATACAGTAAGGGCCTGGATCTTCTATTTCTTTACCCTGAAAGAGAAACACAGATGCTGGCCCAAAGTAGGCACTCAAATAAATGAATCATTTGAAGTAATTTATCGAAGCCTTATACAATGTGAGGCCTGATTAGAGCTTTGGGCACAACCACGGTTGCATCTCAGCAACACAGAACTGTCTGTAACTCCTCTGCCCAGCAGTCTATTCCAATCCTCCAACTCAAGTTGGAAAAGCCATTCCATTCCTCTTTGACTGCCTAACTCCCGTTCACCATCTAACACTCTGACATCACCCCACTGGAGCATTCCCTGACCTTACTCCACCCTGGGATGAGACAGGTGACTTCTCTAGCCCCCTGAGTCTGCCTCTCCCATTACACTCAGTATTTTGTATCATGGTTATCTGTCTCTTTCTCCTATGACTTAATAATCAGATTAGGGACTGTATTCCCAGAACCTATCAACTGGTTTTTTTAAAGTCCAAGGGAGAATTGACGTCTGAAAAAAAAAAAAGATCTTGGCTTGGGTTTTCATTGATAGTGATTTTCTTACATTTTATTTTAATTTAAAACCTGTCTTTCCTTTAGCCTTAAAATTCAACTTTCAAGTCCAATATATTTGCTTATAAATTTAATAATAGAGTATGCTAATTTAAAAAACACCCTTGTTGGGTGTGGTGGCTCACCCCTATAATCTCAGCATTTTGGCAGGCTGACGTGAGAGGATTGCCTGAGCCCACAGGTTTGAGACCAGCCTGGGCAACTTGGCGAGACCTCATCTCTACAATAAATCAAAAAATTAGCAGGGTATGATGGTGCGTGCCTGTAGTTCCAGCTACTTGGAAGGCTGAAGTGGAAAGATCGCCTGAGCCCAGCAGGTCGAGGCTGCGGTGGCCATGAGTGTGCCACTGCACTCCAACCTGGGCAACAGAGTGAGATTCTGACTCAAAAAAACAAAACAAAACAAAACAAAACAAAACCTCTCATTCTTTGATTTCTAATTTGTCTCATAAATTTCACAGATTACTTTTCCCTAAGTATTTGAGCATTATTTTCAAACTTCAGCAGCTTTTCTCAAACATATCAAATTAAAATCACAAAAACTTATAAACAACAAATTAAAATCTTCCCTAGTATCTAAAACTTAAATTATCTTATACATGTCAAACTATGATCATATATGGAATATATTTTACTTTGTCAAGCACTTCTAGTAGCCAAGAAAGACTTACAAACCAAGCAATAAAGATCTTCCTAACTCTTCTAACATTAATAAATATGAATTTATAAAATTAGTAGATTAAACTGTTAAGCATTTCAATATCCTCAAAAGCAATATGTAAATTTAGTAACTTAGATTCTCTTAAGCATTAATCAAATGCAGTTAAGTAAAATCTTCTAACAATTTAAATTAAAATCGTAAGTCTAGTTTCTCTAGAATGTCAGAATATTCTAAATGTTCAAACATCCTAATAAGTTTTTCCAAATAGCACAGTGAGTACAAGTTTTTGTGGTTTTACTTTTTGGGTTTTTGTTTTTACACTTGTATAATCACAATTTACATGGGGGTCTGAATACCAAATCTATTATTTCATTATCTCTATACTAAAAATTTATACATTTTGTAATTTACATAGTCAGTTTTCTAACTAAGAAGAATAGAATTATCAGATCTACTTTAACAAATGAAATTGCAGATTCAGTGTTGTCAGGGATTTGAGGCCACAGTGATAAATTTAAAGGATCAGTCAAAGACTTGGGACCTCATAACCTAAATCAAACCGGGAGGAAACAATTAGAAAAATCCAAATTAAGAGACATTTTACAAAACAACAGAATGTGCTCTTCAAAGATGTCAATATCATTAAAAATAATGACATGAAAGAAGACCAAATAGATACAATAACTAATTGTAATGCATGATTTTGGATTGAATCCTGGATTAGGAAGAAAAACGATAGCAGAAAAAGCAGTATTGGGATAATTAACAATAGACTATATTAATTTATTGAGTTTGATAATTGCATTATGATGGTATTAGAAGATGTCTTTAGGGTGGTCACACTGAAATATTTGGAGTGGAATGTAAGGTCTTCGCAAATTGTTCAGTAAAAATTATTATTATTATTTAAGAATAAAAATGTGTGCATATTTGTGTTGTAGAGAGAGAAACAAAAAGTAAAAGCAGGACACAAATGTTAACAGAGGATAAATCGAAGCAAAGAATAGGATCAGTCGAATATTCCTTCAACTTTGACGTAGTTGCTTTTTTAAAAATTTATTTTGAGTCGGAATCTCACTCTGCTGCCCAGACTAGAGTGCAGTGGCACGCTCATGGCCACAGCATCCTTGACCTGCTGGCTCAGGTGATCCTTCCACCTCAGCCTGCCAAGTAGCTGGAACTACAGGCACACACCACCAACCCTGGCTAATTATTTTTTTTATTTATTGTAAAGACGAGGTCTCACCAAGTTACCCAAACTGGTCTCCAACCCTAGGCTTAGGCAATCCTCTCACCTCAGCCTCCCAAAGTGCTGGGATTACAGGTGTGAGTCACCACGCCCAGCTTAGTTGCTTTTATAAAATAAAAAGTTAATTGAAAATAAAATTTAAAAATAATATTTAGGATAGAATTATTCAAACTTGAATGTGACTTTGAAGAGAATGAAACTTTAGCAATAGATTATCACTTGTATCAAAAAACCACTGGCAAATTTAAAGAAAAAAAAATGGATCTACTGAAAGGATACTGGATTTTTTAGAGCTGAAGGAATATTGAGAAACTAGTGTCAGAGATTGTGTTGAAATTTAGTTTCTTTAGCCGGGCTCAGTGGCTCAGCCTGTAATCCCGCGCCTTTGGGAGGCTGAGGTGAGTGGATTGCCTGAGCCCTCAGGTTCGAAACCCGCCTGGGCAGGCGAGACCTCATCTCTACAATAAATCAAAAAAATTAGCCAGGCATGGTAGCGCACGCCTGTAATTCCGGCTACTCGGAAGGCTGAGGCGGAAGGATCGCTGGAGCCCAGCAGGTCGAGGCTGCGATGGCCGGGAGTGGCCACTGCACTCCAGTCTGGGCGACTGAGTAAGACTCCAACTCAAAAAAAAAAAAAAGAAAAGAAAAAAAGAAATTTAGTTTCTTTGCAAGGAGGACAACATGATGCCATTGCTGAGATGAGGCACGCTATTTTTCACCATGGGTGCTACCTGCTAGATGAGGACAGTGCTGCCAGCGAGCATTGTGGCCACTGTTCCTCCGGAAGTTGGATTCTGTGGTCGTAGCTGTTGCCACTTGCTATCGGGATGAATTCTCTACTGTTGCTTTTCTTCACATCAACAGCTTACCATTCACAGCCTAGTGCATGTGTATGTGATTGCCTGAGCTGCAAAACTCTGGCTGCAAGGGAAGCTAGGAAAGTAGCATCTGACTTCCAGTGTCTGTAAGTGGCTGTTAAGTTCAGCCCCTGCCATCAAGTCTCTAAGGAGTGGCTATCTCCATCTCAGGAAGTGGATTTATGTGATAAGGCAAGAAAAGAAAATAAAGAACACAAGTCTTCAACACACAGCACACCTCTCACAGGCAGGTGTGCTGTATCCAAGGGGCATCCACAGCCAAGTCTTTCAGCTGGGATTTTGTTTTGCAACCCCAGTGTCACCTCTCTCTGCTCCTAAGACAACCTCACAACTCTTATCACTGATGGATTATACAAAAGTCTACTCGTCTCATCCCCACCTCTTTCAACTAAACATTTTGTTTCCTAATTATTGAATTCTTCCACCCTCAACACCCTTAATCCTTTTACCACCCTAATCAAGATTGTGACCAACATGTTCTGGCTATGAATTGTAGTGGAATGGTCACCAGCCTTTTTCTAGCTTCCTTATTGATCTCTTAATCACTACTGTGTGAGCATCTATTGCCAAGACCCAGCATAGGGCTTGGAAGACAGTAGGCACTCAGGTATGAAAATGGGTAAATGGCCACATAAAGGAATGACTAAGGAACAAGCGAATAAACTGATGGATACTATTAAAAATTCTCTCTCTGGTTAACAATGAATTACACAACACAAAGATTCTAACTCAAAACCTCAACGTCCTAGATATACATTTCATTTATTCCTTGGAAAATCATGGCTGTATTCAAATATGAGATTTGCCTTCCTAAGGCTGCTGCGTCTACCAGGTCAGTGGGAGACCATGGAGGGGCTCGACTCTGCTCCTATTTTTGTGGGGGATGGAAGGTGTCTCCTCTCTGCCATAAAAGAGGGCAGAGCCAGCTAAGGATCTCAAGCCTACTGCTGCAAGGAGTAGCTTCTCTCTATCCTGCAGACCCCTCCCCAGGCCCTAAAGGGATAGCAAGTGACTAACTTCGCCTGTCACTCTGACATTCCAGCCAGATGCTGAGCTAAGAAAAGAAACTGATACAGTCACAGATCCTAATTTATATTTTCCGAAGCAATGAGGAGGACACGTGAGTTAATCATGCTTATTCAAAATCGACACACAGAAGCTAGTCCTAGGGTGAGTTCCTCAGCCATCCCATCTTTTTCTCTCTTTCTTGGCCTTCTCTCTGCAGCCAGGAACGCTGAAGCCAAAAGGGTGGGGGGGAAAAAGCCTATTACCACCAGATAAAAATGTAAGTAAGCAAGGCATGACAATAATGATTCTACAGCAAAAGGCAGAAACAGGGGAAAGGAACTCTGCTGCAAAGGACTGGGCTGAAACTGGGCTATTTTCCAGCTACCCTAACAACTAGAAGGCTTTTGTTGCTTTCCGGACATGCAAATCAAAAAAGGATACTTCAAGACAAAAATGGAAGGAGGAAACAGTTTCCTCACCAGTGACCTGCATTCCAAAATTGGCTTTAAGACTAAGGAACTCTAATCCCTCAACCAAACAGAAAGTTAAAAAGATTGGATTTTGAAAAGACCACAGGAAATGAGATTGGCAATAGCTCTGGATGCAGCCCTAGTCAAAGGACTTGGGGAAGTTACAAGAAGATGAAAGAAAGAGTCAAAAAATTATCCACAGAATATATATGAAACACGAGGCTGGGACCAGCTGAATGATTGCCCTTATTTCACTTCCTCTTTGTGGCTATTTTAGGTGCCAAATCTGGGATTCCAGAGGCTGCAGTTGATATGAATGGAAATGCAGTGCTTCTGTTCTTGAACTTGAAGTCTAAATTGTATTAGTGTAAGTGACAGGGACCCTGCTTGCAATTTGATTCGCAGGAGCCGACTGTTTCTGATGTTTTACTAACAATTTGGGTAAATATGCTGAAACCAATATGTTCAGCCAGGTGCTGGGCAAATTTAGCCCAGTGTGTAACGGGTCTGCACAAATCTGTATCCCCAGATGGAAGAAGCCGAGTTACAAATTAGTGCAATTCAAACAGAAGAGGTTTGACCAAGGGAGAGCTTAAAGAGATCAAAGGCAAAGCAGAGGGGAAATTGGACACAGTTGCATGCCAGTTCATTAGAAAGCAAAGGGTACTTAATTATTTTATTCCAGTTTTTTCTCTTTTTTTTCCTCAAAGAACTAGGTTAATGCTCTCACTATTCCAGTTTGGCCCTAAACTTTTCAAAGTAATAAGGAAGCTCTGTGTTACTGTGATATGCTAAATTCTAAGAAATTTTACTCTATCATTATTAATCTGGGACCAGATGTAAAATTCCGAGTGTATTCAAAATTAGAACCTTATTTTTTAAAGTATTTTTGTATGTGCCATCAAAGAGATATATTTATGCAGTGTGCCATAATTTCTTAGTATTTCCATTTATTTATTTTTATTTTCTGCAAACAATAAATTACTTTGAAATTATAATTAACCAACACAATGGCTTTTCAGTTATTCTCCCATTATATCATTTTATCTCTTTCTGTATGCATGTAAAATCACAATGATTTAGTTGTTTACCTCCCAGGTTGAAGGTCTTGTCCAGAAATAGAATAGTGATTATTTTTTTAAAAGAAGAATTGGAATCATGCGCCCTGTCAATGATGACTTGTTGACTATAGTCCGTGTATAAAGGACAAAGAGAGATAAGAATACCCGGGCAGTATGTTCACATTATTTACAATGTGCCTAAAATTAAATTTGTAACCAAACAGCATGGCGCTAAACGTCCTTGAAGTGGGATTCTCGAAAGGTGGAGACAGGGAGGGGCACAGGAGCTGTGTAACATGAGAACTGACTCAAGGTACAGATATGGACGCAAGGAAGTGGTTATAACATCCAGAAGAATGAGATCAAGAGAGAATGACCTAAGATGTGTGCTGGCTACAAATTCAGAAATATTAGGAAAATGTTAGATCTGCTGGGGAAAGTCCAAAAAGCTTATTTAAGAGGGGCTTAAGGAATCCCGTGGGAAGAAGCACGCTAAGAAAGAAACCTCCTGAGGAAAGAGAAGGGAGGTTAGAGATGGGGCCAGAAAGGCAGGAAGCAGACCACGCCCACTTTGTAAAATGGGATGAGTCTGGATTTTATTCCAATGGTAATGACATGCCTGTGTGTATGCTATTGACTGAAAAACAGCCACATGCCAGACTCTGATCCAGATGCTGAAGACACAGCACAAACACACCCTCTGCTCTCTTGAACTCACATTATAGGAGGAGGAAGCAACACAGAAACAAACAAGAGCGTGCTATGGGTTCTGCGCAAAACTAAAACAAGCTAATATAATAGAGTGACTTGGAGTTACTCTTTTAGGCTAAGTGATCAAGGAAGTCTCTCTGAAGAGGTGAGATTTAAGCTAAAAAATGATAACGAGTAACATTTCCATATCACTTACCATGCGCAAGCCTTCTTCTAAGAACTTACACACTTTAAAGTTATCATCATATCCATTCATAAATAAGGAAACAAAGGCAAAGACAGGTTCAGAAACATATCTAATATCTTTTGCTAATAAGAGTTGGATTTCAATTCTGAATCCCTCGTTGCTTATCAGTACACTTACTTAGGGGCATTATCTAAATGTAAAGAGATGAGAATTTTCAGAAGAAGCTAGTCATGTGAACATGGGGGGAAGAACGTTCCAGGTAGAGAAAACAGCAAGGAACAGCAAAACAAAAACAAGCAAACAAAAAAACCCGAAGATGTTTAGAGCAATGAATGAGGGGAGGGAGGACAGGAGAAAAGGCCTAGAAGCAGCAGAAGCCAACACACACAGGGTTGTGGAAACCAAGGCAAGGGTTTGGTTCTGAATGTGATGGGTAATTTTAAGCAGGGGAGAGGTGTAATTCCTTTGGGGTTTGTAAAATATTACCTCGGAAGCTAGATAAAGTGTGGAATGAAGAGGAAAGGCAAGAGTAGAAGCAGAGAGACCAGTCAGAAGCAAGCAAAGTTCAAGTGTTGCTGGCTTGCACGAGTGTAGCCAAAATTGGCTTGAAAAGAGGTAGTGAGAGTATAACTTGGAGATGGAGCTGACAAGGTATGCTGCTGGAATGAATGAAAGGCATATTGTGATGAAAGGAAATAAGAACGACTGCTATGATTTTACCTTGAGCAACGGGGTGAATTAATGAGTAATGGTCCCCTTGACTGAGATTGTAGGTGGAGAAGTGATGGGAGGGGGAGAGAGTAAATGTTGTGATAAGAAAAGTTGAAATACAACAGGATGGAGTGTGGTTCAGAGAAGGCGCTTACTTTTAAGGCAGCATCTGAAGGTCACTTAGGAAATGTAAACCATTGTCTTTTGCTTGAATGCCCTTTTTCATGGCCTTTCTAGTCAATCCTACTCATCCTTCAAGTTTCAGATCTGGCATTCCCTCCACTGTGACAGCCTAGTATGTTCAGAGAAAAACACACCAGCCACTATGCAGGATGCTGAGGATGCAAAGTCAGTGGCACATGAGTCCACCTTCAAGGATATTACTGTCTTGGCAGGGAAAACATTTAACAACTAAATGCCTGCAAGGACAGAAGTGTGTACAGACTAGAACGGAAGCACAGATTTAGGAAAATCTTCACAAGGGAGTGGATACTGCAGTTTTGTTGAAAGATATAAGTACATCTTCCAGGAAGTTAAGAACATGTTTGCTAGGAAGACAAGACAGAGAGTACTGCCAGTCAGAAGTAACAGTGCAGGAGAAAGTGCAGAGGGATGACACAGCAATGGCACCTTGGAAAATTACTGATAGCTGAGATTCAAATGGATGGATGAAGGTAGGGGGTGGTATGGGGACTGACAGAGTAAAAACTGTGAGCGATGAGCTTGGAGAGAAATGCACAGGCCAGATCGGGAGTGTCTGCTGTGGGTTACCCAATATCATTTGCTACCTCTTCCTAGATACCAGAACCTTGATTCAAGTCACATATAGAGATCCCCTGATCTCTGGGAAGGCAGTCTTCTCCCCAGCCTCATCTAAACCACTCGAGAAATACCATTCCCTTTCTCCAAGGACTGGCCAAGGAGTAGGCATGTGATTCAGTTATGGCACTTAGCGTGTAAAGAAAAGTGGTTTGTCCCTTTCTTTTCTTTCGGCCTTAGACATGAATGATACCTGGGGCAGCAGCAGGCATCATATGACCATGAGGTAGCATACATGACAGTTAAAGGGCAGCATGTTAAGGATGACAGAGTAGAAAGATAGCAAGTCCCTGGATCCTCGATGGCAATCCTGAGCCTTTGAACAAATACCAGCCATCATTGTTTGCAGACATTTTATCGCATGATAAAAATAAGCTTTTGTATACTTACTAGGGACTTATTTCTCATATATTAGTTCAATTTAGTTCATAGTAGATGAAAGTATAACAACTGATGCACATGTCATGCTTGAAGGGTTTAGATTTTACCCAAAGGGTAAAAAACTTTTGAACAGGGGGCAAATTGGCAGTCTAGAAAAATCACCCTGGAAGTTTGTGAAGGGTAGAATAAAGGGGTGAGATAAAAGAGGCGGGAAGCCTAATTGGTTAGTCATTAAAATTGTCAGGGTTAATGGTTGTGAAAGCCTGAAAAACAAGATGTCAAGAGGAATGGTAAGAAAGGAGGGGAAAACTTATACATTAAAGATAGAATTGGTAGCCGGACTCGGTGGCTCAACCTGTGATCCCGTGCTTTGGGAGGCTGAGGTGAGTGGATTGCCTGAGCCTGCGGGTTCGAGACCCGCCTGGGCAACTTGGTGAGACCTCATCTCCACAACAAATAAAAAAAAAAATCAGCCGGGCGTGGTAGTGCACGCCTATAGTTCCAGCCACTTGGAAGGCTGAGGCGGAAGGATCGCCGGAGCCCAGCAGGTTGAGGCTGCGGTGGCCGGGAGCGGCCACTGCACTCCAGTCTGGGCACCAGAGTGAGACGCCAACACACACACACAAAATAGAATTGGTAAGACTTGACTGATTAAATGTGAAGAATGAGGGAAAGAGCAAGATAGCACATAGACGTCTCACATGAGTGAGTAGAGGATACTGGTGACATTCCATGAGCAAACACAGGAAAAAAGGGAGATAGTAGTGGGAAAGGAAGAAATACTTCATTTATTCTGAGATTAATAAATTGATAGTCTAAACAAAATACATTAAGCCTTATTGCATCTAAAATCTGCCTTAATCATGGAAATGATCACATTTTGCTTACTTGTTTGAATCTACAACCAAACCATAAGTTCCTTGAGGGCTGAAAGTGAAAATGATAATAACAGCAAACACTTAAAGTAAGGTTTAACAAACCAGGCATTATCTGAAGCCTTTTACTGCGATAAGAAAACTGAGGCATGAAAGAGTATGCAACTATTCCAAGAGAGCTAATAAATACTGTTGCCACAGGGACAGTGGATCTAAGCCCAAGTCATTAAGTTCTAGAAGCTGTGAGCTTAGCCACATGCTCTATGGCATCTTGAGATAGTTTCCATTTTGACACCTCCCAACTAGAGTACCCAAAACAAAAATCAACGTTCAAAAATATTTTCATAATGAATGAAGAAAAAAATGAATGAATATGTAGTGTCCCATGAAATTTCAAAAACGTTTCTTAAATTGTTTTTAAAATATTAATAAAAAACTACTTGTTAAAGATATTCACAGAAACCTATAAAAAATGTGGTCAGCAGAATATAGCCCAATGAAGATATGTATTCCTGGAATATGTTCTATTAACGGCAAGTTGGAAATTAAGGTTGCTAATCAGTTGACCTTAAAACAATGGGATTATGTGGATTATTTGGGCTGAATGTAATTACATGAATCTTTACATGTAAAAGAAGGAGGGAAAAGAGTCAAAGATGCAAAGACTTGACTGGCTAATACTGGCTTTTAAGATGAAGAAAGAGGCCAAGATCCAAGAAACATTAGCAACCTCTAGAAGCTGGAAAATGCAAAGAAAGGATTCTCTCTAGAGGATCCAGAAATAACACAGATCTGCCAGCTTTTTAACTTTAGCCCAGTGAGACCCATTTAGGACTTCTAACCTCCATAACCATAAGATAATTAATTGTTGTTTTAACCACAAAGTTTATGGTAAATTTTTATAACAGCAGTAGGAAGCTAATTTAAATGTTGGTACCCAGAAGTGTGATGTTATTGCAATAAATATTTACAAATGTCAAATGAATTGACTTTAGAATTGGGTAATAGGCAGAGGCTGGAAAAATTGTGAGGTGTGTGAGAGAAAAGCCCAGATTATCCCAAAAACACTGTTAGTAAAAATATTTACGTTAATAATTCTATTGTAGAGCATGCAGAAAATAGTGAGAATCGTAGTAGAGAAGACTTACATCCTCTTAGAGAATACGTAAATCACTATGAACAAATTGTTAGTAGGAATGAACAAGGATATTACAAGAAAAAAAATCAGGGACCAATATCTCACATGAGTACAAATGAAAAAAATATTAAACAAAATATTTGCAAAGCATTCCAGCTACTTGGAAGGCTGAGGCAAAAGGATCACCTAAGCCCAGCAGGTCAAGGCTGCAGTGGCCATGAGCATGCCACTGCACTTCAGCCTGGGCGGCAGAGTGAAACTCCAACAACAAGAAAAAAAAGCAAAACAAACTCAACAATACATAAAAAGAATTATTACAAACACATTGTACTTATTTCAGGAACAGAAGGTTTATTATTATTATTATTTGAGTTGGGGTCTCACTCTGTTGCTCAGGCTGGAGTGCGGTGGCACATGCATGGCTCACCACAGCCTCAATCTCCTATGTTCAGACAGTCCTTCCGCCTCAACCCCCCAAGTAGCTGGTACTACAGTCACATGCCTCCATGTCCAGCTAATATTTTTTTTTTTTTGTAGAGATGAGGTCTCACTATGTTACCTAGGCAGGTCTCAAAGTCCTGGGCTCAAGTGATCCTCCCACCTCAGTCTCCCAAACTAAGATTATAGGCATAAGCCACATCCAGTCTAGAATGTTAATTTAATATTTGAACATCATCAATAGACACACTTCACCATATTAATAGAATAGCATAAAAATAATATGAACATGTTAATGATGAAAGATATTGATTAAATTTATCATTAAAAGTTTTCAGCAAGCTAAGACTAGAAGGGAGCAAGTTAAAATGTATTAAGGGTAGCTGCAAAAAGAACTTCAGAAAGTATCTTACTTAAATGTAGCATATTCAAAGTAATAATGCAAGATAGAGATTAAAAGAAATAAAAAGAATTAAAAGGTATAAAATTGGAAAAAACAAAATTGTCTTTATTTGCAGTTAACATTATTGTACATATAGAAAATCCAAAAAAATACAGATTAGATAGAATTTATTAGCAAATTTGGCAAGGTCACTAGATAGAAACAATAGAAAACTCAATTTTACTTCTATATACCTACAAAAACTACTAGAAAATGAAATTTAAAAGACATCTTTTACTGTACCATAAAAATATAAACTAACTAGGAACTATAAAAATAACTAGGAATTATAAATTTATATATATTATATAGAGAGAGAGAAAGAGAGAGAGAGAAGACCTTTGCACAGAAATCTATTGAGCAAAACATTTTAAAAAATTAAAAATGGAAAAATATTTTATGTTTATAGAGTAAAAGAAGTTGTAATGATCAATTTGTCACAAGTTAATTGTTGTAATTTTAATCAATGTCCCAGAAGGATTGCTGTAAAAATTGACAAGCTGGTTTAAACATTTCTAATGGCAATATAGGGTCAGGAAAAGTCAAGCTAATCTTGAAGAAGGACAAAGCTAAAAGATTTATGGTATCAATTATCAAGATGTAGCTGAAACCACAGTAATTAAGAAAGTGTAGTATTGGCATAAAGACAGACAACTATGTCAATGGAATGGATAAAGGAGCCCAGGAATGGACAACACATATTGGGCATTTGATATGAGAGTGTCCCTGCATTGCAGTAGGAAAAAGATGAACTTTCAGTAAGTGATACTGAGTCAATTAGACATCCATATGAATCTCGGCTACTACCTTATAAAAGACATAATAATCATTTCTGGTAGACTGTAGATCTAAATATGTAAAGAACAATAAAGCTTTTAAAAGAAAACATGAGAAAATATCTTCATGACTCCAGCGTAAGCAAAGATATCTTAAACAGGGCGTTAAAGGAATTTATCATAAAGGGAAAGATTGATAAATTGGACTAAATTCAAAATGAAAGTGTGTGATCATCCTAAGATACAATTTGGAGAGTGAAAAGGCAAGACACTGAGTGAAGGAAGACAAAGACAAATAACTTACATTCCGAATATATTCTATGAATCAGTAAGGAAAAGATTGGCAACTTAATCTTTTAAATGGGTAATAATCTTGGGCAAGCAATTTAGAAAAGGTTAATAAACATTTGAAATAGTACTCAACCTCATTAATCATTAGGGATATGTAAGTTAAAAACCATGACATTGGATTACTATCTTTAAAAAGACTGAAAATGCCAAATGTTGAAGATGTGGAGTAATGGGAAAGTTCAGAAACCACTGCTAGCAGCATAAATTGGTACAGTGTAGGTACTATTTGGTCAGTTAAATTATTTGTCTCAGTTCCTCATTTCTTTGTAGTAGAATTATATATCTGCAGACTAATAAAGATCTCTTGGTGGGTGGCGATTTTCTCTTGGTGGGTGGGATTTTTCCTCATCCCTTGGATTTGTCCAAGTGACTTGCATTGTCCAACGGGATGTTAGTAGACAAAAAGTGGGTAGAGACTTGGAATGTGCTTCTGCAGTTAGGCAGGTCATCTTGGCTCTTCTAGTCTTTTGCTGTGAGGAGAATGTGACCCGAGGAGCCACTGGTCCAAGGGAGACACATGGAGCAAACCTGGACCCAATATCCAACTTGAAATCGAGCCCTGTTAGGAGCCAACATCTATAGCTACATGACTGAGGCCTATAAAGGCCCATCTGAAAGATCGCCTCTAACAAGCAATACCTATAATATTGGTGTGTGATTAGTGACCAGTGTGCATACATGGCAGTAAAACTTATAAGTAAATCTCTATACACCTGTTGGAAAGTTGCACAGCAGATTTATCTTATATGACTTCTTTCTAGATATTTTCAAACTTCTATTTCCTGGTAGACTGGTGAGTCAGCTCTTGTTCCCGAAAGCAGTTTCCCCTAGAGCTAGGATTAGAAACTAAATTACCATAATAGTTTTATCACCCTGCCCCTAGCCAGGCAGAACGATTTCTTTTGTTTTGTTACATACCGAAACTCTGTTTGCTTCAGCCCAAGGCCATGGCGGCCATGCATTTCCTTATTCAAGAGTGTGACAGCTACTATTTGATTTCTAGAGTAGACTTGTTAGGATAAAATATATATATATACACTTATAGTTGCATTTACATTTTAGAGTATATTTGAGTAAATTTATGCTTGCTGTTTTCTTTCCTTTTGCTACATTATTCAAATATAATAGTTACTATGTGATTTATAAAAGAATTAATTATTAGCTTAATATTAGCTTAATAGGATATAGCATAGTATTAAAGGTCAATCATTAGAAAAATTAAAGTTTAGACATAGAAAATTCATTTAAGTCATGGTAAGGTTTTATAGTTTGGGAATGAGTTTTGATTGTTGTGGAGTTACAGGACACTATGTTGGATCATGGTAGGTTAATGGAATAACTAGGTCAACTTATGGATTATAGTATAGTGTTGGGCTGATGGTATTAATCGTTGAGAATATTGGGAGTCAGTGAACTTGGATTTAACTTGGAAAAGTTTTTTGTATTAATCAGGGTTTGAAACAAAGAGTATAATATGAATGATTTATTGAACATTATGGAAAACACTTTGAACAATCTGTACTGAAATTGTACACCTGTGAATTTAATGTAAGTTTTGTGAAGCACGTCATGCATCATGGAATTGCAATTGTTTGCTTGGAACTTGCAAGTCTCGTGATGGTCTTGTGATGCGTAATTTGCATGGAATTTGTACGCCCCCAGCAAGTAATTATCACACTGATGGAGGGTATAGAAAAAGGTATATAAGTTGGAAGGAGTCCGAATAAAATTTGGCTTCAGTCCTGATCAGACTGTTCCCAGAAGAACTGCCTCTGAGTTGTTTCTTCTCTCCATCTTGATTCACCATTGTGGTCTTAACCCTTCCCTCATAGGTTGGGGCTGGCACCCGACAGAGCCCCGCTGAATTTACTCATCGGTAAGTATTACTATTGTATGTTACTCATTTTCATGTGGCTACTTACATGCAATTATTACAATAATAGTTAATTAGTATAAGTTCTACTTTAGCTCATAAAGTTCTCTTTATATCTAATCTATGACTCAGCAAATACATTGTTAAATATATATATATATTTAAGGTATTTAAGAGATATATCTCTCCAATTAAAATATATACATATGCATTCCAAATGTACAAGACTATTGGAGCATTATTCATAATAACAAAACACTGGATCTGACTCAAATATTCATCAACTCTAGAATGGATAAATATACAGTTACACACTCAGAAAGTGAAATACTATATAGAAAAAAAGAAAATGAACTGCCACTACACCTACCAATACAGATACAGCTCACAAATATTATGTTAAACAAAAGAAGTATAAACCCAGAATGATGTCTATTGTATGATTATCTATGTATAAAATTCAAAAACCAGCAAAGCTGATCTGTGTAGTTAGAAGTCAAAATGGAGAAAGCACACAACCACACTGGGGTGCTGGGAAGGTTCTATTTCTTCATCTTCATGGTGATCATGTGGATGGGTTCACTTTGGGAAAATTCATGGAAATGTGCACCTGTGGTATGCACATTTTTCTGAACATGCGATACTACAATAAAATAAAATTTTGATATTTGCTTCTTTATGTTTTCCATGGAAAAACATTTTGAGGAAGGCAGTAGACTCAACTCTAGTCCTTCTTCCAGGAATTGAGTGTCTTCCGATGTGAGGTGAGCAGGGTCAGTCTTTGGAAAATAGAAAGAAAAATATTAGGAAAACTATTTAACTGCTTATTCTTAAAATAATAAGAGCTTTATCAATGTTTGGGATACTTATTGATGTTCTAACCCACCTTTGGTCCTTTTGTCAGAGAGTCACATGCCACACAATGTCCACAGAGTACTCTCAAGGACAAATTCCACCATGAGGAAGAGACAGCAGCCAGCTACTCCCTCACACATCTGCTCACTCTAAGCACACTAACACATACCTGGTTAAGTGGGTGTGCATTCTGTTGTCCAGTTTAAATCATATTAATCATCACAAAATGGGTAAGTGACTAAAAGTATCTCTGCAAAGAAACTGTGGGTTGAGCATAATACAGGCGAAAAACAAGAGAATGATATAATTGATGTTCCTCCTTCTGTTGAGTTCTTGGTCAACCCCATTGCAAGACAGAAATGATGAAGTCAGTTTTAAAATCTCTTGAAGGTCTGGGCTCAGTGGCTCAGGCTGTAATCCCAGAACTTTGGGAGGCAGAGGCGAGTGGATTGCCTGAGCCCGCGAGTTTGAGACCTGCCCAGGCAACTTGGTGAGACCTCGTCTTTTCAATAAAGCAAAAATTAGCCGGGCATGGTAGCTTGAGCCTGTAGTTCCGGCTACTTGGAAGTCCGAGGTGGAAGGATTGCCAGAGCCCAAGGTCCATGCTGCGGTGGCCAGGAGCGTGCCACTGTACTCCAGTCTGGGCGACAGAGTGAGACTCCAACTCAAAAATAAAATAAGATAAAAATAAAATAAAAACTCTTGAATACATTTTTAAGTGTCTGACTATAGAATTATATATTCATATCAATAATAAACTTCACCTAAGCATATAATGTGCCTCCAGAGACTAGTATGCATGCCTTAAGCATAATGTGAAATTGTTACAACTGGTGAGACATAATAAACACTGTTAATTGCATCATCATCTCATTCTTTTTTATTTCTATTATATGTATAGTAATGTAGGTGATATGTCAATATAGTAGTCCATGTATGGGGGGGACCCAAAAAACCCTGAAATTTATTTATAAAAAATTGTGTATTTATTCTAGCATGTTTAAATTTCAGTCATCTTCAAATACTCTCCATTTCATGCAATACACCTGTTGAGATGCTTTTTCTACTGCTCACAACAATTTTTGAACATTTCAATTTTCATGCTTTTTAGTGCTTCTGCTGTTTTTTGTTTCACCTCTTCCATTGGCAAAACGTTTCCCTTTGAGGACTTTTTTCATCTGGGGGAAACAAATCAGTCACTCAGGCTGAGATGGGGTGAACAGGGAGGGTGGGGCATGGGGGTCATGTTGTTTGGGGTTCAAAACTGCTAAACACTCAGTGCAGTATGGGCAGGTGCACTTATGAATCACCCATCATGAAATGGGTAAATGCATTGAAAGGATCCTAAAAAAAAAGAATTAACTGAAGCAGAACACAGTCTTTCACCACAACACTAGCTGGTACATTGACTCTGATGGGTTCCTAGAACACTTACCTGGCAGGGGTAGCCTATACTACAAGCTGCCTGCCCTCCAAAAAATAATTCTGGGTTTTGGTTTTTTTTTTTTGGTCCCCTTGTATATAATCCATATATGCATTAGAAGCACATGCTTAAGGTTTTGTTTTTGATAGGTGCAAAACCAGAATGCTTTAGAAATCACTGCAAACTTCAGGACTTTGAACTAGTTACTAATTTTCTCTAGGATGAAATTTGTTTGTCTATACAATAAGAAACATTGAAGGAATGCTGGATATTTATTAGATTCTTTTCTACTCTGGAGCTTTATGAGTTTATTATTTTATGTCTAAAAAGCAATTTCTCCAAATCTATAAAAGATGCAAGGTAGGAACTAGAAAGAAAATGAGCATACAGTTCCAACTGTGAGCTGAGCCCTGAGATGGCAGTTTCGTGAATGCAGCTCATTCAATACTAGCACATTCATGAGGGAGACATTATTGCTCCCCTTCCCCAGGTAAGGAAAGAGTCAGTTATGTAAATAATTGTCAAATAAGGGAACAGCCTCAGATCACATTGTGCAGCAGTTGAGAATTTCAAACCAAGATCTGGCTGATTGCAGACTTCTTACTCCTTCCCATTAGCATTCTGAAGCAGAACATGAAATTTATGTTTGGATTTTTATGTGACTTTTATGTTTATTTATATAAAATGGCCTGTTTTACTTTTCTTTGGAGATGCTAGGGGGCCTTACCAATTATCACTGTTGACTTCCATACCCCAAGTATTTAGCACAGTGACAGTACATGGCATTCTATAAATATTTGTAGAAAAAGACTGAATGAATGAATGAAAGATTTAGTGACATGGTAGAACATATTCCTTGCCAACTATAAAGACATTCTTTTGTTCATAGAGAAGCTTTTCCACTCTGAATTTTGCTTTTGCCATAAAAAATAAATCCAATATGAGCCTTTCTTTAGATGTGTATTGCACTGAATGCAGAACCAAAACATGCATTTAAATCACTTATATCTAACTTTTTATGATGCCACTGGGAATGGTGTTCTTTTTGCATTTGCAGTTAAAGGGTAGAACAGATGGTAGAAGTTTAGTTTCAAGTGATGGGCCCATTAAAATAACTTATGCTACTGAGTGATTGTTCACTCTAAAGCCTCCATTCATTATATCTGAGTTTTCGAGCTTCAAAATACTTGGGAGGGAAAAAGGACTTCAGAAAATGTTAGCTGTATCAAGAGAGTTGCTGGAATAGAACTAGAACTACAGACCCACAAATTCTATCCTCTAGAATAAAAAGTAAGAACTTGCTGGATGCTTCACTTACTAGGACAGTTATCAGTTACTTCATGGAGCATCCACCCTGGGAAAAATCTTTGCAGAAAGATATCTAGAATTGGGAAATAAGTTTCTGGAGAATGACTGTGGTGCTTCCTTGAACCACATTTCTTTTTCTTTTTCTTTTTTGTCTTCGATGAGTGTGGGTTTGAATAAAAAATTTTGTAGTTATAGAAACAACTGTAAAGACAGGATGAAAGAGGGAAAGCCATACATGTCAAAATCAGAATCTGGAAGAGTTGGCTGCTAGCTGACTACAAGAGCTCCCTCATCTCTTATCACTAGTTTAACAGCATGGAGGTTCACACCAGAAGCTGGGCTACATAAAACTCTTTTATTTACTAAGCAATCTCACATTTATGTCAGTTGGGTTGGCCAAATGGTGAAGTTTACCCTGGACAGGAAGCCAGGGCATCTGGGTTTGAGAGCAGAGAATTCACCTCGTTTAATCATCTCAACAACCCAGGGACATAAGTACTATTATATTCATTTTGCAACTGACAAAACTGACCATGACTAAGTCACCAAGCCAGAAAGTATCTTTGCAATCCTATCCCGTCTATACTTATAATTCTGAAATCATTTCTCTACCCATTAATGTACACTCTCTACTCTGTCCCAATCCAAGCTAAAATTCCTCTTAGATAAAATGATAAATCTTGGCTGGAAAATACCTAAAATTAGGTCCAGTCATAACATTCCATGACTACTTTATGACCCTACAAAAGATAGTAAGTTTATCACAGAACAGTCAATACTCATTCCCCAAACATCAACCAAGTGCTCAGATACAGACTTGCTTTGAAATACTAAGGAGCTGGTTATGGATCAGATATGACCATTGCCTGTATTAGTAAGGACCCTGACCAGAAACAGAAAGTGTGTTCAAGTTGGGTAAGTTAAGGAGAGAATAGTAAAGGGAATATCTGTAAAGGATAGGCAGAGATAGAGAAGCCAGCAAGGACTAGTATAGGACCCTGACCTAGTGACAGTGAGATGCAGTTTACTTCTTTTCTGGAAGGGTAAAGGAAAGGGAAGGTTACCAAGACCTAGGAAAAGTGGTTGCATGCAGAGAGATATCTGACAGGAGCTGAGGTCTATGGACAACCCCCAGAGGGTTGGCATGAATTCACATTTGCAACCCCCTTTTCCTAAATGGTATTAGCTGGAGAACGTTGGAAGTTCATGAGTTGGAAACCTAGAAGCTGCTGTAACTTTAAAGGCATAGCTGAAAGCAAATGCTGGCCAAAGGGACTGCTTTTTCTGACTTCACATTCAATAAACATTTATTGAGTGTCTACTGTACACCAGATGTGGTCCAATCACTGGGGTTACAAAACATAACAGTTAAGTCCAATAAGCTGACAGGTAAAACACAGGCATCTACAACACAGAATGAAAACTGAAAATAGGCATAATTCTAGAATGTATGAAAGCTAATCTGAAAAAAGCTTTCCTGGGAAAGACACATGCCTTGTGTCATGAAGGACAAAGAAGATAGTGTGACTTGAAGAAAGAAGAGAAAGGTATCCAAACCAAGAAGCAAAATCAGCCAAGACCTAAAGGTGAGAAACAGCATGGGTTCCAGAGTCTGAGGGACATCAAAGGGGAGATGTTCAATGCGTAGCTGCAGCTGGAGTTGGAAATGAAAATGTGGCATTGTCCATTTTCATTTCAATGAGAAAGGCTACCAGGGAGAATGCATAAAGACAGAAGAGGAAAACAACTGAAGACTATGGGGCCTGAGGAACACAGAAGTGTGGTCCCCCAAAGATGTCCACATCGAAATCTCTGGAACTTGTGAACATGTTACTTTGAAAGGGACTTGGCAGTTGATTAAGTTAAGGACTTTGAGATGGGAGGTTCTGTAGGCAGGCCCAATGCGATCACAAGGATCCTTGTAAGGGACAGAGGCAGGCAGAAAGGTTAGAGTCAGAGAGAAAGCTTTGAAGATACTGCACCAAATGACTTTGACGATGGAGGAAAGGGGTCCAAGGAATGCTGATGGCCTCTGGAAGCTGGAAAAGATGAAGAAATTAATTCTTACCTACAATCTCCAGAAGGGATGCAGCCCTGCCAATACCTTGATTTTAGCCCAGTGAAATCCATTTTGAACTTCTGACCTCTAGAACTGTTGGGTAACGAATTGGTATTGTATTAAACCACTGTGGTAATTTGTTACAGCTGCAATAGGAAGCAAGTATATTGTCCCTAAAACACTCTGCTGCGTGTTAAAAGAATGTGATTGATCCACTAGTACAAACAAGAAAAGATTTTCACGATGTATTGTCAATTTACAAAAAACAAATTGCAAACTTTTTTATATATAAATTTTTCAACTCCATGAAACCAAACTATATACTCATGGTTTTATAGGTCTATAAATCCACAGAGAAAGATATAGAACCATTTCTAACAAGCCAAGGGAGTGGTGACCTCTGGGGAGGGGAGGGCACTCAGGATTGCAGATAGGAGGGCACTCCAAAAAGTTTGTGGAAAATGAAATTAGAAGATAAAAATATGAATTTTATTTCTCAACATAAGCTCCATCAAGCTCAAGACACTTCCTTTTTTTTTTTTTTTTTTGAGTTGGAGTCTTACTCTGTTCCCCAGACTGGAGTGCAGTGACCGCTCCCGGCCACCACAGCCTCGACCCACTGGGCTCCGGCCATCCTTCCGCCTCGGCCTTCTGAGTAGCCAGAATTACAGGTGCACGCTACCACGCCCGGCTAATTTTTGATTTATTGTAGAGATGAGGTCTTGCCAAGTTGCCCAGGTGGATCTCGAACCGGCGGGCTCAGGCAATCCACTCACCAGGCCTCCCAAAGCACGGGATTACAGGCTGAGCCACCAAGCCCGGCTTCAAGACACTTCTTTTTTTTTTCTTTCTATAATCAATATTTTTTATTATGATGTTGTGGGGTACAGTTAAGGGTTAGGTATACAAATACATTTCATTCAGGCACACTATTGATAAGAGGTGCTTCCCCATCCCCAGACAGATATTTGCTACCATTAATCCAATCTCCCCCCCCCCATAGTTTCCCACTACTGTCAGTCATTTTCTTATAGTATTAGGTTGGATGTTCAAGGTTCATTATATGAATGAGAATATGTGATACTCGGACCTTTGTTTTTGTGAGAGGTCACTCAGTATTAAAGACTCTAGTTCCATCCAGGTTGCTGCGAAATTCATGATTTTGTCCTTTTTTATGGCTGCGTAGTATTCCATTATGTATATGTACCACATTTTTTTAATCCAGTCCTCTTTTGATGGGCAACGTGGTTGTTTCCAGGTTCTTGCTATTGTGAACAATGCTGCGACAAACATACGTGTGCAGGTATCTTTTTTATAGAGTCATTTGAGTACTTCCGGATATATTCCCAGTAGGGGAACTGCAGGGTCATATGGGAGGCTGATATTTAAAGCTTTTAGGAATCGCCACACTGCTTTCCACAGAGGTTGCACTAGTGTACACTCCCACCAACAGTGTAGGAGTGTTCCCTTTTCTCCACACCCTCTCCAGCAGCTGTTATTTTTTGAGTTGTTGATAATTGCCATTCTGACTGGAGTTAGGTGGTATCTCAGTGTGGTTTTGATTTGCATCTCCCTGATGATTAGTGAGGTTGAACATTTCTTCATATGTCTGTTGGCTGCTCGGAGGTCTTCCTTTGTGAAGTGTCTGTTCATATCTTTTACCCATTTTATAATGGGGTTGTTTGTTTTTTTTCTTTTCAGCATGTTTGAGTTCTTGTAGATCAAAGATTTAAGCCTTTGTCTGACCTGGTGTTGGCAAATACTTTTTCCCAGTCTGTAGGCTGTCTCCCTGCTCTCTTGATGGTTTCTTTGGCTTTTCAGAAGCTTGTCAGTTTAATAAGACCCCACTTGTCTATCCTCTCTCTTATGACCTGTGGGTTTTGGGTTTTGTTCAACAAGATCCTAGCAAACTGGATTCAATAACACATCTCAAAAATCATCCATCATGACCAAGTAGGCTTCATTCCTGGGATGCAAGGCTGGTTCAACATTCATAAAACCATAAATGTAATTAAATACATCAACAGATGTCAAAACAAAAACCACATGATTATATCATTAGATGCAGAAAAAGCTTTTGATAAAATCCAGCACCCCTTCTTGATAAAAACCCTCAAACATCTAGGAATACAGGGAACATACCTCAAAATAGTAAAAGCTATCTACAAGAAACCCACAGCCAGCATACTCCTAAACAGACAAAAATTGGAACCATTTCCCCTGAAAACTGGAATAAGACAAGGATGCCCACTCTTACCCCTCCTGTTCAACATAGTATTGGAAGTCCTGGCTCAAGCAATCAGAGAAGAGAAGGCAATCAGGGGTATCCAAATAGGAAAAGAGGAAGTCAAATTATCTCTCTTTGCAGATGATATGATTGTGTACCTTGAAAACCCAAGAGAATCTGTCAAAAACCTCCTTACCCTGATAAAGGCCTTTGGCAAAGTCTCAGGATTCAAGACACTTCTGTAAGCAATGTTGCCAGCCATTTGGTCCATGCTGAAAGAACTGAGGATCTTGGGAACTTAACCATGTCGATGTAGACTTCTTTACATTATTAACTGAAGAAAAATGGGTGCATTTTACAAAAAATTTTTTTAAGATTAGGAAACAAAAAGAAGTCAGAAGGAGCCAAATCAGAAATGCAAAGTGAATAGCTAATGATTTCCCATGGATACTCTCACAAAATTGTCCTTATTTGATAAGAAAAAAGAACAGGAGCCTAGTCATGGTGGAGAAGAAATCTCTGGTAAAGCTTTCCCAGGTGTTTTTCTGCTAAAGCTTTGGCTGCTTTCAAAACTTCCTCATAATAAGTAAATGTCATCATTCTTTGGTCCTCCAAAAATTCAACACACAAAATGCCTTGAGCATCCAGCAAACTGTTGCCATGACATTTGCACTTGACTGGTTCACTTGTACTTTGACTGGACCACTTCCACCCCTTGATAGCCATTGCTTTGATTGTGCTTTGTCTTCAGGATCATACTAGTAAAGCCATGTTTCATCTCCTGTTACAATTCTTCAAAGCAATGCGTCAGGATCATGATCCAACTTTAATTAAAAGTTCTGCTGAAAGCTCTGCTTTGTCTGCGACTTATCTGGGCACAATGGTTTTAGCACTCATTTAGTGGAAAGTTTGCTTAACATTAATTTTTTTAGTCAGAACTGTATAAGCTGAATCAAGTGAGATGTCTACGGTGTTATCCATTGTTTCTGCTGGTAATCCTCTTCAATGAGAGCACAACAAGATGAAATTTTTCCTCTCAAGTTGATGTGGTTGGTGGGTTTCAAATTCAACATCATCTTTCACCCTTTTCAAACAAGTTATCCATTTGTAAACTGCAGATTTCATTTGCATAATGTCCCCATAAACTTTTTGTAAAGCATCATTGATCCCACCATTCTTCCTCCCAGCTTCACTATAAATTTAATGTTTATTCTTGCTTCAATTTTAGCAGAATCCATGTTGGTCTGATAGGGTCTATTTTCAAACCAGTGTATTAGTCTTATTGTCTCAAACTAGATCCTGTTCAGATGTTTTATAACAAATTTGTATGAGTTAATGTTGATGCAAAAAAAATTTTGAAATGTATGCATAGTTTTTTCATTATATACATTTTCCATGAACATTTTGAAGACTTTGTGTATGTATGTATGTACATATATACATATCCACATGTATTCATGCATTCATTGTATAAATAATAGAAAGTCAAAGATTTGTTAAAATTATTTAAACTGTGAAGAAAATGACTTAAATACAAAATTTGGGGTAATATTAATTTTTTATATCCTAACAAAGGAAGTGGAGTAGGCAAAAGGAACTAGAAGGAACAGCAAAGGGAAAAAATAATTTCAAGAATGTGTCCATAGTTTCAGCTATGTTAAGTGATGCAGTAGTATGAAAAGCAAGATAACGGCTAAAAATAAATTCACTGGGTTTAACTCACAAAAGGCACTAGTGGTCTCTTAAGGCTGAAGAATCAAAGGAAAAGCCAGATATGGTGAAAGAGAGAGTAGGTAGGTCTAAGGCAAACTATGACAAGAAAGAGCCATATAAGCTGGAAAGACTCAAGGGAGGCTTTTCTAAGGTAGCAGAGGCTTGGGACTATTTAGATGCTAATGGGAAGGGGACAGAAGAGAAGGAAAGTTGCAGGGGAAGGAGAAAATAGATGGAAACACATGGCCAGGTGGCCCATGAAGTAAGAGGATAGGCAATCTAGTGCACAGGCAGCAGGGATTATGCCTGTAGTATAAGAGAAGACATTTTTTCTCTGCACCTCAAAGCAAAGCTGTGAGGATAAATGAACATAGAGGAAGGAAGAGAGTAACAAGCATCCATTAAGTTGATTGACTGGCCTTGATTTAGGAGGCAAGTCTGTGAACTGAAAAGAGGCTGATGATTGAGTAGGAGTTTTAAGAAGGATGGGAGACTTGAAACACTACAAAGCAGTAGAAAGAGAGCTGATTCAAGAAATACACAAGTTTTGCCAGGCACCATTGGAGACCTAGGTGAGCCCAAAGAATGTGAACACAAACATTGACACTAGTCCACAGTGAGGGTGGAGGTCTTTATGTAGTAGTGGCCAAGAGCCAGATAGGCATTCAGGGAAGAAAGCTAGTTAGATTGATCTGGGGAAAAGGGCTACAGTTGCTCCAGTCAAGAATTACCTGTGGCCTTCCATTCTCATGGCCCCTGTCATTAACTAAGCACCACAAGCTGTTAAACTCAGTTCCTATATTTCTCTTGAAAGTGTCCATTTGTCTCCATACTTTCAGCCTTTGACTTTTTTCATTTTATATCACATTGTACCTGAATTATTGCATCAGCTCTCTCTAAAACTGACACTATATTCAAAGTCAACATTTTTAAAAGTAAGTGTAATTCAGGAAATTTCTTCGGGTCCTTCCCTTTCCCTTAAGACAATATCCAGACCAAATCACCCTAGGCTTCTGTCTCACCAAGACCAGTCCCCAAACTTTCTAACCATGCTAAGTTACTTACAGTTTCCAAAAGATGCTTTGCCTTTTCTTGTCTCTAGGCCTTTGCTTAGGTCCTCTCCTAGCTCTTTACTGAATAAACTCTTGCTCATATTTTAAGGTTTATAAGAGACCTAATTTCTTCAATCTTCTCTAGCTTTCAAATCCGAGCAGTTGCCATTCTATGTGTTTCCACTATTCTTTTCTATCTTAACCTTATCAAATTGTGTCATAATTTCAAGTTTCCTTTCTTGTTTCCTACCATTAGATTTTGAGCATTATGAAGATAAGTGCTATGTCTTATCTGCCACTGGGTCACTGGAACCTCACAACATGCCTGGAACAAATTCAATAAATATTGCTTGACTAGTATTGAAAACCAGGCCCCCAAATCCTGGGCTTTTCCCATTAAACTCTTTTTAGCACAAAAGGTTTAAGGTTAAAACATGCTATGCATGTGTTTGGGAAGGAGATTTAGTCATGACAGCTAATGACCAACCACTTAGAATCATTTAACAGGCAGCATTTATCCCTATGACTTGAAAAGAGTCTATTTTGATGAAGGAAATGCCAAGTATCTTAATATCAATGCAAAGTGATTTCTTAATTAACTCATAGGTACTGACAATAGAAAGGTTCAGTGTTGACTATAAATGAAAGTTAAGATAGAACTACTTTCTTTAGATTTTAAAAACCCTTTATAGTTATTCCATAATCAAGTTAATGTTTGAGTGAGATTTGTGCAATGTCTAATCTGTTGTTAATTTTATTCAGTGTACTTTTCATCTCAGACATTATAATTTTCATTTCTAGAATTCTGATTTGGGTCTTTTAAAAGTCTCTTCTATGTCTCTGCTTAATAGATTTGTCTTTCCTCTTGCTTCTTTTTGTTTTGTTTTGTCTTTTTGTTTGTTTGTTTGTTTGTTTGTTTTGTTTTTTGAGTTGGAGTCTCACTCTGTCGCCCAGACTGGAGTGCAGTGGCCGCTCCCGGCCACTGCAGCCTCGACCTGCTGCTCTCCAGCAATCCTTCCACCTCAGCCTTTCGAGTAGCCGGAATTACAGGCATGCGCTACCACGCCCGGCTGATTTTTTTATTTATTGTAGAGATGAGGTCTCGCTGCCCAGGTGGATCTCGAACCCATGGGCTCAGGCAATCCACTCATCTCAGCCTCCCAAAGGCACGGGATTACAGGCTGAGCCAACGAGCCCGGCTCCTCTTGCTTCTTAAACATATGGAATTCAAATGTAATAACTTTTAATATTTTGTCTATTAATTGGTCATTTCTGTATTCATTTCAAATAATTGATATTTTTCCTAATTATGAGTCATATTTTCTTGCTTTTTTGTATGGTTGGTAATTGTTTTATTGAGTGTCAGGTAGGGTTAGTTGTTCTCCACCACTGAAGTAGGTCCTTATTCATGAATGTCATATGAATTATGAAGTTTTCCACTTTGGCTGTTGGAAACAGGCACTATTCCCATCCTATATACATTCTGGATACTATTTCCTCTAATCCTTCTGGGTGGTTCTTTCCTGTTCTTACTAGTTCCTCACAGACATGTATTATATCACAGACATACATCAGTACTCAACTATATACTTGAGAAGGACCCTCTGTAAATCTTTAACATTCTCCCTTTCAACACTTATATTTCCTATTCTACCCCCCAGTGAACTTTAGTTGCCTTGGCTTCATTGAACTCCCAATTCTGTCTCTTCAAATCCTCGAGTCTACTGGGCCCTGTCCAGCTTCCCACTTCCCATGCAGTGACTGGAAATGTGAACATAGACTGGCTAATTCTTTGGAACTGCTCTATTGCTGTAGTCTGGGAGTTCTTTTACTGTCTCTCTGTTGGATTTACTGATTTCTGTATTCCCTGTTTTTCTTTTCTTATCTTTGTTTACTCCTTTATTTTGCTGAAATACATATTCCAAAAGCTTTATAAGAATGGATATATTTAAAATAAAAAATTTAAGCTCTTTTCTATCTGAAATTGACTTTAGTTTACATTCAGGTTTGATTGAAAAGTGACATATTAGACCATCATATGTTGAAATTGATGTTCCTCCAGAATTTTAAAGACATTTCTTTTTGTCTTCTAGTATATAGTATCTCTATTCTACTTTCTAATACCATTCTGGATCTAATTTCTTTGTAATGACTTGAATTTTTATCTGAAATTTTTGATTCTTTTCATTTGTACTGGTAGTCTAAAATTTCTGTTGGCCTATTTTTATTTACTCTGACGGGTATTGGGTGGGCCTTTTCAACCTGAAGAGTAATGTTTTTCTGTTCTGGGAAATTTCTCTGTACAATTTCTTTGATAATTTTATCACAGTTTTAAAATTTTATTTATTTCAGTAGCTTTAGGGAGTACAAATAGTTTGGGGTTACATGGATGCATTGTATAGTGGCCAAGAAGTCTAGACTTTAAGAGTACCCACCACCCTATCTGGTCACATTTTACTTGATAGGTGATTTTTCATCCCTCCACACCATCTCTCCCTTCCCCTTCTGTGTCCCCAGTGTTTTTCATACCATTCTATATGACTTTGCACTTCCTTAGTTTAGCTCCAACTTATAAGCGTGAATGTGTTCCTTCATAAGTTCACTTAGGATGATGTTCTCCATTTCCATTCAAGCTGCAGCAAAAGACATTATTTCATTATTGTTATGGCTGAATAGTATATATATCATTTTCATTATCTACTGACTAACTTTTGGGTATTTAGGTTGCTTGCACATCTTTTCAATTGTGATTATACCGTGATAAACACAGAAGCACAGGTATCTATTTGTATAATGATCTCTGTTCCTTTGGATAGTTACCTAGTAGTGGGATTGTTGGATAAAATAATAGACCTACTTTTAGTTCTTTGAGAAATCTATGTATTGATTTCCATAGAGGTTTTATTCTCTTTATTCTTTCCAGAATTCCTATTAGTCAGTTATTAGATCCCCTAAACTGGTTCTTTAATTATTCTTATCTCTTCTATCCTAATGTTCACTTATTTGATTTTTACTCCAGTTTCTGAAAGATTTTCTTAACATTTCTACCTATCTTTCTAATTAATTTTTTTTTTCAGTTGTTAAATTTTTAAATTAAAGAGTGGTTTTTTTCCTTATTACTTTTTTGTTGTGTAATTCTATTCTTTTTATGGAGTCAGTATCTTGCCTTATATTTCTAAAGATATAAATAATAAAGTTTTTAAATGCTATTTTGCTTCCTCTATTGTCTTTGTTTCTTCTGATTTCCTTTTCCTGTTTTTATCTTTGCTTTTCATGTTGGTGTATTTCTCACATTTTTCAAGTATCTAGTGACATTTTGTATTTGAGAATGAGGCACTAAAACATGAGTGGATGCTTCAGTCAGGTGGGGTGGAGGAGGGGAGGCTCACTACAGGGTAGTTTGCAGGAAAATTGGATTTTTTATTGGGGAGACATCTAAAAGGTCAGAATGTCAGAGTTTCTAGCAGCTTTCTCTTTAGAAGTTCCTTTTCTCCAGAGAAGAAACATCTGCTCTCCTATATGTGTTTGTGGATGGAGGATGGAATACTGGCTGTTAAAGTTCTAGAAGCAAGTTAGGGAGCAGGGACTGGGGCAGGTTGGCAGTGTCTCATTATTCAATCTACAGACTTTCACCTAATCCCTCTGATTTCAACCTAATGCCTCACTCCTCCACTCCATCTTGACCGGTATCCTCAAGGCTTAAGACTAAACTTGTGGTCCCTATGGAGGAGAGGAGGGGGAGAGGTGTTGGCTCCAGGCAGTGAAAGGTAGAACACCCAAGAGGTCTTCTGTTCTGAGTCAGACTTTCAGTCAACTCTTGCACTTTCAGTCTGTATCCTCACCTCCATCCTCAGCAGTTCATGATTTTCCAAGCTTTGGGCCTTTGGGGGGTTCTCTGGGATAAGCACAAGCTTGCTTTTCACCCTCATTTCTTTCTGCTTCTGCTTTCTCTATTCTGTTGTGTCACTGATCCTTCTTCCACTCATTTTTCATCTTCTGATGTATGTTACTAGCTCTCATAGACTCCCTTTCTTCTTTTATTCCTTTGCTTTCATTTTAGCCATGATCTAGCAGGGATCTGAGGTAGGCATAAGAATTCAGTATTAAAAATCCCAAGCAAGTTTTACACATTCTCCTATTTCTCACAATAATCTCATGAGATGAATGGTAATTAGTCCTGTTATATAAATAGGAAACTGAGGCTCAAAAATGTTAAGACATTTTCCTAAGGTCACATAGCCAGGAGGCAACAGAGCCAAGAATTACAACCAGTTCTGATTCCAATGATCATTACTTTGGTCATATTTGATACCATTCTGATTTGAAGTGTAGATGTGTAAACATTCAAATTAATTGGTTCTAATAGTCACTGGTGTTTGGGTCCCCAGGGCTTATTTATCCAGCTACAGTTGGATTCCCAAAGTCTTATGATATGTGTGCATATGACTTGAGGATATCCAGCCTTGGTCTCCAATGTTACATGCTTCTGGGACAGACAACTTCTTGGACAGACTCCAAAGGCCATTGTCTTCCTGTTGCATTTCTTTCACTCAGTATTTAACCTTGGGCAACTACATGTGCTGGGCACTCGGTGGAGAGACGCTTCTAAAAAGAAGATAGGGAATGCCTTCAGAGTGTTCGCATCTACTCAGGGGGAGAGACCCCTGAGTGAAAGACAAAGAAGAAGAGGACAAACTGTGGTAATGTGCCCTTATAAAAAAAGAACATGCTTTAGCTTGAATTTCAGGAAAGATCTAACTGCAGAGATAATATATAAGCTGGCAACTGCAGAAGCCATTGATTTACATGCGCTGAACATCTATCATGTACTAACAACAACAACAACAAAAAACTCATCCAGACTTATGTGGGAACTTCCAAGTGCCAGGCACTGTTCTAAGTGCTTGATGTATGTTAATTCATTTGATCCACCCAAACCTGTGAAGCAGGTTCTATTATTTTTCCCATTTTATAGAGGATAAGAAGGAGGCACAGAGATTTGAAGTAACTTTTTAAAGTTGACACATCCTAGTAAATTTTAGTGCTAAGACTCTGCCCAGACTATTCGGTGCCAGTGTTGGTGTTCTTGAGTGCTATGTTAGGAGGGAAGCAGGAGATGGCGGTGAATGTGTCAGATGGGTAGCTGCCATGACAGAGTTTATATTATAATGATGAGAATGGCATGAAGTTAGTTATCAGACAAAGGTGACAGAGGCACACTAGGCCATGCATTGCAAAATATGTGAAATGGGCTTCATGGAGGGAAGGCCACATGTGGGAGAAGTAGCACAGGCCACACCATCTCCCACCACTGCACCCATTGTGCCTGCCTCCAGAAGAGAGAAGAAATTAAATTGTAAGATGATCTAGCTATGTCTCTCTTTACCAATCCAGCAAAGAGGAGATGGAAAGAAAGAGTTGGGGGCAAATCTAAACACATCGATGGGGGGAATGAGAGGGATAGGTCATTGGAAGTCAAGGCTAGACGCCTAGGACTGTATGCACAGGGACTACAACGTTTGAGGAACCAAGTGAGGTTAGGTAAGGGAGCCTTGGAGACTTTGAGGTCTACTACTGAATAGCACATGCATGACCAAGGAAAACCCTGAAAAAGGCCAGTGGCTAGAGTGTGGGAGATGACAGAAAGATGGTAAAGAAAATAATTTGGAGTGGAAGGCACGTGCCATGTGATTCAGGGCTGGCTAGGCTGCTTCAGGAGGCTTGGTTTTCAAGGCACTAGAGATCAAATCCATCGTGAGAACTCTTTCTGGCCGTATTAAAAGATTGGCTATGAGAAGGGCAATGAGGCAGCAAAGAGGCCAATTAGGATGTCGACAATGTCAGAGGCTCAGGCTAATGGCTTGGGAGTAGAGACGGAGAGAAGGTTCAAATTAGAGACATCTTTGGTAGGTAGAATTCACAGCACTTGCTGATAAACTGGATAAGGGAGTTAAGAGAAAAGGAAGAATGAAGAATGGCTCCTAGGAATCGTGGAGCTATTTGTTAAATGGGTCATGACAAGGTGAGTGGTGGAGGGGAAGTGAAGGTAGACTGGGACATCAATTTATGCTGACCCACCGCACAGCTGGGATGGAGAGTTCCATTATAGCAGAGATTGCCATGAGTGCTGGTGGAGCTGGCTCCACTCTACTCTTACCTAGTGCACACTGAGACCAGCAAAACTGAAGTCTCTGTGAGCTCTAACAGGCTGCAAACTGGAGAAGTTTAAATGACTAATATACCCCAGGCTCCTCTGGGTCGCAGAGCAATCCCCCACTCTAAAGTATGACCATTTTCTCACATTTGTAATGCCATTTCAAGGATTCCTGACATTTCAGTTCAGATCTGCCATTTTATACAGCTGGAATTTCTTTTCAATTCAACCCAATTTTAACCCCAATATTCAAGTTATTTTTTTCCATTATGCCCATGAATGGAAGCAAATCATACCATCTTGTATAAATGCAGCTGTTTTCCTCTCTTCTCTTTTCTCATTTTAGATTAAAATCTTCTTTCTTCTTTTTTTTTTATTAACACCACCCCTTCCCTGCACCCTGCTGAAAGTCTCACCATTGCTTCTGTTCCTCACCTTCCACCTCTTTCCTGTTTCTTCACGGAGCCCCTGCAAAGATGTTTCCTTATGTAATCAAATTGTAGGTCAGATTCATCAAAGGGATAGCACACAGGTACACTTCTTACAAACATTTAAACGAATGCAGTAAGCAACACATTCTTTTTCTAAGTGAAGGCTTTGGTAAATAATGATGCTCTTTGGTAAAGAAAAATGAAGTAAGGAATATAGCTTAAAAGTATGCCAAAGCTCCTCATTCAACTGTAATGCTGTGCAAAGGTACATTGCCATCACCGTATTTATTATGATCATGTTTGGGTATCATATATTGAAGAAAATATTTTTAAATATTTTATGGTTGGTTTCAATAAGTATCTTTTGGTACACACTAAGCACAGGAATAGAGATGACAGAAGATGGCTCCTCCATGGCAAAGAAAAAAAAGGCAAAAGCACAAAACCCATAAACAGCTAACTTTCATGTAGAAAATGAAAATACTATAATAGTTGTGGAAGCAGAGACAAGCTTCCAACAATAACTGTGGTGGCAGTCACCTCCGGTTGAGTTGGGCACTGTCACTCATGCTTTATATACATAATCCCATTTAATCCACATCATAACTATGCAAAACAAGATTATAACCCTTGTTTTGTAGAAAAGAAAACAGAAGTACCGCAAACTATGTAGTTGTCTAAAAGTTACCAAGATAGAAAGTAGCAGAGAGACTAAGAGAGAAAAATCTCTCCCTGGCACTGAAATCTTTTTTTTTTCCTCATAGCTCCCAAGGATGTATGTGGCATAGTTTAGAAGGATAAAAGAGGCACTCTTTAGAAAGATAGAGGAGAGGTGGAGGTAGAGAAGAGTGGGTCTTTGAGGAAAGTTGAGTTGTGTCTTGAATGCTGAGCCAAGAGTGAAGAAGGAAGTCATCCTAGGCAGAGCAAAAGCACAGAGGCATGGAAAAGCATTCAGTTTGGGGGTCACGCTCAAGTGGTACAGGATAGCTAGAGGGTCAATTTTGAGAGACAAGGCTAGGGAAGGACGAGGCCAGGACCAGATCCCAGAAAGCCTTATGTGCCACCCTAAGAAATTGGGACTTGATTCTGAGAGCAATGAGTGAACATTAGTTTGATCTGGGCCCTAGAAAACTCACTGTCAGCTGAGTGGAGGGTGGATTAGATGAGGCAGAGCTATAAACCAGGCTGTTGTTATCATCCAGGTATCCAAGAGAAGGGTTAGAGTCATGAGGCTAACTCAGTTTGTGCAAAACGTTTCCTTGCTGCTTAAATGGTGTCTTATCTTTTTCTTTTTTTAATTTAAAGTTATTTATTTAATTTAGAGTTGTGGATTACAAGTGAGGATTTACTACATAAATAGGCTGCCTTCAGGTGAAGTTTGGACTTCTAGGTGGCCCTTACTCCCCCTGGCAGTGGACCAGTTAAACTTTGTGTTGTCACTTGCTTCTCCCCTCCCCGCTCCCTTCCTCTCCTAGCAGTGCCCAGCGACTGCAGCTTCCACTCTTGTGCCAATGCAGCTATTGATCAGGGCCTACTTATGTGTGAGAACTTGTGGTAATCAGTTCTTTGTTTCTGTGATAATTTACTTAGTATGATGGTCTCCAACTGCATCAAAGTTGCTACTACAGTCACGATTTTGCTCTTCTTTATGACTGTATAATATTCCATTGTGTATATGTACCACTTTTTTTTAATCCAGTCCAGTGCAGTGGGTTGGTTCCATGTTTTTGCTATTGTGAACAGTGCAGTGATACATAGTGTGCCAAGTGTCTTTTTGGTAGAGTGATTTATGTTCCTCCAGGTATATTCCCAAGAGAAAGATTGCTGGATCATATGGAAGATCAATTTTTAGTTATTTTAGGAATCACCACACTACTTTCCATAAAGGCAGAACTAGCTTACATGCTCACCAACAGTGTAGAAGCATTCCTTTTTCTCTGCAGCTGTGCCAGCACCTGTTGTTTTTTGACTTGTTGATGATAGCTGTTCTTACCAGAGTTGGGTGGTAGCTCGTTGTAGTTTTGATTTGCAATTCTTTGATGATTAGTTAAGCTGAGCATTTTTCAATATGTCTGTTGGCTGCTTATATGTCATCTTTTTTGTTTTTGAGTCGAAGACTCACTCTGTCACCCAGCCTGGAGTGCAGTGGCACACTCATGGCCACCATAACCTCAACCTGCTGGGATCAGGAGATCCTTGCACCTCAGTCTTCCAAGCTGGAACTACAGGCATGCATCACCATGTCCAGCTAATTTTGTGATTTATTATAGAGATGAGGTCCTGTCATATTGCTCAAGCTGGTCTCAAGCCCGTGGGCTCAGGCAATCCTCTTGTCTCTGCTTCCCAAAGTGCTGGGATTACAGGTAAAGCCACCGTGCCCAGCTATGTGTCATATTTTGAGAATTATCTGTTCATATCTTTTGCCCACTTTTTAATGAATCATTTGTTTTTTCTTTTACTTCATTTGAGCTCCTTGTAGATCCTGTATGTTAGGTCTTTGTCAGATGCATAATTTACAAACATCTTTTTTCATTCTTTGGGTTGTCTCTTTACTCTCTTGATGGTTTCTTTTGCTGTGTAAAAGATTTTCAACTTAATGAGGTCCAGCTTGTCTATCTTAGCTTTTGTAGCATTCACTTTTGGGAACTTGGTCATGAATTTAGTGCCCTCTCTGATGTCCAGAAGGGTGTTTCCTACATTTTCTTCTAGGATTCTTGTAGTTTGAGGTTGAACATTTAGATCTTTGATCTATTTTAAGTTGCTTTTTGTATATGGTAATAGACAGGGGTCCAGTTTCATTCTTCTGCATGTGATCAGTCAGTTTTCCCAGCACCATTTGCTAAATACGGTCTCCTTTACCCAATGATTGTGATTGGTGGCTTTGTCACAGATGAGTTGGTTAAGAGATTGTGATTTCTGTATAGAAGGAAGATACCTCAAGACAGTAAGCACCAAATACAATAAACCCACAACTAGCATATTGCTAAATGGGGAGAAACTGGAAATATTTCCCCTGAAAACTGGACCGAGACAAAGCTGACTATTTTCACCCCTCTTTTTCAACATTGTGTTGGAGGTCCCATCTAGAGAAATTAGACAAGACAAGGAAATCAGAGGTATCCAAATAGGAGAAGAGGAATTTAAATTATCCTTCATTGCTGCCGATATGATCCTATACTCGAAAATCCAAGAGAATCTGTCAAAAACTACTTGCACTGATAAAGGACTTGGGTAGAGTCTTGGGGTACAAAACCAATGTGCAAAAGACAGTTGCATTCCTATATACCAACAACAAGCAGGCAGAGAACCAAATAGAAAGCACAATCCTATTTTCACAATAGCAAAAAAAAAAAAAAGAGAGAAATACATCGGTGTCTTCCTAACCAGGGAAGTGAAAGATCTTTACAATGAGAACTACAGAACACTGTTCAAAGAATACAAGAAGACATAAACAAATGGAAAAATAGTCCATGCTTGTACATAAGAAGAATCAACATTGTTAAGATGTCCATCCTATCAAAGATAATCTACAGATTCAATGCAATACCCATTAAATTACCAACATCATTCTTCTCAGATCTGGAAATGACAATACAGAAATTCATATGGAAACATAAACAACCACAAATAGCCAAAACAATCCTCAACAAAAGAAACAAAGCAGGAGGTATCACACTTCCAGACTTCAGACTTTACTGTAAGGCTACAACAATCAAAACAGCCTGGCATTGGTACATGAACAGGCATATGGAACAAATGGAACAGGATAGAGATTCCAGAAGCCAAGACTCAATTACTCAACCAACTCATCTTTGACAAAGCCTACACTAACAACCACTGGGGAGAGGAGAACCTATTCAGTAAGTGGTGCTGGGAAAACTGGCTGATCACATGCAGAAGATTGAAACAGGATCCCTACCTATCACACCATACACAAAAATCAACTCCAAATGGATCAAAGACCTAGATGTAAAACCTCAAACTATAAGAATCTTAGAAAATGCAGAAGACACCCTTATGGAAACTGAACTAGCAACCAATTCCAGTTCAAAACCCCAAGTGCCCATGCCATAAGAGATAAGATAGAGAAGTGGGACCTCATCACACTGACAAGGTTGTGCAAAGCCAAAGAAACCATCAAGAGAGCAGGGAGACAGCCCACAGACTGGGAAAAAATATTTGCCAACTGTATGTCTGACAAAGGCTTAACATCCAGGATCTATAAGGAACTCAAATGTGCCAAAAGAAAAAAAAAATACTCCCATTAAAAAGTGGGCAAAAGACATGAATAGATAGTGCTCAAAAGAAGGTATACAGGCAGCCAACAGACCCATGAAAAAGTGCTCAGTCTCACTAATCATCAGAGAAGTGCAAATCAAAACCACATTGAGATACCAACTAACCCCACTAAGAATGGCCATCATTAATAAAACAAACAACAACTGATACTAGCCAGGATGCAGAGAAAAAGGGACGCTTCTGCACTGCTGGTGGGAATGCAAACTAGTGCAAACTCTTTGGAAGACAGTGTGGCAATTTCTGAAAGACCTAGAAATTGACTTTCCATACAACCAGGCAATTCCCCTGTTGGGAATATACCCACAGGAACTCAAAATCATTCTACAAAAGATACCTGCACATACATGTTTGCTGCAACTCTGTTCACAAAAGCAAAAATATGGAACCAATCATACTGCCCATCAAAGCTGAACTGGATTAAAAAAAATGTGGTACATATACACAAAGGAATATTATCTAGCCACAAAGAAAGACAAACATATAGACTTCGCAGCAACTTGGATGGATTTAGAGTCAATCACACTCAGTGGGCTGTCACAGAAACAAAGAACAGAGTACCATATGTTCTCACTCATAAGTGGAACTTGAACGATTATCATAATACTGTAAGAAAGGGATTGGCAGTAGTGGGAAACTGCCAGGGAGAGGGGATGGGATTGGCAGTTGAGGGGAACTACCAGGAGAGGGAGGGACACACCTCCTCAACAAGGGTACCTGCATAATGAACATTTGCATACCTAACCCAGAATTGTATCCCACATCCTTAAATTAAAAAATTTTTAAGTTAAAGAAAATTCAAAACAAATTTTTTTAAAAAAGAGATTGTGTTTTTACTTCCAGAATCTCTGTCCTGTTCAATTGGTCTATGTGCCTATTCCTCTACCAATACCATGCCGTTTGGTTACCTTAGTTTCGTGATAAAGTTCAAAGTCTGGAAGTGTGAATCCTCACGCTTTGTTCCTTTTGCTGAGGACTGTTTTGGCTATTTTTGTACTCTTTTTTTCCCATATGAATTTCCGTATTGTCATTTCCAGGTCTGTGTGTATGTGTTTTTCTTTGAATCTGTTCCCAGGCGGGAGTGCCGTGGTGAGATTATTGCTCACAGCAGTCTCAACTTCCCGGACTCAAGAGATTCCTTCACCTCAGCCTCCCAAGTAGCTATTTAGCTACTACAGGCACACACAACCACACCAGACAATTATTTTTTCCTGCAGGGATGGAGTCTTTCTCCGTTGTCCAGGATGGTCTCAAACTCCTGGGCTCAAGCAGTCTTCCTGCCTCAGTCTCCCAAAGCACTAGGATTACAGGATGAGCCAGCACACCCAGCCCCACTGTATTTCTGATGGCCCAAAGCAATAGCTCTACCATAGTGAGGCTGGTGTCCTTCACTCGATCTCCTTCTGACCTCAGCATCTTCACCCATCTTGCTCCCTTGGCTTGCAGTTCAGTTTCGCCTGACTTCCAGCTTGGACTGGAACCATACTACTGTTTTTCCAGGAACTCCAGTTTGTAGATGACCACTCGGGGGGATTCTTGGCCTCCATAATCATGTGCACTAATATTTCATAATAAATGTATACACATACACACTACACACATGGACACATCCTATTGGTTCTGTTTCTCTGGAGAACCCTAACACAACAAGCAAATGCCTATCTATCTATCTATCTATCTATAATACATACATATAAGTTTTTGTTCTTTTTCTTAACAATGATAACATTCTATATACTTCCTGAACTTTGTTTTTTTCACGTAATACACCTTAGTGATCACCCCATAAATATACATGAAGAACTTCTTCATTTTATAGATTTCAAAAAATTATTTAGTAGCCCCCTTCTGTTGGACATTTAGATTATTTCTGATCTTCTGCAAATACAAACAATTACATAGGATGAAAAAATAATTTTTTAAATACATTATTTCTCATCCATGGAAGCATATATGTTGGATAAATTTCAACAAGTAGGGTCAAAGAATGCAAGCATTTGCAAATTTGATAGCTCCTTTCAAATTGTTTTCTATAGCACTGTGTGAATTTCCATTGCTGACAGAAACATATTAAGAGTATCTGCTTTCCTGTGGCCCCAACAATATCCAAATTTTGGATTTTTATCACTATAATAGGTGAATAATGACATTTTTAGCAGTTTTAGTTTACATTTTTCTTTGTATGAGTGAGCAGAGCATCTTTTCAAGTTTTATATTTCTATTTATCGCTTTTTGTTCTGTCTGTCCACATCTTTTACCCATTTGCCTTTTGATCATAGGTCTTTCTCTTATCATTTGAGTTGCAAATATTTCTCCCAATTTGTGTTGTGCTTCTGAGGTTGAATATTGTTTTCCTTTGTGCTTTTTCTCTGTAGAAAAGGCATAAAATTGGGTAAGCAGCTGCCAAAACTGTAAAACCCTAGGTTATCACTGATTAGAGCTCATAATCTTGCTAGAAAATGACTATAATTTCTGGTAATAATACACACAATGTAGTAGAAATGGAAGGTACCCAAATGTGCATTACAGTTTTGTTTTCCCTTTAAAAATATAAATTTGCTTTAAGAAATTATTTGCTCTGAAATCTGAACTTTATAAGGTGTTCTTGATGTCAGCATATGCTTCTCTCTCTTACTAAACATAGCACATTTGATTTTTCTTTTTTTTTTTAGAAGCAAGTTCTTTTTTTTCTTTTAATTTTTTTTTTATTTTAACAATGTGGGGTACAATTCAGGGTTAGGTACACAAATGTTCATTATGCAGGTACCCTAGCCGATGCCACTCCAGGCAGATTCCCACTACTGCCAATCCCGCTTCCCCGCTCCACTCCCGGCAGTTTCCCTCTACTGCCAATCCTTTTCTTTCTTTTTTTTTTTTTTTTTTTTTGAGTTGGAGTCTCACTCTGTCGCCCAGACTGGAGTGCAGTGGCCGCTCCCGGCCACCGCAGCCTCGACCTGCTGGGCTCCGGCGATCCTTCTACCTCAGCCTTCCGAGTAGCCGGAATTACAGGCATGCGCTACCACGCCCGGCTGATGTTTTGATTTATTGTAGAGATGAGGTCTCGCTGCCCAGGCGGGTCTCGAACCCGCGGGCTCAGGCAATCCACTCACCTCAGCCTCCCAAAGGCGCAGGATTACAGGCTGAACCACCGAGCCTGGCTCACCAGTCCTTTTCTTATAGTATTACAATGATTGTTCAAGGTCTGCTTGAGTGAGAATATGTGATACTCAGTTCTTTGTTTCTGTGAAGTATCACTCAATATTATAGACTCTAAGTCTATCCAGGTTGCTGTGAAGTTCATGATTTTGTTCCTCTTTATGGTTGTGTAATATTCCATCATGCATATGTACCACATTTTTTAAATCCAATGCTCTTTTGATGGGCAGCACGGTTGGTTCCATGTCCTTGTAACTGTGAACAATGCTGTGATAAACATATGTATGCAAGTATCTTTTTTATAGGGTGATTTGAGTTCTTCCAGTTATTCTAAGTTGGGGGATTGCAGGGTCAAATGGAAGGTCAATTTTTAGATCTTTTAGGAATCACCACACTGTTTTCCATGGAGGTTGTACTAGTTTACACTCCCACCAACAGTGTAGAAGTGGTCCCTTTTCCCCATGTCCTCTCTAGCATCTGTTGTTTTTTGAGTTTTTGATGATGGCCATCCTGACTGCAGTTAACTGGTATCTCTGTTAGGGTACCGACAGACAGGGTGAGAGTGGATGGAAGGCACAGGGAAGTGCAGCACCGCTGGGGCTGGCAAGCCAGAGGTAAGCACTGGCAACCCAGAGATCCGAGTAAATGCAAAGAATTGCAACACACAGAGGTAAGAGAAGAAAATATTTATTTAAGAAAAGTTCACCCCCCACAGACAGGGAGTGGGCCTACACTCTAGGTGAGTGTGGTGACGTAGCCCCCCAAAGACCTGGCTTAAATCCTTTTCTTGGAGATGTTGCACATGACTGCCACGACTGCCTTATTGACCACCTGTGGATGTCTTGGAGATCCTGTGACACAGAGACCCCTTCATGTCTGTCCATATTATCATAGCCCCTAGAGAAGGGCGTGACAAGGATTCTAATTCTTCTGTGCCTTCTCAAACGACATTCCTTAGAGTTAATGGAGGGTGCACCTCCTCTTATCTCCTAGGCATTCCCAGTGGGTAGTTTCAGGGGATCCTTGGCTTCCCTGTAGATAGTACCCAATTTACTGGAAGATCGAATCCCCACCTGCTCTCCCTCTGAGCGGTCATAACTTTTGTAATTACAAGTTTCATGATTTTTACAATCCTTGTCCAATGCATGATGTCTTAGGTCTTGTAAATTCCCTTTACTCTAGAGAAGCTTGATTGTCGCTATGAGATATCTCTAATACCTGGCACCAGGAAGTCTGTTTCTGAAAAGACAAAGTCAGCACAGTGAATTTTACCTAAAGTGTGGATTTCTCCAAAAGCATACCTTCTAATTTCTCATCATTGTGTCAGGGTTTAAGAACAAGATGAAAAATAGCTTCCCACTCTCGGTCTGTCCTTTCAATCTCAGTGTAGTTTTAATTTGCATTTCTTTGACGACTAGTGAGACTGAGCACTTTTTCATGTCTCTGTTGACTGCTTGTACGTCTTCTTTTGAGAACTGTCTATTCATATAGAGACGGGTTCTTGCCCTGTCACCGAGGCTAGAATGCAGTGACATGATCATAGCTCACTGCAGCCACAAACTCCTTGGATCAAGCAATCCTCCCACCTCAGTCTTCTGTGTAGGTGGTCCTATAGGAGTATGTCACCATGTCTGCCCAATATTTTTCTTTTTTCATTTTTGACATAGCATCCCATTAAGTCACCCATGTTTGTCACAAACTCCTCCTACCTGAGCCTCCCAAAGTGCTGAAATTACAGGTATGAACCATCGTGTCCAGCTTGAACAAGCCTGCCTATAAATTTTGCCATAATACTTGGACTATGTGACCTTAGAAAGCTGTCACCAGCTGGGCTCGGTGGCTCAGCCTGTAATCCGAGCGATTTGGGAGGCTGAGGTGAGTGGATTACCTGAGCCCGCAGGTTCAAGACCCTCCTGGGCAACTTGGTGAGACCTCATCTCTACAACAAATCAAAAATTAGCCAGGCGTGGTAGCGCGTGCCTGCAGTTCCAGTTACTTGGAAGGCTGAGGCGGAAAGATCACCAGAGCCCAACAGGTCGAGGCTGCAGTGGCCAGGAGCGGCCACTGCACTCCAATCTGGAGCCAACTTTTTAAAGAGGTGAGTAAACTCCTTGTAGTTGATTTGAAAAATGAAAAGTATAAGCTGACAACTGTGTGACCTCATGTAAAAATGGTAGGTGATTACATCCAACAACTACAGAAATCCCTGGCTTAGGATCATATTTAATCATTTCAAACTTTATTCATGAGGAGCATTTCTGGGTTAAGTCAAAGGAGATTATGACAAGAAATATCCAGTCATCACCACGTTACAAGGTAAGTAGGCAAGAAATGTTTGCTGATTGACTGATAGCTTTGCTATACACAGAAAAGTTTCTAAGAAAACAGAACTTTCTCTAAGCAAAAAAAAAAAAAAACAGCCATGCCCTGTCCTCAAGTTGTTAGTATGAGACATATACAGGGTAATCCTAGCTCATTTTTCCCCTCACACACTGATGAAGCAAACACGCGATTACTTAAACTGATCATTCAGTATAAGAAACCACACCAACTCTTCGGATGACTTCAGAAACAGTCACGGAGTCCTCCCTGCCAAGTGCCTCGCTGCAGCTAGAGGGCAGCTGGATCTGCTGCCTACATATCACACCTGACTCTGCTCGTAGACTCAGACTTCCCACATGGTCTAGACCTGGAGGCCTCATGCCAGAATGTCAAGAAATAAAAGTTATCCTACTCTCTCCACCGCTCACATTTCTAAAGTTGGTGCAAGTAGAAAATTAAACTGAATCATAGCAATGCATGCATGCGTGGATTTTGAAAAAAGTACACGTTATTCATTTATCTTAACATATATATTGGGCCAGGCACGCTTTTAGCTTATGAGCTCCAGCAGTGAACAAGGCACCTAAGATCCCAGCACTGGTGTGGGAGATGGAAAACAAATACTCAACATAGAAACCAACAGGGCAACTTGAAAGGCAACATGATTAAAGATGACCTTTCTGAGTACTAGCTAGCCAGTTATTCCTATATCCCAAGTCTCTTTTATATACTCTTACATGTCAAACATCAAACTTCCATAGATATTCAGAATCTGAGAAATGACTTTAGCATGGAAATAGAAAAAAAGCCGATTTAACTATAGGGTTGAAGAAAGTGAGAAAAGCACTCAAATGCATATTAAATCCTTCCCTTCAGAGAGCTACTCAGTCAGTCAAGATTCTCAAGCACCATAAAAACATTTCTAAATGACACTTTTTTTCAAAACGTCATTCAAAAGTCCCAAAAGACTGATAGAAAAAAGAATGGTAGCTAATATAAGATGGCTACAAAATGATTGCTTCAATCTTGTCAAAAACCAGTTGGATTTCAAGGGAGGTCTCATGAATAACATGGTGCTTGAGAAAAAATGCATATATAAAAATATATAAAATGCGCCATGTGTATAAAAACAATATGTATATTTTTATATATGTATATACGTGTTTGTACATTTTAGATATATAAGTGAATACATATTTAAATAAAAATGAAAACTATGTGAAAGGCTGCTGTCATGCCCAGCAAAGTCCAGATGAACCTGCTGGTGCAATCCACTAAGGGCAAGCACCTGGTCTTACTGATGTCTGACCTTGAGCCAACTAAGAAGACTGCAGCAAGCTTGCTGTTGCTGTTGGTTTTGTTTTCCATTTACACACACTCAAGACTCATATACTCACGTGTCAGTGCCCTTCACCTTTGGGCTCTGTTTTCTCCAGACTCTTTGACCTTCCTCTGTTTCCTCCCACAAACTCATTCCTCAGAGGCCCAACTTCATACTGCCTGAGTACAGTATTGCCAAAGCAAAGATCCACCCTCCAGAAAGACGAACAAAACAATAACTCTTACTAGAGTCTTCCAGAGCCTCTGGAGAAGAACATCTCAAGACAAAAAAACTTGAGGAGGGCTAATAGTATATTTCTCCTATCAAATACCTTGGATGCACTGTTAGGCTAAAAGGCACTCTCCTTTTCACTGAGAATAAGGAAAGGAGAGAAGGAAGCCACGAAGAGAACTGAGACCCCAAGCGGCCTCATGTGTGTTTTTGACCTCTGAGACAGCAATGGGAAGCTTTTCCCTAAGACCTTTGATGCTCCAGCTCCTTCAATTGTTGCGACTTGTATTTCTTTTTCAGAATCTTTTCTCTGCTGGTGCATCCGATAGAGTCCTGATCACAGGTAGGATTCAGCCACCATGAGTGCAACAATTTGTCACCTGGACAGGGAAGGGAGAGGAAGGTTGGGACTTTAGCACCAGAATCAAACAAAGTGAATCTTGGGCAAATCTCAGAAACTGGGTCTCCTTGGTATGGAGCCAATCCTTTCTCCCAGGCTAAATCAACATAAAACGAATGCAAGTGGCAGTCAGAAAAGTAAATTGTTGAAACTGTCTTTTAGACCATATCTTGCAGATTGAAAATAAAGCTTTTTATTTTTAGGATGCCAACAGAATTGTTCTGGCTCTGTCCCTGCAGTTTCAGTAGTGGCCTTGGGCTCTCAAATCCTGACCTTGAAAAGAAAAAACGTTTGCATTGTCAATGCACTGGCAGTATGAAGACTATTCTATGGCAAAGTATCCAACAGAGGCTAAAAGTTCAGAAGCAGCTTTTCTCTTTCTTCTGAAAGGCCTAATCTGTGGGGCTTTCACAGGGACAAAATCAAACTCTTAGCAGTAATTGTGCATCGGTTCTAGCTGTGAACTTGCATAAAATCTGAAATTTCACACAACCAATCCTTTTGTGGGGATTTTGACACTGATCATCAGGAAACGGAGATTCTGGAGAGGTCTGAGGGAAATCAGACTGTGCAGGCCCTTGGGCGAGCCAACTTGTGAACAAAATGCCTTTAGAGTCATGCCTTCTTCCCAGGCACACACAGCTTCGTGCTTTGTCAAGCTGATACTTGCCTCCTGCAGAGGCAGACAGGTTCTGATGTGATGGCTTCGAGGAAACAGACCCCAGCTATTTCAGGTATCTAAAGCCTGCCTACTACACCCAGACATTCTCTCTTCGGTCTCCACTAAGGCTGGGAAGAGGAAGACTCCAGGTGGCTTGGTGGCCGTCTTTGCGTATTCTGATGGCGTGTTGGATGGAAGAACGAGGTCCGTTCCGACAAGTGGACAAAATGATAGCCAGTGGGTGGAGGAAACGGGAAGAACCTTCCAACCCATACTGGGGCATCTTCTCCAAACGTTAGGATAGTCTGAATTTGGAATGATCCAGGTCCCAAGATCATAATTGACTTGTTGCTGAAGATGCCCAAGTACCTTATATACTGATGACATGAAAGGTGGCCTTCCTCAACAAGCCCCAATACTGGCTCCCTGCATGGCTATGGGCCAGCATCCCAGAGTGGCCCATACTGACCTCCCAGGAACAGCTCTGAGAAATGGCGTTACCGAAACAGGGCAGGATAAGAGAATTTACCTCTCTGGGTCTCTGGCTTTTTAGGAAGTTCTCCCTGTGTGCCAGGACTGCTTTAAATGCTTTAGGTTATTAACCCTTTAAACTGCACACTAACCCCAGGGTGCTCTTATCATCCCTACTTTGCAGACGAGGAGACGGGTGCAGAGGTTACCTACTTGCCCAAGGTCATGGAGCAAGCAACAGAGAAGAAAACTCTGGCTGTCTACACCACACCCCACAGTGTAGCCTCTAAACTATACTGCCTCCTCAACATCCTGTGCAGTCAGAAAAGTAAATATCCTGTGTGTTACCACATTATCTGCCTTATCTGCCTTCTTTACCAGGGGCTGCTCCCTGGATAGATCAGGTCTCTTCTGACATAGATTTTGTAATTGCAATACCCCTTCTTTTCCTACACAGAAGGTAAAAAACCTCAAGGTTGTTGTCTTTGATGACTGGCCTTGAAGTCTTTTTTTGTTTGTTTTTGTTTATTTGTTTGAGACAGATTTACTTCAGACAGACTGGAGTATAGCAGCATGAGTATGGTTCACTGCTCCAGCCTTGAATTCCTGGGCTACGTTGCCCAAGCTGGTCTCAAACTCTTGGCTTCAAACAATCCTCCCACCTCAGCCTCCCAAAGTTCTGGAATTACAGGCGTGAGCCACCACACTCAGCCCATTTTGTTTTTCAAACATACCTCATTACATGCATATCCACCACAAATGGCACTAAAAGCTGATGCAATAAATTACTTGATATCAGGGTATACACACATTATCATATTTGCATTACATGGGTATTATCAAAACAGAAAAAAATGAGACCAAAACAAACTATATATATATCTATGTATATCTACATCTATATCTATATCTATATATATCTATACACACACACACACACGCACACTCACAGGGTGCCAGAAAAATGTATACACATTTATTGGGATGGTATCTGGCCAGGCTCGGTGACTCAATAATCCCAGCGCTTTGGGAGGCCGCGGCGAGTGGATTGCCTGAGTCTGTGGGTTCAAGACCAGCCCAGGCAACTTAGCGAGACCTCATCTCTACAATAAAATTAAAAATAGCCGGGCGTGGTAGCACACGTCTGTAGTTCTGGCTACTTGGAAGGCTGAGGCAGAAGGCTCGCCAGAGCCCAGAAAGTCGACACTGGGGTGGTCGTGAGCGTACGTACCACTGCACTCCAGCCTGGGCAAAGGAGTGAGAATCCAACTCAAATTAAAAAAAAAGAGATGATATCTATGTATTACTTTTCGTAGTTGAATTAAATTATGGTAGCAATGTACTATGACATTAGCTCAGCCGTGCTTCTGGCATTTTCTTTGACTTTCTTGCCTGTCACATGGTGACACTGGCATTCATTTGATTAACACCATCTTTTAAGCAAATGTCATACTTAAAATGTGTGTACCTTTTTTTGGCACCCCCATATCTGTTTTTGCTTCTTAGATTTTTGTTTGACGAGTATAAGTAATTCTTTGCTACATATTGAAAACAAACAGAAGAATATAATCACTAACACTTATACGGTGCTATGTACTCTTTTCTCTTATTAGCTAATTTAATCTTCACAAAACCCTATAAGGTTAGATAGCATTACCCTCCCCATTTTAAAGATGAAGAAATCAAGGCACAAAGAACTAAAGCTTAGGGTTCAGCACCTGAACCAGTAACCCAACTACTATGCCAAGTGACAGAGGGTGGTGGAATTTGGAAGAAATGCAGAGAACGAGATTAATTCAAGACACATCACAGTGGTAAAATGAAGTTAGAAATGGGAGACAAAAAAAGGAACAAAACCAAAGGAAGTAGCTAAGTTTCTGGCTGATGCATTTTCCTCTCAAAAACTCCCGAAGATTTAGTCTCTGTATCTTTGTTCAGGCGATTCCCTTTGTTTGGAATGCCTTTCCACGCCCTTCCATGACTGTTCTGTAAAACCCTTGATCTCATTAGCCCCCTTCTCGCCACCAGAATTTGCACCCCCATTGGCTTGTTGTCAGTTGCATACAGAGTCCACTTAACCTTTCAAATAACCTGTTTATTGTTTACTTCAGGGCAGTTTTAGATGTTCAGAAAATTTGTGAAAACAGTACAGAGAAGCCAGGAGCAGTGGCTCACACCTATAATCAAAGCACTTTGGGAGGGCCGAGGCAGGAGTTTCGCTTGAGGCCAGGAGTTCCAGGCCAGCCTGGGTAACATAGTGAGACCCTGTCTCTACAAGAAACAAAATAAAAATTAGCCAGGCATGGTGACAGCACTCCCGAGGTTGCAGAGGAAGGATTACTTGAGCCCAGAGATTTGAGGTTAAAGGTAACTATGGTCATGCCACAGTACTCCAACCTGGGTGACAAATCCTATCTAAAAAAAATCCAAAAAACAAAATAGGGCATTGTCATACCTCACATCAGTTTTCCATATTTTTAACATCTCCTTTAGGTATGGTATATTTGTCTCAATTGACAAATCAATAATGATATGGTATTATTAACCAAACTTCATACATTTTTTTCAGATTTTCTTTAATTTATATATATATTTTTTTCCTGTTCCAGAATCTTATCTGGAATATGACTGACATTTAGTTATCATGTCTCCTTAGGTTTCTCTTGGCTGTGACAGTTTTTCAGGTTTTTCTCACTTTTGATGACCTTGGCAGTTTTGAGGAGTACTGTTAGGGTGTTTGTAGGATGTCCCTCAAAGGGAACATATTGGCATAATATTTTCCTGATGATTCAAATGAGGTTTTAGGGAGGAAAACCCAAAGTGGTAAAGATTAGAGAGATAAAAAGCCACTCTCATGACATCATATCAAAGATGTATACTATCAACATGATTCATGACTGTTGATATTGACTTTTGTCACCTGATTGGAATATTTGCCCGGACCCTCCACTATATGCTACTCTAATTTTTGCTTTTTCCATGCCCTCTAGAAAGAAGTAATGTCACACAGCCCACACATAAGGAGTGGGAAGTTATTGCTCCACCTCCTTGAGGGCTATCTATATAAATTATTTGAAATTCTTCTGCATGGAAAACATCTATTCTCTCCATTAATGTATCCAATTACTTATTTACAGTGTGAACACATGGAGAGTTTATTTTATTCTATGAGTTATAACCCAGTAATACTACTTTATTTATTTTGTTTTTTAAATTTTATTGCTCCAGCTTTAGCCATTGGAAACTCTTTCAGTTGGTGCCTGTATTCCTTTGACCCACATCCATCATTGTGGGGTTTTTTGGTCTTTGTTTTTGTTTTGAGTACTTTCTTACTTTCTGACACTACAAGGTACTCTAGGCTCATCTTGTATATTCCCTGCCTCAGTCCCAGAATCAGTCATTTCCCCAATGAGCCTTCACTTCTTTTTTTAGAGAAAGGTGTTAGCAAATGAGATATGGGGGCTGAATGTGCTCATTGCTCCCAGAGTATTGCTGTTTTAGGCCCTCTCAGCTAAAAAGGCAAGGACATACACGTGTGCATACTAACTTGGTGATACACGAATATCTATAAATGTATTTGAATGTAACCATCAGTGATTGCATTAAGTTTTGCATTGGTGTCGCCAACACTAATCTGTTAAGAGCCATTCTGACCTCTTCCCCTGGCTCGTCTATAACCTCCAACTATAACAGTGAGAGCAAAGCGTGAGTACCATTCTCCTCCACCCATTTATTTTTCTGTTCAATTCTAATATGCAGGTGAGCAGTAGCAGAATTGTCAACCCTAACGCCTGTGGGAAATAACTATCAGCTAGAGTGTGGTGCTTATGTGCTTTGTCTTTGCCTTCAGTTTTAGACTCCACTTTTTTTTCATTGGGGTCAGCACCTTTTTCTCCCAACCCCTTCAGTGATGTTGTTTCAAATATTTACGTTCAATTGCATTCCATTCTGGTATTTTCCAAACTCCTATATGATTATTTTTAAATGGTGTACATTCATGTCCACTCTTTGTGCTGTGATGGTATATGCTTTTGGGCAAATGCATAGTGTCATATATCCAGAGTGACAGTATTATTCTGAATAGTTTCACTGCCCTAAAAACTCTTGGGCACTTCACTTATTCAATTCTCTCTTCTTCCTAATCTTTTTGGGAGCCACTGTTTATTTGCGCGCGTGCATGCGTGTGTGTGTGTGTGTGTGTGTGTGTGTGTGTGTGTGTGTGTTATTGTTGTTGTGTTCAAAGACTACAATTTTCTCTTTTCCAGAATGTTATATAAACAAGATCCCAGAGTATTTAAACTTTCCAGACTTACTTACTTCACTTAGTTATATGCATTAAATATGCCTCTGCAAATTACACACATTCTTTTTTACTACTGAATAATATTTCATTGTACAGATGTACAACATTTGTTTATCTATTTGCCTGTTTTAGGACATATCAGTTTGCTTTCAGTTTTTGGCAATTACAAATAAGGCAGCTATAAACATTCATATACAAATCTTTTGTATGGACATCAGTTTCAAGCAGCTGGGTTGTTACATTGAAATGCAATTGCTGATCATATCACAAGACTTATTTCTGCTCTGTAAAAACCTCCACTGTCTTCCAAAGTAGCTGTACCATTTTGCATACTGACCATCAAGTTCCTGCTGCTCCACATGATAACAAACAATTGATATTGTCAGGGTTTCTTTTTATTTCGTCTCTTCCAACAAGTTGTAGAAGTATGCCATTATAGTTTTAATTTGCATTTCCCTAATGACAAATTGTATTATAGACTCGTATGGTCGTTATCACACATTATGACAAACTTACTGAATTAAAATCACACAAATCTGTTTTGTTTCTATAGCATTGGGTAGAAGTCCAACATGGATTGTACTGGCCTAAAACAAAATTGTCAGCAGGACTCCGTTTCTTTTTTAGAACCTGTTTCCTTGACATCCAGCTTCTAGGGGACACTCACATCCTTTGGTTCATGCTCCCTTCCTCAATCTTCAAACTCAACTCCAAGGCATCATTGTGACCCTTGTTCATCTGACTGCAGTCACAAAATTTTCCCAGTTTAAAGGACTCATATGATTGGCTTCATTAGGACAATTCAGGATAATTTGTCATTCCAGGTTCTTAACCTTAATTACATCTGCAAAGTCCCTTTTTCCATGAAAGGTAGCATGTTCATAATTCTGGAGACTATGAACAGATTTGGATGGTCATTATCCTGCCTACCACACAAATGATGTGAAGTATGTTTTCACGTGCTTATTTGTCATCTGTTTATATTCTTTGGTGAGATGTCTGTTAAGATGTTTTGCCAATTTTTTAATTGTGTTGCTTTATTTTTATTTAGTAATAAGATCTCCCCCTGTCATCCATCTGAAGTGCAATGGCATGATCATAGCTCACTACAGCCTCAGACTCTTGGGCTCAGGTGATCCTCCTGCCTCAGCCTTCCAAGTAGTTGGGATTGCATGGGGTTGCACCACCGTGCCCAGCTAATTTTTTTTTTTGTAGAGACAAGGTCTCGCTACATTGCCCAGGATGGTTTTGAACTCCTGGCATGTTCCATAGTCTCCCAAAGTGCTGAGATTGCAGGCATGAGTCACCAACACCTGGCCCTAGATTGTTTGTGTTCTTACAGTTGAGTTTTAAGAGTTCTTTGTATATTTTGGAGACAAGTCCTTTTTTAGAATTTAGATAGGGTTGCTCCCTTTCAGGTATACCACTCTTTCTTTTCAACAATTTACTATTGCTATTGAGTGACTGTGCTGAGTTGAATAGCGTCCCACCAAAATGCATGTCTAACTTAAAATTGTGAATGTGTCCATATTTGGAAATAGAGACTTTGAAGATATAACCAAGTTAAAATTAGATCATAATGGGTGAAAGTGGACTCTGATCCAGTGACTGTTGTCCTTCTAAGAAGAGGGAGATTTGGACACAGACACACAAACAACAACCTCCATGTGATGGCAGAAACTGGAATTGGAGAAATGTGTCTACAAGCCAAGGAAGGACAAAAATTGATATAGCCACCAAAAGCTACACGTGAGGCTGTCTTTGCTTGTTCTGCCATAAACAACTTAGAAGGGAAGTTGGGGAAGAAAGTGAATGACTAACTGTATGGCCAGAGGAGATATCCTGGAGATTGTGCTGAGATATGATTTTATGCAAAATAAAAGACATTCCCACTGCTCACAACATTGGGAGGTGCAAACAAGCAAACCTTTAACACTTCTCACCTAGCAAAAGCTTCCATTGTATTGCTCTGAATAGAAATCACTCCTTAAGAAGTACATACACAGTTTGTTATAGCTCTATTTACAATAGCAAAAACTTGGAACCAACCATGCTGCCCATCGAAGCTGGACTGGATAAAAAAATGTGGTACATATATACAATGGAATATTATGCAGCCATAAAGAAGGACAAACATATGGACATATGGATCTACCACAGAAACAAAGAGCAGAGTACCATATGTTCTCACTCATAAGCAGATCTTGAACAATTATTATAATACTATAAGAAAGGGATTGGTAATAGTGGGAAACTGCCTGGGGGGGTGGGGTGGGATTGGCAGTTGAGGGAAACTACCAGGGGAGGGAGGGGCACACCTCATCAACAAGGGTACCTGTATAATCAACATTTGTATACCTAACCCTGAATTGTACCCCACATCTTTAAAATAAATAAATAAATAAAAGAAACACATACACGCAAACACACAGACATATAGGCACACAAGCTGGCTTCTCTACTTTCTATCCAGGAAGTCCTCATGGATAAAATATATAGTACAAAGTTGGACAGAGGCTAACAGAAAGTCTCCAGTGTCTATTTTTTTAACTGTATATTTTAAATGCCCCCTCCAGGGTGAGCACAAATGAAGGTGCTACCTTCCAGAACTTTCTCTTTGTAAGAATTTGGATGGGGAGGTACATGTAGAGGGACGGGTAGATTCTGTTCACTTTAGGTTTGGCCACTATCTGAAGACCATAAATGTCCCTCTTCTCTCATCATGTAAAGAAAATCATGAACTTCAGAAATACAAAGAACTTGGGGGACTTCCAGACCAGAGGATCTCTTTACAGGCTCTGTCACCTAATGGCTTCATAACCCTGGCAAGTTTTTAAGCTCTCCGGAACCCCAGTTTCCTCATCTAGAAAATGAGGATGTGAACTCGTACCAGACAGGATTGTTAGGGAGAATTAAATAAAAGAATGGGAGCAAAGTTATTGGCACATAATAAGTTATCAATAATAATTGTTTCTATCCACTGAACATTCTACAGAGAAAAAAAAAACTACTTTTAAAAAATTTTCACTAGGAAAATTCTTCCACAACTCAGTCTACTGTGTAAATGGTGGGGAAATAATAGTTGCTTTAGAAATATTGACCAACGTTAGCCTTCTAGCAATGCTTAAGATGGGTTTTATTATCCCCATTGTGGAGAAGATCTGACTGGTAATCAGAGGGTTTTGCCAGGTGACAGGGTAGCGAACAGCACAGGCAAACCTCTAGTCCAAGTCCAGGTGACTCCACCATGTTGAATGCAAAGCTCCCCAGTTTTTCCAGTGGCTGAAGGCCATGAGTGAACCACAAAAGCTAGCAACCTCATGGACTGAAAAGGACTGTAAGGAGACTGGGTTGAACGGATTCTCCAATGTTTATACCAACTGTCGTTACTGCCACTGCTTTAACAAAATATCTAAGACTGAGTAATTTATAAGGAAGAGAAATTTCTCTCTCACAGTTCTGAAGACTGAAAAGCTCAAGATCAAAACACATGGCCGGGCTCGGTGGCTCAGCCTGTAATCCTAGCGCTTTGGGAAGCCGAGGTGAGCGGATTGCCTGAGCCCGCGGGTTCAAGACCCGCCTGGGCAATTTGGCGAGACCTCGCCTCTACAATAAATCAAAAAATTATCCGGGCATGGTAGCGCGCGCCTGTAGTTCCAGCTACTTGGAAGGCTGAGGCGGAAGGATCGCTGGAACCCAGCAGGTCAAGGCTGCGGTGGCCGGGAGCGGCCACTGCACTCCAGTCTGAGTGACACAATGAGACTCCAACTCAAAAAAAAAAAAGATCAAAACACCATCTGGTTAGGTGTCTGATGAAGGCCCATATCTACTTCAAAGATGGCACCTTGTGCTGTGTCCTCCAGTGGGGATAACTGCTGTCTTCGCAAGTGGCAAAACAGTAGAAAGGGCCTAGCTAGCTCCCTGCAGCCCTTTCATAAGGCACTAATTTCATCTGCCCTTATGGCCTATAGGACTCAACTCTCAACACTGTTGCATAGGGAATTAAGTTTTAATGTGAATTTTTTAGGGAACACAAGCATCCAAACCATAGCATCAACCCACAGCAGAACGGAGTCACTATTTAATGATCCCTAGAATAATTTGCTAGTCTTTTCCTATCTTAAGGCTAACTTGTATTAAGTTGTAAGAGTCAGGTAGGGGAACATAGCACTGAATCTGTGTAGACCTTAAGGGTAAATGTCCTTTTTTTGTGGCTATAAGGAGCTTGAGAAGGGTCTGAGATGTTGGTTCAATTCTCTTGGTGTAGTAGTAAGGTTCACAGTCAGGCCCTGGGCTCCAACCTACAATGCCACAAATGTTTTGGTATCTCTTCAACAGAGCAGGATCCTACTCATTGGAATATGCATGCCATGAATACCAAGGTTATTTTTTCTTTTTTGTTTTTGCTATTTCCTGACTCTGAAAGACTGCCCAGTATATACTAGGAACGTATAGAAGGGAACAATGAATTCACCATAATTTCAGAACATTTGCTTTGAATGTTTCTTCTTTTCGGAAAATTCTTATCCCAAAGAATCACTTGGCTCAGTTCCTCCATTTAGGTCTAGATTCAAAAATCAGCTCCACAGAGAGGCATGCCCTGACCAGTCCATCTAAAACTTACTACCCTCCATCCTTTTGTTCTCTTCCCTTGCTTTGGATTTTCCTTTAAAACTCACACAGAAGTGTGAGTTTATCATGACTTCTCCCTCTGTTAAATGAAATGAGGGCAGAGCATCCATCTTTTGTACATCTATTCCTGTATCTTCAGTATCTACAACACAACCAGGCAGGGGTACGTGGTCCACAAATTATACGTTGAGTGAGGGAGTGAGTGAATGCATTATCCATGGGAAGAGCTTAGAGCAGTGCCTGACACAAAGCAACTGAGAGATCAACATTAGTTTGATGATGTTAATGATGATGTCCAAATGTCACCCTGAGGCTGTGGCACTATGAATTGGCCTCTGACACCCTCAGTGTACATCCTAGTAGGTTGGTGAGTGTAAAATGTTGTCCTTCCACCCCACTTGCCATTCCTCCTCGCCACCCTCAGACATGCTTTAGCACAGGAATTCTTTTCTTTTTTGAATTGGAATCTCACTCTGTCTGCTGTGGCACAATCACAGCCACCCCAGCGTTGACCTACTGGGCTCCAGCGATCGTTCTGCTTCAGCCTTCCAAGTAGCTGGAACTACAGGCACGCACTGCCACACCCAGCTAATTTTTTATTTATTGTAGAGACAGGGTCTCGCCAGGTTACTCGAGCTGGTCTCAAATCTGAAGGCTCAGGCTATCCACTCACCTCAGCCTCCCAAAGTGCTGGGATTATAGGTTGAACAGGGCTTTTAACCACTCTGTTCCTCCCTCTTTGTGGAATTGTTACAAGGAATTGGGGACAGTTTATACTTTCCTCAACTCTTGAATTATAATACTTTCAGATACTTCATTGTAATGTGTAAATGACTAACTATAATTTCACCCCTGCATTTTATCCCACCCCAGCCACTTGACTACTCCCAGAATCTGAAAGTTTGCCATCTCTTTGCTTTCATTCATGCTATCAGACACCTAAAGTGTGTCTACCCTGCCCCATTTGTATTTTCTCCAAACTCCAGCTCCAGTGTCACCACTTCTGTGGAGCTCGACCCTATTTCTTCCAGCAGTTTCTGCCTCCTCTCTCTGGTTTTGCATGTAGCTTTCTCCTCTTCCATTATATCCCTCATCATCTTTCATTACTTACTCTCTCCCCCCACCCAGAAGTGAGCGTCACAAGGGCAAGGGTCCTGCAGATGGAGGGTGGGAATGGGAAGCCCTGGTGTGAGCCAGTAGGGGGGGTTCCTCAAGCCTGTGGACTCTGCAGCCAGAACTCCTGAGTTCCAATCATGCCTCCCCTCTTACAATCTGTGAGACCCTGGTAAATGATTTAATCACTCCATAAACAAGGTGTCCCACCTGAAAACAAGGGTTCTAATTGTTACATGTCAATAAGCAGCAAGCATCATAGACCAATGGATGAAACTATAAAGAAGGATTCTGAAATAGGTTGCATTAGTAAATGACTTGAGATGGGTATGAAACTAGAAGTCATTAGTTTTTTCCACCGATACATGGGAACTACTTAATGAGTTCATCTGGGACCAGACACAAAGAAATCAAGCAAGGGCTCAAAATATTTCTGAAAAATACCCAGAGCTTCATTATCTGTGTTAATTCAGCAGAAAGTTTATTGCACTAAAATCATCATTCTGGCTCATTCAGCTCAAAGACAGGTCTTCACTGCTCAAGCTCACATAGCCTCATGGGCCAAAGGGACATTCAGTGAGGTCAACAGCCTCTGAACATCACATCTGATGAAATGATATAAAGCAAATTCCAAGATACAAAAACAAAAATCACAAAATCTGTTTTAACTATTCCACTGTACTAACTTAGTACTGAAGTTTATATCTTATGGGGAACATGAGAGATTTACAGCATACAGAGGGGCTTATGACAAGACCTGCCCTGAGGATCCAGTTCTGTTGACCTAATTCCCATTACGCATTCTACAACACTGTAAGACAGATGTTGCAGAAGGAACTCCAGGACTGTTCATGTAAATACGGTTCCATCGGCTGCTCTGTCTGCTGATCCGCCCACTGGGATGTCTTCAACTAGGTCTTGTCACCGGGTGTATTTTCACAATTGAATGTAGTAGTGGTCATGGTTTGTGTCTGTGCTAGGCTCGTGGAGGCGGTCACTACATCCTAGTTTGGCTTCATGGTCTCTTCCATCTCGATTGGATACTTGCCTTGGGACCTCTATTAGCTCTGTAGGGGTGGTCTCTTCAATGTCTGCCTGGTCTTTTTGGTATTGATTGGCTCAGAGTGGTCTCTTCAATTTTCTCTGTGGGGGTGGTATCTTCGGTAGTGATTGACTGTTTAGGGGTGGTCCTTGTGATCTTGATTGGCTCTGCAGGGATGGTCCTTTTGGTCTTGATTGGCTCTGTGCGGTGGTGTTTTTTATTCCTGACAACTTTGTGGGGGAAGAACTGTTGGATCTGGATCTTCTGTTTAGGAAAGAATGGTTTGACCTTGAACTCTCTGTGGTTAAGCTGTTTGACCTTGTCCCGCACCATGAGTGTGAGTTCCATACCATAGTGACTAGGTTTCTTATTCTTGATCTGAGTGGAATTCACCAGCTTGAGACCAGATTCCAGGTACTTCTGACGAATGTCCAGGCTACCAGGATGACCTTAAGGTTTGCACAGATGTGCTCCTGGTGGCACAGGTTTCAATTATTTGTTTCTAGCAGACCATATTGCTGTCCAGACACCATTGGCACAAGGCTGGATTGCTCACGGAGTCACAGGAAAACTGATTGCTCATTCAAATACACTTAACCTTGAGAGTGATGCCCTCATCCTGCTCAGTCACAGTCCATCTGCAGTTGGCTTGGTCTTTGGTGACAAACCTACTGTTCATTGAGAACTTGTATGGAGTGCTTTTTGTCATAATCTGGTGCTTTCCCAGAGGAACAGGTAGATCCCTGACTGGTATTCTGCTATGTCTGCTCTTTATTCCATTTTTCTCCTTTCTTAGGAGAACCTGAGCACCCAGAAGGAGGAAGACTGAGGCTGTAGATCCTCGTGGCAACAGCTTTGAGGGCACCTGCTTGACAAGACAGGTGAGTCAGTGGCGGTCAATAGTTCAGCTGTGTAGGATTGGAGGATGGCCCCCCTCTACCCTGACACATCCCTGCCTGTGTATACTCCTATCTTAGGAGTAGATCAAGAATCCTTCTGACTTCTAGAGTCACCAGGCAAGCAGTCTGTCTACTCACATTTCCACTTGACCTGAGTCTTGAGTGTTGCAAGACTACCACTCTCTAGAGCCTCATGGGCTCTCACTCCTCATCCACTCACTCATACACTCCTGTACTTCCTCACTCCTCAATTTTTCATTCACTCATTCAACAAATGTTTATTGTGCCCCTACTACGTGTGGTGCACTAGACTAGGTGATGAACATATCACTACGAATGAGAAAGCCTCAGAGTTTGAAGACCTAAGAGGCTACCCATTGGAAAGTTTAAATAGCATTGACCAGGGACTCTATCCCATCTCTGTTCTCAACTTGATCCTGGACAAATCTCTCCCTGCACTGGATTTCAGTTTCTTTACCTGGAAATCAAGGTACTGGATAAAATAATCACCCAACTCCCTTCCAGCTCCAATGTGTTGGGTTTCTATCTCACCATTCCACGTGGACACAGATGACCACCAAATGAAGAAGGATGGGGTAAGTGTCATGAAAGTGGCAAGAAAGGTAACATTGACCCAGAGGTTGAACACACATGGGGTTTGACACACTGAGGTGAATGGAGTTGTATGGGGGAAGGGAGAGGTTTTGCAGGAAGTAAGAGCCAAGGAAAGGCCTGAAGGTAAGGAGATTTGACTGGACAAAGTGAACACAAAGCACAGAGCAAGCCTTACTCAATCCGTTTTGAAGGAAATCATTGAATCAATAGGATGACCAGCCCAAACTGCTTAACCTCTTTCAACTTCCATTTGTTCATCCTCCATGTGCTGATAATAACAGTACTTCATTTATGGTTACATATTAAATTTTTTATGATGCTGAGTTATTAACATAAAGTGAAGCACAGGAAATTCGGTTCATAATGGGGGTCTTAAGTTTTGTTCCTTCAAAAAGACATACATAAAAACAGACTCATTTCCACAAAAATGATGTGGAACTCAGTATATTTTGTCACTTCACTTTTCATGGATATTTGAATACAATAAATGGTTCATTTCTTAACTCAAGTACAAGAAAAACAGTAGTACAACTTTGACAATAAAAGATAAATAACCTTTGAGTTGGGGAAAACCCCAGTCAGATTGGTGGGAGTTATGGAAAACTAGAGTTTCTGCCTCTGTGAAGGTCAACAGCCAGTTTCATCGATTGAGAACATGTGGGGATGGGGCTCAGTATTGTTAGATATTCTGGGGTTTTTTAAAGAGATGCTTCAAAATCCAGGTGTGTTTATATGAAATTGGTTGACACTTAATCCAAATTTTCTAAAACAGTATCATCATTCAACAATACACAGGCCAACAGTTGTAATTGTTTGGCTTTCATGCACAATCCACCTGTTTGAGAATTCTGTGGTTATACCTTTGGATGTTGAGTGGTTCACTCAGTAGTTCAGAGTCTCTGCATGAATTCCATCAGAAGTAGCCATTTCTGAAACTGCAAGCCTCTTGTAAAATTGGCCCACCTGGGGGGGGTCCATCCTCACTGCCCTTACAACCATCCCATTGAAGCCCCGACCTCCACAAAAAGGCACTCTTGTGTGAATTTAGGAGGATTATTTGGACATAGGCAAGGCAGAGCTGCTTTGTTCCATAAGGGAGACATAAATGGAGAGGTTTCCCACAAAATGAGAAATTCTACTTGATCTTTGGAAGGCAGGCGATTTCTTTCTAGAGGAAGATTGTAGTCAGAGCACAAAGCATATTTACAAGAAAACACTCTGGGACTTTCTGAAAAGTGCTGCCCTGAGCTTTGGCAGGTAACATGACACAGGCCCTTCCTTCCCTGTGACTCCCCTCCTAACATCTGCCTTGATCTTTCCCTTTTCGACAGGGGGCATGATGTTAGCACTGGCCTACCTGGCTCATACTGCCATTCCACCCTCATATTCACAGATGCCTACACACAGAGATGCATGTGCACACAGATGCACAAAGGCACACTCAGACACAGAGAGACACACACAGACACATACACCGACATACCCACACAGATACACATACATACAGAGACGTATACACAGACACATTTCATACACACACACACACACACACACACACACACACACACACACGCACACACTGCAATCTGGCCAAACTGAAACTCTTTTCCACCACTTTCTTTTTTTTGGGATTTTATGTATTAATTTTATAAACTCGATGGGAAAAAAATGCAGCATTGCACAACGAAGTTACAATAATATTTGTTTTTAGAATAGTAATTTTTAAAAATCAAATCTTTAAAATCTTAAATCATTCCAAAAAACAAAAAGTAGAGTTACAAACCAAAGATAATACTAGTTCTTATGATTGACTGTATATTTACCTTTACTAAAATCTTTATTTCTTCATACAGCTTCAAGTAGTGTCCTTTTATTTCAAACCAGAGTACTCTTTTTAGCATTTTTTGTTGACCATATCTAGTGTTAATGAATTCTCTCGGTTTTTGTTTATTTGGAAATATTTTAATTGTTCCCTTACTTTTGAAGGACAGTTTTAAAAATTTTTGAAGGACTTTGGTTTTTGACAGTTTGATATAATGTGTCTAATGTGGGTCTCCTTGAGCTTATCCTACTGGGAATTCCTTGAGCTTCTTGAGTGCTTATATTTACATCTTTCATCACATTTGGGAAGTTTTCAGCCATTATTTCTCTAAATAATCTCTCCTTTTCTCTCTCCTTCTCTCTCTCTCTCTCTCTCTCTCTCTCTCTCTCTCTCTCTCTCTCTCTCTGTCTCTCTCTCTCTGTCTCCCTCTCTCTCTGCCTCTCCCTCTCTCCTTTTCTCCCCACCTCTTTCTGGGACTTACACAACATGTATGTTAGTCTATTTGATGGCTTTTCCACCACTTTCAAATATTCTATGCCTTAATCTACTTCCTGCCTTTGCCTCTGCTGTTCCCCTCACTTGGAATGCCCTTTCCAGTCCTTCTCTGCGTGATAAACACCGTTTCATCCTTCAAGACCCAGCTCAAATGCCATTCCCTCTCTGTTAGTGTCATTGTCCCTGGTCCTCCCTAGACTACCCCTTGCCTTCATGGGTGTCCACAATGAGACATGCACAGTTTCTCCAGTGAGCTGGGCGTTGTGCTAAGACTGTTCCCCCTAACACTTTTTCACATCTAGATATACTTAGAAAAGATGTGCTTGTCCAGTGTCCTTGAGAGAACTGCAGAAGATCTGGAGATCCGGGCAAGGTCTGTAGCAGACATAGGCCTGACTGCCTCTCCACACTCCCAGGACCGATAGGATTATAATTCCTAGAGATTTTATATGTAAAGGCCCTCTGTCTTTTATTTCACAAGGAGGAAAGCCTGCCCAGAGCCTCATGAGACAGATGTGGAGCTGAGGCTTACAGGGCCCAAGTCCTTCAGCAAATGCCCCAGAGCTCAGAAAGCAGAGCCTGGACTCGAGCCCGGATCTATGCCCAATTAATCTCCCAGTATAGTGCTTTGGACAGACATAGTCAGATAATTCTTAGACCCAGACCTCTCCTTTCCTAAATTGTGAGGAAAAGAAAGCCCACCTGTCTTATTTACCTTCATGTTCATTATCCTTAGCATATCCTGGCATATAGTAGGTGCTTTAGTCAGAATTAATTCAATAATAGGTCATCTCAATGTTATTAATAACTAACTTAAAAGAAAAAAAAGAAAAAATATTTGCTGACATGTAACTGGAAAGCATAAGGAATGAGAATGGTTTAGATACACACAGATCACATTAATGTAAACAGTCTCTCCCTCTTCCCCCACTGTCTCTCTCTGTATCTTTCGTTTATTTCTCTCTGTGTCTCTGTCTCTCTCTAGCTCTGTCTTTTCCCCGCACTCCCTCTCTCTTTCTCTCTCTCTCTCTCTTCTGTGCACTTACTGCTGTCGACTTTTATCTCAAGCTGGTTCCTTCCATGTGTCAAAGAAAAGACCATGTCCTTTATCTCCCTAGCACCCACATGAACTCTGAAGAGATCTCTGTTTGCCCACTTCTGGTTCAGTCACTGAGTTTCTTGTAGAGAGTAGTGGCCACATGATGGGCAACCCCCAGGAAACCCATAGAGTGGAGGAGGGGCAGTTCCCATCAAGAAAAGGGGCTTCCGCTGTCCACAGAAAATGAAAGACTGATAAAATCTGCAGATCTACACTTCAGTGGTTATCCATTAGATAGGAACTAATCCAGATAATAAACCCCAGAGAAATTTCACCACCATTAGCTAGTAGGCTAGATTATAGAGAAAGACTTTCTTGGGGCTGGACACTATTAGTTAATTAGGGAATTCATTTCAAACTCCCTGGGACAGTCTGATGGAGGGTCAGTAAGTAAACTAGTTGCCTGGAGGAGGTTTTTGATGGGAGAAGTTGAAGATACGATTGCAAAATCAAAGAGAGGTTTTGAATGCAAAGCTGAAGGTTTTATCCTGCTGGCCAAGTATGACTAATATGTAACTCACCTGCGTCACTTCCCCCTCCAATGCCCCAGCAGACATGACTAATGGAATGTGCCAGGCACTCCTGCCAGCCTGGATATAGCCTCAGAAGCATTTCAACCCTAGCCTCCAGAATGCCAGCCCCAATCTGTCAGGGTTGGCACAGAGAACAAATCTGTCTACTGTTTCTGCTAAAAATGGGAGGTTAGTTTTCGTTCATTCTTAAACAAGAGAGTGCGTGAACTCACACCTTACAGCAACCACAAGCTTGAAGCAAGAAACGGAACACACATTAAGAGTGGGCCTTCCATGGAAGACTTTCCTTTCCTTTGCCTTCTGCTCAGATTTCATAACCATGGAGAACAAGGAGAGCAAGCACCATCGAAAGCCCCAGTATTGGGTGTCTTCCCTTAGTCCTAGAAGGTCTTTGTCTCTGGCCTACCAGTCCCACAGGAGAGAAAAGAGCAGTGGTGCAGAGACAGAACTGAGCGCAAGGAGGAGAAGAAGCCAGAAATCTCTAAGCAGCCTCCATGTCATCGAGGCTTCTGGAGGGGGGATTGAAGCTGAGAAATAGTCACAGAACTCATTTTATTCTTCCAGCAAACTGGTGAGACATTTAGCCCCGTTTTACATTGAGGAAACTGAAATTTAAGGTATTATGCAATCCTCCCCCCCATATCCCGGTCATGACGCAGATGATGATACTGGTAATTATGATTAACACCATAGTGCTTCTATAGTCAAGCACCCTGTCAACCTTTGTCTCATTTTATTTTCACAACAACCCAATTGCAATCTCCTTTCTACAGATATAGAATCACAGAGTCAATAGAATATAGAATCACAGAGAGAAATAAAAACTTGCAAGGCAAGTTATTTAAACCTGGAAATCAGATTCCTCACCTGTAAATGAGGGAGAATTGTATCTACTTCACAGGGTTGCGTTGTGCTTAAATGAAGTTGTACAAAAATTACTCAATTCATGTATCCAGCACACAATTAATGATAGGGCTTGTAGGGGGATAGGAGAGGAGGTTGGGTTAAAACAACTTATCATGAGAACCTCACAAACGGAGCACAGAGTTGCAACGCTCAATAAGCTAACACTGCTCTAACAGCGTCCTGTCACTACCTGCTTTACTGCCCATATCTGCTTTCCCGAGACCGCATCCCAAAGCTAGGTGACTGATAACAGCCTGGTACTGACTATCAGTGTTTGCTTTCCTAAGGCTGCATTTCAGAGACAAGTGATTAACAACATCCTGAGAAAGACTGTTTCAGTACAACTGCACTTCAAGGCCGTGGGACCAGCATTCCCCAACAGTGCTGACATTTGTATCTCAAGGCCAGGTAACCAACAGCTCAAACTCCCTAAACTGCTTCTTGGAGTCGATAAACCTCAACTGGGGTTTTATACAGGGCCTGCAAGAGAACAAAGCTGCTGGTTCTTCTTTAGAGCCAGCCTTTCTTTCCTTTCCCTCTAATAAATATTCTTTAATCACTCGGCTCATCCTCTCTTTCTCCACACTTGCTTTACATTTCTGGTGCTGAAACCCAGGAAGAGGTTTTTGGCTAGGACTCCCTGGATCACCCCTCTCTCTCTCCCCTTCTCCCTCTCCCTCCTGGGGTTTGATCTGCTTCCTGGCTGCCTCTTCCACCTGCCGTAAGGACACACCTTAAAATCTCTCCGGCTAACATAAAGTCTGTGCTCTTTCAACCTGGGAGAAAACCCACCACAACTGGGTGGGCTCCTCCGTCACGAGCCCACCTCTGGTGTTCCCCTCTCTTAAACCTCTCTGAGAAGCAGAGATGAGCCCTGGATGGGGACTCTCCACTCGCCTGGCTAAGTTACCCTCCACGCCCCGGCTCACATTTCATCCATCGGTCACAAGGTGAGCAAAACCTCTTGTCGGACCCTCTCCCTCCTTGTCTGGAAGTCCTAGTGCTGGGCGGGAGGCTCCCCACGACCCTCAGGTGGGTCTGGCCCCAGAACTGAGGACGCTCCTTCCACGCAGGCCCTCGCTGCTCTCTGAGAAGGCCGTGGGAACAGGAACGACCTCAGACCTTTCTCCTCATCCCTCTTCACCCTTGTTCCACGCACCCTATTCGGCTGCAGGCGGAAATTCTCAATCCCGACCTTCAAGATCTACTCTCCTAGGGTGCCTTCTCCAAATCTTAAAAGCCTCAGGTTTCCAAGAGGAGATTGGACCAAAAAGACTTATCTTCTATTGTAATGAAGTCTGGCCACAATACAAACTTAGGAATGGGTCCCAATAGCCAGAAAATTGAAACTTTCCATTACAAAACTTTACAGGACTGCAATAATTGCTACCACTGTAATGGCAAGTAGACAGAAATCGCTTATGTTCAGGCTTTCTTCCCTCTTCACTCTCAACTCTCTCTTTCTCCGCACTCACCTTACAATTAAGGAAGAGTTAAACAAGGCCACTTCTAGTATTTTTATTTAAAATTAGGCAATATGTCCCATACATAGAGAAACCGCCCTCCCTCTCTTTCACTTTCCCCCTCCTATTCTTTAAAATGTTTTTTAAAACTTTAGAAGAAGCTGGGCTCGGTGGCTCAGCCTGTCATCCCAGTACTTTGGGAGGCCAAAGCAAATGGATTGCCTGAGCCCGCGGGTTTGAGATCAGCCCCGGCAACTTGGCGAGACCTCATCTCTACAATAAATCAAAAAAATTAGCTGGGCATGGTAGCACACGCCTGTAGTTCCACCTACTTGGAGGGCTGAGGCAGAAGGATCACTGGAGCCCAGCAGGTCGAGGCTGCAGTGGCCGTGAGCATGCCACTGCACTCCAACCTGGGTGACAGAGTGAGACTCCAACTCAAAAAAAAAAAAAAACTTTAGAAGAGTTTTATATTTTCAGAAAAGTTGCAAAGATATGTCTCTTATGTTAACCTCTTACATTACTGAAAGGACAGACTGAGAGTGGGAAGCCATTTTTCATCTTGTTCTTAAACGCTGACACAATGATGAGAAAGTAGAAGCTATGCTTTTGGAGAAATCCACACTTTAGGTAAAATTAATTTTTCTGGCCGGGCTCTGTGGCTCAGCCTGTAATCTCATGCTTTGGGAGGCTGAGGTGAGTGAATTGTCTGAGCCCGCGGGTTCAAGACCTGCCCGGGCAACTTGGAGAGATCTTATCTCTACAATAAATCAAAAAAATTAGTTGGGCATGGCAGTGCGCGCCTGTAGTTCCAGCTACTTGGAAGGCTGAGACGGAAGGATCGCCGGAGCCCAGCAGGTCGAGGCTGCGGTGGCTGGGAACAGCCACTGCACTCCAGTCTGGGTGACAGAGTGAGACTCCAACTCAAAAAAAAAAAAATTAACTTTGCCGACTTTGTCTTTTCAGAAACAGACTTCCTGGTGCCAGGTATTAGAGATATCTCACAGCGACAATCAAGCTTGTCTAGAGTAAAGGGAATTTACAAGGCCTAAGGCATCATGCATTGGACAAGGATTGTAAAAATCATGAAACTTGTAATTACAAAAGTTATGACCGCTCAGAGGGAGAGCAGGTGGGGATTCGATCTTCCAGTAAATTGAGCACTATCTACAGGGTAGCCAAGGATCCCCTGAAGGGACCCACTGGAATGCCTAGGAGATAAGGGGAGGTGCACCCTCCATTAGCTCTAAGGAATGTTGTTTGGGAAAGTACAGGAGAATTAGAATCCTTGTCACGCCCTTCTCTAGGGGCTATAATAATATGGACAGACATGAAGGGGTCTCTTTGTCACAGGATCTCCAAGACATCCACAGGTGGTCGATAAGGCAGTCGTGGCAGTCATGTGCAACATCTCCAAGAAAAGGATTTAAGCCGGGACTCTGGGGGGCTACGTCACCACACTCACCTAGAATGTAGGCCCATTCCCTATCTGTGGGAGGTGAACTTTTCTTAAATAAATATTTTCTTCTCTTACCTCTGTGTGTTGCAATTCTTTGCATTTACTCGGATCTCTGGGTTCCCAGCGCACACCTCCGGCTTGCTGGCTCTGGCAGTGCTGCGCCTCTCCCTCTCCATCCATCTGCCTTCACCCTGTCTGTACCCTAACAATTACCATGGTGCATTTATAACAAATAATGAACCAATATGGACACACTATTAAAGCCTATTCATTATTCAGACTTTATTAGTTGATATCTAATGTTCTTTCTTATTACTCATAGACTATATTATAGGAGCAGTTTGAGGTACAAAGCAACATTCAACAGAAAGTACAGACAGGCCTGACCAAGGTGGGCTCTGGGAGGCCTGCAGGTCCAGCTGTGCAGACCATGGGGGCTCAGCTGAGTGGCAGCCAAGCATCCCAAACCCTCACAGGCTCTGCCTGAACCACCCACAGGGGCCACTGGAGGACCCTTGCTTCCTCATCACCTGCATCCTAACTCAATTCCTCCCAGAGGATACCATATGCCGCCTCCTGCCCTTCTGCCCCACCTAGTCCTGGCCAGTCCCTTGTCTCCTCTCCCTGTGTCCCTGTATTTCTCTGACACCCCCTCCCTCCCATTCCCAGTGCTCCAAAGATGGCAGAGAACTCAAGGAGGTCACTGGCCACTGGAAGGAAGTCCCGCAGGGCCACTCTCACAGCGTGGTCTCAACCTACTTCCCAGCCTGCACCCAAACCCAGCTCAGACCTCCACACTCGCCCCATCCCCTCCTTCAGTTGCCTGGGTCCTAGGGCAGCCTTTCCTGTCACCAGCTTCCAGAGTCAGGCTAGGCCTCCTGGTAAGATCCCAAAGCCACTGAGCTCCTGACTTCATCTGTCCCTTACGACTGAGAACCAGCTCTTGCCTGTGTCCCAGGTCATGTCACCATGTGCCTTGTCTTCAGAGAAGCCTTTGCCACAGTGACCCCATACTCCTCCCACAGGGTTGCTCCCCTCTTCTGGATCCCAATAAGGCATCATCGGGCTGTATTCCTGGAAACCCAGTGACGCTGGGCCTCCAGGGCCAGCCTTTTGGAGAGGGAGGACATCTGACTGCAGGTCTGGCAGATGAGATGTGTGGACAGCTCCCAGACAACCAGAGCACCTTGTCCTCCTCCCAGAAGCTTTTTAAGGTCACCCTTAGAACCTAATCTTTGTTCCCATGTCTCGGGAAAGTGACACACTCTGTATTTCTGTCTTATTTAGAAATCTTTATTTTTATTTTTTTGTTTTTGGGGGGTATTTTTGAGTTGGAGTCTCACTCTGTCGCCCAGGCTGGAGTGCAGTGGCCGCTCTCGGCCACCGCAGCCTCGACCTGCTGGGCTCCGGCGATCCTTCCACCTCAGTCTTCCAAGTAGCCAGAACTACAGGCATGTGCTACCACGCCCGGCTAGTTTTTGATTTATTGTAGAGACAAGGTCTCGCCAAGTTGCCCAGGCGGGTCTCGAACCCATGGGCTCAGGTAATCCACTCACCTTGGCCTCCCAAAGTGCTGGGATTACAGGCTGAGCCACTGAGCCCCGCCAGAAATCTTTTTTAAACATTTGGGGGGAAAAATGCCGTGTCCTATGCCTCCTGGCTCCATGATCAACAGCCACATCAGAGTGGGTCGTATGTTACAGTCAATGAACTGACATTGACACATTATTATCACCAGAAGTCCTGGTTTCAGTTCTTGATATTGACTATTCCGTGGGTTTCGAGAAATGCATGATAGCAAGTATCCACTATTACAGTATCATACAGAATAGTTTCACTACCCTACAATTCTCTGTGTTCTGCTTATGCATCCCTTCCTTCCCCCTAACCCCTGGCAACCACTGATCTTTTTACTGTTTTGCCTTTCCCAGAATGTCATCTAGCTGGAATCATACAATATGTAGCCTTTTCAGATTGGCTTCTTCCAACTGGAAATATGCAATTAAGGCTCCTCCATATTTTCTCATGGCTTGATAGCTCATTTTTAAAAATCACTGACTACGATTCCATTGTATGACTATACCACATTCTGTTTATCAATTCACCTACTGAAGGATATCTTGGTTGATTCCAAATTTTGGCAATGGTGAAAAAATTACTATAAAAATTGATGCCAGGCACAGTGTCTCATGCCTGTAATTCCAGCACTTTGAGAGCTGAGGCAAGAAGATTGCCAGAGCCCAGGAGTTTGAGACCAACCTAGGCAACATAGTGAGAAACTCCATCCCTACAATAATTTTTTTTTTTAATTAGCTGGACGTGGTAACTTGCGCCTGTAGTCCCAGCTACTCAGAAGGCTGATGTGGAAGGCTCACCTGAGCCCAGGAGTGTTAGGTTGCAGTAGCTGTGATTGTAACATGGCACTCCAGCCTGGGTGGCAGAGTGAGGCTCTGACTCAAATAAATAGAGAGAAAGAGATAAAAATTCATGTACAAGTTTTTGTGTTGACATAAGTTTTCAACTTATTTGCATAACTGCTGGATCACATTGTAAGAGTATCCTTCTTTTGTAAGAAACTTCCAAACTGTTTTTCAAAGTGGCTATAACATTCGGCTTTCCCACCTGCAATAAATGAGAATTCCTGTTGTATTCTATCTTCACCAGCATTTGATGTTGCCAGTGTTTTAGATTTTGGACATTCTATTAGGTATGTAGTGGTATCTCATTTTCATTTTAATTCATAATTCTCTGACATCTTTTCATATGCTTATTTGTCATCTGTATTGTATAACTTCTTGGTGAGCTATCTGTACAGATATTTTACCAATTTTTTTAATTGTGTTGTCTTATTGTTGAGTTTTAAGAACTTTTTTCATAGTTCCATTGCAAGTCCTTTATTAGAGATGTATTTTACAAACATTTTGCTTAGTCTGTGACTTGTCTTTTCATTCTCTAGTGTCTTTTACAGAACAGAACTTTTTCATTTTAATAAAGTCCAATTATCAATATTTTCTTTCATGGATAGTGCTATTAGTGATATATCTGAAATGTCATCACAAGCCAGGCACCGTGGCTCATGCCTGTAATCCCAGCACTTAGGATAACCGAGGCAGGAGAATTGCTTGAGCCTAAGAGTTCGAGACCAGCCTAGGCAACATAGAAAGACCACGTATCTACAAAAAACTAGCTGGGCACAGTGGCACCCACCTGTAGACTCAGCTACCTGGGGGGCTGAGGTGGGAGGATTGCTTGAGCCTGAGAGTGTGAGGCTGCAGGGAGCTGTGACTGTGCCACTGTATTCCAACTTGAGTGATAGAGTAAGACCCCAAGGCAAAATAATATAAAATAAAAGTTATACAAGGACTAAACTCAGACCTTTGTTCTTTTTTTACTTTCTTGAATCAGATACTCACTCTGTCACCCAGGCTGGAGTACAGTGGCATGATCACAGTCACCGCAGCTTCACCTGCTGGATTCAGGTGATTCTTCCACCTCAACCCTCCAAAAGCAGTAATAACTATAGGCGTTTGCCACCATACCTGGCTAATTTTTTAATGTTTATTGTAGAGATGAGGTTTTGCCAAATTGCCCAGGCTTGTCTGGAACCCCTGGGTTTAGGCAATCCTCTCGCCTCAGCCTCCTAAAGTGCTGGGATTACAGGCTCGAGACACAGCTACCATGCCTGACCTTTGTTCTTTACCTTGCCAGATTCCTCACTAAGGAGTCTGGGGAGATGGGTTTTTTTATTTTGTCTTACACAATGCTTACTTTCCAACCTGACTCTGGCATAACATCACATAACAACAGATAAAGAATGAAAATCCATTGTATCCCACAATTTCAAAATAAAAATTAAAAGAGGGAAAAAAAGAAGGAAAATCGAAGTATTCTTTGACCCTGAGAAGCTCTGGGTACCTTTTAAGATATTATCTAGTCTCTCTGAAGTTTGACTCCACCTATGAAACTCATCTACATATCAAGAAACCTGACTCCTTTATTAAGCTGCCCATTTCCTTTACTGCTTTCAAAATTCCTTAGATAACTCTTGCTAACTAATTGTCCCTCCAGAAATCTTTGAATCCACTTATAACCTGAAAGCCCTCTGCTTAGAGACACCCCACCTTCCTGGACTGAACCATGTATTGATTGGCATATGGTTTCTTGTAATTTCAGTTCTCCTAAAATGTATATAACCAAGCTACAATTCAACCACGGCAGGAACAGGTTCTCAGGACCTTCTGGGGACAGGTGTCACAAGCCTAAAGTCACTTGCGATTGGGTCAGAATAAACCATCTGGTATCTTTCATCAACAAAACCGATGCCCAAGAGGCAAGGCCTTGGAGAAGACTCAAGACACGCAAAGAAGCCACCAAGCCCAGAGCTAAAATACCAGCAAAGGCCTATTAAAACCCCCCAGCTTCAAGCATCTCCTCAGTCAGACTTAGTAAGTTCTTCTGAGCCCTGAACCCACCTCATTTTAGCAGGTGGTCCATTTATTTTATTCTGAGGTAGTCTTTTCCTAGGAAACTGCTTGTTTGTGGATCCTAATTTTGTTTTTAGAAGTGAATTCTAAAGGGTCTTCTCCATTGCCTTATCTCCCGAAATTGCACCAAGAAAAATTCAGAGCTTGTAGGTCTACCTGAAACTGTAGACCTTATTTATTTAGTCCCCTAAGTTCTCTCTCTTTCCGTTTTTCTTTTCTTCCTGTTTTAATCTGTTGGTACTTTTCTACTAGTGTTGAGGTAAAACCCACTGTTTGAATCCAGACGATTTGGGGTGTTTTGATTTGTATGGTAAACTGACAAATTTGTTTTGTGAGCTAATGATTAGTGTTCCAAAGTAAGTGCCATAGGACCTTTTTTTTTGAGTTGGAGTCTCATTCCGTTGCCCAGACTGGAGTGCAGTGGCCAATCCCGCAGCCTCAACCTGCTGGGCTCTGGCATCCTTCCACCTCAGCCTTCCAAGTAGCTGGAACTACAGAAGCGCGCTACCACCCCGGGCTAGTTTTGATTTATTGTAGAGACGAGGTCTGGCCACGTGGCCCAGGCAGGTCTCCAATCCGCGCGCTCAGGCAATCCACTCACCTCGGCCTCCCAAAGCGCGAGATTACAGGCTGAGCCACCGAGCCCAGCCCCCCATAGGCCTTTTATTCATGTATAGGTATGTGACTAGAAGAAACAGGGAAGAAGGTTCAGGAAACTGTTCTGCTGGCAAAGGGATAAGAATTTCTTACCAGTTAGACTCCTGGCTTCTTCCCCTCTGTGCACTTCAGTAAATCATATTGTTTGATCACTTTTCTTCTCAGAAATTTTTCTCCTTCATCTTTGTCTTTCTGTGTTTGTCGGTCATAAAAAAAAAAAAAAAAAAGATCTGAAGGCTTCTCACCTCTTAAAGAATTTAGAATAAAGGTGCCACGCATCCTTTTGGGGGTCTTCTGCTTTCTTTCTGGGGTCTTGAATTTGAGCAGACTGTGCTTGGGTCTCAACGTCTGCTCTATTTTGCATTGTGTTATCTGATCTTTTCTGGCTTTGGGGAGTACCAGAAAGTGCATTGTGATGAAAATTTGACCTTGGTATGTGTAATAACTAGGTAACACTCCTTTAGAGATTACTGGCTGTTATTTACAATGAATAGTTTTAGTCATTTTCTTGTGTGTTTGAATAAGGCAAGAATGCCAAACATCTGAAAAGCCAAAACTTTCTGGCATATAGCAAGCTAAACCCTTTTGTAAGAGAAACTTGCATCTTTAAGAAAATCTCTTTTATAAGAGTATCTGCCTGTTTTTTTAAGTCCATGTCATATCTTTGTATAAAGTGCTTTTCTGATTGTTTTAACAGAACATTTATTTACTCCATTTTTTTCTTAGTTTAAGCAAATAATGGCATAATATTCAAGCCTGATATCTTAATTTTGTACTTTTATATATAAATTCTCAGTCGGGATCGGTGTCTCAGCCTGTAATCCCGCACCTTGGGAGGCTGAGGTGAGTGAATTGCCTGAGCCCATGAGTTCAAGACCCGCCTGGACAACTTGGTGATACCTCGTCTCTACAATAAATCAAAAAATAAGCCAGGTGTGGTAGCGTGCCTGTAGTTCCAGCTACTTGGAAGACTGAAGCAGAAGGATCGCCAGAGCCCAGCAGGTCAAGGCTGCGGTGGCCGGGAGCAGCCACTGCACTGCAGTCTGGGCGACAGAGTGAGACTCCAACTCAAAATAAATAAATAAATAATTATAATTCTCTATCTTGTTTCATCTAAGAATTATCTTTTTAGAAATGCAAACTTAAGGCTGCCTAAAGCAATGAAACAAGTAATTGAAAAAGATAGTCTAAATTGAGGTGGCAGAAGAAAGTTTGAAACTGGCAGAGGGAGAATCTTATAAATCTATAAAATCTTCTGTCTGTGTAGTCATATATATGTAAAATATATGAAAAAATCTAATTAATTGGATTGAAGAAAATGCAAGCACTTAAAAATATGTTATCAGGAAAATAGAAACTTTAATTCATGCCTTTACTCGTGTGACTTTAGTAATACAGATAATTTTTAAATTATTGATAAAATAGAAATGCTCAGTTAAATAAATATTCAGTAAAAAAGGCCAGGAAAGCACTTTAAATAAAGGTATGACTTGGATTTAAAAAAACATAATTTAATTTAGACATTTTATCTGAATCTATTGGTCTATTGGTTCCCTAATACTTCTAATGAATGTTTTAAGACATAAAGCTTTGCTTCTGTAATTCTCTTTGTACTTGCTTAAGTTGTCTCTAAATGTATATCTTTAGATGTAAGCCGTTATATATAAGAAGGTCTAGATCCAGACATTGTCCTTTGTCCAGGACTATATATCTGGTACATGATTAGTATTGCTTGCCTCCTAGGTTTTTCACTAAAAATAAGTGTCACTAAGAGTTAACATTGTAATTAATATGTGTATTTAAACCTATCAGATGTAAGAAAAGTAATTTTACATGGAAAATATAAGGAAAAGATGTGTTTTCATTAAAAAGTTTAAGAATAGATAAGAATGTGGTTTTTCTTAAAGGAAAGTAATTTTGTCTAATTTAGAGGATTTTAAGTTGTTTTAAAATTAAAGGAATATAAATGATGGCCAAAACTAAATAGATATAAAAAGTTAGGAAAGTAAAGTTTTGTCCTAAGGTGAAATGATAGAGATAATACTAAAGATTTAAACAAGTCGTAAAAGGTCTATGGATGATTAACTATGAAAAAAAGGAATTGTATGTATAATTAAGTTGGCTAAAATTTAAAGGGGATTATCTCATTTTTCTATAAATTAAGCATTAATATTAAAAACACTCATGCTGGGCCAGAATCTAGGCACCTATATTGTAATAAGAGAATTTTCCTGGAGCACTGACTTGTTCTTTAATAAAAAAATTATAGAAGGTTATAAAAGGTATACTTATATCTTACCTTATGGTCAAGCTGATTAAAATTAGATTTGTTTATAATGTTCTAATAAAATTATCTTTAAGACTAATAATAAACTAATGCGAAGGGAAAACTTGATTTTCACTTTTGAACAAGATTCTCATGTAATTTCAAGAGATAATAAAAGGTTTTTGTTTACCTTTTGAGTAAACTGAAAAAAAATAGAGACAAGAAACAGATTCAGTTGCTCTTATGCTGTTTTTCTTAAAAGAAGATATATGGGCACCCAACAGACACATGAAAAAGTGCTCAGCCTCACTCATCATCAGAGAAATGCAAATCAAAGCCATATTGAGATACCACCTAACCCCAGTAAGAATGGCCATCATTCATAAAACAAACGACAACAGATGCTGGTGAGGATGCAGAGAAAAAGGAACGCTTCTACACTCCTGGTGGGAATGCAAACTTGTGCAACCTCTTTGGAAGACAGTGTGGCGATTTCTGAAAGAATTAGAAATTGATCTTCCATATGACCCAGCAATCCCCCTATTGGGAATATGCCTAGAGGAACTCCAGTCATTCTACCAAAAAGATATCTGCACACACATCTTTGTTGCAGCTCTATTCACAATAGCAGAAACATGAAACCAACCATGTTGCCCACTGAAGCTGGACTGGATAAAAAAATGTGGTACATATACACAATGGAATATTATGCAGCCATAAAGAAGGACAAACATGGATTTTGCAGCAACTTGGATGGATTTAGAGTTAATCATGCTCAGTGATCTATCACAGAAACAAATAACAGAGTACTCTATGTTCTCACCCATAAGTGGACCTTGAATAATTACCATAATACTATAAGAAAGGGATCGGCAGTTGAGGGAAACTGCCAGGGGAGGGAGGGGTACACCTCATCAACAAGGGTGTGGGCATAATGAACATTTGTATACCTAACCCTGAATTGTGCCCCACATCTTTAAAATAAAGAAAAAATAAATTAATGAGTTTTTAAAAAGTTATACGAATGTTCAAAGCAAAATTTATAACATTGTATTGTGGAGTTTATAATGTATGCAGTTATACATGACAATATCAGTATAAATGGATTATCATACTGTAGAAGTGGATCTTTTTTTTGAGTCGTTGTCTCACTCTATCGCCCCGACTGGAGGGCAGTGGCATGCTCCCGGCCACTGCAGCCTCAACCTGTTGGGCTCTAGCTATCCTTCCACCTCAGCCTTCCAAGTAGCCAGAACTACAGGCATGCGCTACCACGCCTGGCTAGTTTTTGATTGATTGTAGAGACAGGTCTCGCCAAGTTGCCCGGGCGGGTCTCGAACCCTCAGGTTCAGGCAATCCACTCCCCTCGGCCTCCCAAAGTGCTGGTATTACAGGCTGAGCCACTGAGCCTGGCCTGGATCTTTTTTTATATTGAAGTATTATAACTTTAACTCTAAGCAGTTAAAGTTCACTGTCATCCTTACATAATCACTTGAAAAATAATGTGGAGAAGTACAGATGAAAAGTCAATAGAGAAATAAAAAAGCAAAGTGCTAACAATGTTTTGATGAATAAAAAAGACATAAATAAAAAATGAAAATGAGTCTCGACTATAAAAGAGCAAAGGTTTTTGCTTTTTACAATCTTTGAATTATCATCTTGGCTAAATGAATGACTATTTTACAGTGACCTGTGTTGTAATATCAAAGGCTTTAAACCTTTGATATTTGACCAACTTTACAAAATCAAAAGTTTTTTTTTTCTTTTTTTCTTAAAGATGTGGGGTACAATTCAGGGTTAGGTATACAAATGTTCATTATGTAGGTACCCTTGTGGATGAGGTGTGAATCAAAATTCCAAGTTCTAAATTCAGTCTCTTTGACCTCATTAATTTTAGATAATATGGCCATACAGTCCTAGTTAAACATATTTGGCTTATTTGTATATTGAAATTATACAAGAAGCATTGTCAAATATAAAGGGGTGTGTTTGACTTTTCTTGGGTTTCATTTATGTGTTATTGGTATATGTTCTAAAATTACATAACATTCTTCGAATTCTTAAATGTTTTAGTATATGTTACCAGTAATGATGATTATGTTACATTGTTGTATGCCACAGAAATAAGCAAATTTTCTTGTCAATTGTGTCTTTGATCATGACTGTCTTAAGACTTTTGTCATTCACAAATATTGTTTTACTTTAACCTTTTTAAAAAGGCAGTTTATAATCAGCTATAGGACTCTGACAGATGCTTTGCAATGTAGTTTTCTGATAACTCCGGGGATTGTGCCATTGGAAAGAAGAAAGAAATGGGAAAGGGGTTGGGGAAGGGGAAGGGAAAAAGAGGAGTAGGAGGAGGGGGAGGAGGAGAAGGAGAAGGAGAAATTTCCTGGAACTTTATTATATGTTCACAGTGATTGTTGACTCAATATGGAACAGAACAGAAATTAATAACATGGACCGAAATAATATAAGACTGAAATAATTTTTAGGATACCTTTGTTTGAAGCATTGTTGATTCTTTTTGTTTTGTTTTTCAGAGTCAAGAAAACTTTTTCTTTTGAGTCATTTACAGCTTTTGACCATTGACGAAAGCTTGCTGTTATGAACAAAATTTGAAACATATTTCTCTCTACCTGGTTTCGCCAGAATTTGGAAACTATTTGTGAATAGTGATTTATGGTAATATATCTATCTGCATATGTTCAATAAGAATATATTTTCTTATGTAACAGGACATGATTGGAGATGCTTATTATTTTACCAAGGCTTTGGCTGGAATGACATTTCAGTTACAAGCAGACTGCATTGAGGGATTGAGATTGAGAGCTATAAAAAGCCAGCAAAAGCCCCTAGGAAAGAATGGCTTTGTATCTCGTTGGCTTCTTTGCAGGGCTCCTGACCTGTGGTAAGTGAGGAGTTTGCTCTCTGACAGCACCAGAACCTCAAGTTATTTTGGAACCTTGAAGAGAGGAATTCACCCACTTAATGCAGGTATTTGCAGGCTGGGCTTGAGAGGCTTTTAAAATGTCTAATCTGAGATTCCTTAGGGAAAAAGTTCCAACAAAGCCAATTTAAAAAGGAGTCACCTGGCAAATATTTATTCTTGCTGCATGTCATGCAAAATATAATAAGACAATATAATAATAGTAAGGGTTTATTAAAATTCAAGCTAAATATAATAAGACTAAAACTTATTCTGCAAATAACTTGGTCCTACTATGATTTGTCTTTAGTAGAGATGAAAGACTGGAGAGAGAAGATTATGTTTCCACAATTTAGCCTGCATTCTGAATTCTTTCCTGTCTACAAGTCTCCAGAATAACTTCTCAAAGTTGTCCTCAGATTATCTGACTTGGAATCACTAGAAATTAAAATTATGCTTTTCTTAAAGCCCTACAAACTGGAACTAGACGCTTATATGTAAACAAACTTTGTGCTTGCCTGCTGATGTATGGACATCACAAAAAGTTCTTTTGGCCAGGCTTGGTGGCTCAGCCTTGTAATCCCGCGCCTTTGGGAGGCTGAAGTGAGTGGATTGCCTGAGCCCGCGGGTTCGAGACCCACCTGGGCAGCGAGACCTCATCTCTACAATAAATCAAAACATTAGCCGGGCGTAGTAGCGCATGCCTGTAATTCTGGCTACTCGGAAGGCTGAGGCGGAAGGATCGCCGGAACCCAGCAGGTCGAGGCTGTGGTGGCCGGGAGCGGCTACTGAACTCCAGTCTGGGCGACAGAGTGAGACTCCAACTCAAAAAAAAAATAAAAATAAAAAAGTTCTCTTGAATGCCTGGTTCAAATTACAATTTGGAAGAATCTGTCAGATTGTCACTGCAATCTGAGGATGCATCAGAGACTCTAGAAGAGCTAGACTACAGACAACTCAAGACATTAACCTTGGTTTTTCTTCTGTCTCCAGAAGATCTGATTGCCCGCATCTATAGAGGCCTAGCCCATACAGAATGCCACCTATAGAAGCCAGCCCATACAGAATGCCAGCTTCTAAAATGAAACGCCACGGTTGAATAGGATTGGCCCATGTGGAATCCTTTCTCCTCAGCCTTTCACTCAATTTTTCTCTTCCACAACCACCAACTCAGTTTTGTTTTTTTGTTGAGACAAGGTTTCACTCTATCACCTAGGCTGGAGTGAAGTGGCATGCTCAAGCTCACCACAGCCTCAAATGCCTGTGCAATTCTCTTACCTCAGCCTCTCAAGTAGCTGGGACTACAGGCATGCACATAATTTGTCTGGATAATTTGTCTATTTTTTGTAGAAATAGGGTCTTATTTTGTTGACCAGGCCGATCTTAAACTCCTAACCACAAGCAATCCTCCCACTTTGGCCTGACAAAGTGCTAGGATTACAGGCACGAGTTATTGCACCCAGCCTCAGCTTTTAATATATTAAATTCCTGAGAAATTCCAGACAGGGAGATTAAAGAAATGCAAGGAAATTCACCGCAAAAGATGATGATTTGTGTAAGGAATTTTTGGCTTATTAGATTATTTATCACCCTCTGATTTCATCTATAACTTTCTCAGACACTATATTATCATAATATGCCTCTTATAAATGCTATGCCAAGTGCAGGAAAAGAAAAAGGACACAAGCCTGGCTTGGTGGCTCAGCCTGTAATCCCGTGCCTTTGGGAGGCTGAGGTGAGTGGATTGCCTGAGCCCATGGGTTCGAGACCCGCCTGGGTAATTTGATGAGACCTCATCTCTACAATAAATCAAAAATTAGCCAGGCGTGGCAGCATGTGCCTGTAGTTCCAGCTACTTGGAAGGCTGAGGCGGAAGGATCGCTGGAGCCCAGCAGGTTGAGGCTGCGGTGGCCGGGAGCGGCCACTGCACTCCAATCTGGGTGACAGAGTGAGACTCCAACTCACAAAAAAAAAAAAAGAAAAGAAAAGAAAAGAAAAACGACACAATCAAAGACCTGGATCATGGTAGCTTTCAAAATAGTTCTGATACTGGGTGGGGCGCAGTGAAAACTAGTGGATTCTTTGGTTCAATCCTTAAATGAATTTTAGAGTGGCCAAAAAAGTTGTAAGTCAAAGGTATTAGAGAAAGAAGAGAGAAAGATAGAGAGACATGCCAGAGCTGGCATAGGTAAAAGCAATCACCTTTTTTGCTTTCCACAATAGGCCTGATATACCTTCACAATGATGGATATGCTAAAGAGGATGGAGCCCAGGTAGCCTTCACTCCAGAGTCAGGTCTCTTTGCTTCTGATGGGTGGAGGGGTGGCCTTATTATCATTTCTATGGCCATTTTATTTCCAGCCCAAGAGCCACCTTGATGGAATTTTCCTTTGGTAAGCTGAAGGGGTGGAGTAGACTGAGAGTCCATACTGAATTCACATTCCAGCCCATAGGGCTGTTCAGTCTGCCAGCAGGATGATTGGACACTTTCTGAAACCTGCCTCTGAGAAATTTATCTGTCTATGCCTAACCTGTACTAGCTACCCTGCCTCATTTCTGATCCAGAATTTTTTTTCCCCGACAAAACCCTAGTTCTGACTTGCTCTTGCCCCTTAAACAATTGGCTATAAAATAAAATAAAACCATGTCCTTACCCTGTCCAACATCACTACTATTGAAACTATCTCCAAAATGACCATTTTAGCACCTTCCTGATGCCCTGAGATGTCCTGCTATTTATTGTCCCACAAATCATTCCACAGAATGATTTCTGCTCAAGGGGCGGGGGGAGCTTGGGGATGAGGAGGAAACTCTGATCTTTTTTCTTTACCTTGCCAACTTTCTGACTATGGAAACTGGGGAGACGGGTTTTTTAAACTTACCTTATACAATGTTTACTTTCCAGACTGACTCTGGCACAGCATCATATAACAGATAAAGAAGGAAAATCATAGTATCTTATGACCCTGTAAGGCTGTCTATGGGGACTTCGGGCACCTTCTAAAACAATTACCAGCGGGCTCGGTGGCTCAGCCCGTAATCCCACGCTTTGGGAGGCTGAGGTGAGTGGATTGCCTGAGCTTGCGGGTTCGAGACCCTCCTGGGCAACTTGGCAAGCCCTCATCTCTACAATAAATCAAAAGTTAGCCGGGCGTGGTAGCGCGCAACTGTAGTTTCAGCTACTTGGAAGGCTGAGGCGGAAGGATCGCCGGAGCCCAGCAGGTCGAGGCTGTGGTGGCCGGGAGCGGCCACTGCACTACAGTCTGGGCGACAGAGTGAGACTCCAACTCAAAAAAAAAAAAGACAATTACCTATTTTCTCTGAAGTCTGTCACCACCTATGAAGTTCATCTACATATTAAGAAACTTGGCCCCTTTATCATTTCTCAAGCTACCCGTTCCTTTGCTATTTCCAAAATGTCTTAGATAACTAATTACTTGTCAGAAAATCTTTGAATCTACCTGTAGCCTGCAAGTCACCCCCGCCACACACACACACACACACACACACACACACACACACACACACCACCACCACCACTTAGAGATAACCCACCTTCCTGGACCAAACAGTGTAGATCCCACATGTATCAATTTATGGTTTCTTATAACTTCTGTCCTCCTAAAAAAAATGTATATAACCAACTTACAATTCAACTACAGCGGGCACAGATTCTCAGGACCTCCTGTGGATGGGTGTCACAGACCTAAAGTCACTCATATTGGGCTCAGAAAAAAAATCTTAAATATTTTACAGTAGCCGGACTCGGTGGCTCAGCCTGTAATCCCGCGCCTTTGGGAGGCTGAGGTGAGTGGATTGACTGAGCCCGCGGGTTCGAGACCTGCCTGGGCAGCAAGACCTCATCTCTACAATAAATCAAAACATCAGCCGGGCGTGGTAGCGCACACCTGTAGTTCCGGCTACTTGGAAGGCTGAGGCGGAAGGATCGCCGGATCCCAGCAGGTCGAGGCTGCGTTGGCCGGGAGCGGCCACTGCACTCCAGTCTGGGCAATAGAGTGAGACTCCAACTCAAAAAATATATATATATATTTAACAGTGTTTTGCATCTTTCGTCAGTGCCAAGTCCAAGATCACCTCAAGTTCCTCCTATGTTATATTGTAGGAGTTTAATAGTTTTGCATTTTACATTTAGATCTATGATCCGTTTTGAGTGTGATTCCATTTAATCTTCTCTTTTAGTGGCTGCCTTGAGTGAATTGATATGCAATCACAGTTTTCCATAACACAATGCCACTTCATGGGTAATATGGGTACCTTAAAGCAGAGTGTTACCAATTCCTCCTATCTGTCCTTTGTGATATTGCCATCATTCATTTCACTTTTTCATGTTATCACCCAATACATTGTTGCAATTACTGCTTCATACTGACAATTACCTTTTAGATTAAGAATAAGAAAAATGAAAAATCTTATTTTACCTTCCTCTGTTCCTTCTGTGTCACTCTCCCTTTCTTTATGTAGATCCAGTCTTCTGCCCTATATTGTTTTTCTTCTCCCTGAAGAACATCTTTTAACATTTCTTGCAAGACATGTCTTCTAAGAATGAACTTCCTGTTTTTGTTTGAGGAAACCTCTACTCCTCTTTTCCTTGTGAGACATTATTTTGTTGGAGATAGAGTTCTAGATTGGTGAATTTTTCTTTCAACATTTTAAATATTTCACTCTACTCTCTTTTTCCTTGCATGATTTCTGATGAGAAATATGATGTAATTCCTATCCTTACTTTTCCTACAGGTGAGGTGCTTTTTATCTCTGACTTCTTTCAAGATTTTCTCTGTGTCCATGTTTTCCTGCAGTTTAACTAGGATGTGCTTAGGTGCAGATATTTGGTTAGGTATCTTGCTTGGTATTCTCTGGTCTTTCTGGATCTGTAGTTTGATGTCTCTCATTAATTTTGGAAAGTTCTTGAACATTATTACTTTAATTTTTTTTCCTGCTCCATTTTCTTTTTCTTTCTCTTCTTGTGTTTTGGTTACACAGAAGTTACACCTTTTGTCACCAACCTACAGTTTGTTGCAGCTGTAGCTGCCGAAACTTCAGATTCCTCTTTTTTGTCTCCCATTCTTTTTTTTTTTTTTTTTTTTTTTTTTGAGTTGGAGTCTCACTCCGTCACCCAGACTGGAGTGCAGTGGCACCCTCCCGGCCACCGCAGCCTTGACCTGCTGGGCTCCGGCGATCCTTCCATCTCAGCCTTCCAAGTAGATGGAATTATAGGCGCGCGCTACCATGCCCGGCTGATTTTTCTTATTTATTTTAGAGATGAGGTCTCACCAAGTTGCCCAGGTGGGTCTCAAACCCGCGGGCTCAGGCAATCCACTCACCTCGGCCGCCCAAAGCGCGGGATTACAGGCTGAGCCACCGAGTCCGGCTTGTCTCCCATTCTTGACTTTGGCCTTCCCTACGTGTGTCTTCTCAGAAAGTGCATCAGGCCATTCTTTCAGCTTCAATCCACTGGCACTCTGAAACCCTCTTTGGATAGCAGCCACATATTAGACAGAGAAAGTATTATATCATCTTCTGATTAAAACTCAGCCTTTTAGTGTGCCTGGATTTTAGGACCGTGACCTTCACAAATATTTCTTCAGTGATATGGATTTTTTTCCCCCTGACTCTTACATCTCTCCCTGGCTATGGTGTTCCCAATCTACTTTATTTGAAGCCTTGTCCTCTAATGACAATGAATTTTCCCCCCTTAGGAGGTATAGGAAAGTCCAAGGGGTCTGGAGTGGGGAGAAATTTCCTCCTTCCAGCTAGAACAAGGGTCTTGCAGGTTTTTCCTAGGAGAGTAAACCCTTGACATGAAAAAAGTTCTGGCTTATTTCATGATAGTTACTCTCTCTTCCCCCTGCCAGTGCATCAGGCCCCTCACCATGAGAATCCAATGTGATTCGGCAGCAGATCGCAAGTCCTCCTACTCATCGCTTGCAGGTTGAAATGAACAAGCACAAGACATAGTACAATGAAGGAAACTGTGTTCCAAAAGCCAGCCGGTGGGGAAACGGCCAGGTTCTTGCCTCAAAAAAACTATTTCAAAATCTTGGACTGAGGGTCAGGGATTTCATAGAGAAAAGATGGCATGGGGGGTATCTGGAGGGTGGTGCAGGATGAAGGTCTATGTGTCTTGCTTTACTCATCATCCCTGAATTGCTGCTGCCCACTGTCATCTCAATCGTGGCCACGTGGTAGCTTAACCTCCCAGGGGAGATTTCTGAACCTTGCCATGGGGTCTCCAAGTCCCAGCGACTTCTGAATAACGAGGCTGCAAGAGCAGTTTGTTTCAAAATTAGCCTCTGAAATTTCTCAAGCAAGTACACAATTAGAGCAATGAGTGCGTGCTTAATCATAATCATAGGATCATTGTATAGAGGGAGCCCAAAGAGGAAAAGAAAAGAAAAAAATAAACGTAAAGCATTCCCACAAGCTACACTGTGAAGTTAACAACAAGAAAACAAATCATTTTCAGAAGCTGGAATCTCGTTTACAGCTCCTAGAGGGAAAGCTTGTGAAAGTTTAGGGGCCCCCAGCAATTTCTCACTCACATTAGTCCATGCTGCATCTCAAGCAATTTGTTAAAACTGCCATTTATTTGTTTCCACCAGTGTCTGGCTCCAGTAGCGTCCCTCCAGGTAAGCAAATCTCTGGATGAACCTGTCTCTCTGCAATGTGAGGTGGCAGCTTGCCTCGCATTCACACTTCTCTGATGGTTTCAAGAAAACCTGTTGATGTTCAGTTTGTCCCCCTTTTTCTTTTAAAGATGGAAGCAATGGCTTCCGAGCTCTTGACATGTTTGAGCTAAAAACTCCAAGTTCTGACTTTATGTTTTTAAAATGCGCTTCCATATTTTAATGGATTCTATTGAGCAGCCCTTGTGATCCACAGAAATATTCTGTGGTCTTATTTTGTTCTATTTTGCTATGGCTGCGACTGTGAAAGTTCTTAGCAGCAAGCTTTGCCTAGCTCCTCAAGAAACAGCCACAGAACCCCTGACCTCCAGCCACGCCACACACCTCCTGTTTCCTAGCCTGGAACTCTTCTGACATGGCCTCCCACAGAGCACCAACAGGCAACATGCCTTCTGGAAGTAAAAGAGAGTTGAGACCAGAAGACCATCTTTGACTAATAGAGAAAAAGAACCCAATGGATAAATATGTTTCCTCTTCATCTCCCAGGGATACAAGAATTCCAAAAGGCCTGCAAAAGATCCTGGTGACACCAAACACCCATCTCCTACAGCTGTGGCAGTTTTAACCATTCATTCTTGCATTTGCGTCTTGATCTACTCTCCCCAGTTTCTGCTTTCTGGAATCACTCTCTAGAGAAATAGCCTACATGTGAACCCAGACTAAGACATAAGATGGGCCAAACTCGGTGGCTCAGCCTGTAATCCCAGCACTTTGGGAGGCCGCAGCAAGTGGATTGCCTGAGCCCACAGGTTTGAGACCCGCCAGGGCAACTTGGCAAGACCTCGTCTCTACAATAAATAAAAAATTAACCAGGCATGGTAGTGCACGCCTGTAGTTCCAGCTACTTGGAAGGCTGAATGGAAGGATCGCCAGAGCCCAGCAGGCCGAGGCTGTGGTGGCCGGGAGCGGCCATTCCCCTCCAGTCTTGGCGAGGAGTAAGACTCCAACTCAAAAAAAAAAAAACAACATAAGATGATGATGATGATTTTTTTTTTTTAGTCAGAGTCTCACCCTATTGCCCAGGCTGGAGTGCAGTGGCACGCTTACAGCTACAGCAGCTTTGATCAGCCGGGCTCAGGTAATTCTTCCACCTCAGGCTTTCAGGTAGCTGGCACTACAGGCTCACACTACTACGCCCAGCTAATTTTTTGATTTACAGTAGAGACGAGCTCTCGCCAAGTTGCCCTGGCTGGTCTCGCTTCCTCCTCCCAAAGTATTGGGATTACAGGCATGAGCCACCACGCCCGGTTACATAAAATTATTTAAAGAGACATTTTATAACACATGTGTAAATGGAGAAAAGCGATCATTTTCCATTAAACAGATGCAATCTTCCCTTTAATGACTTCTGGACCTATCAGAACCTATTTCTCTTGGCCTCTTCTTCCCATCCTTTTTCTGCATTTCTGTAGCACACTATCAGCTGCATACAATTATCTGCTCTTACCTGCCTCCCTCTACATTCTGAGAAATTAAGAAGAGAAGGGGAAAAAAAGCAAACAATGCCATTAAATACCATTGTTTGCACTCTTGTGGTTAAAAAAAATAAAAAAGGAGAGATTAACAAGAGTTAGAGGCCGGACTCAGTGGCTCAGTTTGTAATCCCAGTGCTTTGGGAGGCTGAGGTGAGTGGACTGCCTGAGCCCATGGGTTCGAGACCCACCTGTGCAACGTGGTAGTGCGCGCCTGTAGTTCCAGCTACTTGGAAGGCTGAGGTGGAAGGATCGCAGGAGCCCAGCAGGAGCTGGAGCGGCCACTGCACTCCAGGCTGGGTGACAGAGTAAGACTCCAACTCAAAAAAAACCTTAAAAAACAAGAGTTAGAAAAGCATTATTCAAAGTGCAGTTTGCGGACTGGTTGTTGGTGTGCAGACTGCTGTTTTCAATCTACAAACAGTTAATAACCTTGCTCTAGAATGTAAATCAACCACATCACAATCTACAATATTTGGCACAATTAATTTTTTTCAATAAAAAATACAACTAACTTTCTTTTTTAAAGAAAAATTTGCAACTGACTTCTTCAATGAAGAAAACAAGGCATTGATTTACAGTCTCGTGTCAGCTCTCTGAGATCAGGGGGCACTGGCTCTTTGAATAACACTGAATTAGAGTCATCAAAGTATTAACAATGAACACTACTTGGTATGTACTATGTTCTAAGCACTGTTCTATGGGTTTCCTTAATATTAATTTAATTTGATTAATTTAATTCTAAAAAAGGTGTATAAGGTAGGTAATCCTATTACTCTCACTTCACAGACAAGAAAATTGAAGCCCAGTGAAGTTAAATAATTCTTCCAACATTACACAGTAGTGATAGTAAGTGATAGTGGTGGCCTCCCAGGAGGTCCCCAACAGTCTTTGCCTCTTGGCATTCATGGCCTTGTGTAGCCCTGCTCCTATATTGTGTGTGTGACCAAAGAACACAGAATGATATTGTGTGACTCTCAAGGGTAAAGCACAAAATATACTGCTGCTTTTGAGTTACTCTCTTACATCAGTTTCTTTAGAGAAGTCAGCTTCCCCATCATGAGAGCATTCATGCTGCACTTTTAAGAGGCAAGAAGCCGAGGCCCCTGCCAACAGCCAGTGCCAACTTGCAGGCCTTGTGAGGGAGCCATCTTGGAAGAAGCCTTCAGATGGCTGTGGCTTTGGCTGATATCATGACTGTGACTTCATGAGAGGCACTGAATCAGAGCTCTCAACTTTACACACTTCCAAATTCTTCACTCACATGATCTGTGTAAGATAATACATTTTTCTTTTTGAGACAGGGTCTCCAACTGTCACCTGGGCTGAAGTGCTGTGGCACAATCAGAGCTCACTGCAAATTCTCCCACCTCAGCCTCTCAAGTACCTAGAACTACAGGCATGCACCACCACATCTGGCTAATTGTGTGTGTGTGTGTGTGTGTGTGTGTGTGTGTGTGTGTGTGTAGAGACAGGAGTCTCACTATGTTTCTTTTCGTAGACTGGTCTCGAACTCCTGAGCTCAAATGACCCTCCTTCCTCAGCCTCCCAAAGTATTGGGATTACAGGCATGAGCCACTGTGCCCAGCCAATAACAAAATTATATTGACATTTTTAGAGTGTCTAAGTGTGAGACTAGTTTGGTATGCAACAACAGATAACTAATACAGCAGTAGAACATCGGACTCCAGAGCCTGTTTTCTTAATTGCTATGTGTACTATCTCTCAACTGAGAGTTGCTCTTTGGTATATCCAGAAGAATTGAAAAAGAAGATTGACGATGGAAAAAAAAATGACTTCCTTCTTATGTGATGTTATTAATGCCAGGATTGCTTACCAGCTACCATCGCCTCAACCTATACCAGCAGTATGCATTCTGAACTCTAAGAACACAAGAGTAGAAAAGAGGGTATGATATTTGAAGTGAGACACACCTGGAATCAAATTCCAGTTTGGTCACTTGGCTCCATTTGGGGCATGTCCGAAAAAGAAGCCATCATAACCAGGGAGACAACAACTTGTCAGGCCCAGTGTCTCTGAGAAAAGCTGAGAGATGACTATGGATATGCATTTGGGATGTGTGGCGTTCAGGGACCGATGGAATTTTTCACAAGTGAGGGTGTTTACAGATTGGGTGATATTTAGCTGCAGATGCCTGTGTGACAGTCTTGCAGACTGGATGACTGCTGATGGTGTGTGTGCTGCGGCAAAGGGCTTACCAATCAATTAGAGTTGGCTTAAAATCTGGTCTGGCAGGTTGCTGCCAAAGAACAAGGAATCCTTTCTAGGAAGATAGGAACTTTCTATTCTTCCTTAAGCCATTTCATTTCATCGTTCTCACCTGCAAAATCAGAAGAATACAACAAAAGTATTAGTTGTAGCGATGACCACTTGCTAAGTGCCTACCATGGGCACTCTCTGTCACAACTAACCAACTCAACCATTGTAGCCCAACAAACAATAAGTAAACAAATGAATGTGGCCGTATTCCAATAAAACTTCATTTACAAATATAGGCAAAGGGCCAGATTGAGCTTGTGGGTCATAGTTTGCCAGCCCTGCTTCAAGTTATCCTCGGTGCCAGCTATGGTCTGCTCTTTTTCCTCCCATTACTTCTAGCTGTGTTGTCTCCTCTGTCTGTATTACACCTTCTCCTCTCCTAAAACGCATTTCTTCTATACATCTGCTAGCTCTGAAAGCATTACTTCATTGGAAGAAGGTGCCATCCACACTTTGAAACTATTCTAGGTCCCCCTGCTATGTGCTCTCAAATGTAATTCCTCCTCATCACCTTCCTCTTGCTTTATTGTAATTATTTATTTCCATGTCTTTCTTCCCTGCTAAGCTGTGAGCTCTGTGAAGACAGGGATTGTCTGTCTCCTGGACCATTTGATCACAGGGTTTAGCACAGGTCTTGACACATAGTAGGTATTTGGTAAATACAGGGCGAAAGAATGAATGAGCACAATGCAACAGAGAACATCAAAGACAAACTTTGGCCATTACACCCTGTGTCTGCCTATTTTACATTTTTTCCTAAAGCCACCTTGTTCCCAGGAAATGGATTCTCCACGTGTATGTATTTTTCAGCTCACAGGCAATTTCGCCTCTATTTTATAGCACAAGAGTTTCAAAATGAGGAAACGTATGTGAAATCCATGTTTAAGGCACTTTCATTCTCTTACCACTATTTCCCTGCAATGGTGACCTTTAAATTTAGCCTGAGTATAAGTGGGGTTGTCAGAACATCAGGTTACATTATGCAATTCAGCTATTTGTGCCTTATAAAGACGATGCAGTTCCAGCGCAGACTGCACAACGGGAAAGGTACCCTGATGAAATTCTGGAAAAAGCTGCAGCCAGGATGGCATCCGGAAGTGGGTCAGTTGTCAGGAAGGCACGTGCTTCTTGGAAATCAGTTTCACTGAAAACAGGCCCTCATTTCTCCTTCCGGAAAGTAAGTAACCCGTGGCTCGTGCATGGCCTTGCTTCTTCAGGCAGATTGGAAAGTGGCTTGTATGTGAGGGAGAAGCATGGAATCGTGCCTGCAGGACTAACTTCACTTTTTCAGGGGTGGAATTGGAGCTGTCAAAAGCCATCCCTGTGTATGATTCCACCTAGTACCTCTACAACCATCAGAAGAGTGCCTGAAACTTAGTGCCCAGCCATGTTTCTCATAATCACTAGATGATCCTGCCTGTCTACAGGCAAATGGGCTTTAAAAATTATCACAGTGTGCAGGACCCTTGCCATTTCAACTGGACTGGGTTAGGGGTACAAGCCCAGGGATTCACGGTGGGTTGTGGTGTCACTACTTGTTTCATTTAATCTGGGGCACAAAGGACTCCGGGCTGGGGCTGGCACTCCACTGTCCCTCCCAGGCATGGGGCACCCCCCACACAACTTTTTGACAACTGATTGGCTGCCCCCACCTCCTGGCTGATAAACAGCTCACAGGTTAAGTTAAACAGCCCCCAGAGATACTTTCCGCTCTCTATCGTGCAGTCCATGTTTTCATGGTGGTTTCAAAGGCAAAGCTATCAGGGCAAGAGTGTGGGGGTAAGGGTGGAAAAAGGAGGGAGAGAGGATACAGCGCCCCGTGATAAGGAAGGGCTTCTCCACTCACTGTTGCGTTGCCATAAAACCAAGACCTCTCGCTGTGCCCTAGTGCTAGAGAATATGCTGTAGGCTACTGTCTGAGAAGAAAGATCAGAAAGAAATGGCTCAGACACGTTGAGATCAGAAACGAAAAAGCTAACGCAATGCCTAGCTTGCTCCTTAGAAAACTGCAGTGTGGCACTAGCCAAAAGATACCTTCCTGGAATTTTACCCCTCCCAGTCCAGTTTAAATGGCAATGGTCCCACACAATCCAATAATTTTTAAAGTCCATTTGCCTATGGACAGGCAGGACCATCTAGTGATAATGAGAAACATGGCCAGGCACTATATTCCAGGCACTGTTCTGATTGCCGTAGAGGTATTAGGTAGAATCTTAAGCAGCTGTGGCTTTTCCAGGCCAAAAATGGCTACATATCAGCAATGTTATGTTTCCATCTAAGATGAATTCTTTTGGTTTTTACAATGAATCTCTGTTGTTTTCTGTTGTTATGAGCTCTAGATGGGTTTTTAACTAAGCTCTGCCTCGCTGGTCAAAGGTGCCCTAGTTTCTTGCCCTATATAATAGGATTAATAATATTACTTGCAGGTTGGCTCACACCTGTAATCCCAGAACTTTAGGAGTCTGAGACAGGTGGATTGCTTCAGCCCAGGAGTTCGAGACTAGCCTGGCAACATGGTGAAACCTCGTCTCTACAAAAAGATGTTTAAAAAATTAGCCAGGCATGGTGGTGCACACCTGTAATCCCAAATACTCAGGATGCTAAGGTCAAAGGATCACCTGATCTCAGGAGGTCGAGGCTGCTGTGAGCCATGATCGTCATGACCTTGCCACTGCACTCCATCCTGGCATCAGAGTGAGACCCCCAACTTAAAATAATGGGAAAGCAATTATTGTGATTGCTTCACAGGATTATCAGGAGGACCAAAGAAGCTCATAAATGCAACGGTGGCTGGCACATAAGTGCTCAATAAACATCAGTCATTTTCGTTAGCTCTACATAAAGTGATGAAGTAAGGTCTTCTTCTATCTAGAAATACCTTGTACAGTGGCATTTTTCGTGCCAGACACTTATTTCCTCTTCTTCTGAAATAGTACCTCAGTTTCCCTTTTAGGTAACTTGTCCTACTCTGGCTGGGACTGTCAGCTCAGGAACCTTGCCTTGTCTCGCTGTGGAGTACACGGAAGCCCTGAGCTATAACAGCCAGACTCCCTCCTGCAACCTGTATTTTCCAAAGCCACATTCTTCTGCTTTTTCTCCGTCTGCAGCTATTCTGTGTTCTTCCAGTAAATTCCCTTTTTATTGCCCATGGACGATGGGCAGATGGAGGAAATATGGGAGGTAATTTATCAAATTGTTAACAAGTTAAGTTAGCAACATGAGTGGTCTCTATCGTTGCAACCAAAGATGGTTATCATATATATCATTGGGAAAAGGCATTGTAACATTCTTTTTATAAATAATGAAACTAGCTAGCTAGCATTTACTGATTCTCTGTCAAGACCTTTACTCTGTGGTTATGTATGGAAGAGCAGACATTATTAACCTCATTTTGCACATAAGAAAGCTGAAGACCTAGATTCTGATGCCCGCTCAAGTCAGTGGCTTTGTGTCCCTGAGCAAGTCTCCAAACCTCTCGGCGTCTCAGCCTTCTGAGGTGTGACATGGGGTTGGTGACCCTGCCCGCCCACAAGCCTGGAAGTATAAAGGCACTTTGTAAACTAGTTAAGTGCCACATAAATGTAAAATTGGATTACGCTTTTCTTTGACCAAATGATGCATTTATAACTCCTCTTCTTGATGCCTAATTTAAGCCATTTGTTGTTCTTTCTGCACGGCAACAATAATAAATAAATAATACACGTTTCTAAGTGAAAGCCCCAGCTAGCACACACCCCAAGATGATGAGATTCTTTTTCTTGGAAGCAACATTATACCTATGTGGATTTCCTGGCTGTTTTATTCCCTTGCCAAGCCAATCACGATTGAAGCTTGTGTTCTTTATCTGTTCAAACTTAGAGTCCTTTTCTCTTTTTCACCCTTATTTCTCTCCTATCTTTCCCAATCTCAAAACTCCCCGAGGACCAATAAATTCCAGCACTGACTACACATAGCCTTCTGAGAGTTTTTAGTATATTAAGAATAAAATCAGCCGGGCTCGGTGGCTCAGCCTGTAATCCCACACTTTGGGAGGCCGAGGTGAGTGAATTGCCTGAGCTTGCGGGTTTGAGACCCACCTGGACAACTTGGCAAGACCTCATCTCTACAATAAATCAAAAAAATTAGCCGGGCGTGGTAGCGCGCGCCTGTAGTTCCAGCTACTTGGAAGGCTGAGGCAGAAGGATTGCCAGAGCCCATCAGGTCGAGGCGGCGGTGGCCGGGAGCGGCCACTGCCCTCCAGCCTGGGCGACGGAGTGAGACCCCCAACTCAAAAAAAAAAAAAAAAAAAAAGAATAAAATCTAACTTCCTGTTTTAAAACCAGTATTTAAATGAAGGTTTTCCAAAGTCTAGTGAGGATTATATAAAAAGTAAGCAGGAATCAAGAAAATTAGGATTATTATTTCCAAATGCCAGTGTTTTTAATAGACAAACAATGCACAGGATTGGACTGCAGTATGTTAGTGAAGGATAAAGAAAAACAAATGAAAGATGAACATATTTCACTCTTGAAAGCCAGGTGAATATTCTTATTGGCCCACAGTGCCATCTTGTGGGTCATTTTTAAATAGGGCTCTGTTTTCAGTTGTGTTTGTGTTTGCATTTGCTTGATTCTTCCTAATCCATTAAAGCATTAGAGCCCGCAAACGATTTCTTGATAACTCAAGAGAGCACAGGTGATCACATCTGCTACACACACTCACGTGTGCGCTGATCTCTCCATCTCGTTAGGCGTGACTGATCAGTCATCCCATGCTTTAAAGAACTTTTTTCTCTTTGTCCTCTGTACTAGTTTATGTGCATGGTTCCTCTCTCGAACCATTTTCTTCCAGCCTCCTTCATCAAATCCGAGGTGTCCCTTGCCTTCTCTTTCTAACTGTAGCAGTTTTTTGCCTTTCTGTCATCTGTAGTGAACCGGTGGTCATCGTGGACCATGAATCTTGTCCTCAGAAAATGATGGTCAAACGACCACACCATAACACACCCCATAACACACTCTTACACACTCACACATACATACCCACATATACATACTTGCTTACACATTTTGGTCAACAATTTCAGGGGTTCACAAAGCTCCCGGTTCCATGTTTAGAACTTTTGCTTCACTGTATTTCTTTCAGTGCTATTATAAAATCCTAGACTCGTAACTATCACACCTGTGAAGATGCATTTCAGATCTTTTTCTGCATTCAGCTCTTAATTTCCAACTACCCTTACTATTTCTGATACAAGCACTCCACCTTTTCCTATGGCTAAGCCTGTGGTCATGTTGATTTCTTACTGAATGCCCCTGGGCATATTCAAATTCTGCTCATTCCCCAAAACCTGACTAATATGCTATCTCTCGGAAGGCAATCCCCTAATCAGAGGGAATTAAACTTTGCTTGGTGATCTCTTCGGTTTTTAACTGCCTGAGCAGATAAGTTCTTAAGGAAAGAGAACGTGTCTGGTTTAGCTCAAAACTTCTCTATTAACAAGGGAAGGCCTCACCTTATAGCTGTTCCTTGAAAAGTTTTGAAGTTGGAAGACTTGGTTTAATTCCCAACTCTACATCTTACTGTGTGACTGTGAGCCAGGCAGTCAAGCTTTCCAAACCTCGGTTCCTCATTCGTACGTAGAGATCTGATGGTCCCTATATGTGGGGTCTGAGGGAGGATGCTGTGAAGGCATGTTGTGCATTATGTATTTCCTGACACACAGTTGGAGGTCTGTATGTTTCTTAAATAAAAGGACCCTCAGTGAAGGAAAAGCAGCCAAGTTTACCATCTCAAAAAAATGTCTTCCTATATTGTTGGAACCAAGGGGTTTGTCTCTTCTTTCCATAAAAGCAATTAAGTCCCTAAATGTTAGGAAGTACGTTACCAACTAGAAAATCAAAGATGACTTAACTGTTTGCTCCAATTGGTCCAACCTTTGAACCCTCTCAACCAGTATTGGGATGGCAAGCCAAGTAGTTTTTGAGGTATTATTTTATTTAGGCCTGTGTGGCTGGCTTTTTAGTCTGAGCTGACGGTTAGCAAGAGTAATCTACTATAGCAGAATTCAGTCTCCTGGTACTAATGGCTTTAACAGCAATAGCAAGCAAAAAGACCACTGAAGTTGAAGGTAGAGGGGCTGATGCAAAGGACATGGTCTTTCCTCCAAACTGCATTGCCCAGAGAATAAAGTTGGACTGCCATTCACTGAGGGGTTCATGTCTATCAATACAAATTCTCTTATGTCCTCCAGCTTGATGTTTTGTGCAAAAAAAAAAAAAAAAAATTGGTGAAGTGTATATTTCTAATTAAAATCTGCTTATTTTTCAAGTTAAAACACAGTCTCTTTCTGAGTTCTATCATATTGCTTGCCAGACCATTCCCCAGAATGCTGGTCTAGTTGACCATGGGCTAGATCATATTTCCCACATTTCTCATATGAGCTGAAATGAGAAGCATCCTGTTTCCACCACATCCCTCCATCCGTGTTGAACGTAATATCCTCCAACAATATGATCTTTGCCAATCTGACAGGTCAAGGTGGTGTCATGTTGCTATTGAAGTTGGGCATTTCTACGATTATGAGAGAGGTTGAACTCTTTTGCTACACGTGTGGGTCATTTGAATTTCCCATTCTACGGCACCTCTACTCATGTCCTTTGAGCGCTGAGTTGGTTTTCTTGCCTTTTTCTTGTAGATTTGCAGGATACTCATATCCTGAAAATAATATCTAGTATTCAGATACTAATCCCATTTTAAAATTCTCATTTTTTTTATTAGCTTACAGCTTTATGTTTCACACTGAAGTCTCTAAGTATCTAAACGTTCCTCCTTTTGTTTATGGTTAAGGTAGAGACCTCCATTTTTCTTCTTAATATAAGTCTATTTCCCAATATTAACTTCTGAAAAGTCTATCCTTTTTCCATTGATCTGACTTGCCACCCCTATAATATATCAAGTTCCTAGATATACATAGATTTGCTTCTGAACTTTCTCTTCCATTTCATTGTTCTAGTTGACTATTCCTGCAACAGCACTGTTTATGTTTTCATGACTTTGTACTATGTCTTCATTTCTACTAGGGAACCCTCTTTTATTTGCTCTTCTTTTTAAAAATTGGCTTAGCTGTTCATGAATGTTTTTGTTTACCACAAATTTGATAATGAGTCTCTTAATTTTGCCAGATAATAATGCTGGATTTTTTAAAAACTGCGTTTTAGTTTATAAATTAATTTTTTAATTTTTATTGTAGTTTTGGGGGTACACATGCATATTTGCTTCATGGACATATTGCAGAGGGGTGGGGATTGGGTCTAAGTGGCCCATTCCCCAGATAGTGGACACTGAGCTCTGCAGGTAGTTTTTGAACCCCAACATGCCCCCTTGTTGGTGTCCCCAGGGTCTATTATTTTCATCCTTGTGACTGTTTGGCTCCCACATATACGGGGGAACCTGCCGTGTTTGGTTTTTCTCTTTCTGATCTGTGGCTCCATCCCTGTTGCTGCAGAGGACATGGTTTTATTCTTTTTTATGACTGCCACAGGATTCCATGGTGTATATATACCACACTTTCATTTTCCACTTATCAGTTGGTGGCATTTAGGTTGATACCATGTCTTTCAATTGTGAATTGTGCTGTGATGAACATGCGGGTGCAGGTGTATTTTTTACGTAACAGCCTCTGTTCCTTAGGATAGATACCTAGTAGTGGGATTGCTGGATCTACTTTTAGATCTCCATACCACTTTCCATAGAGGTTGCACCAATTTACACTCCCAGCAGTAGTACACTTTTCTTCACATCTGTGCCAGCAACTATTATTTTTTGATTTTTTTAATAATGACCATTCTGACTGGTGTGAGATGGTCTTTCATTGTGGTTTTAATTTGCATTTCCTGGATTATGAGTGATGTTTAACATTTTTTCATATGTTTGTAGACCATTTGTATATCTTCTTTTTAGAGACATCTATTCATGTCATTTTCCCACTTTTTTTTTTCCAAGTCAAACTGTATCCGGCTTTATTAAAGATACTTTTCATAAACAACTGTATACAACAACTTTCAAACTTCCTTTTTTAATGGACTACCAAAATCAGAAAGTCACTATAAAAACCCATTGAAGTCTTCATTTGATGCTCTGAACAGGGAAAGTTTAGAGTGAGGGTTGACATTTCACATTTAGCATGTTGTTTGACAACTTTTCACAAGTTGATCCTGACTTTCAGGAAATGAAATGAAAATGGCAGAATTTGTCTGAAGATCCACAGTCTAGAAACAAAACTGCTGCTCTTATGAGGGGTGCCAGCTCAGTGGCATCACCGACATACTGGTAACCAATTATTGGGGGTCAGTTCCCAAAAGATGTCTGGGTTTAAGGGAGTTAAGTCTATACTGAAGGTAAAAAGGGAGAAGAGGCCATAAAAAAATGAATTTTTTTTTTCCACACCACAAGGTATTTGTACCAAGGTGGCTATGTGTGTCCACATTGGGAAATCCCTCCTCTGGAAGCCAAGAGGAAGTCTCTTAAAACTAGAAGGGAAAGGTGTTTTCCCCACGTCAATCCAGCTTTGGAGACATTCTATCAGTGACATATGCCCCTTTCCCAAAAAACAACAATGAAGTGTTCTGTGTGCTAACAACCTAGCTTAAAAAAAAAAAGAAACAAAATTCTGCATTTTTATAAAACTTGATAAAAAAATAGTATTTCAAACAGTCACCAGAAGTACACGGTTATCGAAAATGCACACACTTCGCTTGGCATCTCCAGCACCTTCAGCTTTCTGTGCCTGGTCTGTTTCGGCATCTCCATGTTCTGCTGGGTTGTTCCCCTCCTTGCCGGCATTGGCTTTTCCCTTTTTCCCTCTGGGTACCTTCTTTCCCTTCTTAGCCAGGGCCTTCTTAGGCTTGGGCTCTGGCTTTGGGGGAGCAGGTTTAGCCGACAACCTTGCAGACCTTCTCTGGGGTTCGTCCTTCACCTTGGCTTTATCTCCTTTAGCATCCCCTTCAGCCTTTGTCTTGGGCGTGGTGGTGACGGCAGTGGAACTAAGGCGTTGGACGCGGGGATGGAGCGGCGCGCCAGCTTTGGTCTGTTCGGGGGTCGTTCTTGCCTCTTCACACTGCTTCATTTTCCCACTTTTTAACTGGATCATTTCATTTTTTCTTGCTGATTTGTTTGAGTTTTTGTGGGTTCTGGATATTAATACTTTGTCAAATGTATTATATATTATACATAATATCTTCTCCCATTCTTTTTTTGTTTTTGTTTTTGTTTTTGTTTTGAGTTGGAGTCTCCTTCTGTCGCCCAGACTGGAGTGCAGTGGCCGCTCCAGGCCACCGCAGCCTCGACCTGCTGGGCTCCGGCGATCCTTCCGCCTCCGCCTTCCGAGGAGCTGGAACTACAGGCGTGCGCTACCACGCCCGGCTAATTTTTTTGACTTATTTTAGAGATGAGGTCTCGCCGAGTTGCTCACGTGAGTCTCGAACCCGCGGACTCAGGCAATTCACTCACCTCAGCCTCCCAAAGTGTGGGATTACAGGCTGAGCCACAGAGCCCGGCTTCTCCCATTCTTTAGGTGGCTTGTTTGCTCTGTTGATTATTTCTAATGCTGAGCAAAAACTTTTTCGTTTAATTAAGTCCTACTTGTTTATTTTCATTCTAGTTGCATTTCCTTTCGGGGTTTTAGCCATAAATTATTTCCTAAGTCGACATCCAGAAAGGTTTTTTCTAGGTTTTCTTCTAGGATTTTTATGGTTTCAGGTCTGATGTTAAAGCTTTTAATCCATCTTGAGTTAATTTTTGTATATGGGGAGAGACAGGGATCAAATTTCATTTTCTGCATGTAGCTATCCAACTTTCCCAGCACCATTTGTTGTTGAATAGGATATCCTTTCCCCAAGGTATGTTTTTGTCTGCTTTGTCAAAGATCAGTTGGTTAGAAGTATTTGGGTTTATTTCTGGAATTTATATTCTGTTCCATTGGTCCAAGTGTCTGCTCTTGTGGCAGTACCATGCTGTTTTGGTTAACAGCTTTACAGAATAATTAATAATTCAGAGTTAGGTTGGGTAATGTGATGCTTCCAGCTTTGTTATTTTTGCTTAGGATTGCTTTGGCTATTCTGGCTCTTTTTTGGTCCTATATGATTTGTGTTTTAAATTCTGTTTACATAGTGGATCATGTTTATCGACTTGCATATGTGAATCACCCCTACATCTCTGGGGTAAAACCCACTTTGTCATGGTGGTTTTTTGTTTTTGTTTTTTGTTTTTTTCTTTAATGTGCTGTTGAATTTGGTTTGCTAATATCTTGTTGAGGATTTGTGTGCCCATTATAAGGGATATTTGTCTGTAGTTTTGATTTTTGTTTTGGTGTGTGTGTGTGTGTGTGTGTGTGTGTGTATTTGCCTGGTTTTGGTATCAGAGTGATACTGGTCTGTGAGACTGAGTTAGGGAGGATTCCCTCTTCTTCAATTTTGTGGAATATCTTCAGTAAAATTGGTACCAGTTCTTCTTTGAAATCTGGTAGAATTCAACTGTGAGTCCATCAGGTACTGGATTTTATTTGTTGGGAGACTTTTAATTACTGATTCAATCTAGTTACTAGCCTTTGGTTTGTTCAGGATTTCTATTGGGGGTTGTATGCTTCCAAAAATTTGTCATCCATTTCCTCTAGATTGCCTAGTTTGTTTGCATAGAAGAGTTCTTAATAGTCTTGAATGATCTTTTGAATTTTTCATCACTGCCAGTTGTAATTTCTCCTTTTCATTTCCGATTGAGCTAATCTGAGTCTTCTTTTTTTGTTTCTTAATTAATCTAGCTAGTGGTCTATCAGTTTGTTTATCTTTTCAAATAACCAACTTTTTGTTTCATTGATCCTTTGTATTATTTTTTTAATTTCAATTTCATTTAGTTCTGCTCTGATCTTTGTTATTTCTTTTCTTATGCTAGCATTGGGTTTGGTTTATTCATGTTTTTCTGGTTCCTTAAGGTATGATGTCAGGTCGTTGATATGTGATCTTTCAGTCTTATTAATGTAGGCCTTAAGCATTATAAATTTTCCTCTGAGCACAGCTTTGGCTGTGTCCCAGAGGTTTTGAGAACTTGTTTCATTGTTGTCATTCATTTTGAGGAATTTTTAAATTTCCATCTTGATGTCATTGTTGATCCAAGGATCATCCAGGAGCAAATTATTTAATTTATATATCTTCCTTTGATTTTGTGATTTCTTATTGGAGTTGGTTTCTAGTTTTATCCCACTATGGTCTGAGAAGGTGCTTGATATGATTTTGATTTTTTGTATTGAGACTTGATTTATGGCCAGTCATATGGTCTATCTTGGAGAAAGTTCTGTGTGCTGAGAAAAATGTGTATTCTATAGTTTGAGAATGGAATGTCTATAGATGTCTGTTAGTTCCATTTCCTCTGGAGTCCTGTTTAACCCAACATTTCTTTGTTGACTCTCTGCTTTGATGACCTGTCTATTGCTGTCAGTGGAATGTTGGAGTCACCCACTATTATTCTACTACTGTTTACTTATTTTTTTAGATCTAGTAGAATATGTTTTATAAAGCTGGAGACTCTGGTATCACGTGTATACATATTTAAAATTGTTATGTCTTCTTATTGAATGGATCCCTTTATCATTACATAATAGCCAGCTTAGTCTTTTTTTTCCCTCCACTGTTGTTAATTTAAAATTTATTTTATCTGATATGAGAATGACTACTCCTGCTCATCTTGGTTTCCATTTGCATGGGATATTTTTCCCTACTCCTTTACCTTGACTCTGTGGGAGTCCTTATGAGTTAAGTGGGTTTCTTGGGGGCAGCAGATATTTGGGTTGTTGTTTTTTTATTCATTCTGCCAGTCTATATATTTTTAGTGGGGCATTGAGACCATTTGCATTCAGAGTTAATAATAACATGTAAGGTACTATTCTATTCATCATAGTGGTTGTTATCTGGTTGCTTTTTTTTTTTTTTTGAGTTGGAGTCTCACTCTGTCACCCAGACTGGAGTGCAGTGACTGCTCCCGGCTACTGCAGCCTCGACCTGCTGGGCTCCGGCGATCCTTCTGCCTCAACCTTCCAAAGTAGCTGGAACTACAGGTGCGCACTACCCGGCTAATTGGTTGCTTTGTTTATTTGTTTATTTGTTTTCTCTGTTGTGTTGGTGTTCCACAGAGCCTGTGAACTTCATGATTTCCAATGTTTTTCTGTTGGTGTACTTCAACCTTTTGTTTCAGCGTTTAGGATTCTTTTGAATGTTTCTTGTAGAGCCAGTCTAGTGGTGATGAATTTTGTTTGCTTGACTGCAAAAGAATTCATTTATGAAACTTAGCTTAGTGGGATACAAAATTCTTGGCTGACAATTATTCTGTTTGAGGAGAATGAAGATAGGGCCCCACTCCCTTCTGGCTTGTAGGGTTTCTTCTGAGAAATCTGCTGTTAGTCTGATAGGTTTAAGTTTGTGAGTTATTTGATGCTTTGGTCTCACTTCTCTTAAGTTTTTTCCCTTCACATTAACTTTGCATAGCCAGATGATTATATGTCTTGGGGATGATTTTTTTGCAATGAATTATCTGAAGGTTCTTTGGGCTTCTTGTATCTCTGGCTGTTTAGATCTCTGGCAAGGTCAGGACAGTTTTCCTCCATTATTTCCTCAAATAGGTTTTCCAAACCTGTTGCTTTCTGTTTTTCCTCAGGAGCACCCATGATTCTTAGGTTTGGAAATTTTACATAATCCCACATTTCTTGAAAACTTTGTTATATTCTCTTGAATCTTTTTTCTTTATTGTTGTCTGACTGGGTTCATTCAAAAGTCTTGTCTTCAAGTTGAGATCCTTTCTTCTGCTTGTTCTAGTCTACTGTTAAAACTTTCCACTACATTTTGCATTTCCCTAAATGCTTCATTTCCGGAATGTCAACTTGGATTTTGGGTGTTTTTTGTTTGTTTGGTTGGTTGGGTTTGTTTTTTGTTGTTGTCTGTTTGATTTATTTTGAGTTTTTTTGTTTGTTTGTTTTGGTGCCTACATCTTTGGAGAATTTTCATGCATGTCATGAATAATTTTTAAAATTTCTTTATGTTCATTTTCAACTTTCTCCTGAAGTTCATTGACCAATTTAATCATCAACCTTTTGAATTCTATGTCTGGAATTTCAATAATTTCATTTTGGTTAGGGTCTGTTGCTGAAGAGTTGGTGTGGTCTTTGGGGGTATTGGAAAGCCCTGTTTTTTCATATTGTCAGAATTATTTTTCTGGTTTCTTTTCATTTGGGTAGACAATTTTTTTCTTATTTGAGGCTGGTAAGGGGATGACATAGGCACTGTAGGGTTCTCTTGATTATATATAGCCTTGGCATGGTGAATTTCTCAATTGTCAGATGTGACAACCCTTTGCTGTGTACCTGCACTGGTTCATGGCATCCTGAATGATTGGAGTGGCTCAAAAGGTGTTGTCAGTGGATACTTGGGATCTGGCCTTCCCCAAAGCTAAGGTATTGTACTCAGTGTGGTTGGCTGTACTGTTGATCTCCAGCCAGGAGGCGGCAGTTGTGGGAGAAACCACTACAATGGTGACTGTAGGGCTTCTTCTTGGTGAGTGTTGCTCCAAATAGGTGCTCAGCCAGCCTAGGCTGAGGACAGGGCTCTGGGGATTTCCCAAGATTTGTCTCTTTTGAACCTTCTGGGGTAGTGCGGAGGAAAGGAGATGAAGTACCCCACAAGTGTGCATTCTGATACTTCAATAGTTATCGGAAGGGAGTCCCAGACCACCGGGGTAACACTGTTGTACAGAGCAGGCCTGGAAGAGTTCACAAGGAGAATTTAGAGGTTGCTATGGCAACACATCCCATCCAGTTCCTGCCTTGGCCTCAAGTAATCTGTGATCTGAATGTCAAGTTGCAACCAGTCTCAGGGCCTCAGGATTTCTTAGGCAACCCATTCAGCCAAGAATTGTCTGCAGCTGTAGGTTTGCCTTCAAGGCCCATTGCCTCCAAAAATGACTAGAAAGCAGCCCCTCCACCCTGCAAGGGTGAGTTCCTGGGAGATGGTGGCTGGTGCTGCTCAAGGCTTTTTTCCTGCACCACTCCACAGCAGAGCATCACTGTGGAGAAGGCAGTTTCCCATGAGGTGCTGGAGTCCCACAAAGCCCAGGGAACCCTACAAGTTTAGAACAGGAGCACAGAATTCCCAAATTCCCACGATGCACCTTCCCTACTGTCTCTGGAGGCTGTGATGGATTGCAGTTTTACAGGAAAGAGTCTCACAGTTCCAGCCCAGGTTGGTGGATTTGTTTTTCTTCTTTTTTGTTCTAAGTGTTTATATCACTCCTTTGGAGACTTGTGGGGTGTATTGCTAAATCCATTCCTCTCTGAGTGCTCAGGAAACTCTATCTTAGTTTATTCTATAGGAGAAACTTACTCTAGCTGCCTCATGTCAACCATCTTAATCCAGAATCTCAAATCTTTCAATACACAGTGTGTGACATTTACTTTCTACACTGGGGCTTCTCTGATGTCACAATGGAGGGTGTCAGCAGGAGTCTTGTAAATTCATTTTTAAATAACTGACTCTATTAATTTTAAGTCATTTTACCCAAGAGCCCAATGGTATATTTGTCTATTCAGGACATTGTCTATTTCCTTTAGTAAAGCTTTAAATTATGCTCTGTAAGGATCTTATGTGTTACTGGTTAAGTAAATTCTTAAATATGCTATAGATTTACTGCTGTTGTAAATGTTGTGTTATTTTCCATCGTATTTTCTAATTTGTTGTTGCTGGTATAGAGAAATGCTATTGATTATAATTTGATAAAGTCTCTGCTAATATTACTGATATGTTTTATTAATTTTAACAGTTTGGACTGGGTTTTTGTGTAGATTATCATATTCAATTAATTTTACTTTCTTCTTTCCTTCCAGTCTTTATACTTTTGCTTATTTTTTTGGCTGATAGTACCTAAGACCTCCAAAACCACACTCACAGTAGCAATAATAAAGAGTTGCATTCTATTTTTATTATCTTAATAAAATTGATCAAAGATTTTTCCATTAAAGATCATCTTTTACTGTAGTTTGGGTATATCTTTTACCAACTTTAAGAAGTTCCCTTTTAGTTCAAGTTTTCTGACAACTTTTAATATTATTATGTTGAATTTTATCAGATGTTTAATTCATTAATCATACTATTATACTTGTTTATACTATTTTTTTGGACAATATCTAGTTAATTTTTGTGAATATTTCTTATGTGTTCAAAAAGAATGCAATTCTATTATGATTTATTTGACTGGGCCTGGTGGCTCATGCTTGTAAGCCCAGCACTTTGGGAAACTGAGGCAGGAGAATTGCCTGAGATCAAGAGTACAACGCCAACCTACACAGCATAGTGAGACCTTGCCTCTACAAAAAATAAAGCAATTAGCCAGGTGTGGTAGTGTGGGAGGCTGAGGTGGGAGGATTGCTTGAGTCCAGAAGTTTGAGGCTGCAGCGAGCTATAATGGTGCCACTGTATTCCAGCCTTGGTGACAAAACGAGACTCTGTCTATAAAAAATAAAAATAAATGATTTTTTTTTTGTTTAGGTATCTGCTATCAAATTGTATTCTACTGCTTGAAAGTCATTCATTTACTTTTAAAGTACTTATCCTTAATTGCTAGGCTCTATACTGTTTATTTTTATCAGTCTCTTAAACATACATTAACTCTATTTGTTTTCTCCAAACAAAACAAGGGCCTTAATACTATCTTCACTCTTTTTTTTTCTCTAAAGCATCTATATTGAGTTCTCTTATTTCAACTGTATACTTCCGATATCCTAACTTTCAAGTTGATTATTCTTTATAACTGCTGTGCTGGCCTTTATTACAAATTCCCTTGACTATCCCTTGAAGATATTTATTACATTTAAAATTCCTTTTTTACTTTGCTCCTTTTGTTCTACTTCATCTGGTATGGGTTGCTTCCATTTTGTTGTTGTTGTTTGTTTGTTTAATATTGATTGAGCCGTCAGCAGTGAGTTCATGTTCCCCTGGGAGTATAAATAGCTTCCTCAGGTAAAAGTATCAGGAGAGACAAAAGCCAGCCCCTGTTTGCCCTCCTGGAAGTTTAAGGAGAAGAAAGGACCATGTCCCAGGACATTGAGCCTCTAGCATAATACATGTGTTTCAATCTTTGCCAGCCTTACCAGGCAAGATCAACCTTTGCTAGGGCTGCCTCAACAAGGTATTACAAATTGAATGGCTTAAACAGTTTATTGTCCCACATTCTGGAGGCTAGATATCCGAGTTGATTCCTTCTGACAGCTATGTGGGAGAATTTGTCCCCTGCTTCCCCCCCTAGATTGGGGTATTGGCAATCTTTGGCATTCCTTGGCTTGTAGAAGTATCACCCAGATCTCTGCCTTTATCTCCACATGGTGTTCTCCCTATATTTGTCTGTACCCAAATTCTCCCTTTTTTTAAAGACAACAACCCCTTATTGGATTGGAGGCCCACCTTGTTCCAGTATCACTTCATCTTAACAAATTAAGACTGCAAAGATGCTATTTCCAAATAAGATCACTTTCTGAGGTACGGGGGACTTCATCACATAAATTTTGGGAGCCACGATTCAATTCATAACAGCCTTCAAAATATTTATCTGGAGCTCTGCCCCGAATACTGCAATTTTATAACCTAATCATCTGATTCTTGCTCTGTAGAGAAGAAGGGAGAGGTTTATCCTCACCTGCTATTTCTTTTATTACTCAAGTTGCATGTGTCATTTCTCTGTGGTCTATAGCCAGGACTAAACTAATGCTACTATTTTTCTGGTTTATGTTGGCAGAAAACATGGGAGAAAGAAACAAACAATAAAAGAGCTTCCTGTATCAGCAGTGCCTGCCTTCTTCCAATGTGAGCCACCATGCTTCCCCTGTACTATAACCCAATCGCTGTTTTCTTTCTGGGAAGTCATTCGTTTTTATTCACATTCTCGGATCCACAACCTTCTCTCTTACTTCTGTGGTATTTTGAAAGATGGTTTCACAGGCAGAAGACATAGTGATAATGGATTTTTATCCAGTTGGCCTGGCCTCCAAGAGTGTCAGCTCTAATGGGCTGGAACGCCAAGCCCCAGAAATGTTGGCTCTAATGGGCCACCAAACCAAGCCCTGAGAGAGTGTTGTTAATTTGGTGGGCTGACAAGCCAGCCCCAGAAGTGTCTCAGCTTCAGAGTCTCACCTTCTGCCAACAGCTCTCCCGATTCAGCCAGCTCCATTGGCTGGCAAACCGTCTCTGGGATGCGTGGCTCTTCTGCTCTGATGATCTGCAGTTCTTCAGGTCCAGGTTCTTGTCTCACACCCAGGAGGAATGAGGGACATGGGCAGCTGGAAGGTGGGAAAGCAGGACTTATTGCTCCCAGAACGAAGGGGACCCAAGTGGTTGCCAATTTGGAGCTGAAATCTGGTGCTTATATAACCCTAAAACCAGAGCAGAGAGCCTAGTGCTAGTTGTGTGCTGATTGGTTGGCAGTAGCTGTGCTGATTGGTCAGTACTAAGAACCAATCAGCTGGAGATAGGGGCCTAATAGTGAGCTGATTGGTCAGCACTTATCAGTGAGCTGTTTGGTTTGTTTTATAACCCTGCAGTTGAGTGTTTTATTGCCTTAGTCTGTGGGGCATGTAGGGAGCTTGTTTACAAATGACAGTGTATCAGTTCAGAGGCCTGCAGGAAGTTGGCTACTTTGTTACCAGAGGACCCATCCTGTCTGTCTGCCTAGCTTTTCTCCAGCTAACTCCTCTTTCAATAACCCATGCTAATTTGATACCTAGTTGGAATAACTTTGTCTGAAGTTATTTTCTAGACTCCTCAGTGTGCTGGACAATCTTTAGTTTATGACTTATTTCTGATTTAGGGAAGGGGGGAAAAAGGAGTGCTTTTATAATTCCCACAATGGAGGCAAATGGATGGATAATTAAAGCTAAAAGCAAAGTTTAAAGATGTATTTTAAAGTTAAAGATTTTTGTTCAAGAAAAGGAAGCAGCTGTAGCAAAGTTAGGACACTGATAAATGATGGTTTTGCAAACATGGGTTATTGTTGAAAACAAAAAGATGCTTGTTAAAGGACCACAGATACCTTCATTTTTCTTTTCACCATTGTTCAGTTAACACTTTGTGATGGTTCTTCCTCATGTTCTAATGCATTTTGACCAACTGCATATAATGGCAAGTACCTGAGGTGAGAGTCAAGATGCCCAGAGGCTTACCTAACCTTTGTCACTACCTGGGTGACCCTGAGCAGTCTTAGGTTTTCCTCTCCCTCTACTGAGGGGCTGCACCCCATATGCTGTCCAAGTTCTCTTCAAGTTTAACATTCTATGAAATAGCGTTTGCTTGTCATGGAATGAAGATGAGTGTGTGTTGTATTTCTGTTATTTTCTTTGAGAACTTAAAGGAATTAAATTTCAAAAAAAATCCTTTTAGTTCTGTTTTCTTTTGTATCTATTTAGCTCACAGATAGACAAGATAACCTATTTGCAATGATTCTGAAATTGAGTTGATTTTATAAATCTAATCATAAAATGATATTTACAAATACATAATTTAAGACCCTAATGTCTACATTTCTAATTGAATAAAGAAGTAACACATTTTGAAAAATCTATGAAACAGTTCAGCAAAATATGCAAAAAGCAAACAAGGGCTCTTTTGATTTAAGGAAGTTACTTCAAAAAATGAAGAGGTTATAGAACCCTCAACAAAAGTCCCTATGTAGAGTCCAAGAGCTCTGATACCCCCTTTGTCTCCTCTTATTGGAAAATTAACATTAATTAAGATAAATTAATAGCATTCTATGCCTTGTGAGAGGAACACCACAAACTCTGGCTCCTTCTGAGAGGTGGACTATATACCTACAATGAGGGAAGAAAAACTAATGCCCCGCTAAAAGTCCCTGTGGTTTAGGAATGATACTCGCTTGCTTTTTAAAATGCACTTCATTTTTTAGAGATTTCTTAGTTTCACAGCAAAATTGAGCAGAAAGTAGAGTTTCCTTATGCCCCCATTCCCACACACAAAGAACCATTTGGGTTCACTCTTGATGAACATTCTATGGGTTTGGACAAATATATAATGGCATGTATCCACTATGGTAGTGTCATATAGAGAAATATCACTGCTTTAAAAATCCTCTGTGCTCCACCTATCCATCCTCCATCCTTCTAACACTTGGTTTTTAAAAGTCTTAATAAACTTTTTTATTTTGCAGTAATTTCAGATTTTCAGAAAAAAGTTGCAAAGATACAGAGTTCCCATATGCCCCTCAAACTGTCTCGCCCATTGTTAATATCTTACATCTCCATGGTACTGTGAGAGACCAGAATATGCCTCCCCAAAATATGAAGAATTGTGGAGTTGAAGTCAGCTAGGAAGAAGAAGCAGGAAAGCTCTCTGCCTAAAAAGCTCTATTCCCTTCTGTTCTAGGGAAAAACAGAGATTATCACCTGAAGACAACTTTAGGTCTTTTTTGTTTGTATATGATACGAGAGCAATCTGCATTAACAAGCTTTAAGAACTAACTTGTAGCTGCCAATTATTCGAGTTTCCCTCCAATTATGGTCTATAAAGACTCAAAGTTCTTTTTCTTTGTTTGGTCACTTCTCTAAAAATTTACTGTTATTTGTTGAATATGTTATATTCAACTAAAATTCAAAGCTAAAATTCAAAGCCACTTCTTTGGAACTACTCATTCCTGGGTGTCTACTATGTACATATGAAATATGCATTTTAATAAAGTTCTGTTTGTTTTCTTCCTGTTAATCTGTCTCTTGTAACAGAAGTTTGTTCCAACTAAGCATGTATAAGGGTTACACTTTTTTTCCTGCACTTCATTTAACAAAACCAAGAAACTGTCACTGCTATATTACTACTAACTAAACCCCAGACTTCATTTTTATTTCATCTGATTTTCTATTGATGTTATTTACAGGATCCAAGTCAGAATACTTCATAACATTTAGTTGTCATATCTTCCAGTCTCATCTGGTCTGTGTCAGTTTCTCAGTCTATCCTTGGTGACCATGACCTTGAGAGTCTTGAGGAATACTGGCCAAATATCCCGTAGAATATCCTGTAATGTTAGTTTGTCCTATGCCTTTCTTATGATTATCCTGGGGCTATGAGTTTTTTGAAAGAACACCACACATGTGAATTACCTTTCTCATCATATCAAATCCAGTCTTGCATAATATTTGTATGACACCACTGGTAATGTTAACTTTTATCACCTAACTTAGGCAGTGTTTGCCAAATGTCACCACTTTAAAGATTATTTTTCCCTTTTCCTATGCTATTCTTTGGAAGGAGTCACTAAGTATAGTCTACTCTCAGTGGTGAGGAGTAGGGGAATTAGCTCCAACTCTTAAAGTGGGGGACAATCTACAGTTATTATCTGGAATTCTCCTATATTGCTTGATCTTTTGAGATGTATGTTCTATCTTGTTTTGTTTTAGCCATATGTCAGTGTGTGGTGCAGTTGGCTCATGCCAGCTTGGAAGAGCCTATTGTTAAATTTTCGGGAATTTTGCAAGCTGATTGACATCATGTTGGTAGGCTGAAGTCCACTGTAATGGAAGTATTTACACCATAGATATTGACAAACCATATATATGCCATATATGTGCGTGTGTGTGTGTGTGTGTGTGTGTGTGTGTGTGTGTATAAAATACCAAATAAACATAAAATAAAAAAGATAATGACTAGATAGCACCATGGGCTCTTTATTTCTTTCCTGAAAAAGAAGTCAGAAGCAACCCAGGGAAATTCTGAACATTATCTCTCCGCCCCCGCCCCCGCCAGAGTTTCAAACTTTCTAGTGTGTATTGTGTGGAAAATAAGGAGACCTCACTTCCAGAACATGTTTGTGAAACACTGACCCACACTGTTTGGGGAGTTTTAGGAAAGCTTTGTATGAAATCATGTGAAATCAAAAAATCAGATTTCTTTTCTTTCTTTTTTTTCTTTTTTGGTATTTTTTATAATCTTGTAATTTGTACTTTTTTGTCATTGCAAATAGTTTTGTACTTTCTATAATTACACACAAAAAAATGGTGACTCAGAAGATCTCCCAGCTCTGCCACCTCACTCTGCACCAGACACTACACTATGGTGAATGAAGAGACTCGGCCGGAAGTCTAGACAACCCCTCTACAGCTGCTTGCCCCCATCAATAAGTACGGTACACCATCTCTGGAATCCCAACCTTCTTCAGACTCCACGGTTAAGTTTTTAACATCTATATTGATTTCGATGATCCTGAGTGCAAAACTGAGCCTTCTGGATCAAGGCAATAGTTATACCTTACTTAGAGCCATGACTGCATCCCTTCTTTGGGCACTGCTTCTTTCTCCTTCAGGGCAAGTGCTGTGAGAGTCACACATGCACATACAAAGGGAGTCTCTTGTACCGCTGGAGTGGAATCCCAAACATATGAATCTGGGAGCGAATATACCATTGCCTCCTCCACTCCAGAGTGAGAAAAGGAAACCTGATCTCCGATTGAACAGTATCCCTTTGGGGAAGGAAAAGAAAGGTCTGATTCTTACCCTTCAGAATGTAAATAAATGTTTCATTTCAAAGGGTAGGGAGACAAACTGGAGTTTACAACCAAGGGCTTTAACCCCCTTTGAAATGTAAACACATAGATAAATCTCTAAATCCCTGTTGCGGTTCCTTGACTTTAAATCACCCTTTTGATTCCAGGTTTGTTCTTCATCTCAAGGACCAGATTTCTTTGCTCAGAAAGTCCTAACAGTAAGAAACATGAAAATATGTTCTCTACTGTCTCACATCACCTCCTGGTAAAAGGCAGGAACCATGCAAATAAGCAATCTGAAGTTTGTCTTTTGTTTTTTTGAGTTGGAGTCTCACTCTGTCGCCCAGACTGGAGTGCAGTGGCCGCTCCCAGCCACCGCAGCCTCAACCTGCTGGGCTCCGGCGATCCTTCCGCCTCAGCCTTCCAAGTAGCTGGAATTACAGGCGCAGGCTAACACGCCTGGCTAGTTTTTGATTTATTGTAGAGATGAGGGCTCGCCAAGTTGCCCGGGCGGGTCTTGAACCAGCGGGCTCAGGCAATCCACTCACCTCAGCCTCCCAAAGCGCGGGATTACAGGCTGAGCCACTGAGCCTGACTGTCTGAAGTTTTACTTGACAAGAGCTATATGGAAAAGAAAACTCTTTGGCCTTCCCTAGTTTCTGGGTTGCTGTTGTTGTTGTTGTTCAAATTCAAAACTCTGTTATTATGGTTTTACCAAAAGAGGTAACTCCTACTTTTAAGAACCTAAAATTGAACACACAAGATTTTTGCGTATGGTAGTTGGTCTCATGAAGAAAAACAAGCAACAAATGCTGCTTCAACGGGAGAATGATAAATGTTTCCCTGCAAATTCATCAGGCAGAACTGGTACCCAGTTGTGCATGGTGGCCCCAGAGTGAACCCAAAGCCCTCCTAGGGCAGTGATTCTCAAACATAACCTATGGCTGCGTCTCTATCCCCAGCACCCACCACAGGGCTCTTGAATTGAAATCTCCAAGAATCCGTATTTTTGCAGTCTTCCCTGGAGACCCAAAGGGCACTCAAATTTGCTGTCAGGCGTTCCAGATGTTCGCCCAACTCAAAATGATACCGTTCTTGGAAAAGATTACATCTCCACCTACAGAGGGTACTTGGTTTTTCAGCAACTTAATGTATACCTCAATATAAACCAGGCGTATTGTTTCAGTGGGACAGAAACATGAAAACCTGAAACTACTTTTCTACAGTCGCTGCCTTTAGTCTCTTTAGAATGTCCTTTGAATCTCTGAGGGGCATCTTGGGGAGAGGACATGACTTTTTAGATATATCCAGTTACTAAATGTCCAGACTGGTTTAAAACTTAGACTTAGACACTTTAAATCTCATCTTTCTCTGCCCCCTCCCTAACACCCCTGACCTTGGGACGCATGCTGGCATTAAGGGTTAGGTTAGAAGTTATGGGCATGAGCGACTCCTTCCTCATCGACCAACCATCTGACTCCTTAAAGGGAAAGGAGAGGTAGGGGTGACCCTGAAACACAAACCTCCCTCCCCTTTGTATTTTCAGTCTAGCTCTCCTAGATCAAAAGTGGGGAAGAGAGACTTGTTGGAGGGGTGAATTATGGGGGTTGCCTTTCATGTAACTACCAACATGCGGTGACATGGTGGTAGTGGAGAGATGCCCCTTGAATCAGATTTGGACTGAGACTGATTTTCTGAAAGACAGTGTTTGGCTTCATCCTGACACCCTCTATCAGTGAAGACATCCTCAGAGAGGGGTACATCATTCCCTTGGGCCCTGCCAGAAGTCCTCACCCCAGCTCCTTTCCGAGTGAGGTATCTTTTGACTGCATGAGGGTCTTCCTGAGGAGCTCCCCTGCTTCGGCCTCACCTTCTAATCTCTGTTTCCTTCATGTGGATTCTACAGGGCCGTGAGTCTTTTTTCTGCATCCTCTGGGTCACCTGCTGAGGTCACCTGCTGCTCATTCTTTTTTCCCCAAGGTACAGAACACTTCACACCTTGCCCAGCTTGCACACAGGACTCTAGGAAGTCCCTGTCTTCAGGAATGTCGAGGCAAAAAGCAGTTAAGGGAATCTTTGATCATGTGCACCTCCCAAAAGCTCCTTACCACTATCCACCCCACTTTGCTTGCGGCACCAGATGGCCCTGCAGGTTCTGCCAGACCTCAGCAAGCTACTGGTAGGGGAGCAAGACAGCCCTCTGTCTCTCATGCAGACCCCAGTAATCCCCACACAAACCTTCATTTCCTGTCTCCTCTGCTGTCTTCCCTTGTAATTATTGGAAAGCTGATTACTCACTTTTCTAACCTCCCCTGCGGCTTGATGTAGCCATGTGACAACGTTTTGGTATGTAAACAGTTTTCTAGAATTGAGGGTGGCCTCTGGGGAATGTGTTACTTTTTGAATTTTTTTAGACAAATAAATGTGGTTCCACCCCTTTCTCCTTCCTCCTGCTTTGAATGAAAACATGATGGCTGAAGCTATGGCAACCACTTCGCAACCATGAGGAACAGGCTCAAAGAATTGCACAGATGTCAACCCTAACACTGTCGAGCTCCTAAGTCAATACCAACTCAAGTGAGAAAAATAAAACCCTATTCATTTTATCCCTGTGGTCAGTTTTTCAGTTTTTGGTAGTTAAAAGCATTTGTAAGTGAAATAATCAATTCCATTATCTGTAAAATGAGATTACCTAATTCATGGGGCTAGTAAAAGACTTAAACAAGTTCTTGTATATAAATCACTTTGAGGCTAATAAATGTTAAACCCTAAAGACGAGTTTTTTGCCTTTCTTCTCTCTTCTGCCCTCAGTGAATTGTATATCTTAGCCAACCACTACAGCAACCACCACGGTTTTCCATTTTTTGCAGTTTCCCACTAACAGTTCCAATGTCAAGAAGTGACACAGCAGGATGGATAAGAGCATCGACTTTGAGTCAGTGATCTGGGTTCAAACTCCAGGACTTCCACAGATTAGCTGTATGACCTTGGACAAGGGGATTAACCATTTTTGAGCCTCCATTTCCTCATCAGTCAAATAATGTCAACACCAGACTATTATGGGAATTATAAAAAGCAATTTGCTTAGCACAGTGCCTGGCACATGATCAGTGTAATGGATGCTCTGTTGCTATTCTCATTCATGTGTAAGGGTTAAAAGGATGGAGACCATCTCTGACTTTTTCTTCTTTGATCCCAGGACCTGGCATAGAGTAAGCACCCAATATGAATGTCTCAAGTGAATGAATGAATGAATGAGACAAGATGCTGTTTAAAATAAGTCGCATTCTTCTTGTTTCCCACATCTAAGACAGTTCCTGGCAAATTGTGGGAAATCAGTATTTGTGGAGTACATTTTTGGCCTTTATGCAACGTGAGTCTCCACGTGTATAATGGAAAGCCCTGAAAGATGAGATTCAATATAAGAAACTTCATTTTATGGATCTTTCAGAGAACAATCTATTTTGTTTATCTGAAAATACCCAATCTTGATGCAACTACCTTTGGAAATTACCATTTCTTCCTTAGAGCAAAGACAGCCAATGCTAAAGTCATTTTAAACATCACATTACAGTTTCTCCTCCCTTTGGCTTAAACAAATGTCTCTGTGATGCAGCCTGGATTTTTAAACTTATATTTTAAAACTTGATTTTTTTTCACCCACTTAATTACATAATTCTTTGTATTTTGTGAAGTCCATAATTTTATACAAAGCGTTTTTCAGATTCACTAATTTTTCTGCCTTTTTATTTGTTAATAATATATTCATATGTCTCTTCAGACCCTCCTAGTCAATATTTTATATTTGAAATGTTAGCAGGGCGTCTTATGAAGGATGACCTATCACCAACATCATTATTCTCTATTTATTTGAATTGAATTATTGCCAATGGCTTTTAAAATATACTAAGTCTTTTAGAATGTTTAATTTTTCTACTATTATGTCTGTTATAGCATACTTGATTTTGCTTTCTGTTTAATTTTTCAGAGCTGACTAGAATTTTTCATTGTCTTTCGATTGTTCTATATTAAAATAACATTGGCAATTCTTTTCAATATTTTATGAGAATAAAAATAATAATTTATTTATAGGCTTCAGTTTTCACATTTTGCTAGAAGTTACCATTTTTATTTTTAAAAGATTGTTGCCATCGTCACCGCTGAGTAATAATTCAAGATCCCCTATTATTTAATAATATAAAATGTAAATTACACCTGAAACTTACTACTTATACCAGGAGGTTTTTATATTTAATATTATGGATTATCATAATTCATATTTGTGTGTGTGTGTGTGTGTGTGTGTGTAAAGGAGGATTCAATAAGAGGACAGAAAAACTCCTGGGGCTGGGATGGAGCAAGAGGGTTGCCCTGTATATCCTTTTTGAGTTCACAAAAGCATTTCACCGTCACTTACCAAATTTAGTCCGCGTTATAACTCCATGGGAGTTGTCTCACTGATCTGGAGACGAAGGGACTGAGGCTCAGAGCGGTTATCCAGAAACAAGCAGAAAAAGAGACAAGCCAAGTCATCTGACACCAACTCTGGAATCTAGTTCATTATTAGTCTGGAGCTGCCTCATGAAAACTAAGGGATGGAGGGAATTCAATGGCAGTTTGGAGAGAAAGCCGGCCACAGAAGCAAATGGACCTGGTGTTGCAGTTCATGAATTCAATCCACAAAAATTAATTGGGAGCCTACGAGTTTCCATGCCTCTGTGGCCTCTGCCTCCAATGAACTCACGCTCTAGTGCAGAAGAGAAGTATCACATGGCATTCCCAGTGGGATCCAAAGTTCTTTGTAGGGAAGCAGGGGTGCTGTGGGAAACTCCTGGAAAAAGGAAGCGGTGCCTGAGTGGGACTCTCTCTGAAAGGGCCAAGAGTCAGGCACGGCTGGCGTATGCCAGTCCAAGAGGCGTGATCACAGATGACTCTGTGAGATATGAAGGGAACTGACCAAGAAGAAGCGTGTTGCCTACCATGGAGTTGGGGCTTTTCCTGAGGACAATGGGGGATGCAGAAAGGCCTTCTAGGATGGCAGAGTTGTTTGAAGAGCTATGGCGAAAACCCCAGCTCTTACGGTGGGATTCCAGCCTGAGAGGCTTAAATGAGACAAAGATACAAAACAACTGAGCCTGGCATAAGGCACATGCTTAATAAACAGGGTTGGTTTTGCTGATCACCTTCTACCTCCAAGTCCAATGTATCTTTTCACCCTTCTCATTTATGACATCAAAAACAAAAGTCGTGATTTTTAAAACCAAAAAAGTGTCCTCCCAAATATATTAGTCAGGGTTTTCCAAAGAAACAAAGCCAATCAAATACACAGTTGACCCTTGAGCAGCACAGACTTGAACTGCATGGGTCCAAGCGCGGATGGAAAACACAGTATTTGCAAGATTAAAAACCTGCACGCAAAAGAGTCAATTTTTTGTATATGAAGATTCCTTAGGACCGACTGTGGGACTTGAGTATGCATGGATTTTGGTATGTGTGGGTGTCCTGAAATCAACCTCTTAAAGATACCAGTGGACAACTGCATATGTAGAAAGATACGCACTATAATATAAAGAATTAGCTCATGTGATTATGGAAGCTGAGAAGTTGTAAGGTCTGCAACTGACAAGCTGGAGTATGTGGGTTTTGTGTCCTACTAAGACTGAATTTTCCAACTCCATTTGGTTGAAAAAAAAAAACATGTAAGTGGACCCATCCAATTCAAACCCATGTTGTTCAAAGGTCGATATCCTGTTGGTTTTGTTTCTCTGGAGAACTTAGAACTAATACACTTGTGAGGACAGTTCTATGTTCAGTTCCAGCTCAAAGGCCTACAGGCTCTAGACTCAAGATGTTTCAGTTCCAGCCCTAAGACAGAAAACAAACAACAACAAAAACAACAGTATGCTAGTTCAAGGCAGTCAAGTAGGAGGCATTCCCTCTTCCTTGCCAGAGGGTTGGCCTTTTGTTTTATTCAGACCTTCAACTGATTGACTGAGAACAACCCATGCTAGGGAGACCAATCTGCTTTCCTTGGTCTACCAATTCAAACGTTAATCTTATCCAGAAACACCCAGAAAAACATTTGACCAAATGTCTGAGCACCCTGTGGCCCAGTCAAGTTGTCATAAAATTAACACAAGGAAGAGAAGAGAGCTGTCAACTTTATTTTGAAAGGGACATAGAGATAGAAATAGAGCTAGATATAATGTGTCACACATACGCACACATGCCTACTTTGCGTTGCCCTTATTTTTTTTTAATCTTTGCCACAGTGTGAAAACCACACGGTAGCCCTAATTTTGATCCATGGACCAGCATAGCAGATGCTGGTGATGTTGTGACACATCCTCTCTGCTTATTTCAGAACCCACCTGCAGCTGAGGCAGACACTTCCCAGCATGCAAATGCAAAGAAGGCTGGAAAAGCCAGAGATTTAACAGCCTCCAAGCCATCCTCAAACATAAAGTGATGGAGGTCTGTAAAGGATCTGGCCTCATTGTCCCTTAGGGTAGCAATGTTGCCATGTGTACTTCATGGTTCCTCAAAAAGTCCCCGACAGAAGGGAGTCCCGGTTGCCACCAGCAGCAGCTGACTTGTGTAGTTTTCTGCTTTCCTAGGCTTGGATTCCTCAGTGCCACCATCTGCTCTCCAGAATTACCTCCCAAACAAGATAAAGGCCATTTTTGTGGCAGATTCTACACTAGCATATTTTGTATATTTAAATTTTCTCTGTCCGATTGATAGGTCTTTCTACATTAATGGGTGTGTCTCTTTCTCCAATCTTAAAACTTTTCATGTGGAACCAAGTTTTCGTCTAGTTAGTGATCTATCATTCTCCTTCCATTCCCAAACTTCCAGTCATATTGGATTTGAGCCCACCCTAGTTAAGTATGACCTTACTTTAATTTGATTGCATCTGTAAAAACGATTTACAAATAAGGACACATTTACGGACGAAAGTTGGGAAATCAACATATCTTTGGGGAGAAACAATTCCACCCACAACATTTCCCTTTAAGTTATCCTTCACATTGCTCCCAAGAGTCATCTTAACAAAAAAAAAAGGCTTTCATAATTTAGCTGTTTTAAATCAAAAGAGATTAAGGCCAAGCAGTTATGCTTATCACAAGTCTGTAGTATCCGAAAGTCCTAAATCCAAGAGACCACCAAAGAGCCAGCTCCGATGCAAACACACGAGGGTCTTTTTATTCAGGCTCCATCTGGGCTCCCGAATGTAACCGACACAGCGGTACAGAAACGAGAGCCCCGACCTAGTACAGCAAGTGGTTTATATACACAGTTGTGAGGGAAGGGCTGGGTGTGACTGGTTTTTCCTAGGATTGGGACATTATCCAACTAGAAGAGGGCATGACGTAGAAAACAAAGTCCACGGACCTTGCATAATTAGTTCTCAATTAGGTCCGTGGTGATGTCAGGGGACAGGAGTGCTTGAGATTGGTTGGCTCACTTTTGATTTGCACGGGTGCGGGCTCAGCTGCCCGTTATTGACTACTAATGGCCAAACGGGTGGAGGGTAGGTAGTTAAACCTCCTGGAATGTTAGGTAAGCTACGGTTTACAGTCAGCTTCGACATACAAGCAGGTTTGAAACAACACAGAGCCCACCAGAAGAGTGACTGGCGCCACAGAGCCTACCATAATTCAAGCAAAGGAATGTCTGGGAGGGTTTTATTGCTTAACATTCACGCACTGCCAGCAGTGGTTGCAGAAGCAGAAGAAGCCGGTTATTTCATTTAACATGGTTATTATGGGACGAACAAAAACTTAACAAAGTTCTAAGTACAAACACTGCAAATATTTTGTAACTTTACGGTCACAGTTACTACCAGGCGCCTTACATATGCCTAGTCTTACAGGGTTTGAGGTAGGGATTTATAAAATACAGCAAATGTGAGGTAGGGGTTTATAAAATACAGCAAACATGAGGTAGGGGTTTATAAAATACAGTGAACATGAAGTAGGAATTCATATAGTAAACGTTTCTTTCTTAGCAAGTATAGTTCTTTTGAGTCCTTTGAGTCTCTCAAAGTCTCTATTTTTTAACTAAAAGAGTAAATCACAGAGCATTGTACCTATACTCTACAGACAAGGAAAACTTTTATTTGTCTGCATTTGATGACATTTCAGTGGCTTGGAGCTTTGAAGGAGTCTGAGTCAAGGATGTGTCAACAGCTACATATTATAATATAAAAGGGGGCACTCAAAGCATTGTTACTCACTTATTTTCTTAGGATTTGAGACTCTGCTGTCTTAGAGTTTGGTCTTTCATTTAAAATTTCTTTTTTTTAACCGGGCTTGGTGGCTCAGCCTGTAATCCCGTGCCTTTGGGAGGCTGAGGTGAGTGGATTGCCTTAGCCCATGGGTTCGAGACCCGCCTGGGCAATTTGGCGAGACCTCCTCTCTACAATAAATCAAAATGAGCTGGGCGTGGTAGTGCGCGCCTGTAGTTCCAGTTACTTGGAAGGCTGAGGCAGAAGGATCGCCGGAGCCCAGCAGGTCGAGGCTGCGGTGGCCGGGAGCAGCCACTGCACTCCAGCCTTGGTGACAGAGTGAGACTCCAACTCAAAAAAAAAATTTCTTTTTTTTTTTTTATTTGGAGCCCATGTGCCCAGAATTGGATTAATCGTTTAAACTTTGGTTCATGAGACATCAGCATCATCGGTTCATACATAACTTTCATTTATTTACTTTCTTTTTAATCTATTTACCCATTTTTTCAATCATGTGATTAACACCTGTAAATTTATTATTCACCCTGAGACACAAACTATTACTAATTCATGCAAATCCATCCACTCACTCCCTATCTTTTTGTGAACTTTGCTCTACTAGAAACAGAATTGGGAACTGAAATGAACCTCTGTGGTCTTCCTTTGCAGCTTACTCAATCTGTAGGTAAAGAAATTGAGGCTTTGAGAGGTGTAAAGACTGGGCCAAGACCACATGAGCAGATGATTGTCAAAAACCTGAGACAAGAGCCCAAGATGCCTAGTTTCTAGTATATAAATATCAATACATAAACATCGTTTTCAAAATTTTATTGACGAACAGACTAAAGAAAACAGATTTAGAACTGGGGATTTCTATTTCATCTTTAAGATATATAGGAGTTACAGCACACCCATTCATTAACCATCATGGCTGCGTCCACTAAAGAGCAGAATTGAGTAGTCACAACAGAAACCTATGGCCTACAAAACAGAAAATAAACATTTGCCCACTCTTATGATAGTAAAAGTAACTCCAGCTTGGAAGCAGAAGACATTATGTTTAGTGATGTCTCTACCACTTATTAACTATGTCCTAGAGATAGTCCAACTTTCCCGCCCAGTATCCATTTTCTGCTTCTTCTAGTAAGTCTCCCCAGGTAAAGGTACCCCCAGGTAAATTCTCAGTGCTGTGATAGTTGCATCACTTAGGAGAAGTTTAGCAGCAGACCCAAGCTCAAACTGCTTTACATAAGAAGAAATAGACACAGAATTCCCACAGGCAGGCAAAATTTCACCCAGTAGTACACTCTGTGGCGCAGGGATACAATTAAGGACCAGGGATCCTGCCACCTCTCCACTCTGCAGGTGTCAGTAATGTCTTCATCCTAATGCTTATTTCCTTTGTGCTGGTATGATACTGCCAGTCTTTCTTAGGAACCAGCTCTCCTGACCAAAAGACTTTATCCTGAAGTGCTGTGTAAACTGTAAAGTATCATATAAATATAAGAAGTTATATTGTTATGTTGTTATTTTGCGAGCTCCCTAAAAAGCGAATTATAAAACAGCCCTGGGGATAAGGAATAAATGCAATGTTTTGGTTCTTAGGTACTTGAGGTATTTACTCATTCATTCATTCATTAAGAAAATATTTTTGAGCATATGCTCTAAGTCAAACACTGTGGTAGATCCTGGGATACAAGAAGATTAAGACAAGGAGATTTTATGGTCATCATTAATGAAACAAACAACAGATGTAGGTGAGAAAGCGGAGAAAAAGGAATGCTTCTACACTGGTGGTGGGAATGCAAACTCGTGCAACCTCTTTGGAAGACAGTGTGGTGATTTCTGAAAGAACTAGAAATTGACCTTCTATATAACCCAGCAATCCTCTTACTGGAAATATACCCAGAGGAACTCAAATCATTTTACAGAAAAGATACCTGCACATATGTTTGTTGCAGCTCTATTCACAATAGCAAAAACATGGAACCAACCATGTTGCCCATCGAAGCTACACTGAATAAAAACAAATGTGGTGCATATACACAATGGAATATCAAGCAGCCATAAAGAAGGACAGACATATGGACTTGGCAGCAACTTGGATGGAATTGGAGTCGATCATACTCAGTGATCTGTCACAGAAACAAAGAACAGAGTACCATATGTTTTCACTCATAAACGAACCTTGAACAATTATAATACTATAAGAAAGGAAATGGTAGTAGTGGGAAACTGTCAAGGGAGGGGGGTGGTTGGTAGTTGAGGGAAACTGCCAGGGGAGGGAAGAACACACCTCATCAACAAGGGTACTCGCATAATCAACATTTGTATACCTAAACCTGAATTGTACCCCACATCTTTATAATTAAAAAAAAAGACAAGGAGATTTTATAGTGGCTCACTAATAAGACTACATTCCGTGACTTTTTTTTTGAGTTGGAGTCTCACTCTGTCGCCCAGACTGGAGTGCGGGGGCCACTCCCGGCCACCGCAGCCTCCACCCACTGGGCTCCGGCGATCCTTCCGCCTCAGCCTTCCAAGTAGCTGGAACTACAGGTGCGCGCTACCACACCTGCCTAGTTTTTGCTTTATTGTAGAGATGAGGTCTCGCCAAGTTGCCCAGGCGGGTCTTGAACCTGCAGACTCAGGCAATTCATTCGCCTCGGCCTCCCAAAGTGCTGGGATTACAGGCTGAGCCACTGAGCCTGGCCCATTCTGTGACTTTTATTTAAGGAGTTCTTAGCTGCTTCCAAAGTTCCTCTAAAAATGTTTGCATCAGTCAGATTATCACGATGACCAGAGGTTCAATTTAACCACGATGATCATTTTGTTTGCCCAAACGGTGTTTTAAATATTTGGGAATTTTGAGTAACAATCCGTATTTGGGTCTTCTACATGGTCTGGATTTGAGCAGTGGTTCTGTCTGTAGATGTGGCCTCACCCTTAGGTGACGTGTGAGCTCTCTAGTTCCCAAGCATCTCCATCCCTGCCATTGCTGTGTAGCCACCTGCTCCATTCATTTGCATTCCCTGGCTGGCCCTGAAGGGACATTGAAGGTCTTGGTGTAGAGGAATCAAAGTGATCTGAATGGCACATGATTGCTCGGTGAGTTTGAAACAGCCCACTAGTGGCTTTTACTTTTGGGGGTCAGAGGTTCACTTTATAATCTGATGGTAGCTTGGAAAATGTGCATAAACACAAACATTTGGGTATGATTTTAAGGAGTTCCATGAGCCCCCAGGTAAAGGTTTTTGTTTTGTTTTGTTTTGTTTTGTTTTTGTTTTTTTGAGTTGGATTCTCACTCTGTCGCCCAGACTGGAGTGCAGTGGCTGCTCCCGGCCACCGCAGCCTTGCCTGCTGGGCTCCGGCGATCCTTCCGCCTCAGCCTTCCAAGTAGCTGGAATTACAGGCGCGCGCGCTACCACGCCCGGCTAATTTTTTTATTTTATTGGAGAGATGTGGTCTCGCCTGCCCAGGCCAGGTAAAGGTTTTTTGATGTGATCTGTACCACTTAGGAGGTTTTGGGCTGCAATTAACCCCAAAGTCCAACTCAAACTTATTTGAACAAGAAGTAAATACACCTGGAAGTCCAGTTAGACCTTATGTTATAGACTGAACTATGTCTCCCATGCCACTCAAAATTCATCTGTTGAAGCCCTAACCCTCAATGTGACTGACTATATTTGTAGATGGGAATTAATCAAGGCTAAATGAGGTCAAAACATGGAACTCTAATCTGGTAGGACTGGCATCCCTCTAAGAAGAGGAAGAGACACCAAGATCCTCTCTCTCTTCATGAGCATGAGCAGAGGAAAGACCATGTGAGGACACAGTGAAAAGACAGCAAGCCAGGAAGAGAGTCCTCACCAGGAAACAAGCCTGCTGGTACCTTGATCTTGGACTTCCAGCCTCCAGGCTATGAGAAAGTGAATTTCTGTTGTCCAAGTCACTCAGTCTGTGGTAAGTTGTTATGGCAGCCCAAACAACATACCCTTTCCAAAATTGATGGTTCACTAAAACCGTCCTTTGGCTTCTTGCCAAAGATGAATAAACCAAGATGACATGACTATGGCTCTGATTTGGACAAGGCCGCAAAAAGTCCAAAGGCCCATTAATTAATACGAATTTTAAAGACCTATCAAGCATGGTGGCAAGAGGATCACTTGAGGTCAGGAATTCGAGGCCAGACGAAGCAATGATAACAGACTAGGCAGCATAGTGAGACCCCATTTCCCAAAATAAATGAAGTTTTAAATTAACTGGGTGTGGTGATGTGTGTCTATAGTCCTACCTACTGGGAGGGTGAGGCAAGAGGATTGCTTGAGCCTGGAGTTTGAGGCTGCAGTGAGCACTCCAGCCTTGATAACAGGGCAAGACAAAGAAAGAAAGAAAGAAAGAAAGAAAGAAAGAAAGAAAGAGAGAGAGAGAGAGAGAGAGAGAGAGAGGGAGGGAGGGAGGGAGGGAGGGGGAGGGAGGGAGGGAGGGAGGGAGGAAGGAAGGAAGAAAGAATAATATTAAAGTTAAATAATATTAAAGATAGCAGCTAATGCATATTGTGAACTTACTATGATTCAGGTAACACATAGTGTGCCGTATATACAAGGGAAGACACACCAAAAAAAACAGAATTTATTTATAAAAACCTGTGTATTTATTCTTACATGTTTAAACTTCAAGTACCTTCCATTTGACACAATACACCTATCGAGACACTCCACTGCTCAAAACAGTTTTTTGCACTAATCAGTTTTGATGCCTTTTAGTGCTTCTACCATTTTGTGTTTCACCCCTTCCACATCAGCAAAATGTTCCCCTTTAGGACTTTTTTCATCAGAGGAAATTTTTTTAAAAGTTGCTTGAGGTGAGATTGGGTGAATAAAGAGGGTGGGGCACGGGGTTCATGCTGATTTCAGTCAAAACTGAAATCGGTTTTGACTGAACTGATTGCTGAACACTCAGTGTGGTGTGGACAGGTACACTCGTAAGTCACCCATCATGCAATGGGCAAATGAATTGAAAGAATCTCCAAAAACAAGTTGCTGAAACTGAATGCAGCCACTCACAACACTAGCTAGTACACTGATGCTGATGGGTTCCTAGAACACTTACCTAGTGGGAAAAGCCTGTATTAAAAGGGGCCCACCCTCCAAAAACTAGTTCTGGTTTTTGGGGGTCCCATTCATATATTATATTATTTTATGTCATTACTACCATACAACTAGTTGACAAAAAAGGAAACTGAAGATATTTGACTCCAAAAGCTGTTCTCCCTCCATTATGCAGTCCTGGTTACCCAAAGAGCTAGCATGGCCCCAGAGTGTCCCTAAAGACTGGGATCACTTCACGTGCCTCCAAGTTGACATTCATTACTGATCCCACATCAAAACACTCACCCAATCTTTCTGTAGACAGGCAATTTGAACCCTTAAACCTGAGTAGTGGCAGCTGCAAGCTTGCTTGCTAGACTCACATGTGCAGAAAACGTAACTTTTTTCCAATACCTGTCTTCAGCACAAAACTACACCCACTGGGTACTAAAAAAGAAATCTAAGCTTGCTAAGTCTCATCCAATTTTACACAATGTCAGTTTAGGCACATACTCTGTCAGCCCAATTTTCATATGCCAAAACCTTGAAACATTTGTAACGTACTCTTCCCATTGTTAAAACTTAGCCATGGAGCTGCATCAAGGAAAAAGAGAAAGTGATTTAGGGAAATAAGATGCCCAGTGCCTGCTCCTTTACATTGGGAATACCAGAGAGAGTCCTAGGAAAGGCCAGACCAGATGGGGGTGTGGGTGTGGGAGAGGGGGTCTGTGATCTGGTGCTGCACAAAGGGTACAAAGAATTGCACAGAAGTTAGATTGGAAAATATCATTTATTTAGAAAGCAGATTAGAGGGGGGGCACAATTCACCTCCCCAAGGTTGAGAAGGGGAACAAAGCCAAGAAAACATGGCAACCATAGCTTGAAGAGCCACATGGCCAGACCAGAGGTTTAGCAAAGCAATAGCCAATGGCTGCTTGAGATTGAATGCTTTTAAACCTTCCCTTTGAAGGGGGCGTCATTCAGGTGATTGGGTGGTGGTCTGTTCCACATCATCATGAAGGGAAGGTAAGCACAGGTACTGACATCAGGTGATGGACAGCAGGCAGATGGGTGGGTTAGTCACATGGTTGCTGCCATGTTGATGGGGTCTGTGTCATGAAGGTCGGAAGGGCTGATTAGGTTAACTGGTTTACAAAACAAGCTGGGGAGGGGATTGTAAAACAATTATCAATAGCTACTTGTGAGAAACAGGTCCTGTCCTTAGCTAGTGGTTAGAGGGTAAATTTAAGTGAGCTGCTGGAAAAACATAACAAAGTTAAGCAATGTTAAAATGGCTGCTCTTGGGCTATATTGACTCCATCGTATGTCCTTTCAAGAGGAGAAAGGAAAAGACTAAGAAATTCACTTTATTAGTCCACTTTGTGTTGCTATAAAGAAATACCTGGTGCTCTGTAATTTGCAAAGAAAAGAGGTATTGGGGAGGCTCACGGTTCTGCAGACCATGCAAGAAGCATAGTGTCAGCATCTGTTACTGGTGAGGCCTCAGGAAGCTTTCCATCATGGCAGAAGGTGAAGGTGAGTAGGCATCACATGGGGAGAGAGGAGGAGTTGCCAGGCTCTTTTAAACAGTCAGCTCTCATGTGAACGAATAGAGCAAGAACTCACTCATTACCAGGAAAACAGCACCAAGCCACCCATGAGGGACCAATTCCCCTTGACAAATCACCTCCCACCAGGCACTACTTTCAACACTAGGGATAACACTTCAACATGAGATTTGAAGGGGTCAAACATCCAAACTTCAAGGGGGAGCCCCCAAGAAACCCAGAATTTATTTATTAAAAATTACATATTTATTCTCATATGTTTAAACTTCAGTCACCTTCAAAGTACTCTCCATTTGATGTAACACACCTATCAAGACACTTTTTCCACTGCTCAAAACAGTTTTTGAACTGGTCAGTTTGGGTGCCTTTTAGTACTTCTGCCGTTTCTTGTTCCACCTTTTCCACACCAGCACAATGTTTACCCTTTGAGGACTTTTTTCATCTGGAGAAACAAAACAAAAGTTGCTTGGGGTGAAATCAGGTGAATGGGCAGGGTGAGGCACGAGAGTCACGCCATTTTTGGTCAAAAACTGTTGAGCACTCAGTATGGTGAGAACAGGGTTGCTCATGAACCACCCATCATGAAATGGGTGAACACGTTAAAAGAATCTCAATAAATTCATTCATTCGTTCATTCATTCATTGAAGCCAAATGCAGCCTCTCACAACAATGCTAGCTGGCACATTGGTGCTGATGGGTTCCTAGAATACTTACTTAGCAGGGCAAGTTTGTACCATAAGGGATCCGCCCTCCAAAAAACAATTCCAGTTTTGGGGAGGTACCACTCGTATATCACCTGCTCACCCCATTTCTGGTCCCAGATGGATATAGAAGAAGTGAGAGTAGCCCAGCAGCCAAAGAAACAGTGTGTTTTTATCTCCCTTCTCTGAGTTCTGACTAGGAGATGGAGAAGATGAGGTGGGGGGAACGCAGCCAAGAAAATAGGTGTACATTTGGGGCTCTGAGAGGGTGGTCACCTGCCAGGATTCCAGAACGCCCCACTGCCACCATTGAAGACATCATCTCTGAGTGCCTTGAACATGTCAGGCCTTGATCCAACACATCAGAGAACAAGACCGCCATATTTTAATTGCATGCTCTTGTGTGCATGAACTCAGATCATTTTATTCAATTAACCTTTCTGAGAAAAATAAAAACGTTGGAAATTGCAAAATACTAAATACCACATGTTCTAATGAACAGAAAAAAAAAAACCCTGAATACTGCACGTTCTCACTTATAAGCAGGCTCTAAATATTGGGCACAATAACACAAAGGTAGAAACAACTGACTGGACACTACTAACAGGGAGTGGGATGGGGGCTGAGGTGCACACACCACCCGTTGGATTTCATGTTGTGTGCCTCTCACCCCCCTCTCCCACCCAGGGACTGACTAGAAGCCCAAACCTCACCTGCACACAACTTACTTATGTGGCAAATCCTCACATGTATCCCACAATTTTAAAATAAAAATAAAATGAAGTGAAAAAAATATTAAAACTCTCTTTAAATCCCAAAGTGCCTCTGGTGCGATTAAATTGCAGTATTCAGGGTTTTTTTTTTTTCTGTTCATTAGAACATGTGGTATTTAGTATTTTGTTTCTGTTCACTTAGAATGATATCTCCTGTTGCTGCAAGGTACATTATTTTGTTCTTCTTTATGGCTACATAGTATTCTATCATGGACATGTGCCACATTTTCTTTATAAATGGGCATCTGGGTTGGTTCCATGTTTTTGCTATTGTGAATAGTGCTGCAATGATCATACGTGTGCACGTGTCTTTTTGGTAGAGTCATTTATGGTATATTCCCAGAAACAAGATTGCTGGATCATACGGTAGTTCAATTTTTAGTTCTTTGGGAAAACCTCACACTGTAAAGACAGTTCTAAAAAGAATCGTTTCGTAAAGCAAAGGCTAAGTCCCCAGTTGTTTGTTTTGTTTTTAATGAAAACTCAGTTTTCCTATACTACATTAGGTTTACTTAAAGTAGATTACACACACACACACACACACACACACACACACACAACACACACAAATATGTCTCAGTTACCTTGGCAACCTCTAATACTTATATTTAGGCTTTATTTATTAGATTGAAAGAGGGAGAAACGCAGAAGAAAGGAGGAGGACAAGATGGGTAATTTGTGCTGTTGAATTTTTAAATATAATCTCCCCAGACCAATCACATTTGCAGTTTGCATTGGTTTTTCTGTTGTATGAGTGGTTTAGAAATTAAAAAGAAAAAAAAATGAAGGGAAGATAATGGGACAGACAGAAACATTGGTTTAGGACCTAAGATAACCACAAATATAGTGAAAGTACATTACCATACTACCTTAATTCTGCCATGTGGCAAGGTTTTCCATGTAATTAATGAGCCACCATTGTACAACATTACCAGGAGGCAAACTATTCCAATTACCTATAGAGCTAAACCATAATTACCATGTAAATGACTTCGATAATATAATAGAATGGAATATCTGGTCATTATAGGGCAGACAATTCGCAATGTTAATTGGGGTTAGTCTGTTTTCAGAGAGTAAATAATATTAACGGTAAAATAAATCCAAACTAATATTAAGTTTGACTTTGCTTATAATCAAGGGGAATGGCCTACTTCAGAAATTATGTTTATATTACAAAGACAAACCATACTTGCTTCAGTCTCTATCGTAAGTAAAATAATTTGAATTGAAAATACTGGGAAACAAAATGACACCAAGATGTGATTGAGGATTTGAGAACAGAGGTCAGCAATTGAAGGGCTTTTGTCCAGAATCTAGGCATGGAAATAGACAAGCTATAATTCCCAGAGTTGCTCAAATATTCTTGGGGCAGGAGGTGATGGTTGAAACCTGGAGAACAGGGGAGAACAAAGAAAATGGAAATTGCTGTTAAGTCACCCTCTTAAATCCTGCTGTCGCCACATTACCTAGGTTTAAATCTTACATTACCACCTACTGAGTCTATTATAAAATGCTCCTGTCAGTCTTCTTCCCACTCCCACTTCTTTGCCATTCATACTTTGCTCCTTCCCATTCTGTGCAATGTCAGTGGTAAAACACGAAGTTTTTCCTTCCACCACAGAAGTCCCACCACTTCCTTCCTCTGGTCAGAAAATACCCAGAGGTTCCTCCCACCAGAACCTTCCTCTCCCCTTTCTTCAAAGCCATTGGGAAGTGCAGGACTTCCCCTTGACTATTCAGATTCATTCTCCCAAGACTCTCAAGACTCATACAAAGTGGAGTTCGTCGTTCCAGCCAACTGTGCCCTGAGCATTGTGGCTTTTCTGCTTATACTCCCACAGCAGACACCGTTTCCGCTTGTGGCTCCTCCCATCCTGTTTTTAAGCCAGGTTCTCCAGTTGCCCTGCCATGCTCTGATCCACACAACATTCCTCTAACAAATTCTCCTTTTATGATATCTCAGCCAGAGTTCACTTTTGTGGCTTTCCAAAGAGGAACCCTAACTGATACACCTCTCCAGAAATTTAAGCCAGATCCACATGGCATTCCCTAGGGGGTGGCAAAGGAGAGAGTCATGATTATCTGGTAAACGGAAATGAGGGGGCTGTTTCTAAAGATTGCTTGTGGTCGTTTTAAATTTGAAAATATCCTCTGAGTAGATGACATAATCAGATGCAGTGGAGGCAGCGGTTAGGAAACAAGATCCAGAGCCAGACTGTGTGGGTTTGAACCTCACTTCCTCCACTGAATAGCTGTATGACCTTGGGCAACTTGCTTCAAAGAAAAACAGAAAGCAAGAATCCATTCCTCCTGGAAGTGCTATGAGAATGAACGGGTCATCCAGATGGAACTCGTAAAGCCTGGCACCAGTATGCAGTTGTAAGCATGCAAAATGTGATAATATTAAGACTTCTGAAAAATAGCTTACGTGAGGAAGCAAACATGATTTTTAAAAATAATGACTGAGTAAACTTACCTGATATGGACATACAAGTAGCTGTGTAGTGCCCAAAGTCATCCCCCAGGACTACAAATATTCCTGTGATATTGCCATTATTTAGGGAATGTTTTTTCAGAATTTCTCCTTAGAATTTTATTTAGAGCTCACCATACTTAGGTCTGATTGCCCTTGCCCGAGCTAGAAAGGGATGTAGTTACCAAATCCCAGGTAATTATTCATACATGCAGACTATGTGTGACTGTCCCTCCTTCTGATCACCCAAGCCTTGCCAGAAGTTGGTGCTGGCGGTAACTTCAGGGGTTGAGGAACTGTAAATCTTTGTTCCCACAGGTCCCACTGACTCAGGGAAACCAAGTCTTGTGGCATAACTCTAAGTGCTGGCTTGGCAAGACCCTGAGTCGCCCCAGTGGCCTTGACAGGATCATACATGGCTTCCAAGAATGCCTCAGTCCCAGAAGATGTTCCTGCCCTCTTTCTCTCTCTCATCTCATTTCCCCTAGCCGGTCTTCATCAGCATCTGCTACAGCTGCTGCTGCCTCTTGCCCCTTGGCTGGGGTAGGTCATCCCATAGCCCTATCCGTACCACTCTCTTAGTCTCTTCAAAGGCAACTGGCACAAATCTATTCATAGTAGCCCCTGATATATGCTAACTGGAATCATTTCTCAGAAGCTGACTCCATGGGGTATTTGAAGATTCACCCAGTACCTTACTAAGGTTAACCAACCCACTATAGTGTTCAGGATTTGAAGATGGTACCATAATCAGTACTATGAGTGGGGTACTTTAACTCCTGGTTGCCAATACAAACAGTGAATCTGAAAGTCCATGGACCTCCCTTCCAGGTGCCAAAGCATGCTGTGCTTTGCATTCAGGACTCCTAACTGCCTACAGAGGTCTCAGTGAAGTTATGGTGGTCGTTGGCACAGGCATATTTCAACACACATGTGAATCAGAGAAACAGTGGTGTATAGAACCTGGCCTCAGCAATCTTGTTCTGATCTCAGGAGACAGTCCAAGTCACCAAGTCCTACCATGAACATAAGTGCCACGTGGTACCATCCTCCAGTTGTAACTACTCTTTAGATGGGGGGGCAGGGACCTGGCCCAACAGAGATACAGCTGGGGAGGGCTCTGAACCCAGTTAGGCTCTTAGATAGAAGCTCCTCTGGTTCCTACGGCCTCAGAGACGGCCTCAGAGACTAAGTGTAGCTCAATGAGTGAGAAGAGGCTTGGGGATAGACAAGTGTATAAACTCAATAAAAGCCAGGGCTAGCCGGGCTCGGTGGCTCAGCCTGTAATCCCGCGCCTTTGGAAGGCTGAGGTGAGTGGATTGCCTGAGCCCGCGGGTTCAAGACCCGCCTGGGCGGCGAGACCTCATCTCTACAATAAATCAAAAAATCAGCCGGGCGTGGTAGCGCACGCCTGTAATTCCGGCTACTCGGAAGGCTGGGGCGGAAGGATCGCCGGAGCCCAGCAGGTCGAGGCTGCGGTGGCCGGGAGCGGCCACTGCACTCCAGTCTGGGCAACAGAGTGAGGCGCCAACTCAAAAAAAAAACACAAAAGCCAGGGCTGCTCATATACAGGGCTACGGGGTATCTCCTCTAAAAGGCAGGGCTCCAGAAAGGTCAATCTCTACTGGTACAGGGGAGGAAGTCCTTGAAATTGGGGCGGAAAACAATGGAAGAGGCCCATTCCCAAGGAGCTTCTGGACTAGTGATTTCCGGCATGAGGTTCTATAGAGACATCTGCAGCAGTTATGAAGCAGCGCCCAGCAGATTTCCGTGGTGATTTGTTGGTATCGGTCTCCCTCCACAGTTTTGGCACGGAGCACCTAACACCATCCTAGCAAAAGGTGCCAATGGGCAGCACTCTGTGTTCCAAGCCCTGCCAGGTGTCGGGATCCCTCACCTATCTCCATCAAGTGCTTACTGGGCCAATCATTTCCACAGAATGAGCACCACCACCACCACCTCCACACATCCGCTGATATAAACATAGGCTAGGGATAGGAAAGAGGTTAATTTATGGTTGGAGTAAAAGAAAATTTAGATTCCATGGTGTGCCAGCCCGTCTTCTCTTCCTTTGAAGGCAGGGACCATGTCTCTCATGCACTGTTTCCTACCAGCACCGAAGGAAGAGCCTGCTATCCAATAGGAGCTAGATAAATATTTGTTCAGGAACAGCTCGAAAAAATGTGTCAAAGCATTTTAAAAAAAGAAAAAGGTCATCAGAAAAAGACTATTAAGAAATTAGAAGACAATTTTCTTCAGTCCTGTTAGTCTCAGTCTACTCAGTTGAAACAAAATGATAGTCATGATCCCTTTTGCTCTAACTTTAAAAAATCTATTCAAGGAGATAACATATATAATGAGACAATCAAAAGTTTAAAAGATTAAAAAATAAAATTAGGCCAGGTGCGGTGGCTCAGCCTGTCATCCCAGCACTTTGGGAGGCCAAAGCAAGAGGACTGCCTGAACCTGGGGGTTTGAGACCAGCCTGGGCAAATTGGTGAGACCTGGTCTCAGCAATAAATCATAAAAACTAGCTGGGCATGGTGGCGTGCATCTGTAGTTCCAGCTACTTTGAAGGCTGAGTCGGAAGGATCGCCGGAGCCCAGCAGGTCGAGGCTGCGGTGGCCGGGAGCGGCCACTGCACTCCAGTCTGGGCGACAGAGTGAGACTCCAACTCAAAAAAAAATTAAATTAAATTAAAAACAACACAAAATAAGATATGATTAAAGTTTAGTGAGCTCTGTGGAAAACAAACCTCGGATTGGCAGTAGTGGGAGACTGCTTGGGGAAAGGGGGCACACCTAATCAGCAAAGGTACCTGCACAATAAATATTTGTATACCTCACCCTGAATTGTACCCCACATTTTTAAAATAAATAAACAAAGAGAAGAAAAGAAACCTCACTATCTTCAGAGATTTATAAGAACATGAAGGCTGTGGTGGTCTTTAGCCCATTTCGCTTGAACCCAGCCTAGAAAGGCCCCTCTCAAACAAGACCACTTCCAAGAAGTTTTTCCCTATGCCTCCTCATTCCTGCCCCTTATCTGAATCACCAGATTCTCACAGTATAGTTTGGTTTGGTTTTTGCTTCTGCTTTTTGGGATTTACTTTTAAAATAATACAGAAAATAAAAGCAATACAGGAATGTACAAGGTAAAACCTAAAGATCCTTGCAGTCCTTGAGTACTGTTTCTATTTCTCTTATAAGATGCCTTTCCTCTTTACCATAATATTCTAAGATTTTGACTCACCTCCCTCTGCCCCTCAACGACTTAGAAATTTGTGGTAGGAAAATAATGTGTCTTACCTTTGTGCTGGCAAAATTTGAGATTTGAATTAAACCTTAAAGAATAAGAAAGTTTTAGCACCAGCTAGAAGCCCAAACTTCACCTGTACACAACCTACTTATGTAGTAAGTCTCCATCTGCACCCCACAATTCTAAAGTAAAATAAAATAAGTAGGTTTTGGTAGGTGGAGAGGACAGGGCAAAATATTCGGAGTTAGCACAGTGCCTGGTATTTAGGGGAAAGTTATAAATGTTTGTTGAATGAATAAATGAATGGGAGACTCATCCTCTGTAAAGTTATGGGCTGAGATAAATTCAAAATCTTAAAATTCATGAATAAAAAGTTTCCTGAAGGAGAAGAAGAAAAAAAATCAGTCTCAGTGATCATGAATTTAGCAATGTTTAAATTTAAGCTTCTACAAATTAGCTGTTTTTATTTCCCTACTTTTTATACTTTCTTTTTTCTTAACTACTAAATCTTGTTCACATGTATGAACATTACAGCTTTATTTTCACTTTAAAAGTAGACACTCTTAAAGAAGATTGGTCTACATTTTTATTTCTCATATTGTACTTTTTTTGTTTTCAAGGGCAGATCTGCCTAATAAAATGAATTTAAGAGTTGTCTCTTTTTTTCTAGTCACTGGGACAGTTTCTATAAACTAGTGAATAACTTTCCTTCATGATTAGACAGATTTGTCTTTAAAATAATCTGATCCAGGTGAGGGCACACATGCTTGTGCATGCATGTGTATTTTTAACACTGATTCAATTTCTTTAATGTGAATAGGATTTTTCAGATTTTCTGTACCCTCTTAAATAATTTTCTGTACTCCATGTCTTTGTATAGGTTTAATGAACCATTTTCAAGTTTTTGGGCATAAAGTTGTTTATGATACTCTCTTGTAAATATCAATAATCATTTCTGTATCTGTGATTGTAATTCCTTTTTCTTTCCTACTAGTAATGATCATTTACCAATGATAAAACTAAATTTCAACTACCATTGTTGGAAGTTTGTCTGTTTTGTTAGTCTTTTCAAAGAACTAACTTTAATGTTTGTTAATAGTCTATTTTTCTTACTATTTAATTAATTTCTACTTTTATTTTCATTACTGCCCTCCCCTCTTCTCTTACTATGAGTTTACTCTGCCATTCTTTTTTTAACTTCTTGAACCAAATAGTTTCTTTTGTAATTTTACATCCTCTTTTGTCTAGTAAATATATTAATGTCATAAATTTAAAGTATTTGCGATAGCTAAATCCCATTATCCGTTATGCATAGTGTTTTTATTGTTATTCAGTTTTTAATATTTTGTAATTTTTACAATAATTTCTTCTTGAGATATACATTATTAATTGATAACTTTGAATTTTTTAATTTTCAAAACTGTAGGGATTGTTTTTAGTATCAATTGCTAGCTTAACTGCATTTTAGTCAGACAACTTTGTCTATAGTATACTAGCTTTTAGATAAAAATTTTTTGTGGATTAGTATATGTGTTTTCTTTAATTGATGGGATTGGGGCTCTATTATGTTTATAATATTGTTCACATTTTCTAAATCTTAAAAAAATTTAGCTGGACTCAGTGGCTCAGCCTGTAATCCAGTGCTTTGGGAGGCCAAGGTGAGTGAATTGCCTGAGCCCGCGGGTTTGAGACCCGCCTGGGCAACTTGGTGAGCCCTCATCTCTACCATAAATAAATAAAAAAATTAGCCGGGCATGGTAGAGCGTTCCTGTAGTTCCAGCTGCTTGGAAGGCTGAGGCCGAAGGATTGCCGGAGTCCAGCAGGTCAAGGCTGTGGTGGCCGGGAGCGTGCCACTGCACTCTAGTCTAGGCGACAGAGACTCCAACTCAAAAAAAAAAAAATTTTAATCTGTTTTTATTTATCAGATTTGTAAACATATGTTAAACCCCTTCCATACTGAGTACGAATATACCCATTTCTTCTTGAAATTCTTCCAGTGTTTACTTTGGTATTTTGAAAGGCAATGTTATTAGGTGCAGGTAGGGTCAGAACTATTTTAGCTTCTTATTTATTTTATTGTTATGTGGTGACCCTTTTATCCCTTTTTTTTGTTTTTTGGTTTTTTTTTTGAGCCATAGTCTTACACTGTCACCCAGGCTGGAGGGCAGTGGCACGATCCCGGCCACTGCAGCCTCGCCCTAATGGGCTCCGGCAATCCTTCCATCTCAGCCTTCCAAGCGGCCAGAACTACAGGCGCGTGCTACCACACCCCGCTAATTTTTGACTTATTGTAGAGAAGAGGTCTTGTGAAGTTGCCCGGGCTGGTCTCGAACCCTCAGGGTCAGGCAATCCACTCGCCTCGGCCTCCCAAAGTGCTGGGATTACAGGTTGAGCCACCGAGCCCAGCCTCCTTTTATCCCTAACATTGCTTTTACTGCTATGAAAAAGGTACTATTAAGCTAATATTCATAATTAATATTCATAAGTATGCTACTTTTAATATCGCTGACACAATTCTGGGGGAAGGAGAGGCTCGTATAGAAAACTCCCAGGTTCCTTGGCTTACCTTTCATCTGTAATCCTAGCACTTTGGGAGACCTAAGCAAGAAGATTGCTTGAACCTAGGAATTCGAGATCAGACTAGGCAACATAGCGAGACATCGTCTAGGGAAAAAAAAAAAGAAACAAAGAAAACTCCTTGTTTCTGAAGTCGGGGGTAAGGAGGGGATGGCTTGGGCTGCCAGCTTGTGAGCCCAGCACCTCTCTGTTCAGGACAACCCTTCAGTAAGAGAGAGCAGAAGAAAATCCTAAAAGGCCAGTCTTGTCCCTCCATGCCGTGGGCAGGAATGGGAGATCCTACAAGGCCAGGTGAATAAGACTTTGCTGATAAACACTTTGTCGTGGGCTGCTGACCTCCAGAGCAAAGGTGCCCTCTTCTGATCAGGGTCATCCTGTTTCTCCTACTGTATTGCAGTTCCCTTCCATCCCAGCTCGGCCTCATCCAGCTTTCTTACCAAGACAATGAGCATGTCCCAATGCCTAGGACACTCAACGGACATCAAGACACTTCAGCCTAATTCCTGCTTTGCTGTAAAGAAGTTCAGAAGAGACCAGGGAAAATGACTTGGCCTATCTATAGAGCGTGGGAGACACGTGTTTTAAAGTCTGTGATCATTGCTTAACTGAAGGAAATAGTATAAATCTACAGATCTAATTTCAGAAGGGGACTCTTCGTGCATTGGGAATTTCAGATCCTAAGTGCTTTGCTGAGAAATTAAACAGATGCCTGGAATTAGGCACAGGAGGTGTAATGATGGGAACAGCAGGAAAAGCCATGGCTAATAGGAAATACTTAATTGAGGTAGAGCCTGGTGGAGCAGCAACACATTTCTTTAAACAAATGTTCAGGCCGGGCGCAGTGGTTCAAACCTATAATCCCAGCACTTAGGGAGGCCGAGGCGAGAGGATTGCCAGAGCCCACAGGTTCGAGACCAGCCTGGGAAACATGGGAGACCTCATCTCTACAATAAATAAATCAATAAATAAATAAGCTGGGTGTGGTGGTGCACGCCTATAGTTCCAGCTACTTGGAAGGCTGAGGTGGAAAGATCGCTGGAGCCCAGCAGGTCGAGACAACGGTGACCGGGAGTATGCCACTGCACTTCAGCCTGGGTGACAGAGTGAGACTCCAACTCAAAAAACAAACAAACAAAAAACACTCAAACGAATAATGCCTTCCCCTCCTCATAAAATTGCCCTTTTTTCTGAACTTTAATATGTCTGAAAAAAATGGCAATTGTCAAAGCAAAGCTGGTATAAGTAAGGATAAAACATTTTAAAAATATAATATGCCTTTGAAATTTATTTTAGTCCTCCAAAAACCTAACAAATTAACTTTCTATCTGCTAAAGAAAAAAGATGAAACACACATCTTATAAAGACTTGTCTTCTAGGAAATCTTACCTACAGCAATGTTTTACAAAGTGTTACATAACTTGGGACTATGGTAATACCAAAATTCAGACACAAAAAGCACAAATCTAAAATCTCAGCACAGCTTTCCTGTTCCTTATCACCAAGTCTTATGAATTTCACTAGGTGGCAGCATGTAATAACAAACAATGATATTACAAGGTTTAAATAACAAAACTGTGAAAACTAATAGCAAATGTCAGCCTCACAAAGATTCTAAAATAATAGAAAGGGCTTTAGTCATTTTTCCATTTAGCTTTAAAGGATGGTGATCTGTTAGAGCAATTTTTCCCCCCACATAGTCACACACTCTATTTTAAGTAAGAATTCTTGAAGTCTAATGAATAGAAGGGTTGGGATTCTTTTTGATGTTTCATCATTACCATTTAAACAAAAATGAAGATAACTCGTCTCTAATCTAAGAGAAAATTTTTTTTTTTTTTTTGAGTTGGAGTCTCACTCGGTCACCCAGACTGGAGTGCAGTGGCCGCTTTCGGCCACCGCAGCCTCGCCTGCTGGGCTCCGGCAATCCTTCCGCCTCAGCCTTCCGAATAGCCAGAATTACAGGCATGCACTACCACGCCCGGCTGATTTTTTGATTTATTGTAGAGATAGGTCTCGCTGCCCAGGCGGGTCTCAAACCTGCAGGCTCAGGCAATCCACTCAACTCAGTAAGAGAAATTTTAATAGATACCAACAACCAGTCATAATAAAGTCTTTCTCAAGGGCAGATCTTCTTTGGCAAGGTCAGGATTGTATTTGGCAATTGATCTATAAAAGAATACTAAAATCTTAGTTCTAGAAGAAATATACCAATGCCACTGAAATAATTAAAGCCAAACTGGCGTTCTATAAATTCAGGACATGAACAGGTGTTACTTGGCCTGAACACACACACACACACACACATACACACACACACACACACACACACACACACACACACACCCCTCTTTCTCTCCCCGTGTGTGTGTGTGTGTGTGTGTGTGTGTGTGTGTAGAATTGCTTGTATTCAAATTTTAACTGTTTCATACAAAACTAAGAGAATTTTTTAAAGAGTTAAATTGATAGTCACATTCATAGATTAAAAGACAGCATTTTCAAGATGTCAATTTTACCCAGCCAAAACTTCAGTAGGCATTTTTTAAAAGATTGATGAGCTGATTCTACAATTTTGAAAGCCAAATGACAGAGAATTGCCAAAACTATGCTTTAATTGGAAGTGGGAGAACTTAAACTACATTTAATTTAGAAACATTCTAAAGTTGCAATAACCAAGGTGGTATAATATTGGTACATCATTTACTTTGCATGACAGCCCTGTGATTTAGGTGGTACTATAAGAATTTTTACCAAAAATAGACAATAAAATGATAAAACAATTTTTACAAAAAAATCATATTAATAGCAATTAACATTCTATACACTGGGTGACAGGCACTCTGCTGAGCACTTTGCATGAATTAGCTAACTTAAACTACAACAAGGTTATAAAATATAGTCTTTTTTCATCCCCAACAGATAGATGGGTCAACTGGGACTGGAAAAGGTTAAGTTGCGTCCCTAAAGCGAAAGAGCTGGTAGGAGCAGAGTAAGGACTCTTGCTCAGGTTTTCCAGTTCCAACTTTTCCACTGTTTTCTCATGCATTAGAGGTTGATATTGGCAGAAATATTGAATACTAGGACTATTGCCATTTCAAAATGGGTAAAGTACCTTGAGCTCTGACTTTCAGCTTCAGTGTTGGCATCTTATATTTTTCACATTAGAAAAGTGGCAAAGGCTGGGCACGGTGGCTCAAGTCTGTAATTCTAGCACTTTGGGAGGTTGAGATAAGAGGATTGCCTGAGTACAGGGATTCGAGACCAGTCTGGGAAATTTGGTGAGACCTCATCTCTACAATACATCAAAAAATAGTCAGGCGTGTTGGCGTGCACCTGTAGTTCCAGCTACTTGGAAAGCTGAGTCAGAAAGATCATCTGAGCCAATAGGTCGAGGCTGTGGTGGCTGTGAGCATGCCACTGCACTCCAGCCTGGGCAACTGAGTGAGACTCCAACTCAAAAAAAAGAAAAGAAAAGAAAAAGAAAAATGGCAAATTTATACTGAAAACCAACTGATTTTTAGATGAAGCTCTGCTCCGATTTCTCTTTGCTAACATCTATGGTCATTTTGCTAGTGTTTAGAGACTCTGTGTTTTGTTTAAAGTTTAAAACTGTATTTAAAATTTTTAAACTGATGTATCTCCATGAATTGTAGAGCAGAAGGGGAAATTTGCCCCGATTCCAGCTCCCCTCCCCATTTTTTCCACTCTTGTCCAGGGAGTAATGCTAGACCATAGCTTTGTGGATAGGGACTGTGCCTATTTCATTGTATCCCCAGCCACCAAATTAGTGCCTAGCACATAGGAAAATAATAAATATCATTTGAATACAGGAATAAGTTTGGGTAAGGGATGGTGCTTTCTAAATGTCTTCAAAAGATACAGTTGTCCTAAGCATGATAACTGAAAGAGTTTAGTCTTTTTACCTCAGCATAACCATTAGAAAGCATTCAGATATTCTACTGCAGAACAAGCAGCCTATCCAATCCCCCCTCGACAAATCTCCATCAGATGTAAGACCCGGACAGTTCAACCTTTCAATTCATGGTTTAGCATGATAATCTCTAGTAAACTTTTAAGTTCCTTGTCAAGGCCAAAGATCAAAGATCACCCTTTGATTGGCCAAAGTCATAAAACTAATAACATGGACCACCTTTGGTTAAGGAGTTTGTGAATTGCAAATGTCTAACAAATCTCTTTCAGGAAACTCCCCCCCCCAACCCCAGGGTTAGCCTAATCAGCCCTCTGTGAACTAAGTGACACAGATAAGCCCCACCATGGCAGCAATCATGTGACTAGCTCACCCATCTGCCTGCTGTCCATCACCTGACATCAGTATCTGCACTTGTCTGCCCCTTTGTGATGACATGGAAGCAGACCACCACCCAATCCCCTTAATGATCCTCCCCCATCTAGGGGAATGGCTAAAAGGACTCAACCACAAGCAACCAGTGGCCACTGCCTTGCTAGACCCTGGTGTGGCCATATGCTCTTTGAGCTATGGCTATCGCCATGCCTCCTGGCTTTGGTCCCCTCCCCCACCTTGGGGAGGTAAATCTTTTCTCTCCCTTCTCTTCTGCTTTCTCTAATTTGCTTTTAAATAAACTTTTCTTTTTCTTAATATCTTTGTGTTTTGCAATTCTTTGCATGACTTGGGTCTCTGGGTTGCCTGTGCCGTCCTTCCCCTCACCTCTTCACCCCTCCAGAGCACTGCCCTCACCCTATCTGAACCTTAACAATAACCGTGTATTCTAGGTCCTGCAACACACTCCCTGCTCCCACCAGGTTAAAAATCCACCACATTCAGTCTGTGGAATCTGGCACTTGGTTCTCTTTTTATTCTTTCATAAAATAAGCACTTACTGAAATATTCATTAATTTATTTAAAAAATATTTTCTGAGGACCTGTGACACCCCAGGCAATGTGCTACATTCTGGGAATGCAGTAATAAAGGAGAAGGTAAGTCAGGTTCTCTCTTCGGGGAACTTAGAAACTAGTTGGGAAGACAGATCAAGGATGAATACATCTAATGAGTAAGTCAAAAAATAGTAAACAATAACTACCAATTGTGTGAAGGGCTAAGATAAAGATCAATGTGGAAACTGGGAGGAGCGATGAGAAGATGACCTTCTCATTGAGAGCTAAAGAATGAGGCTGGCCCAGCCATGCAAAGAGACAAGAAAAGAGCAGCCTAGGCAGAGAGAACAGGAGTCCAAGGCCAGAACTCCTGAAGAACACAGAGAAGCCCAGGGAGTCATGGGGAGCAGAAGGGGAGGAGCAGCCACGCCTCGCTGGGATCCATGGGACAGTTTGGAGTTTAATCGCAGAAAAATGAAAGATGAAGGAAGGGGGAAACAGAAAGAGTTGTCTCTCTACTGTGGAGAGTGGGATGAGGGAAGAATAAAAGCAGGGGGGTGATGGGGCCTGGACTTAGAAGGTGGCAGTAGAGCTGGGCTCGGTAGCTCAGCCTGTAATCCCGTGCCTTTGGAAGGCTAAGTGGATTGTCTGAGCCCGGGGGTTCGAGACCTGCCTGGGCAACTGGGCGAGACCTCATCTCTACAATAAATCAAAAATGAACCGGGCATGGTAGAGCGCGCCTGTAGTTCCAGCTACTTGGAAGGCTGAGGCGGAAGGATCGCTGGAGCCCAGCAGGTCGAGGCTGCAGTGACCGGGAGCAGACACTGCACTCTAGTCTGGGCAACAGAGTGAGACTCCAACTCAAAAAAAGAAGGTGGCAGTAGAAATGAGGAGAAGCCAATGGATTCAAGTTCTGCAGGAACTGGGTTTACGAGATGGGGTGGGAGGTGAGGGAAAGGATCTGGCTTAGGCAACTGAGATGGGGAAGCGTGAGATAGGAGCAGTTTGCAATCAAGAACTTCCACTTTGTGCCTGTGTGTTTGTTTCCCATTGACTTTTAACACCCAAATGGGAATACCAAGTAAGCAGTTGGATACACAATGTTAAGTGCAGGAGGGAAAGAAATCATAGCTGAGGGTAGTAATTCGAGGATTAACGATAGATAAATGTATATATTAGCAAGCTGATACACACAAGGATCTGCTTATTTAAACTTTCTGTATGAACTAATTCTACAATCTTGAAAAAATAATAGTCTCTTTATGCTTCCATCTTCTCATCTGTAAGATGAGAATGTGCAGATGTGTGCAGCTTCCTGGGGTGGTTGTGAGATTTAATAAAATAATCCCTATAGACTAACATGTGGGTAAGCATTCCAGGAATGTTAATATAACTAGTTTATATTTTTCCACCCACAGAACTGTCTTCATACTCACTCTGGATGTGACAGTTTTAAGACAACTAAAGCCTGAACACCTTCTATGAAGTCTACTTAGACATGCTTGCTCCATCAAACTCTGGAAGTCCTGGCTGGTCTCCACTGCCCTATGTCCTCACAGGCCATCTTCTGGTAGCTTCAGCCAACCTTGCATCCTTGGAGCTCTCTAAACAAGAGAAAGGTACCGATCTCATGGAGTCAATATCCCCTCTTGGTAGACATCTCCCTTTTCTAGCTTTGCTTTGAGGACTGCCCTAATGTGGCATAAAGAGACAAATATCTTTTTTCCCCCCAGACTAAGGAGTCAGGAAATGCCACAAATGTTCTTATACCCGTAAATCACTGAAAAGCACCATCTCAGGCCCTCTCTTACATGGTTGAAGGTAGTTGATGGAGTTGACAATCAAAGATTCTGGTCATTTCTCAGTAAGTTTTAAAGAAATGCGCCTAGTGTCACTATTTATAATATGGATAATTTGTTGTACATTGTAATCAACTTTGGGCTTCAGCCAAAATTCCAAGAAACAGAAGACATCTGTTTCTCATCATATATATTTTATTTTTAAATTTTTTCTTAGCATCAAATCTATTAGCCCATATAACGTCCATGAAAATACATATTAGCCCATGAATCTAAAGACTAAAGAGATTTAAGACAAATGATAGTATATAATATTGCCTCTTAAAAAAAACATTTGTGATATTTGGTTTCAAATATGAATAAGGCCTTATAAATATCTATATTATAGAGAAATTTGCCAAAAGAGTCATCTGACAAATGTTTGAGTTTAAGGTAAGTTGATAATTAACCAATTTCAACTCTTCGAAGTTCAAAACTAATTAAGAAATCAAGTCAGATGCATGCAGGCCAAAACATCAGCCTTATAATACAAAAAGGCTAGGGTGGAGAATGGAGCTTATTCTGTCGTAATGGAGACTCCCACTGTGTCTCTCCACTACCAACTCAGAAAGGCTGGCTGCCACTCTACATTATTTAAACCTGTATATGTAACCCTAACACATGGAGATGGGAGCCATGAAGGCATGCTTATTGTTGACAGATCCCAGAGAAAGAACCATATGGTCTATTTTGAAGCAGGAACCATCAGAGCAGCTTGGACAAACGCATTTCAGACTTTCCCTACTTCCAAATCAGAATGATGAGAGAGAAGACAAATGCTTAAAGTGTTCCCTGTATCTTTTTTCTTCCTTCTTCTTCTAAGGAAGAAAAGATGAGAGGTAAAGGTATGCCCTCAACAGGAAGAATTAACTGCTATAAACATAGAGAAAGATCTCCTAGAAGCAAAAAAACCCAGGGATGGCAGCATCCATGAATGCTCATTTGCTCTGAGCCTGCAAGGTGTGATTTTTTTTAAGGAGAAGGTATGCAAGAAGCATTCCATTCAGAGGCAGAGCATGAGTAAAGGACAGGCGGAAAAGGTAATTAGGCTCAGGGAAAGATGAGTGGGCTAAATTGGATTGAAAATCTAGGGTTTTGATGAGGAAACAGTGAGAGACAGTGAAAAGGCAGTCTGGAGCCAGGTTGGGGAGGGTCTTGGTTACAAGCCAGGGAATTTGTATATTATTTTGTCAGGAATTGGAAAGCAATCAATGTTTTTGAGTAGGAAGGAACATAATTATAGTAATGCTTTAAAAAGATTAAGTGGGAAGCAAGGTGCAGAATATATTATCTGGGAAGAGTTTGGAAGCAGGAAGATCAGTTAGAGGTGCCTGTATGGATTGGAAGTAGAATTAACATTAATTAGTGTCATCACGATGGGACTGAAAGGCAAATGACATTGTGTAGTGCTTTAGAGCTTACAGAGTTCTTGTTGCGTTAATTACCTCATTTGATACCACACTTGTGAGAAGCAAGTAGCTCAAGGATAAACACACTGTAGGACAGACGGTTTGCGGTCAATAAGTGTTAGTTGAATAAACATAGGGAAGACTCTAAAAGGCCTGACGGGAGGAATGCAAGTGGGAAGTCAAAGATGACTCCTGGTCTTCATTAACTAAAATCATTGATTCCTTCATCAGATATTTGTTGAATACTTACTCTATGCCAGGAACAGTTACAGATGCTGGCCCTGCAGCAAAGAACATGGCAGACAAAGACCTTATCCTCAGGGAGTTTATATACTAGTGAAAGAGAGAATCAACAGATATATAAAGAAATATAAAATATCAGGTGGTTAAGGAAAAAAAACAAATCAGGGTAAGAGGGTAGAGGGCTGTGAAGGTGTTTTTATAGATAGTGTGGTCAGAGAAGCCCTCTATCTGAGGTGAAAGATCTCTACAGTGAGAACTACAAAACACTGCTGAAAGAAATCAAAGATGACACAAACAAGTGGAAAAATATCCCAGGCTCGTGGAATGAAAGAATCAATATCGTTAAGATATCCATTATACCCATAGTAATCACAGATTCAACACAATCCCTATTAAACTATCATCATCATTTTTCACAGGCCTAGAAAAGGCAATACTTAGTATCCATTCTATAAGGAACTTAAACAAGTCAGCAGGAAAAAAAAATAACCCCATTAAAAAGTGGTCAAAGAATATGAACAGATATTTCTCAAAGGAAGAGATAGAAGGGGCCAACAAACATGAAAAAATGCTTAACATCACTAATCATTAGAGAAATGCAAATAAAAACCACAATGAGTTACCATCTCATACCAGTCAGAGTGGCTATTATTCAAAAGTCAAAAAACAACAGATGTTGGCAAGGCTGTGGAGAAAAGGGAACACCTAAAAAACTGCAAGTGGAATGTAAGTTAGTCCAACACCTGCAGAAATCAGTTTAGAAATTTCTCGAAGAACTAAAAATAGATTTACCATCTGACCTAGTAATCCTACTACTGGGCATAAATTGTCTACCAAAAAAGACTACTGCACTTATATGTTTATCACAGCACTGTCCACAATAGCAAGAACATGAAGCCAACCCAGGTGCCCATCAATGATGGACTTGTCAAAGAAAATGTGGTATATATACCTTGGAATACTACATAGCCATAAAAAAGAACAAAATCATCTAATTTGCAGCAACATGAATGAAACTGGAGGTTATCATTCTAGTGAATTAGCACATAAACAGGAAACTGAATAGCACATGTTCTCACTTATAAGTGGAAGCTAAACTTTGGGCACACATGGGCACAAAGATGGGAACAGCAGACACTGGGGGCTACTAAAAGTTTTAAGGGTTGAAGAAAGACTGGCTGGGGACAAAAAATCAGATCCAAGGAGAAAACTGTTTCAGGTAGAGAGAGCATAGTTTTCAATAGTATAGAGACATGTGAAACATAACATGTTCATGCAGCTGTAGTTATTTGATGTGGCTGCAAAAGAGGGTGTTTATGGGAGAGTGGCAAGAGATGAGGCTAGAAAGGTAGATAGAGTATAGATCAGGAAGTTACCTTTAGCACATACTAAGGAGTTTGATGGGGAAGAAGACAAGTTCCATTTTAGAAATGCTGGGTTTGAAATACAAATAGGACAAGTCTACAAGGTAACAGAAAATGGAAGATCAGAACTTCAAGGAGGGTCAGGGCCAGACTTATATTTTTAGTTATATCTGTATTTGTACTACTTCAGACTCTCCCTCATAGAGATCATTGCTGAAGTCATAAAACTGAATTAAATATCCAACAAATCAAAAATGCAGAGAAAAGAGAAGTAGGAAAAAAGCAGAATTGTAGCCAATGTCCACAGTTAGAAGACTGGAAGGGGGATGGTGTCAGTATGGAACCCAGGAAAAGAACCATCAAGAGCAGTTAAGAACTAGAAGAGTACATTTACACCTTAGCCAAGGAAAGAGACCCATGTAGAAGACAGTGGTTGACAATGCCAAACACTGAGAGAGGTTAAGGAGCGTAAGAATGGAGAGATGATCATCAACTGGGGAGAAATTTAGGAGGAGGCAGGGGGTAAAAGTCAGCAACAAAGGGTTTGAGTAATTAAGTCTAGACTGAGAAAGTGGAAGCAGAGAAGGTGGGTTTCTAGGCCTTCTTTCACAAGCCCACCCATTCCATTTTCCTGTCTGAAACATGCCTTTGCTACTCCACTTTGGCTTGATCCATTTTCCCTGGCATTTTGCCTGTCTTTCTTCTTTCCACTGTCTGCTGTCTCTGTATGATGGCATCTTTTGCCAGCAACAATTCTAGCATTCAGCCAACTACCGAGCTATGAACTGAATCATTGTCAGATAAGAAAACAGATCAAAGGTTGCATTGATGAAACATGTCCGGTCATAGATTCTGTACAAACGAATGGAATATCTTCAAGAACATCTTCAACTGGGAGAATTCCCACTAGTCTGTTAAAGAGGTTACCTAGGGTCTTGGTCAGTAGAAGGTTGTGGTGGGGATGATTTTTAAATTTTTACTATAGACATCACTTTATTGTTTTAGGTCATTGTTTTTTGTTTGCTTTTTACAAAAATAGTGTGTTGGTTTTCAAATTTTAAATATTTTGGTTTAAAAAAACACATGCCCTTCATTCTTCTAATCTGAAGAGGTGCCATTTGGCTAAGATAATCTATATTTCTTTTTCTTTTCTTCATGTTCTCTTCCCACGGTTCATTTGGCAGCCAGAATTAACTCAATGGAAATGTTGGCAAACTCTCATGTCAGTCATTTGTTCTTTTTAATGTCATGGCCATATCTAGATAATTGTTCTTCTATATCAATTGATAGCTAGCTTTTAATGTAATTGAGTCTTTGCATGTCCAAAAGCCACTTATGCAAATTAAAATGATGACTTCACTCAATAAACTGAGAATGACAACCATGGTCATTATGAAAGTAAGTGAAACTAATCAAAGTTCCATAATTTTTTTTTAGAGATCAACAGCTGAAACAAGTGGAATTAGGAAGGAAACAACTGGCTACTTAATCTAATCCCTGCTACTTATAATAATAATGATAACACAAATAGCAAATTAACCACTGCTCCCCTGACCCAATTATTTACCAAGTTATGATAACTTTATCTCTTACTTCTTGAGTCTTTTTCTTCATCTCCAACTTATTCAGCCTTCTTTTCCTCTCTTGTGAACCATGACAATAGCCTCCTAGCCTCTGTTCTTGTTTTTCTTAAATATGTACTCCCCACTGGTCACAAAAATGAATTTTCTAGTACAAAACCCAAGCCATCACCTTGCTTAAAGTATCATGGAATGTCTAAGCTCCACATGCAAGTTTGATGGTTTCCTGGCTCCTAACTGTGAATATTCTGGATGCAGACTCATAGTGCACTAGACTGAGCTCTTTCACTTGGAGTTAGGACTGTTGGGTGCAGGTCAGATCACTGCCAGCCTCTATTTCCCTTTGTGGTAGGTTCCCTTCGGAGACTTTACCATCCTCTTCTGTCACTGTACCTTGGTTAGACTACAAAATTCACTGTGGCAGAACATTTGGTAGAAGGAGTTGTTGTCTTCCTTCTCTTTCAGGAGGTTTTCAGGATCCTTAGGTAAATTTCTGCAAAGAGAGGAGAGGCCCTTGTTAAGCCATGGAATTTTTAAAAATTTAATTGCACATCTTTTTCCAAAGTTAAGATGTGTTTCAGTTCTTCACATAAAGGATGCTGCTCCAATATGACTTTTTTTTCTTTTATCAACAGACAGGGTCTTCCTGTCACCCCGGCTGAAGTACAATAGTGAGCTCAGCCTCCTGTGTCAGGCAATACTCCTGCCTCAGCCTCCCAAGTAGAAAGAATTACAGATGCATGCTACAACTTCTGGCTATTTTTTTCCCCTAGAGATAGTGTCTCACTATGTTGCTCATGCTGTCTCAAACGCCTAGACTTAAGTAAGCCTTCTGCCTTAGCATCCCAAATTGCTGGGATTATTGGATTATAGGTATAATCCCAGACCCAGTCTTCCAATATGACTTTCTATATTCACTTCTAAATAAAAAAGTCATCTTATCAGTACTCTATACACACATATAATTGGATTTGCATATGATTCAACTTACTATAAGCACATATATATGTTAAACTTTCATATCTCTGCTTAGAAAATTACTTTTTTGACATTTTAAAAAATAATATTATTACTGTTTTATAGGTGGCCTGACTAATAATTTCCTGGAGTCAATAGCACTAAGATCAGAGTCTTCTCTGACTTTAACCAGAACTCAAATGAATAAACCTTTCAAGCTGTTTATTATTTCTTTTGCTCCAGATTTATAAAAGAAAGAAGAAAAGAAGCTAGTAATTATAGATCTGTCGGGGACTATTTTCAGGAGCTGTTAAAACAGCTTCTGCATCTGTAGACTTCAATCATACATACAAAGGGGACTCAAAAAATGGAACTTATTTATTAAAGAATGTGTATTCATTTTTACATGTTGAAACTTCAGTCACCTTCAAAGTACTCAACATTTGATGCAATACACCTAATGAGATGCTTTTTCCACTACTCAAAATAGTTCATTTTTATGCCTTTTAGTACTTTTGACATTTTTTTCTTTCTTTCTTTCTTTCAATTCTTCCATATTAGCAAAATGTTTCCCTTTGAGGACTTTTTTCATCCAGGGAAACAAACAAAAAAGTCAAGATCAGGTGAATAGCGAGGGTGGGGCTTGGGGTTCATGCCATTTTTTAAAGTCAAAAACCACTCAGTATGGTGTGGGCAGGTGTACTCATAAATCACCCGGTATGAAATGGGCAAACATGTTAAAAGAATCTCCCAAAAAAACTCACTGAAGCTGAACATAGCCTCTCACAACAACGCTAGTTGGTACACTGATGCCAGTTGGGGTTCTTAGAACACTTACATAGAGTAGGAAGCCTGTACTGCAAGGGGTTCACCCTCCAAAAGAAAATTCTGATTTTGGGGGGGCATGAACCCCAAGCCCCACCCTCGCTATTCACCCAATCTCGACTTTTTTTTGTTTGTTTCCCTGGATGAAAAAAGTCCTCAAAGGGAAACATTTTGCTAATATGGAAGAATTGAAAGAAAGAAAGAAAGAAAAAAATGTCAAAAGTACTAAAAGGCATAAAAATGAACGATTTTGAGTAGTGGAAAAAGCATCTCGTTAGGTGTATTGCATCCCATTCACACACACATAAATATCTATAGTTCTTAGGATCTACTGACATTTTGGAGGGTAAGGTTTTCAAACATTACCCTTTTACCATGTGTAACCCCACCTCTGGAAGATCTAACTCAGGCATGTAGAAAATGCTGACTGCAAAGAGAGAAATTTCCATGGAAGAATAGATGGGAGGAAACTTTAGGGGTAAAAAGCTGAACCCTCTGACAGAAATAAAGATATCCGCAGGTCCCACAGACATACAGTCAACTAGCAGCTACGGTCTTTTAAAAAATCCTTAGATAAGTAAAAATTCCAAAGTTTGTCAGAGGCATGCCTTCAAGCCCTCCATCTTTCTGAGATCATCCATTCTCAAAAATCCAAGTTAAAGTGAGCAAGGAACTTATTTAAGCACACCAGGCATCTATCTCTAGAACCTAATCTAGTGAGGCACAATGAAAACCGAGTTACATGAGAAGTCCCACCCAGTTGCTTCCAGATTATTGAGAAAGATTAAGAAAGTTCTAGATCCTTCTTCACATTAGAGATTCTTTTTATTCAAATAATAAGAATGCTATAACCCAGCACTTAGGCTTTTTTTGCTTTAGCTCCCAGGGAACCCAGAGCTTGATTCAGAGCTTCCTGTTGCAGTATTTCTCAACAAACTGGCTTGGTGCATCCACTTCCCTTTTAGAATCACCTTGTTTACATGGGTTAAACTTTATGAAACTAGGGTATACATTTCAAATAAATATAATAAGTAGAAAGTATAATATCACTACAGTCAATTGCTGCTAGACCAAGACATAAACAGAGTATGGCTATGGCCAATTAAGTAGATTCCAGGTGATCAAAAACCAAGTCAAGTTTTCATGTCTTCTTTCAAGGTACCATTCCTTAAATATTCTAAGATTGTCTGGGCTCCATACCATACACCTCGGGAAACTCTATGACCACCTCCCCTCAACTTAGACTCACACATATAGACATACCATGCACATATTTGTCCCGCCCCCATGTCACTATCTCCAAGGTATCCCAGTGAGGTTGTCTTTTGAGTAATCAGCTCAACCTCTGAGTTTTTCTCTCTCCCCACTCCTTTGCGCCAACATTGTTGGTGTAGCAGATTCTGTTGGTTGCTCTCTTTACCAGAGGATTACCTCAACCCAAAGGGAGCTATCTGAACCATATTATTCCTTCACCTTAACCCCTTCAGAGAAGAAAGGAGCCAATGACTGACTGAGACAAGGTTTCAAAAACCATACTTCCTGCCTTGAGGAGACCAACTCTGTGTGAAATTCATGCTCCTGAGAGCACTCTATGGGATCTGGTCCAAGTTAGTTTCAAGTCAAAACTACATTCATGCTTGCTTCTTTCCCTACCTTATTCTTCTCCCACTCTCCTGCTCTTGAGAGCACTTCCTCTATAAATTGCCCCCCAACCCTTTGTTTTTGAGTTGGATTCTCACTGTCACCCAGACTGGAGTGCAGTGGCACGCTCATGGCTACAGCAGCCTTGACCCACTGGGTTCGGGCAATCCTTCCACCTCAGTCTTCCAAGTAGCTGGAACTATAGGCACACCACCATGCCTGGCTAATTTTTTAAAAGTTGCCCAGACTGGTCTCAAACCTCTGGGCTCAGGAAATGCTCTCACCTCTGCCTTCCAAATTACTTCCAAAGTACAAAGTAAGCCACTGTGCCAAGCCCCTCAGTAAATCACGTTTACAACAATCCCTGCCTGAGGCTCTGCTTCTTGAGAACCCTTCCTAATGCAGTTGGATTTAGTAGACTTTTTCTGAAGGGAAATAACAACTCAACATAAAACGACATCAATTTCGATTTGAGTATCAATGCTACATTGCTAAACGAAAGGGCATCAGAGTGAACAGCTACATGATATACCGTCTTCTTCTCTATACAGGGGTTGTAACACAAGAGGAAAGCATCATATCTAGTTTTATGTAGAAGAAGCTTTTATTCTGCCTTGACTGTTTGCCAGGGGTGGAAGTGAGCACAAAACAGAAGAGGAAAGAAAACCCTTGGAATAGGGGTCGTCTAGAGCTTGACACATGTATTATAAAGTTCCCTGGTCAACTTCCTTGGGTCCCCTCCCACTGTGGGAGCTTTTCTGTCTTCTCAATAAATCCTACTTTCCAAAAAAAAAAATTCCCTTATCTGATCTATCTCACTGGAAAGTCCCTAATTATATAACTAGTTGGGTATTTCTGATCAATTGAGCTTTATTTTGTTTTTCCCTAATATACACATTTATAAATAATAGCCCAAAGTAAGTTTTCTTTTTCTTTTTCTTTTTTTTTTTTTGAGTTGGAGTCTCACTCTGTCCCCCAGACTGGAGTGCAGTGGCTGCTCCCGGCCACCGCAGCCTCGACCTGCTGGGCTCCAGCGATCCTTCCGCCTCAGCCTTCCTAGTAGGGCGCTACCACACCCGGCTCATTTTTTGATTTATTGTAGAGATGAGGTCTCGCCAAGTTGCCCAGGCGGGTCTCGAACCCGTGGGTTCAGGCAACCCGTGGGTTCAGGCAATCCACTCACCTCAGCCTCCCAAAGCGCGGGATTACAGGCTGAGCCACCGGCTGTTTTCTTTATGTTTGCTTTGGAAAGAGACCCAGAGCATAGAGACCAGATAATTCAACACTTACAGATCTGTTCTTCTCCAAACTCATTCCTCTCATTTTACAACCCAAAGAACTTCTCCTCAATTACTTTAGAGATTGTGATAAGAGATACCAGGAGGGGAATGTGATCCCAAGAGGGAGCGTCTAAGGCAACATGATCACGAGGAAGTCCCATGGGAACTTAGATCTGCAGGAATGGCATGGCTTCCCCAACTGGGGGGCGCTGGTGCCATGGAGTACGTGCCCATTCAGGCTGCTACATGTTCCATTCAGGGAGTGGACTAAGTTTGAGGAACATACAAGTTACCATGGAACTGGAATAAAGAAAACAAGGAGGGGAAGGGCAGCAAAGTTTTCACTGAGCATGGGACATCTGATCTGTGCCTGAGAGGATTAGAAATGAATTACCAAGGAGAAAAATAAGAGTAAGGTCCAGCCAGAGAGCCCTCACGACTCAGACATGTGGATGCAGCTGGCAGTGCTGGGACCAGGTAAGCATAGGTTACTGCTGGGATATGGTAGTAGATAAAACTGGGAAGATAATGTGGAACCAGCTGAGAAGGTCCAGAGGATAATGGAGACTGTTCTAGCAGGATGTGCTTTGTTCACATATATTAAAAAGACCAATCTGCCCACCATGTAGGGAATAGACTAGAAAAATGTGAAGGCAGTGAAGCCAGTTAGGAGGCTTTTGAAATGAGACCTAGTATTCACTGTGTACTTATTACATGCCAAGTACTGTTACAAACACTTCATACATTTTATTTCATTTAATCCTCCTCTTGCTGCTTGTGATAAATACTCCTATGCATCTCAAATGACAAGAGGAAACCGAGGCTTAAATAAGTGACCCAGAAAGTCAAAGCTAGTAAGTACAGAGCAATGAATTAAACCCAGGGGACCTAACTCCCAAATCTGCAGGTTTTTCTGCCTCTATTCTGAAATCATCCAGGAAAAATGTGGAGAGACTATCCTAGGGCAGTAATAACCAGAATAGAAAACAGAGGATAAAACAAATGATATTTTCAGAGTAAATGTGGATGAGGCAAAGAGATAAGTAGAAATAATTGAGGTTTCCAATTTCATTGAACCAGGAAAGGGGGGTTAGAATTAACAGGAGGCAGCTTCAGGAGTGAAAAGAATACCAAGATTTGAGGCATGTAAAGTTTGCAGAGATTGGGAGACACTCTGGTCAAATGAAAATGTTTGTCTTCCTTCCTCACTCAGTGGTAAGATATCCTCTCCCATCTTCTCACCATCTCAGCAAGATGAGAGGGTGATCAAACAGTATCTCATTCCTCTCAGTTACCACCATTGAAAGAGTTGACATAGTCACTATCATACAGTTGTGTAGACATTATCATCATCAATAGTAGCACTGGGAAAAGGGGTTGTGTTATCACTGTTATCACGCTATAGCCATCACTGACCAGGTTGTTGAGTTCCTCAAGGTGTTTGATCCTGATGGCAATCATTTGATATGTCTGCAGAAAAGCATTCAAGACCCTCGAGAGGATACTATGCACTAGGGAGGTAAATACAATAACCATTAAGAGAACAATAGCCATGGACTGAAAAATTTTCCTGAGCAGGGGTTCCAAGGAGTCAAGGAGTAGCCAACTAAACAAACCAATGGAAGTAGCTTCACTTATTTGAAGAAAAACTTGTATCTGTTATTTAAGATCTTTTGAATTTGGGGCAACAATTCCTGATTAGTGAACATGGAAGCTACATTTTCCACCACTAATAGTACATGGAACATCCTGTTGAGTGGTTAAGGTGTATAGAACTCGTCTGTTTTGCAAAACTACTGAAGCTAGGCTAGAGATATCAGTTTACAAAGCTTAGAGAGAAGTGACAGTGTCATTAAATGTTTGTTCTAAAGTCTTGGGGATTTTTATGACAGCCTTTTCTAATCAAGAAGCACTACAGGAAGAAATCGATGTTCTGAAAAATGAGTGAAACTCAGCATTGCATGTAAGTAGAGTGTTAGTGCTGCGTGGATTTCTCTTGGGAAGAGTTGCTTTATGAACAAATCAGCCAAGATTAGTAAATTCATTGCAGAAAGCTTCTTTGTCTTTGAACATTAAGGGCCACTTTAATCCAGAATAATTCCAATTTGAGGGCAATTCTTATATAAGGTTGTGGTGCATCAGAAATGAAGTCCTATTCCTTGCAAAAGTAAAGTTAAACTTTGAGGCTCTTGGTTCTACTACCCTCAGTTCCCTAAAAACTAGGAAGTAAGCAGGCTCTCAATTATTGAATTTAGATAAAAATAAAAGTCTTCTATAGGATATAGGAGTGGGAAACAGCTAGTTCAGGAAAATCTATTTGGATGGGCATAGGCAAAGGAGGATTTTGTGTGATTACATTGGGTAAATCCAATCCAGTTTCAACACATAGTTGACAGGTAATAAATTCCAGAGAGGAACCAGTCTGAGTACTAAAAATACAGAAAGGAAAGTTTTCTTTCATTTGAGAATGGATGGAGAATATAGCTGGCAGGGACTTGCTAACTAAGCTTCTGCTATGTCCACATTCCAGTAGGTTGGTACCACACTATTTTATTGGCTGGATACAACGATATCTTCATCTAGTACATGGACACAAATGCAGCATTCTGACTGCTTCACTATAAATGCTATTTTCTGTATAATATCTATTAAGGGGTATTTGCAATCAATGTTAGTGAAGCTTTTAATAATTAAAAACGTCTTATTCATGATGACAATGATCTTGCATCTTTGACAAATGTAAAAAATTATTCAATGTACCATTATTTATGAGTGGAAGATTTAAAATAATTCAAATGCCTACAGATAGGGGATTTATGAACTATGATATGTCCCTACAAAGTTGTATACTCAGCCAGCATTAAAGAAGAAAATGAAAAAGATCCCTGTGTACTGATATGGAGTTATCTTCAAAATAAATTGTTGGGTGCAAACCAAGGTAAGTAGTATGCCACATATGTATATTAGGAAGGAACCCCCCCAAAATGGAATCTATTTGTTATTTATTTTAAAATGTGTATTTATTTTTAGATGTTTAAATTTCAGTCACCTTCAAAGTACTCTGCATTTGATGCAATATGCCTATTGAGATGCTTTTTCCACTATTCAAAACAGTTTTTGAACTCTTCAATTTTGATGATTCAGTGCTTCTGTCATTATTTTTTTCACCTCTTCCACTTTGGCAAAACATTTTCTTTGAAGAACTTTTTTCATCCAGAAAAGCAAAACAAAAAAAGTCATTCAGGTGAGATCTGGTGAATAAGGAGGGTGGGGCATGGAGGTCATGCTGTTTTTGGTCAAAAACTGCTGAACATTCAGCATGGGTGTGGGCAGGTACAATTGTAAGTCACCCATCATGAAATGGCCAAACAAGTTGAAAGAGTCACCAAAAAAATTCACTGAAGCCGAATGCAGTCTCTCACAACAATGCTAGCCGGTACACTGGTGCCAATGGGTTTCTAGGACATTTGCCTAGCAGGAGAAGTCTTTACTACAAGGGACCTTTCTAAAAAATAATTCCATTTTTTGGGGGGGTCCCCTTTCATATATATGTGTACATATTTGCATACATGTATATGGTTATATTCACAAAAAGAAATACTGGAAGAATAGACTAGAAACAAAATTAGTTGTCTGTAGGCAGCTGAAGCAAATAGAGTGCAAGGCACAAGACTAGAAATAAGTGTATCCTGAGTGTAATTATATATTTTTTTTTTTTTTTTTGAGGCGGGATCTCACTTTGTCACCCAGGCTGGAATGCAGTGGCGTGATCACGATGATCATGGCTCATGGCAGCCTCAAACTCCTGTGCCCAGAAAATCCTTCCACCTCAACCTGTCAAGCAGCTGGGACTACAGCTGATTTTTTTGCAAGAAATGAAGTTTCTCAATGCTGCTCAGGCTGGTCTCCAAATCCTGGGTTCAAGCAATCTGCCTGCCTCACCCTCCCAAAGCGCTGGGATTACAGGTGTGAGCCACCGTGCCCGGCCTATAATTTTGACTTTGGAGCTATATATATGTTACACATTTTCAAAATTAAAATGAACATTTTAAAAAGAGTGAAAACATCTCTGCAGACATTAAAAAAAGATGTTTTACAAAAGCAAATCCACAGAGAGAAGTCAAACCAAGGCATGACCATGGTGTATGAACTGAATAAACTCTAAATAAACTCCCCAAGGAGGGTAGCCTACTAGTGCCTGCTCCACCCTCTCTGGAGACATTCCAAGGACAAGTGTGAAATGAGAGTGAAGGACAGTAGCAGGGAAAAGATGGAATGGATAGAGAAGGGGAGACAATGTCAAGAATGTGTGGCCAAGAGGAATGACAAGAGAACAGGAAGTGAAAAGCAGCACAGATAAGATACCACTTCCCCAAACCACGGCCTCTACCAGTCTGAAAAACCTTCTTCCTCCATCTAGCCAGAAAGCTTTGTCACTAGCTAAGCTTGGCTTTTTAATAAGTTAAAGATATTTTTTTCTAACAGTCCTAGTTATTTAGGGGAACCTCTCTTCTCTATTAGCACTTCTGCTTGTGTGACCAGGATACTATTTTAAGATACTAAACTGTGCCATTTTTTTTTCTTCACGCCTGTACCTCCTTTCACTCCCACTCCACTTTCCCCATCTGAGCACGCAGACACCTCATGTTCACTGCCTTGGGGAGTGGATGTGGACGGCAGAAAACAAAAGCCTGTCTGTTTAACATCCACTGCTCCTCCCATCTCCCCCTCAAGGAAGGAGGAGGAAGAGGGAGAAAACATCACTTAGGGTCCTGAAGATAGAGGATCCAGACATTGTTCCTGCAAAAAAGGAGAAGATTGGTGCTGGGAATGGTCAACTGGTGGCTACCCTCTAGGCAGAAAAAACCGTAGCCAGCCCCTGACAGGTCTGTGCTTCAAGCAAGGAGGGGAGGAGGCAAACAAAGAGAGGTCCACTGGGTTTGAAGGGGCTTTGGCAGACAGGGACGTGCAGGAACCATGAACAAAGACTCAATGTGCCTCACCTATGTTTGGCAAAGGACAAGATCCAGGAACTGTCAGACACAATGTAAGAGAGAGAAAGAGAGTGTTGGGAAGATGTGAGAATTTCTATTCTTTTCTTTTCCAATAGCCTACCATACTGTGAAGTTCAAAGTTAATATCAAAGTCATTTACAATTAGTTTCGATGTAAAGTTTATGGCACAATTTAATTTTTGGGATAACATTTATGTCCAAGATTTCAGATTCTTTCTCAACCTAATTAGACACCCTTTGCTGTTAAGGGGAATAAAAGCTTGATGCAGGAAAACAGAAACAAGGCATCTCTGGCTCTCCTGAGGCTCTTGGGAAAAGTGTCCCTACAGTGTCTCATCTACATAGAGTGCCAGCGCCAGAACCCAGAGACAGCAGCACATCATAGAAATCAAGAAACAACAAAGCAAGCAAAGGCAGAGGCTTAGATAACTTGTCAAAGAAAGATGCAGATTATGACCTTTCGGCTCACCTTCATTTCATTCATGTGCCCAGAACTAGATTTCATAGAGGTCAAAGATATACACTTGATTCAAGAATAGACACCAAATTTGTCCTGCACTTTGTCTTGAAGCAACAAAGTCAGAATAGGGTCAGAGTGGAAGGGTAGCCTAAAAATGTAAAGGGATTCAAATATAATGTCTTTTTCTCAATGTCCTGGAGATTTAGTAGCTGATCTTGGCTGCTACATAAGTAGGCGAGTTTTCTTCCAGGTAAATCACAGTCTTGGAACCTATCCAGCTTCATGAAACAGACTGAACCTTTGGAGCTGTGTGAACTGGCAGGTGAACCAATTACATTAAAATAAGAAGAGCATATTCCATATGTTCAATTGACTCACAAGATAGTTATAGAACTATCAAAAAAAAATAGAGCAGTCTACCAGTTTTGGCTTACCTAGACTAACTGGTTCTTAAGGATTAACTCACCTGCTGGACCAGAAGCTCCCTGAAGGCTGGGACCACATCTCTTCATATTTTAACCTCATTGCTTATCACAGTGCCCGGTGCTAGAAAGTGTCCAATAGATATGCAGTGAAGACATGGTGGGTGGTTGGATGAGTACTCAGTGGATGAAGAGATGAAAGATGTGTGCATTAGCTACTGCCCCACTATTCATGAAGTAACCCAAGTTTGTAACTTGTACACTCTCGGGACAAATAGGAATATCTGAGAATGAGCAGACCCAGAGCAGTGTCTTGTTTTATTTTATCTGACCTGTGGAGTGGTGGATCTCAGTCGATGTGGAAAGCCCTGAGCTCACAACAGGAGAGCAAGGGTAACAAAGCATATCTGATGTCGTGGCCAACATATGACAGTGGGACTTTCTCAAAAGCAGTAACATCCAAGGGTCATGTCAGGTGACAGTATTGTGGGGTTTGGGACAATAGGTAAGATCTGCTTGACTGAAGATTTTGTTAAGTGATAAGCAGGTAACAACAGTTCAGGAGAAAGTTCTGGGCCCAGCAAGTCAGAACTCAAAGTAGAAGCCAATTAGATGGGTTGGGTTGAGGATGGTTCCATCACATTGGGAACATGCTGCTGAGAAATCACTGGCTATGGAGATTTGGGCAACAAGACGAATGCTCTGGAAGGGACTGGGTCTTAATGTTCTCCTCGGAGACACCATTTCAACTCTCATGCCTATTCATCCCTTCCCCATCCAACCCATCAGTACCCAACCACACTCAAGTCTCTCCCACATTAGAGGGAAACAGACCTGTCAATAAAAGCAAACTTCCCTTCTTACCACCCAGTACTGTCTCCACTTCTTTGTTTCCTTCTCACTCCTCTTGTGTACACTCAGTCTTTCTCCACTCATAAGGTTGCCCTTATGTGATGCCATCATTACTGCTGAATACAAAGGACATACTTTAGGGTGCCTGCTCTTTGCAGCATCCACTCTTGTTGGCCACCTCTTCTTTCTTGACTTCCATGACAACACCCTCTTGCAGGTTTCTTCCTACCTTCTACCTCTCCTTTGTGGGCTTGTCTTTCTCTAACCCTTTCTTTTCAGAATGTTGGTGCCCACTTTGGCTTTCCAGGTGTTCTCTTATGCTACACATCCTCTTGTGAGACATCATCCACTCCCTTGCCCCCACCCAGGTGCAAAAGACTCCCAAATCTATGTGTCACTCCAGACATATCTGTATACAGGCGTAGATGTCCTGGACTTCACCATATCTGTATACAGGTGTAGATGTCCTGGACTTCACCATATCTGTATACAGGCATAGATGTCCTGGACTTCACCATATCTGTATACAGGCGTAGATGTCCTGGACTTCACCATATCTGTATACAGGCGTAGATGTCCTGGACTTCACCATATCTGTATACAGGCGTAGATGTCCTGGACTTCACCATATCTATATACAGGCGTAGATGTCCTGGACTTCACCATATCTGTATACAGGCGTAGATGTCCTGGACTTCACCATATCTGTATACAGGCGTAGATGTCCTGGACTTCACCATATCTGTATACAGGCGTAGATGTCCTGGACTTCACCATATCTGTATACAGGCGTAGATGTCCTGGACTTCACCATATCTTATACAGGCGTAGATGTCCTGGACTTCACCATATCTATATACAGGCGTAGATGTCCTGGACTTCACCATATCTATATACAGGCATAGATGTCCTGGACTTCACCATATCTATATACAGGCGTAGATGTCCTGGACTTCACCATATCTATATACAGGCGTAGATGTCCTGGACTTCTCCCCTTGGCTCTCCCATAGGCTGAAGGAATGCCATTTTGATGGTGAGGCAGTTTTGATCTTAAGGACCAAGATGAAATTGACAAGGGCCAAACTGATACATAGCAAAATGTGTAATAAATGAAAAGCTGGCTTAAGAATTTCAGATATCAGTAAATTTTAAAATTGCAAAAATTGTCTCACAAAAATATTCAGCTTGGAGAAAATATAAAATACAACTGAAAAGAGCAAAACAGGCTGGACTCGGTGGCTCAGCCTGTAATCCCGCGCTTTGGGAGGCCGAGGTGAGTGGATTGCCTGAGCCCACGGGTTCGAGACCCCCCTGGGCAACTTGGTGAGACCTCATCTCTACAATAAATCAAAAAATTAGCTGGGCGTGGTAGCGCATGCCTGTAGTTCCAGCTACTTGGAAGGCTGAGGCAGAAGGATCGCCGGAGCCCAGCAGGTCGAGGCTGCGGTGGACGGGAGAAGCCACTGCACTCCATCCAGTCTGGGCGACAGAGTGAGACTCCAACTCAAAAAAAAAAAAAAAAGGAAAGAGTAAAACCAGAAAATGCAAAAAATTATTAATGTTCACAAATTAATGAAAAATAAAAGAGTTGATAAAAGTTTAGATATACAAAATTTGACATGCTAAAAATAGTGAAGAAAATTTACCATAAAAAGCTGCAAATATAAATATTTGACAAAGATAAAAATAAAAATTGATAAATCAAGTCTTCATTGTGAAAAGTACATGAGAAAAATTTTATCCTGATAAAAATGCTAGTAAAATAAAAATGCAAGTGGAAGCAATTGAAAAAAAGTTTAAATATGCCACATAAAAAAAATGGGTCAAGGAATTAAATTGGCTTAATGGAGTTCACCCTGGAGTAAATCTTTGCCACAAAATTCGTCAGTGTTGATATCATCCTGATAGAAATGTTTACATTCAAGAACGACAACAAAAAAATGAGGTCAAAACATACGAGTGCTTCAAAGGATGAAGTCAAAATATCGCTCCCTGTGGGTCCCTCAAACCCCACAGTTTCCACACTGAATTCACTCTCTATTCCCCACCTATACCCTAAACCACTTCTCCATTTCCTGTCTCGGATACTGGCTCCATCAATCCCAAGTCTAAATTCTGTACATTTCCCCTGACATGTTCCCTGCCTCCCTTACTGGCCTTTTCTCCGCCTCCACATTGGGTCACACCTGCCCCTTCTGGGTCCTAAATATCTCTCAGTGTCTCTCCACCCCATTCCTACTATAACTTCTGTGGTTGAGGTCACTGACACTTCTGGGGTACAGCCTCTTTACTAGTCGTGCTGATTTCTTTGACTTTCTCAAATCACTCCACACACTGGTAAAGAAAGAGGTCTTCCTAAAATGCAAATCTGATTGCCTACTCTTCACCAGTTCCCTCTGCCCTGTGCAGGCTGGCAAGGCCTCTTGCAATATCTCCAGCCTAACTCTACTATCACGGCTATATTGCATTCCTCCCTGTGTCTTGGAATTGTCATTTTCTCTCTGGCTTGAAGGTATTGCACACAATTCTCCTTCTACCTCAAATTCTGCCACTTTCACCTGAAACCACTATGCTAGGTGAACGCCTACTCATCCTTTAAGAATTATGTTGCAGCCAGGTTCGGTGGCTCAGCCTGTAATCCCGCGCCTTTGGGAGGCTGAGGTGAGTGGATTGCCTGAGCCCGCGGGTTCGAGACCCGCCTGGGCAGCAAGACCTCATCTCTACAATAAATCAAAAAAATCAGCTGGGCGTGGTAGTGCATGCCTGTAATTCTGGCTACTTGGAAGGCTGAGGTGGAAGGATCGCCGGAGCCCAGCAGGTCGAGGCTGCGGTGACCGGGAGCGGCCACTGCACTCCAGTCTGGGCGACAGAGTGAGACTCCAACTAAAAAAAAAAAAAAAGAATTATGTTGCAATTGTCTATTTTCTGGGCTGTCATTGCCACTAAATTATAAAGTTCTTAGGACCAGGCCATGCCTTATTTGCCTTTATATTATTCATACCAAGTACAGTAATACTCATAATTACTGACATGTAATAGGATCTTTTTTTATATTTATTGAATGAATGAATGGACCTTATTTAATCATCGCACAATCATGGCTAGCAGATATTACTGTCCTTGTTTTAAAAAACTCAGAGAAAGTCAAATAACTTGCCCCAGACTCTAAAGCAAGTAAGTAGCAGTTTGGACTTAACCTATATCATAAAGACCATGTTATTTCTATTTTACCACCCTGTGCCTTTCAACTAGTTACAACCAAAATACAGATATGAGGACAGATATGACACTGAGAGTTGATGGGGAGAGTAATATGTCAAAAAATAATTAAAACACAATATAGTCTGCAGTTGTAGATACATGGACCATGGGTATATATAGGAAAAAAATGGCCATGGGGAAATGGGACATTAAGAAATACAGTTTCTAAGCTCTATCTCCATGAGAGAGAGTTCAATTTCAGCTTATGAACTGGATGAATCAACATTGTTAAAATGACCATATTACCCAAAGTAATCTATAGATTCAACACAATCCCTGTCAAACTACCAGCATCATTTTGACAGAATTAGACAAAACAATCTTGAAATTCATATAGAACCAAAAGACAGCCAGAATGGCCAAAGCAATCCCAAGAAAAAAGAACAAAGCGGGAGGCATCACATTATCTGACTTTAAATTATACTATAATGCTATAATAACCAAAACAGCATGGTACTGGTACAAGAGCAAACATATGGACTAATGGAACAAAATAGAGAATCCAGAAATAAACACAGATACTGATAACCAATTGATCCTAAACAAAGTAGACAAAAATATACACTGGAGAAAGGACACCCTGTTCAACAAATGGTCCTGGGAAAATTGGATAGCTACATGCAGAAAAATGAAACTTGATTCTATCTCTCCTTATGTACAAATATTAAATCAAGATAGATTAAATATTTAAATATCAGACCTGAAACCATAAAAATCCTAGCAGAAAATGTACAAAAAACTCTTCTAGGCTTTGGCCTAGGCAAATAATTTATGGCTAAAACCTCAAAATCAAAGACAATAAAAAACAAAAATAAATAAGTGGAACTAAGCTAAAAAGTTTCTGCACAGCAAAAGAAATAGTCAACAGAGTAAATAGGCAACCTACAAAATAGGAGAAGATATTTGTATACTGCACAACTGACAAAGGACTGATATTCAGAATCTACAAACAACTTAAAGGAATCAGCAAGAAAAAAACAAATGACCCCATTAAAAAGTGAGCAAATGACATGAACAGATATCTCTCAAAAGAAAATATAAATGACTGCAAACATATGAAAAAATGTTTGATATAAGTAATCATCAGGAAAACGTAAATTAAAACCACAGTGAGATACCTTCTTATACCAGTCAGAATGGCCACTCTTAAAAAATCAAAAAACAATAGATGCTGGTATGGGTCCAGTGAAAAGGGAACACTTATACACTGTTGGAATGTAAATTAGTACAACCTCTGTGGAAATCAGTATGGAGATTTCTCAGAAGTAGATCTACCATTGAATCCAACAATCCCACTACTGGTTATCAGAGGTCATTATACAAAAAAGACACATGCACTCAGGTGGTTATCACAGCACAATTCATAATTGCAACGATGTGGAATCAACCTAAATTCCCATCAAACGATCAGCAGATAATGAACATGCAATACACACACACACACACACACACACACACACACACACACACACACAATGGGAGACCCCCCCCAAAACAATTGATTTTTTTTTGGAGGGTGGACCCTTTGCAGTACAGGTGTCCCCTGCTAAGTGTTTACCAGCATCAGGGTACCAGCTAATGTTGTTGTGAGAGACGTTGTCAGGCTTAAGTGATTTTTTTGGAGATTCTTTCAACACACCTGCCCACACTGTTCTGAGTGTTCAGCAATTTTTGACCCCAAATGGCATGAGCCCTGTGTCCCACCCTCCCTGTTCACCCTACCTCACCCTGAGTGAATTTTTTATTTTCTGTTTCCCTGGATGAAAATGTCTTCAAAGGGAAATGTTTTGCTAGTGTGGAAGAGGTGAAACAAAAAATGGCAGCAGAACTAAAAGGCATCAAAATTGAGTTCAAAAACTGTTTTGAGCAGTGGAAAAAGCATCTCAATGGGTCTATTGTATCAAATGGAGAGTACTTTGGAGGTGAATGAAGTTTAAACACGTAAGAATAAATGCACACTTTTTTATAAATAAGTTCCGGGTTTTGTGGAGCTTCCCTCATATACAATGGAATACTATTCAGCAATAAAAAAGAGTGAAATACTGTCTTTTGTAGCAACTTGGGTGGAATTGGAGAACATCATCTTAAGTGAGCTAATGCAGAAACAGAAAACCAAATAACAAGTGTTCTCACTTATAAATGGGAGCTAAACTAAGGGTCTGCAAAGGCCTATAGAATGTACAATGGACACTGGAGACTCAGAAAAGGGGAGGGTGGGAAGTTGGGATGGATGAAAAATCACCTCTCAGGTACAATGTGCACAGGTGGGGGTGGTGGGTACACGCAAATCCCAGACTTTTCACCGCTATGCCATGCATCCCTGCAATCAAAAGCTATTTGTGCTCCCTAAAGCTACCAAAATTTACAACAAAAATAAAAATAAAAAGAGCTAAAATTTAAAAGATGAGGAAGAGTCTGAATGGCAAAGTTGGGAAGAGAATCCTGGGCAGACATAGAAAATAAGTTTCATTTTCTTACATGCCACTTGCTGCATCAGAATAAGCTTAAATTAATATTCTGAGTGTAGTATAGATGACAAAGCTGCTAATGCCAATATCTGGACATTGTGAAACTCTAAGATGATTAAATGTTCAAGAGAAGAAATGCTAGCAAGGATGATTTCTCAGAAGCATCAAGCATTATACCAAAAGCGCCTTTCTTGGATGTTGCCAGAGTCCTCGGGCAGGCCATTATGAACGTATTTCTTCATGCCTTATGCCTCATCAACGTATTCTGCTGTGTTCCAAGTGCTAATTAAAATTGCATGCTGACTGCCAAAGTAAAAGCAAAAGCACTTACATTAAAATAATGTGTCTAGCCGGGCTCGGTGGCTCAGCCTGTAATCCCGCGCCTTTGGGAGGCTGAGGTGAGTGGATTGCCTAAGCTCGCGGGTTCGAGACCCGCCTGGGCAGCAAGACCTCATCTCTATGATAAATCAAAAAATCAGCCGGGCGTGGTAGCGCATGCCTGTAATTCCGGCTACTCGGAAGGCTGAGGCGGAAGGATCACCGGAGCCCAGCAGGTCGAGGCTGCGGTGGCCAGGAGTGGCCACTGCACTCCAGTCTGGGCGACAGAGTGAGACTCCAACTCAAAAAAAGTAAATAATGTGTCTAAATTAAATGGCTCGAAACAGAGAGTCTGATTCCAAGTTGACACACAGTTCTTACCCTACTCCATAACTGTTGTGGGGGGGGGGAGGCTGAAATGTATACATAAAATTTAACAAATAGTGCATTATTTCTTATATTTATAATTATTGACAATAATCTAGAACTTTAAAGTTTACAGAGGGTAGCCTCCAAACCATCCTCATCCTTTTTTATCCTGTTGATAGACTGGAATGGTTTGAAGGTTTGAGGTTGAATGTGATATTCTACATGTGAAGGATACATTGCCTATGATTAAAATGTATCTGTGAGTCCCTGTCAAAAAAATTTAATTGTCTTATAGCCAAACAAAACAAATGAAGAAAAAAAAATCTGTCCTATAAATGTTGAGATAACCTTTCAGACAAAAAAAGATAGTAAAATTTTTTAGCTTGGACTTTGAGATTAAGACAATACATAGTAAACGTTCAATTATCAGACTAATGTTCTAATTGTTCTATGCAAAAATTTTGAGCAGAAGTAGTTAGGGTTAGGGTTAGATTTAGGGTAAGGGTTAGGGTCAGGATTAGACAGCCCAGAGGTAGTGTTAGCAACCTATTAATACCTTAATTCTTGATTTATTTCCAGACCATTCTTGCCCGTTCTTCTATCTAAAAGTTCTGCTCCCCCTCATTTATTTCCTATGTTTAGCCCAGGAAAGTGAAACTCAGTCTTGAAGTTCTTCTACTCAGATACATTGTATCTTCCTGCCTCTCTCCCTGTGGGCTCCAATGTCTATCTGTAAAGTCCTTCGGTCACCTTCCTCAGTCCCATTTTCCAGCTGGCAAACATATCTTTTGAGACCCACTCAAATGCCACTTCCTTCTAAGTCATCCTGGTTTTCCCAAAGCAGAATTAATCAACTTCTCCTCTGAGCTACCATGGCACTTCATTCACTCCTCCATTGTGGTACTTAGCACATCGCAAGGTAATTACTTGTGGACAGGAGACACATCTTATTTACCTTTATTAAATAAGGGCTTTGTATCTGGCGTATAAAAGTCAGTCAACAAGTGTTTTCTGAATAAGAAACAATAAAGTCTCTTAATTGAAGGTAAATAATTTAAGAGAAACGTTAGAATTTAGAATTGAGTACTTGAGGTGTCAGAAGAAAAATATTACAAGTGAATGCAAGTCAACATTTACTACCAACTTAAGATAACCCAAGAGGTATCTAAAAATCACATAATTCTAGAGCTGAAGGGAAAATTTGAGACAATCCAGTCTACCCTCTGCTATACGAATCAGAAAATTATGTCCCAGTGCACATGCAGGTTTCGTGACTAGTAAGTGGCAAGTCTGTCTCCTGACTCCAAGTTCATAGCTTTCTCTATTATACTCTGTTACTCTCTGATAACCTTTTCTAGTCTACTGCCTTCATTCAGAGATTACATTTTATGGTCTAGTCCCAAACAAATATTTTACCCACTTTGACACAGAAGCAAAAGAACAGATTGTTTTGAGAAAACTATCCATTAGCTAAAAACAAATGCTTGCATGGGTGAACCCACCTGAGTGTTTACATATGTTCCCCAAAGGATTAATGGATACTTATTGCCGATCTAAAAAAATTAGTTTTAAAACATACATTCACAGAAGAAAAACCCTTGCTGATAAGTTATTTTTAAAAATACTCCTGTGCAGGTGCAGCGGCAACCGCCTGAAATCCCAGCTGGGAGACTAAGGGCGGAGGATGTCTTGAGCCCAGGAGTTCAAGACCAGCTTGGGCTACATAGTGAGATCTTGTCTCTACAAAAAATAAAATAATAAAAAATACTCCTAATATTAAAAAAAATTACTTGCTTTTAAGGGAGAGGCCAGTTACACTGCCCATAAAAACCCAGTGAAGACGCCTAATCATATCAATTAGGCATTCTCCATGGAGCACGATTAAAATGTTAGAGGCAAACAAATGGTAGATTTGGAGTGGGCATTAAGCTGTCCAAAGTCAGTGGAATCGACATTTTGTTATATCTTTAATTATTTAATAGGTGACTGATTTTGTTAGTTACCTTAAAGTAGAGACTATGTAAGGATTCATTAAGCTTGTACAAATACAATCAAACTGTATGAAACTTAGTATTGTTCAGAAAAAGGATATTTAGTCAACCATGTCAAATCATAAATACAGCACTAAAATAAATATTAAAACTGAATATTTTTAAATGGTTTGCAGCACTAGAAGTGAATTTTTATTTATACAATGAAGTTATCACACACTAAGTATATGGATGGAAAGTCAGAGTGCAAGAAATGATAAATAATGACCAGAATCTGATTTAGCTTTAGTTTGCTTAGCAATCAAATATTTATGTGTATTTATATGCACCAAAATTTTAACCCCAGCATATATCTGTCATCAGTGGGCATATACTTAAGGGACTATGAATTAATGCTACTATCAGCTCGGTCAAAGCATAATTAGGAGGATAAAACTGTCTCAAGAAAATAATGCTTGTTAAAGCCACAATACATTTTCTTTCTATTGATATTTCAAAAAATTAAACCATAATACTGTTCTCCTCCATGAAACTGTATACCTAGGTTATAATGTTTATTAAGCATCCATATGGAAGACAAGCTAGTAACAGCTGTTTATTATTTAAAACATACTAAATTGGGTCAGAAGCAACAGGAGCAAAAGGAAGCATAATAGATATAAAGAGCAATTTGAAAATCTAAGGCCTTGAAATCGGATACATGAATTTCTGAAATCTGGAAAGCAGAAACCTGAGATTATTCTGAGAATCTGAAAAGTTATTGGGCATCAGCAATAGATTTTGTAATCAAGATAAAAGAGAGTAATTGATACTTGGGTTTGCATAAGAGATAACACTTAAATAACCGCTCTTTATAAGGTGGCTAAGCACGGTGGTTCATGCCTGTAATCCCAGCACTTTGGGAGTCAAGGTGGGAGGATTGCTTGAGCCCAAGAGTTTCCGATCAGCCTAGGTAACATAGCGAGACCTTGTCTCTACAAAAAATTTAAAAATTATCTGTGTATGGTGGTGTGCACCTGTAGTCCCAATGACTTGGAAGGCTGAGATGGAAGGCTCTCCTGAGCCCAGGAGGTTAGGCTGTGGTTAGCCATGATGGTGCCACTGCATTCCAGCCTGGGCAACAGAGTAAGACCCCAACATAAAACAAATAAATAAAATAGATCTCTGTAAGAGAGCACATTCACTTTTTAGTACTTTAGAAATCAGGAGAAATAAATGCAAAAAACTATTAGAATGAAAACACTGATTAATGAGCAGAATGAGAGCTAATTACAAAAGTAGGATCAGGAACGCAAGCTGAAAGAACTTAAAGGGCACAGACGCGAAGAGAACAATTAGTTATTTTCATCCATGAGAGTTCAACTAGAAAGACCAGAGAAAAAGTAAACATTTATCTGAAATATCACATAAAACCTTCCAATTACCAGAACTATTTGATGAGTGGCCAAAAGAAGCAATAAATAACTCACCATCAGAGAATAATAAAAATGGGATAATAAAACATTTTGCAAAATCCATAGGACTAGGAACATTAACTGGGTGGTCAATAGAATCTCCTCTGCTTCTGAGTTTTAAAATTAGAGCTTTTGCTAGCTGGAATCATGAAGAAGGATTTTTGACAGTTCCCAACACATACACTGGAAAGCCTGAGTTTATTCTACAAATAGATTCTTGTTAATTAACTGACTAAATGATGAAAACAGTTCTCAACATGACATCTTTGTGTGTGTGTGTGTGTGTGTGTGATAATGAAAAATGAATAATGTTCTTTCTCCTCAAAGAGTGAAACCTGAAATAGAAAGCCTGCTGAGTCACTACCAAGGTCTCTTTCATCAGTATTTTGAAATTTTCCAGAAATTTAAAATCTTATAGTAAATAAACCTTATATCTGATTATGACTAAAAAGTCCTATTTGTCAATAAAGCATGCATTTATATATGTTCAAACATTTTTATTACATAAACAGAATCTACTTTTAGGTCTTTGGAACAGAATATCTTTTTAAAAACATCCCTTTTAACAAAGCATAATTTTCAAAAAGTCCTGTTTACAATGGTTTCAGTCATATATTCCATGGCACAGAAATGCTTCTAAAAATAAGATTTTGATCATATCTGTTTTAGTTAGGTTGTAACAGACATGCTAGACTCAAAGGCACATTATTTAATTTGTGTTACATCTTCCAGAAACAAACTGAGCTGGTGTCCCAAATCCATGGAATAAAGCCTAGAGAGGATAAAATATAATGATTATCAGTCCAAAAATGATTGCCAAAGATAGAAAATATTGTTACCGAAACCCAGAGATTCAATAAACTCACATAAATTTAGTGCACAGGCTTGCTCTGGGCCCAGCAGTATATTTTATTTCTTTAGAACATCAGTTGGAAAGCTATTGATATTTTTAAAAACATATTTTTCTCTTTGAAGACAAATGGTGAATGAATTAAATTCAGAACTGCAGTTTGTGAGTTAGAACCAAAGCATTTATGGCTCAGAAAACAGAAGTCATGTACTGCTAAGATAATATTTTCAACCAAGAAATACAGATGTATTTAAAACAGTACTCTAGTCAGTGTTTCAGTCTACACTACAAAAATTAACCAGACAATGATTCCTGAACAATCATCTCAAATATCACTTCAGGTGCTGTTTAATGCCATCTTAGAGCAGTGTTCTTAGACTTAGGTGTACATGAGCACAATATGGGAACCTTGTTCCAAGTGCAGAAACCCTGAAGCCTGTGGTGAGACCCACAGCCCTAGAGTTCTGGAATGTCAGTGGAAACCCATCATTTCTCATGCCACAGAATGAAGGACTAAGGCATAGAACACCAAGAAGGTACATGAAACTTACACAACCTTGATGTATTATCAATACAAGTGCTGCATTTTAATTCCCTGCATTCAAATTTTAGACTCAATAACAAAGTGATACTAAGGATTTCATACTTCTCTACAGATCTTGATAGTGCAGATCTATCTACTACTTTTGGCCCAAGATCCAAGAGTCCAGAGAAGGCTTTGCATGGATTTGGTACAATATTTCAGAGGTAGAAGACGTGACCAGAGACATTTAGTCCAATACTCTATAAGCCAAAAAATGAAGCAGAGAGGGGTCACCTGTGTTACTTTGGTCAAAGGCTTTAGTTGGTGGGTCAGAAAGTAAACAGGACTTGTCATGATTCAAGGTTCTTTCAAGTTAGTGAAGTACTTGATCTTTTTATTTCTCAGAAAAAGCATATGAAACTGATTTTGTCATGTTTTAGGGGCAATATACTAGAAGTGCTATCAAGAGATACATTACTTTAAAAAAAAAAAAATTGAGTTAGAGTCTTACTCTGTCACCCAGGCTGGAGGGCAGTGGCACACTCCCGGCCACTGCAGCCTCGACCTGGGCTCCAGTGATCCTTCTGCCTCAGCCTTCCAAGTAGCTGGAACTATAGGCATGCGCCACCATGCCCGCCTAATTTTTTTTGATTAATCGTAGAGATGAGGTCTCGCCAAGTTGCCCAGGCGGATCTCGAACCCACGGGCTCAGGTAATTCACTCACCTCGGCCTCCCAAAGCATGGGATTACAGGCTGAGCCACCAAGCCCGGCCAAAAAATTACTTTTTAATTAAAAAGTAAAAATTACATAGTTTAAATAAAAGGAAGCATTTGAAGTTACCACTAAGAAGGGAAAAAAAAAGAAATCTATTCTTTTCAACTCCCATTATAGAACACATCTTGAAAGACATCAAGGGGCAACCCCTTCAGGTCCCCTCCCACTGTGGAAGCTTTTCTGTTCTCTCAATAAATCCTAGGAAGGAAGGAAGGGAGGGAGGGAGGAAGGAAGGAAGGAAGGTAAAAGAAAAGAAAGAAGAAAGAAAGACACTGAGGCCCAAGTGGTTGTTTCCCCAGGGTCACATAGCTAAATACAAGGCTGAGACCATATTTTCCCTATGGCTTATAATCGCAGGCCCAACAGAACTTGCACTACACCGGGCTATTCCTAGTAGAACAGAATACAGATGAACAAACTGGTAAAAAAAACAACAACAACAACAACAAAAACACTTAACTGAAAACTCTTGCTATTTCATGAAATGGTGGACCATAATGATTTGCTTTGGACATAAAGCAATAAGAGTTTATAGGCTTCATTAACATAATTTTCTGGAGTTTTGAATCCATAGTTTATAGGCAATTGGCTTAATATGTTTTGTTCAGTCACAAAATCACAATTGTTAAATCTTTAATTAATGAAATATGAAGTTACACAATTTATTTTGAAAGTTGCTTATAATCCAAATTTTAAAAAATATTATTTTGCTTTGCAATTTTCAAAGTACAGCAGCCACATAGGTATATAGCAACCATAAGACTCTTTTTAGCTTCTCATGTGTAAACTCACATCTAGCATTCATCATTTTCCTCTTTTGAAATTATATGCCACCCATGGGGTATTTTTCTTTTCTTTCACTAGCAGTTAGTACATGACATGCTAGATAGAGCACGCCATCTTATTGTCTATAGAATCAATGTTTAAGTTGAATTACTATGGCTCATTGTCATCCAAATCCTGGTTTATTTTATAACTTAACTCAGAATGTTATTTGCTGGCTGTAGAATGGCTCGGGTTGATATGTGGTTTTTTTTTTTTTTTTTTTTTTGAATTGGAGTCTCACTCTGTCGCCCAGACTGGAGTGCAGTGGCTGCTCCCAGCCACCACAGCCTCCACCTGCTGGGCTCTGGTGATCCTTCCGCCTCAGCCTTCCGAGTAGCCGGAACTACAGGCATGTGCTACCATGCCCGGCTGATTTTTTTTGATTTATTGTAGAGAAGAGGTCTTGCTGCCCAGGTGGGTCTCGAACCCGCGGGCTCAGGCAATCCACTCACCTCTGCCTCCCAAAGGCGCAGGATTACAGGCTGAGCCACCGAGACCGGCTGATATGTTTTTTAAATCCTCATTGTTTTCTAATGGGAGTACCATAAATCCAAGCCTGTATATTTCCTCTTACAACTGACATAAAGTGCATCATGATATTTTAACTGCAATTTATCTTTCTCAGAGAACTGCTCGTTCGTCTATGCCATATAAATATTTCCTTAAGATGATTTGTAACTTAATGTTTTGAAGATTCAGAACATTAAAAAATACTCTTTTCCTGGATAGGTTTAATTAACTCAAAGAAAACAGCTTTCCATATTTAATAAGCTATTTGATCATCTAATTATCAAATTTATACAAGGGAAGAATAGTGTTAATTGGAAGTTATGTATATTGATGCTTTTTAAAAAATGCTTTTGACTTCAATATGGGTGTCTGAAACTGCAGTTTCACAATATGTCACATACACTAATGCAGCTCTAGTGAAAAGACTCAATTTAAGAGAAGCTATGAGTCCCACAACTTTCCCACGGTTCCAGTTTGCTCGCCATAACACCTTCAGTACCTATCCTGGATATGGTGGCTCCCTTTCTGTCTTTGCTGACTACTTAAAAAGATAGGCAGAGCCTTTGGGACAGTGTCTTTCCCCAGACCTAATAAAGAAAATGAGGAAAATCCTTTCCTGCAACTGGCTGCCTTAAGAACAGAATTTGGGATTCCTTCCCTTTCAGCTCAGGTTGAGTTAAAGGCAGGGGCAATAACCCAATAAATGTGAGACTGTAAATGGAAACTGACATAAACATAGCAATAAAAGCCTACTTCCTTCTTGACAATCAGTACATAATGAAATGGGGATGATTTGAAATTGTAAAATGTCAGAGGGTAATAGAACTTGAGCTGGAAGGAACTTTAGGGGCCATAACATTGTCTGTACCTTTTGTTTCTCAAAATGATTCTTCAGATTTGACTAGAGTATTTGCTTTTGGTTGGTTCAGTAAGGCTGCTTTTACCTATTACAACCCAGATAATTTCATGGAGGATGGTCACAGAGTAGTTTAGAAATGTAATCCTGTGAGCTGTCCCGTTTAATCAAGGAGGATAAGGAAGTTCGAAGGCCGCACTGGTTCCCCCTTTCCACGAGGCTGAGGGTCCACTCCCATCTGTTGGGCCTTTCAAATCCATCTTGTCCCTCACCCCTGCCTCCTGTCCAACTGCCAGACTGCCAGGGGGCTGCGCTGCCCAAAGCAGCCCATGCTTTTAAACTTGCTCAGAGTTTACAACCAGGTAACCCGTTAATGACCAGAGAACCCTTAGGGTCTCTCTGATGAATCCACATGAGCTCGATTTTGCTCTGTTCAGGCCCGTTCATAGCAGGTTCTCAAGTTCAGGTCTAGGGAAGTTTCCAGGCAGCTTAGCATCTGGGGAGGGATCGCATTTGCTAAGGAAACAGGTACAAAGGCACAGGTGAGTTCTGAGGTTGCCATGTGGGGAACCGAGGTACCACCGCAGGTACCACTGCGCCCTTCACCGGTGCGCGCAGCAATCACATGGGACGCAAGGGTGCCGCGCCTTTCCCGAACTCGGGACATCTTCGCTCCCACGACCTCAGCGGGTGCGGTGGTCTCGACACCACCCTCGGGGGAGGGTCGCGCGCCCGGGCTGGAAAGGAGAGGTCCAGCCTGAGCCAAGAGGCGAGCCAGGGCGCCCGAAAGGCAGCCGCGAGCGTTTGCGGGCGCGCCGAAGGCAAGAAAGCGCCCCGCTCGTGGGCTGGGTCCCCGGGCCGGCCACTCCCCCGCGACCCCACTTGTTGGGAAGCTGCCCGAGCTCCTCCTGGCCCGAGGGCTTGGAAACTGCCCGCGGACGCCCTGAGGCCGGGAACGTGACCCGCGAGCATAAATAGGCGGCAGGGATGGCGCCAAGACGGCGGCACCCGGGGCGGGCGCTCGCGGGGGCCGAGGAGTCGAGCGGGGCTGCGGCCGTGTCGGCGGTGCCAAGGCCGGGCGGGCGGCGCCGGCGCACTCCGGGCCCCGCGCCTGCAAAAGGGCCGCGGCGGGCGGGCGGCCGCACACCTCGCGGAAGGCGGGCAGCGGCGCGGCGGCCGTCTGCCCGGGCTCCACGGCCGACCCGCCGCCGCCGCCGCCCCCGGTCGCTCCCGGCGCGCCGCGACCGAGCCCCGGAGGCGCCGCTGCCTCCGGCCGCATGGACCCCGGCGCAGCGGCGCGGGTAGCCGCCGCCCGCCCCGGCGAGGGCAGAAAGAAGATGGCGGCGGCCGTGGCGGCGGCAGCAGCGGCGGCGGCGGCGGCGGCCTCGCACGCGCCTCTGACGCCAACGGGGCGCGCCGGGCGGCGGGCCGCGGACGGCGGCGGCGGCGGCCCGGGCTCCGGCGAGGGGCGGGGCGAGGCGGGGCGGGGGCCGGCCGGGGGCGGGGGCCGCGCGCGAGGCTGGAGGGAGGCGGCGGGCACCGTGTGCTGTGCGCGGAACATGGCGGGCGTCGGCGACTCGGCCGCCCCGGGAGGAGGAGGAGAAGGCGGCGGCGGCGCGGCCGGGCCGGAGCGGGGCGGCCGCGGCGAGGCGGAGCGGCCGGGCGGCCAGGGGCCTCCGCCGGCTCCCCAGCACACCGAGACGCTGGGCTTCTACGAGAGCGACCGGCGGCGGGAGCGGCGCCGCGGCCGCACAGGTGAGGCGGGCGGCCGGGCGGGCGGCGCTAGGCCGCGGCGCGGGCGCCGAGCGGCGGCGGGCGGCGGGGACCTGGCCCGCGAGCCCCGCGCCCGGCGGTGGACGCGCGGGGCCCCCAGGCCGCACGGCCGCTGACAGCTCCCCGCGCGGGGTCCGCGGCCGACGCCGGGCCGGGCGCTGTCCCGGGTCGCCTCGGGGCCCTCCGGAGGTCTCGGGTCGGCGGGCATCGCCCGCGCCCGAGGGAGCTGAAGATGAGGACCGCAGGGCGGGCTCCCAGTTCTCCTGCCAAGGTGACTTTTGTTGTGTATCTTAGGCGAACTTGAACCGAAGAAACCTGTTACCTTGCCCTCCAAATAGGTTTTCCACGGCCAACAGCTAAGCGGTGAGGTGATAGCCGTGAAGTTCAGTTTTGCCCAGGACGGAAGTATTCAGCACTGCTTAAAATGTTTCATGTGAACTTTTCCTAAACGGAAACTTGAGCCCAAAAAAAGCTACATGAGAAAATGTGTATTCATGAATCCCACTTTCAATGACTGTTTTTTAAGCATGTTGTTAACATTCTTGTAAGCTCTGCAATTTTATTCTCCTTTATAAAGAATTTTTTAAAATTGCATTTGTATCCATGTTGCAATTGCATGTCAGATTTAAAAGGAAGAGGAAAATTTTGAGATGTATGGTGTTGATGGATATAGAGTAAACCCGGCGTTTTAACTCTTACATAAGTCTAAGTAACTGAACTATCACTCCTTTAAATTTCTTCCAACTAAAAACAATGTTTCTAGCTCTACAGGGGCTCTCATAGCCGTTATGCCCTGGAGTTTATGAAAATAAATATTTAAGTTGTGAGTCTGACTACATCATTGATTTTACTTGGTTATTGAAATTTTAGGAGTCTTAAAGGCCATAAAGCTGATCAGATGAGATCCTAATTGATTTGCTAATTCTCAGAACTAGACATAGGTTCAATTTTAAAGCTGTCTATGTCTTTGAAAAATGAGTACAGACTGTGCCTTGTTTGGTCTTTTTCAATTAACCACTTAAAAATTTTCACCCATGCTTTATTTGGTTTAGTTGTCAGTTAAACATTTGCCTGCAAGAGTATTTGCTTTCAGAATTGGCAGGATCCAAGTAAGACAAAGTATTAAATCAGCTACCTATTTACTTAGTCTTGAATATTAAAAGCACAGAGTTGCACATAGAAGTAGAAATAACTGAGTTTCACTTTATTTTCTTTAAAATAGCTCACAGTTGCAGGAAAGGACATTTTTAAGGCCTTTTATGTTATTGCATGGAGAGGAAATGAAGTTGTCAGGAGCCTTTTGGCTGGCACAGATCTTGGGCTCTTGGAGTAACACCTAACACTTCTTCCCTGGCTCCTTCCTGGACAGCACACTAGGAATGGGTCTGGATGCTTGGACCTCCATAGACTTCATCATCCATTATTCACCGAGAATGGCTTGCTTAATATGGGTTTTTAATCTATGGTTGCAGAAAGTCCTTATCAAGGAGCTCCTTCGGCTTCAGCTGTTGGGGTAGTCCTTGTTTTCCCACTTCCATTGATTTTGGATGAGGACAGATGACAGTGGTTACTTTTGTTTTGCTAGGTCACACTAGCATTGGGAATAAGGATTTAGGTGAGAATCCCAGGAATATTTCAGCTTGTATCACCAGCCAGTGTCGCTCCCATATGAGCTGTTGCCTTCTTTTCCCGTGTCTCTACTCTGCCAGTCACACAGCTCTTGCCACTGCTGGCACCCACCCTGTCGCTCTGATGATGCGTTTGGCAGAGACTTCCCCACCAGCAATTAGAATTCTTCTAGCTCTTCTTCATCCCCAGGCTGCTACGTCCAGCACTACTTCCTTCCACTGCTCTGGATCCTTCCTTCTCCTTTCAAGAATTTAGAAAACTGTTCCCTAGGAGCTGGTCTGGGCCTTTGAGAGGGCCTTTGAGTGGTAAAACCTACTGTCATAGGAAAAGCATTTCTCCCAGAATCAAACTAGTCTTCCAAGGCTAGATGCCCTTCAGATGTTACTCCTCAGTGTTTCATATCCTGGTGGTGCTTCTGATACTCTTGCATCCCCATCCTTGAGCTCTAGTTTCTCTCCACAAGTCAAGGCAGCCTTTGTCTGTCCTTTTTGGAAGTCATAACCTGAGTGTCTTGGTGGCCTAACCATCAATTAATTCCAAAGTCCCCTTTATCGTTTTTCCCAACGAATTTAGGGCTCTTTTAAGTATTTGTTGGTAAGCCCTAGCAGCCTAGGATTCCCTAAATGAATATACCTATCAGGTGCTTATCCAAACTCTCCATTCAAGTAAAATAAAATAAAATACAATATTTGAGGTTCATTTTTGTTGTTTTTTTTTAAACCTGTCCTTACTGATTTATATGTTTGAAAAACCAATATATACACATATTAGTTTGTGTAAACAGCTATATATACCATATATTGTGCATGTATCTTCATCAAGTGTGAGCTTTCTTTTTCTTTTAAAGCTCTTCTATCAGCCGGGCTCGGTTGGCTCAGCCTGTAATCCTGCGCCTTTGGGAGGCTGAGGTGAGTGGATTGCCTGAGCCCACGGCTTCGAGACCCGCCTGGGTAGCAAGAACTCATTTCTACAATAAATAAAAAAATCATCCAGGCGTGGTAAGCGCATGCCTGTAATTCCGGCTACCTGGAAGGCTGAGGCGGAAGGATCGCCGGAGCCCAGCAGGTCGAGGCTGTGGTGGCCGGGAGCAGCCACTGCCCTCCAGTCTGGGCGACAGAGTGAGACTCCAACTCAAAAAAACAAACAACAACAACAAAAAACTCTTCTATCATTTGGTTCTCAGAACTTCGTTTTTGATGTATATAGCCTGGCAGGAGGCTAAAACTTCTCTCAGATGCCAGTACTTACAGCTCATAGTTAGATTTGATACCCACTCATCATTTCTACTTTCATTTGATCTGATTGTATATTCTGTTGTTGCCTGTGTGGCCACTGGTCTTGGACTCTGGCTATGGTCCAAGAGCTCCAGATTCACCTCTTTTGTCTTTTTTTCCTACTCAAAAATGTTGCCAACTTCCATTGTCCTTTTGACATAAATCCAGATAATAAGTACATATTATTATGTTTTGTGCTTGTTCCCCACTTTTCTCCTCCCAGAAGTTCTGGGTGGGAGAGTTTCTGTATAGCCATATTTTCATTTAGGAATCTAGGTCCAGCAAGCCACCTTTGGACTAAGAATTAGGCAATTTCTGTTTTGGCTTGGTTCAGTTGTTGAATTGCTTTGTAGACACTATGCCTAGTGTCTTAGACTACTTGCCTAATTCATTTGGCTCTGTTTCAGATTGCCACTACTAAATAGTTTAGTATCTGAAGCATCTAAGTTGGTTCTAGTCACCATGGAGACATAACAGAAGGCTTGGCGTAAAATAAGTATAACATCTATCTGTGATGATGAAACAGTATCTATGTAATTGCATAAGGATAGGTATTGCAGACAAAACAAAAGATCCTGAAGTCAGGTATGGTTGAACAGTATTGTTTCTGATGGTAACAGTGCTGTGGAATCTACAGTATTTCTTTCTTTTTCTAATGGTGACTCTTGACTGCTAGAGTTTAAACTTATCCATCTCTTCATCTCTTTTGCTTCTCTTCTCTGCCCTTGACTGTCATTAGACCTCTTTCTTGCATTACCTCCATAAGAGATTAAGTAGAGGCTGGAAGAAAGATTGAAGCCTATAAAAGTCAACTGAATTTTTAGCAATACCCATAAAGTTGGATAAAGTTTTTAACTATTCCCTATGTCTGTAATTTGTGTAATTGAAAATTTAAGTTCTTATAAATACCACGTTTTTTTGTTTGCTTGTTTGTTTTTGAGCTGGAGTCTCACTCTGTCGCCCAGACTGGAGTGCAGTGGCCGCTCCCGGCCACGGCAGCCTCGACCTGCCAGGCTCCGGCGATCCTTCCGCCTCAGCCTTCCGAGTAGCCGGAACTACAGGCATGCGCTACCACTCCCAGCTGATTTTTTGATTTATTGTAGAGATGAGGTCTTGCTGCCCAGGCGGGTCTCGAACCTGCAGGCTCAGGCAATCCACTCTCCTCAGCCTCCCAAAGGCACGGGATTACAGGCTGAGCCACCAAGCCCGGCAAATACCACGTTTTTATTGAAATATTTCATTTAACCAGTCTTCGCCTCCATAGACTATATTACACAGTTATTCCTGTGGTCCCAAACTTAACCTGATGGATGATTAGAGGCTGACTGATGGTGAAATTATTCTCAAGACAATTAATGTCCTATTTGCAAATAAAAATATTTATGAAACTGACTGGAAAATTACTTGGAGTAAATACAAACATGATACAAAATAAAAATTACTTTTTCTGACAAACTGTTGCTCTGCTTTTAAAATTGCTTTACTTAATTAGTATATCTAAACTAAACAAACTTTGAAAAGTTACTCATTTTGGTCTTTGGTGAGTTCCATATCTTGGCTTTTTAAAATGTTTAACTTTGACCTAGTTGACCCTCCACAATTCAGTTTTAGCAGCTCTCCAATTTGGAGAATACTTACATAAAGGAATTCACTAGAAAGATTGCAGAACATTGACTGTCAGATTAATGATATTCTGTTCTCATCTTTAATTCTTTGCTTTATAACCTTAGGACCTTGGAAAAAGTGACTCCTTTTTGTACCTGTTTTCCACCTATGAATTTGCGAATGTGCTACCCATCCTTTACTTCCCTAAATGAGACTCTGAACATTTTTTGAAGGTCTTAAACACTTGACTGCACTGAGTGAAATGGTTTCTTTTCCTTTCTTTCTTTCTTTTTCTTTTTTTTTTTTTTTTTGGTGTAGGAATCTTACTCTGTCACTCAGGCTAGAATGCAGTGGCACGCTCACGGCTACCGCAGCCTCAACCTGCTAGGCTCAGGTAACCCTTCTGCTCAGCCTTGCAAGTAGCTAGAACCATAGATGTGTGCCACCTTCTGCTCAGCCTTGCAAATAGCAGGAAGCGTAGGTGTGTGCCACTACATCCAGCTAATTTTTTAAAAATTTTATTGTAGAAATGAGGTCTCACCAAGTTGCTCAGGCTGGTGTTGAACCTCTGGTCTCAGGCAGTCCCCTCACCCATGCCTCCCAAAGTGCTGGGATTACAGACGTGAGCCTATAATGGTTTCTTTACTTACATTTGATTTAGGAAGGAAGAATTGCTATTGTATTATTGATTCCTAGAAAAGTTAATTACTAATTGGTCTTGTATAAGTGTGTACCTCTGTGTTTGTTTAATAGACATTTAATATTTTAGTGTAACCTTAGTAAAGTTTATTAAAGTTTTACATTATTTAAGAACATGGAAATTTGCATGCTTTATTCCTAACAACCAGTATTACTTTTCACATTTGTTAATGCTCAGTGCTATTTTAAGAAAGACATATTTAGATATTACCAAACATATAAATATATTTATGATTAGTCATTACTTTTGATTAATACTTTTTAATCTTAGGTTCTTATTTCTAAAACAAGCTTCCTCAGAAAATAATTAAACATTTATTTTAGCAGTGAGAAAAAAGGAACTTTTGCTGTACTTTTTCTCAATATTAGGTACTGAATCACAGCAACTCTGTAGAGGTGAACAGTGAGTACACATATGCTGGAGGAATTGATTTTGATTTATGATTTTTTATATTAAATATCCACAGTTTACAAAACTTAGTTTTTATAATGTAGAAGCACTTGTTTATGTTGTGATTAATTAGTAAAATACTTCTATTTTTAAAAGACTTTTACTGAATGATATTTTTTCTTGGTTAGAGTTGGATAAATGAACTAAAATTGACTGATACCTAAAACGTTATGTCAATGGCCAGAAAATATTTGGATTATTTTATTTTGGAAAAGGACATGCTCTTAAAATGTAAAGGTGAATGTTTGACATAACAAACAAGGCTGATGCTTTTGCTGAGAAGTAGTGCCACACCATCAGTGTGGCAAATGTTAAGGTCTGTTTAGCTAACAGGTTTTGATGGTACCCACAGAGAAGACCAATAGCCTTCATAAATAATTAGCCAGGCAGCACTACTCAAAATCATAGGACAAGTAAGTTCAGATGGGTTTGTAGACTGCTAGAGAGCAATTTAACACAATAAAAGCCAGCAGAAACACTGAAACACTGAGGACTGAGTAGCACACTGTGAGATGTAGGCTTCTCCAGGGAACTAGACCAAACAGCAGGCCAACTTGATAGCTCTGGGGCAGCAGGGCTGCACGTTCCCCTTCCTCTGGCATGAGGTAAAGCCAGATTAGAGCGAGGTCATTTTCTCCTGGTGTAACTGCCAGAGAGATGGATGATAATTTTGATGTAGGGGAAAGAGCACATTGGATTGGGTACCTTTCCCAGTTTGCCCCTTGACTATTCAGGGACTTTGGACAAGTCTCTTCTGTGAACCTCATTTTCTTCATTTGCAAAATGTAAAGGCCATTAACTGCTCTCTTTGACTCTCATAATGGTTGTGAGAATTACATGAAGTAATGTGTACAAAACCTTTGTAAATGGTCTCATGTCATAAAGTGGAAGGATCCTAATCCTTAAAGCAGGGCCACTTCTCCAGGAGTGGGTGAGAAAAAGGTAAAATAAAGCTTTCCAGATATTTAATCCCATGAAGCTTATGGGTTTTTTGTTAGTATTGCTTTAATATGTCTTTTAAAACCATTCCCAGGCTGACTGCAGTGGCTAAAGCCTATAATCCCAGTACTTTGTGAGCCTGAGACGAGGGGATTGCCTGAACTCAGGGGTTCGAGACCAGCCCGGGCAACTTGGCAAGACCTCGTCTCTACAACAGATCAAAAAATTAGCCGGGCGTGGAAGTGCGTGCCTATAGTTGCAGCTACTTGGAAGGCTGAGGCAGGAGCATGGCCTGAGCCAAGCAGATCAAGGCTGCAGTGGCCACGAGCATGCCACTACACTCCAGCCTGGGCAACAGAGTGAGACTCCAACTCAAAAAAATAAAAATAAAGAAATAAAACCGTTCTCCAGCCCAGGGGTCCCTGGTCTGTCAGGAACCAGGCCACACAGCAGGAGGCAGGCGAGCAAGCAAGTGTGCAAAGCTTCATATGTATTCACAGCCATTCCCCGTTGCTAGCATTACTGCCTGAGCTCTGCCTCCCTTCTGTCAGATCACTAGCAGCGCTAGAGTCTCATAAGAGCATGAACCCTGTTGTGAACTGCTCATGAGAGGGATCAGGTTGCACACTCCTTATGAGAATCTAACACCTGATGATCTGAGGTGGAGTGGGGACAGTGATGCTAGCAGATCGACATTAGCTGTGAGGTTTGACTGCACGTTGCTCCCACTCCACCCACCTCATCCGTGGAAACATTGTCTCCCGAGAAACTGGTTTATGAGGCCAGAAAGATTGGGGACCGCTGCTCTTGCCCATTAGCATAGTGTAAATTGTGTGCAGACCGCCCTTACACTCAGAGCTCACTGGGGGCCAGACATTGAGGATATAGGAATACGTGGTAAAAAGTTCATCATCTCCTGAGGGAGCCAACTAATTAACAGTGTAGCTTTATAGGAGTAAGCCCAAGGTGTCATAGGAGTACCCAGAAAGCAGGGAATGGGAGGGTTCTAGTTTTCCAGAAAACACAGTGACTTGTTTATAAAAGCACTTGAGACAGGATTAGGTAAAGTAATCTATGTGAAAAACAGTTAGCAATAGACTGCTTGACTTTGAATTGGGGCTTAACTACATCCTGTGTTACCTTGGAGACTTCCTTAGCCTCTCTGTGCCTTGGCTTCTTCATCTGAAAAATGGGTACAGCAATACAGTCTGTTTCAATGTTGTGAGATTTTTGCACTCAAAATGTTGTTTTTATTATTTAGCTTTTTAAATTCTCCATTGTACAATCTAAATTGGTGAGCATTCAAATTCTTGTATGTCTGGAGGTAGAATTTTGACACACAATTGTTTTGTATTTATAAAATAGTTAAAACACGTTTGTGTGTTTATATTGCATTATAACCTGGTTATAGCAAATCAATTACTTAGCTTATATAGTTTGTTAAATATGCTTTATTATTTTGCCTTTTAACCATAGATCTAGGAGTGCAGAAATAGCATGAATGTTAGGTAACCACTGGCCGGGTGCAGTGGCACATGCCTGTAATGCCAGCACTTTGTGAAGAGGAGGTGAGAGGATTCCCTGAGCCCAGGGATTTGAGACCAGCCTGGGCAACTTGGTGAGACCTCGTCTGTACAATAAATCAAAAAAATTAGCCAGGCATGGTAGTGCATGACTACAGTCCCAGCTACTTGGAAGGCTGAGGCAGAAAGATCGCCTGAGCCCAGCAGGTTGAAGCTGTGGTCATGAATGTGGCACTGCACTCCAGCCTCGGCAACAGAATGAGACTCTGACTCAAAAAAAAAAATTAGGGGACCCCAAACCAGAATTGGTTAACACTATAGTACTTGCGAAATCAGTAAAGTAGTTCAAGGATTGTGTCGTGCCTTGAGGCTTTCATACGCTTTCATACACATATTGTCCTAGTCACTCAGTGATCCTGTGTGGAAGGCAAGAGTTGACTTGCTCTAAGCTTCTGTCTTCTCTTCTGTGAAACTGACATCCACAACTCCACCAGGGTCACAGGACATACCTGTGAGACAGCTAGTGCTAGAACCCCTTCCTCTGATTTCTAATCCCATGTTCTTCTGTGGATCACAACAGAACTCTTATTGTGATAAAAGTTGTTATCTGCAAGTCACCGGGAAGGATACCATTGTGGAGGTTAATTTTCTAAATAAGCAGAGGTATAGCTATCTAAACCTTCTTATTTAATTTACTTTTTAAAATTTAAAATTATGGTGCAGTAGCCTGTTTCTGTGTCTCTTTAACCCAGGTGGCATACTCGTGGGCTGCCCAGCATGCTTCCTTGCACTTACTGTGGACTTGTGGGAGTCTTCTGGTTCCCGAACACAGGGCTGCGAGGGCAGTGTGGCCTTCTGTCCTCAGGGGGTTAGAGGTGTAGGTACCTGTTGGCTGCTGCATTGAATGAGGCTTTTCCTATTTTTCCTGCTAACTCTTCCAGACTCAAAACAATTCTGTCTCGATCCCAGTTTCTCATCTCTTCGTGAGAATCTGGTATTCTCATATTTTGTCACTCCTGATTTCTGAATATGGTTTTTTGTTTTGTATGAGCACATTGTTATTTATTAAGCAATTGCACTAATATTGAACTTTGTTTTTGCTTTTTTGGTTGAGATGGAGTCTCACTATTTTACTTAGGCTAGTCTTGAACTTCTGGGCTTAAGTGATCTTCCACCTTGGACTCCCAGAATACTAAGATTATAGGTGTGAGTCACCACACCTGACCTAAACATTTTGATTAATTCAACTTTTGGTGTTCATAAAGATCAACCTTTCAGTAAAGTCAGTGTTGAAGAAATATGGGAAAATGCTAGATGTTATAATATAGAAGGAACAGATCACCTGCCTGAAAGTTTAACACAGTTTGCCTTTTGCATCACTTCCTCAATTCTCCTAAGTGTCAGTTCTGTTCTTTGCCACCTGACTCCTAAGGGGACCGTATTTTGGCTATTCCACTTTATGTCTTTATAATTCTTTCTTAGTCATCTGCTTTTCCCTGTCTTCTTCAGTTTTCACTTTATAATTCTGTTTTTTTTCCTCTCTCTCTCACCACACACTTCTCTGTGATTTTTGTTCTTCTCTGATTCATATATTCTTTTGGTATACATTTATTTAGCACCTATTATGTGCTGGGCTCTGATAATGCAAAGGTAAATGTGAAAACCAGACAAGAAAGTGAGTGTAGTATGCTACAGGAAGCACAGGCTAGGTCAGATGCTTTGGGAGCCAAGTAGGGAGAGGGCGAAGTCTCCCTAGGAAACTTAAGAGATTTCTTCACAGAGAAGGTAACGTCTGAGCACGTTCACTGGGGGAACAGTGAAAAGGAACTAACGGGCCAAGGAGCTGTACGAACCCACTGATGTGTTTGAAGAAATGAAAGGAGTGTAACCAGAGAATTTTGACCTAGAGATTCAGGGGAAGCAGGTGTGAAGTCTCCTGCCTTTGTACTGAAGAGAAGGCTGGGGCCAGTTGTCGAGGATCTGGTGTCGCCAGCGCTGAGGAGGTTGAGCCACTGAAGGGCTTCAGTACAGTGATAGCTGTGTGAGTAGCTGGCTCTGCCTGCCAGGTCTTGTTAGGATTGACGAGAAGGAAGATCGGAAGGACACTCAGGAAGCTTTTGCGATAACCTGGAGAGAGCTGGGAGAGCCATACAGGTTGGAGGATAGAAAGAAGGGGGAAAAGTTAATAAATGTTTTAGAATCAGTTGGGCTTAGTGAGAAGAGAGAGGGGAGATTGTCAAGATTGTCCCTGGGCTTCTAGCGCAACAACTATGTCATTGGTGAGCTCAGAAACTAAAGTCAGGGCTCTGGAAGAAGTGAAGAATTAGTGAGGAAGATACTGTAAGAGATCTGGGGGATATCCAGTTAGAGTTTGCCCAAGAGGCAGTTGGAAATACGGCCAGGAACCAGAGCTGAAGATGTGATGACTTTAGGATTTAGATGATGGCTTTAAACTTAGACTGTCCAAGAAGAGTATATGTGGGAAACAAAGAAAAAACAATGGAGAGTAAAAGTATTAAAGGATGACTGGCATTTTGCTGTAGTTGAATAGAGCACCAAACCAGAAGCACTTAAGACTCCCTGCATAATCAGCATTTGTATACCTAACCCTGAATTGTACCCCTCATCTTTAAATTAGGTTTTTTTTCTTAAAGAGTCAAGTAGAAGAGGAGCCATCAGTGAGACTCAGGTGCAAAAAGTCCACCTTTCAGGAACTCTTGGGGGGCAGGAACAAACAGGGAAGCTGCAGGGTCAGAGAGTGTGGTGAAGTGACCTTTGGGGCTCACGAAGGTCAGTAAAAAATGATGTATGTGGAATCTCTTCTGCTCTTTTTTTTCTTAACTTTATGTTATTACAAAGATGGGGGGTACAAGTCAGGATTAGGTACAAAAGTAATGTATATACAGATGAAATCTGAGCCTCCAACTGGTCTGCACCTCCCCTGGTGTAGGCTCAGGTACTCTTTGTGTTGTTACATCCCTCCCCTCCACCCCCCCAACCCCAAAGTGTCCCATGACTGCTGTCTTCTTCTTTTTGAATGTCCTGTTGCTTCTCAGCTTTTGCATGAAAGAGTTGATATTGGTAAATATTAGCTAATCAAAGCATTTTTTTCTTTCTAATTGGAAAATTAACTGAATGTGGGTGTAACTTTTGAGCTTTCATTAGTCTTGTTTGCAGCTCAAAAGGCTTTCCCTTTTTTCCCTTCAAAGAACAGATAGAGGAACCAACCTAGAACATATTAGAAAGTTACGAACTAAAAGCTTCACTCTACCATGGGTTTGATTAGACTAAGGCCTTTAAATCTGAACTGTCTGTTAATATATACAACAGAGTTCACATATTGTGTACATTTAACCAACATGACTTCAAATGTAAATGTACTAAAAATAGAAAGCATGATGCAAATAGTGCATTTGATGATTCCGCCTGCCCCTGTACAAGGCTGGTGTAGGTGGAAAGAAGTCTGCTTTTCTCCGTCTGTTTCAACTCCAGAATTCTCTCATGGTATCACTAACTCTGCAAATATTATAAATCTGATATTTAAAGAAGTGTGTATGTATGTGTGTGCACACATAATAGAAACCCTAAACATATGCAAGCTACTTGACATGATGCTCAAAAAACTAGGAATCTGTTCCAGTGATAGAGGATGTAAGCTGTTTTAGATCCATAGTCAAATAGATCCACATAGTCAAATCTGCTTCTAAATCTTCCTAAGAGCTTTTCAAGGGTTTTTTGTTTTGTTTGTTTTGTTTTTTTCTATATACTCTCCCCCTCTATATGTACACTTTAGATCCTAGACTCATAGAAAGTGCAGCTTCCTAAGTAGATACTCATAAATGAAGTCAGCCTTCCTCTCTGTCATTCTTTAGAGTGAACATCAATACAAAATTTGGTAAAAAGACCACAAGTCCAGCTCAAAGCAAAGAGGACAGCGGTCAATTTGAAACCTTTTGGTATCCTGAGCTCTACTCCTGCAGAATAAGAATAGGAAGGTATAGGTGAAGTGAGGGTGCTGCAAGGCTGTTGAGGCTACCACAGAAGTGCAGTATGCTGAAAAGAGGTGGGATCAAGCGTCTACAGCCTTAGCTTCTCACCTCAATCTCCGGTTGTAACTGAGCAGAAAGTATTCATTCTCAGTTGGCATACTTTCCTTATTGGGAGGAGGTGATTGGAATAATTTGCTTCACAGGAATGGAGGTTCATGGGTGAATGGAAAGATCCAAGGAAAGGGAAGTTTTTCAGATTTGGTTGATGTTCTACTTTGCGTAACTTGTATCATGTTGGTAAGTCTTCTTGTGGGAAATGGCGTTATTTGGACACTTGCATAATCTCTGAGGCTGAAGGGAGCAGGTGCACCAGTACCCATGTAGTTCACCCAGGATCGTTCCTGGACTAAAGCAGTGCCTGTTGGATGACCTGGTTCCCTTTTGAGCACATATGTATCTATCTTATATATTCTTGATAGCTACTCTTTTTCTTTCCTTCATCTCCATCAGTCATGGTCCTGTGTCACCTGTGAGACCCAGGACTGGGCTCTTGAAAAATAGCTCTTAGTAATCCTTTCCTTCCATATTCCTGTGGCATTTTCAGTAGTTTATGCACTCAGTGCAGTCATTTTCTTAACAGTATTTGTTTCATATGTGTGTGGTTCAATTCTAGGCACAGAATTATAGATTACATTTGTTTTAGTCTCTTTTTGTTTATATGTGTATTACCTATGGCCCCATCTAGCATGCATGTTCCTTGATAAATACTGTTCTTTTTGATTTATGTCATTTCTTTTTCTGTAGAGCTTTCATTATTGAGGTTCCTCAGTGCTGAACTAACAAGAGGGTACTTCCTTGAACATAATGAGGCCAAGTATACAGAAAGAAGAGAAAGAGTATACACTTGTATGCGAATACCAAGAGAATTGGAAAAGGTAATTTTTTTTTCATTACCAGACATCATTTTGAAAGTTATGTCAAAGTGTTAATTATGCAAAAAAAAATTGTGAACAGCTAGAGTTGAGTTTTTAAAATATTAAAAATAATGTAATAAGTAATTAAATGTATTGGAGAATATAAATTTTTCTTATAAGAAAAGGCCTTAAAAGTTACATCTTGGTGTAAAACCCAATGATAAAATAGTAATAGATTTTGTCAAAATCTTAACTTTGTTTATTAAACTTACTATATTTCCCTGTGTGCCACATTCAAATAACATTTTCTAAGGAATTAATATGCACTTCTGTACTGTTTTAATTTCATTTCGTTCTGTTTTATTTAGCATGATAAACTATTTAATTTCAGCCTTTTAAGGTTTCAGTTTCTCAGAAAGCCTACGTATTTAAAAACAAATTAGTCTCTTCAAAGAAGGTGTTTTTTAAAACTTTCATTACCAAAAGCATCAACATTATAGGTTGAATGGCATAACAGCTGCACTAAATCTGCATATCTGCTTCCCTTGACTGTCTTACCCTACCAAGACCAATCAGACAGGACAGGACAGTGGCATTTTTTCCTCTAGGTGCTGTTAGGGTTGGTGAGTCTGAGCAATTCTGGAATTTCTTGCTAGAGGAAAAGAATTAAGAAGTAATTCAACTTTAGATTTAGCGATATTGAAACATATTTTCATACTTCTTAGTAATATAAAGCTTCTGCTAGTTTGATCATTTCCTTAGAATCATACTTTCTATTGGAGTGACTGTCAGAAGAGTTAGATTGGCTCTATCAGTGTGTTGTAATAGCAATAGATGTGGTAGGAATGAGAAATGAGGACCCAACGGGTCTGGCTGATGGTCTCTTATTTCTGGCAACCCATCAGTTTGGTGGAAGGAGAAGAGCCAAGTGTATGGAGACGGTTTCAGAAACATTGCTTTGCATAGGTTCTTGATGGGGTGTCACTTGTTGAAGTTTTAGGGGTTCTGTATTAGCATGAGATTTGCAGAGCTGGTGAGCAAGCAAAGATTGGAGAGAGAACAAATACAGCAGTGATTTGTTTGCCTTTGATGAGGGCCACTATATGCTTAGTTCTTACTTGTATTGCTGCCTTTCTAGAGAGGACTAGGGTTCCTGGAGGAGCCTGGAGGACTGACAGATGAGGAGGGAGGAGTGTGGGGGCTCTGTGTGACACACCTTCCCAGCACAGCAGCTGTTCTATCTTACGTGTTGGGATTTCGTAAAGATTTTCACTGGGGCAGGGAGTGAGGGAGAGAGATGTTTCTTCTACTTGGCAAAAAATACAAGATTAAACCAGTTGTGTCTTAAAACACCATTAGGTTGCTTTCTAAAGCTCAGTTGTTTCTTCCAGTGATAAGCCATGAGATGGAAGTGTAAGGACACGGTGCAGAAGCAGTGGGAGGGACCAACTCCTGGTGCCTGCATTTGAACAGGATGGTGCCGACAGTGCCAGCGACATTCAGCTTTTACCCACCTGGCCATAGCCCTCTGCAGGGGAATTTGTTTCTCCCACTTGTCTGTGCAGATCTGAACTCCCATTCTCCTCCGAGGAGTGCACTGGGTTTTTCCCACAACCCACTGCCTGACTTTATCAACACAGCTAGAGGACTGCTTCAAAGTGAAATGTTGTCTGTCTGTCCCTTTATTACCTCTTGTGTGGCAGAACTAATGAGCACATATTCTGTTAGCAGAAGCGGGTTCATTGCACTTATCCTTTCCTCTTCCTTCTCTCCTTTAATGGCAACATTGAAATCACAAGCAATGTTTCTGGGTAAATTTCTTACAGAAACTTGTAAGCATTTCATGTTTGTTATTGTGAGTATAAATTGTCTTCCAGGGAAATTATCCTTATACTTAGGTCTTGATAAAACTTAAGTATAACCAGTGTTTTTAAACTATGGTCCACTATGGGACCACTGATGGGTCAAGTCATCAATATGGTAAGTTACCATCAGGGTTTTTTTTGTTGTTGTTGTTTTAAGAAAAGAGTAGAAAGACTATCAGAGAACATTGCATCTACCAAGAGTAGGTATTTCATGAAACTTTGGTTTCATTTGTATAGATGTAAATATATAACCTCAGAAAAATTGCATTAACACTGCCTATGTACAGTTATCAAAATTTTCTAATGATTTTTGTTTCCCATGAAAGAGACCTTTGGCCTTACGTCTATTCTCTTATTTATAACTTAAATGTACAAAAGAATGTCATAGTTTTCAGTTTAGAACAACCTCTTAACTTCTCAAACCTAGTGAAATGTCAAGGAAGGCAGAATTAGGTTTGAATTTAATTCTAGGCTCAATATCTCTCATAACAGCATGGATTCAGTCTGTTATCTTTAAGTCCTTTAATTTTTTTTTTTTTTTTTTTTTTTTTTAGTTAGAGTCTCACTCTATTGCCCAGGCTGGAGTGCAGTACACACTCACGGCCCCGCAGCCTCGACCTGCTGGACTCAGGTGATCCTTCTGCCTCAGCCTTCCAAGTAGCTGGAACTATAGGCACTCACTACCACACCTGGCTAATTTTTTGATTTATTATAGAGATGAGGTCTTGCCAAGTTGCCTGGGCTGGGCTCGAACCTGTTGTCTTAGACAATCTTCTCACCTCAGTCTCCCAAAGTGCTGGGGTTATAGGCGTGTGCCACCGTGCCTGGCCAAGGCCTTAATTTTTACAAGTAGTGGTTCTCTTAAAGCTTTTATGATCAGAGATGAGATCCTATCTAGACATTCAAGTTCATCTAAATTATTTTTTATTTGTTTCTTGCCGTTTACATTGCCTATTCTAATATATAATACCTTACTAATTTTTTTTGTATGTTTTGATAAATGCTATATTTTCAACCTTACCTTTGCATGAAGATAAACTTGAAAATTAAAGAACACTTTGCTTTTACAAAGCTTTCAAATACTATAAAACATAATTCATGTTTATACTGTAAGATCAAGAAAAAGGTTAATGTAATCTCTTACTGAACCTGTTTACTAATGTTTAAAAAAAACTTCACATTTTTATGTTATATTGTCACTGGATAAACAACTTATACCTGACATTTAGAAAAGGGGAATTGCTTATATACTTAAAATAGTATTTCCAATTATTAGCACACTATTTTCACACTTGTTGTTCTAATGTATTCTAGTGTAGGAGTATAGAAATTTTAGAGTGATTTGTTGACTTTTGGAGTACATGACTTCTCATCCATCACAAATTCCTCCTGCCTCTGACCCCACACACTCCTTGGGTTCTTGTCCCAGATCTGTTGCTAGCTACTTATGTGGGCCACCTTTGGAGCTTTATTTTTCTTTTTTCAACAGCTGAGGAGGTTGAACTGCACCTTCTCTGAATTCCATATTGAGAGGCAGGACAATGAAATGTTTAAGGGAATGAACTCCAAAGCCAGACTGTCTGGCTTTGAATTTTGGCACCACAGTTTATTAGCTGTGAGGCCTTGAGCAATTCACTTACCCTTTCTGTGCCTAAATTTTCTCATCCATATTTTAATTACATGGTAAACCCAGCAAAAGTGTTTTTAAATCTTTCACAAGCCTTCACTTTAGCAAATTAACGGGGAATGCCCTACCTTGGTAGAGCAAGAGGAATGTAAAGATTTCTTGTTCTCAGATTGCATTCCAGTGGATGTTTCTTTTTTTTTTTTGAGTTGGAGTCTCACTTTGTCGCCCAGTCTGGAGTGCAGTGGCCGCTCCCAGCCACCGCAGCCTCGACCTGCTGGGCTCCGGTGATCCTTCCGCCTCAGCCTTCTGAGTAGCCGGAATTGCAGGCATGCACTACCACTCCCGGCTGATTTTTTGATTTATTGTAGAGATGAAGTCTCGCTGCCCAGGCAGGTCTCGAACCCACGGGCTCAGGCAATCCATTCACCTCAGCCTCCCAAAGGTGTGGGATTATAGGCTGAGCCACCAAGCCCGGCTCCAGTGGATGTTTCTTTGTGGCAGGGTAGCTTTCATCTTTGAGCCGTGCACAGCAGGAGGTGATTGGAAGAGGCATAGTTTTTTAGGGTTTCCCTGTGTCCTAGTTTTATCTCACATTATACTTTTTATTTTTCTGCTTTGCTTGCCACTTAACTTGTATTTGCTAGCCCTGCAAGGGACATGTTTCTCTGACTCTCAGCCCTCTTGGATTGCTGACAACAGACAACAATAAAAACCCCTCTTGTTCCCTCTTATCTTTTACCCAGGCTGTCTTGGAGGCAATGGCCATAGAGATAACACAACCAAGCATTTTCTGCCTGGACCTGCAGAGTCCAACCTCAGAGGAACCTGTGACTAGAACAGAGAAAGGAGAGTTTAACTATATGCTCGGTGAAATCAGAGGCAGGGATCACTAGTTTGCTAGAGCAGAAATTCCTAGTGAGCAATTTCTCACTGTCCTATGTCCTACCTTGGCTCGACCAATTACATTCACCTCTGGTATCCATTTTTGTGTGCATTAACAGAACAAATAGTTTTTATCAAATAAGGATTAGGTGTGAGGCACTGTCCTAAGAACTTCAAATGTGTTTGCATTATAATCACCCAACACCTTATGAGATATATGTACTATTAAAGTTTAATTTCTTCCACCTGCTCCATTGTGGCTGTCCTATGCTCACTTTAAGACAGATCTCATGTTCCACTCATGTTCAGTGGAGCTGTGTATTAGTATATGCTCTATATTTGGGCCTCGTAGGAACAGTTTACCATGCGTCAGGTACAAAATTGTTCTTTGTTCAAGGACTCATTTTGTCATCTGAATGAATCTAAAGCTACAGTAAATAGTAAAAAAAAAAAAAATCATCATAGTGCTTTCTAAAATTCCCTGGTGTATTTAAAAGCTGATTTAGAGAGGTAAAATCACTTATTCCCTTAATTATTAATTTGTTCCATATACATTTTGAGTACTTTCTGTGTTCCAGCATTTTTTTGGTACCAAAGTACAGAAATAAACAGGACTTGGACTTAGCCTAGTAGGAGATATCCGATCCATAAGTAATTATGATACTGCATAAAATTCAAAGTGACAAGTGCTATTAAATAGTATAAATAAAATGCTATAAAGAATTAGAGAAGGGAAAGTATGCTTTAAAAAGCCTGAGGAAGAGGATCTAGAAAGGATTTGTGAAGGATATGGCAAGGGAATGAGAAAAAGAGGGAGATTTTATATAGGCATTGTAGGGTGCGGTGAGTATGCTAGGAAGATCCAGAAAATGGGAGCTTATTAGATGTGGAAGAGGCCATGGACGCGCTGTGGAAAGATAGCCTGCATCAGGGTATGTGGAAAGGTCTGGGTAAAGAGTTCAGAGTCGAGGCTGTGGAACGACACTATTAAAGATATATTTTTTAGGAATATTTTTAGCCGAATGAAGCAGAAAACCTACCTAAGAGTGGCTTAAACAGATAGGAAGCTTTTTTTTGTTTTTCAACAAGTCTAGAGAAGGATATCTCAGTCATTTCAGCAGACTAAGGAAGCTATCACGGGCCCAGGTCCTTTTCATCTTTCAATTTTACCATCCTCGGCAAGTTGAATTTCAGTCCTCTTGCTTGTTGCCTTCTGATTTAGAAAGATGACAACTGCAACCTCAAGTATTGTTTCTGCATAATAATCAGAAATAAGGAGGGTGAGCAGTGCCACCTTTTTGACTGTGTCTTGTATAAGCTTTCTCAGAAGTGTCCCAGAATACTTCCATTTCTGTCTTATGGCAAAACTGAGTCACACAGCCATCTCCAGCAATAAAGGAGGCTGGGACAGTAAATTTTATGCTTTTCTAACCAATGAAGGAAAGGATTGAAAATGGTTATTGGATTAGTAACCCCTTGGAGTTATCCTTCTGGAAAATTAGTAAAGCAATATTCAGTATGGGTTAGAAATGAGACAAGCAAGGAGAGCTTATGATCCTTCTATGTATATAGTCTTTCTACAAATTAGATTCTTCAGTTGATTTATTTACTTCTTATGATATTTATTTCTTGTGTTAAATATATGTCAGATGTAGGTTGTGATTATTATGAAGCTTTTCATCAAAATTACTTCTTTACCATAGTTATGTATGTTCATGTGAACTGGCTTGTCAAGGAAGCTTGAACTAAAATGAAAATATATTTTTGACTTTTCTTTACCTTGTAATTCTGTGCTTTTTGGCAATCCATTATTTCATTGTTACCATGCCTTGTACATTATAGTTTTTATACTTTTCTAAAAATTGAATTCAACTGTTAGACTTAAATGAAACTACTTAGTTTTTAAAGAATCTGGCAAATTTATGTAAGCAAAAGTATTGATATAAAGAGTATAGAATGTTGTTTTACTAGGCTTAGATTATTACTGTTGTTAAAAGGGAGAAAGGTTACTCTCACACAGGGAAATTATTTGTGATCAAGCATCAACAACCTTAGCTTTTCATCTCAAGTCTGTTTATAATAACTGAGGCCTGATCAAGGAATTGAATCTACTTTCGGCTTTTATTTTCTTCATCTAAGATTAGAAGATTGGACCTAGGCCATTTTAAGAGTTAGAAGGTTGGACCTAGGCCCTCTCAAGACTTATTGAATGACTTTGCCTATGAGTAATGGTGAGAGTGAATGGGAAATTTAACAGAAAGGGAAATATTAAATATTTAGTGGAGGAAGTTCTACTTTTTTGAGATTCGGAAGAGTTAATATTTAGAGGGAAAAAATCCAAAAGTTCCTTTCAAAATAGTGAGCTTAATTGAAGTTTCATATAAAGTCTTTGTTGTTTGTCAGTGTGAGGTATATGTTAAAGGAAAATGTAGTATTAGTCATTGTTTCACTTCCTTTCACTAAAACAGCCCTGGGGTTTCATTATGAAGCTAATAGAGAGTACTTACTCAAACCCATATTCATGGCAGTGGTTTCTTGGACATTCTACTTGGTTTCTAATGTTATGAACATGTTTGGAGAATCATCCCTCTAAATTCTTTTCATGATGCAGCCCTTGTTTGTGACCCACCCTTGCTCAGAGGTCCCCCACCTCGTGATTGCTGAGGAGCAACAAAGCCAGTCGGGCGTCACACATCTCAGTCTTGCAGTAACCTTGACTGGTGCTCCTCTCCTTCCCTCAGGCTTGTCTGCCCCTGCTTATGGTGGTGACAGCTGTTTTCAAGTTCCTTCAGCAAGGAACTGTCTTACCTCTCTTAATTTTCTAGGGGAGAAGTTGGGCACATGGGACCCATCAGATAGTTCTAGGACAAGCCAGCAAAAATATCAGATCTCTGCTCCACTTACTGATGTATTTAAAAGACAACTCATGGACTTGGCACCGTGGGGCTGCTTATCTTTTTGTGTCAGTTATTTATTTCTCTCATTTAGCTTTAGAAACAGTCTTACATCTCTCTCCTACCCTCTTTCCATTGTCCTTTATCAGGATATTGTGAACTGTGTGCTCTCTCTGCTTACTGTCACCCAGATCACGCCTGATAAACTAAACCTGGGCCTAGGAGGTGCGTGAGCATAGCTTGCAGCGGCTGCCCTTTGCCTGCAGCAGCAGCTAAGACCACTGGTTCCTTAGGTGACTTTCCGACCTTGCCATGGGCCCTGAGGGCACACCTACCCTGTGTATCACTCCACCCTCTCAGTAGGAGCTTCACAGCCTTATCTACAGCATCCAGATTACCACAGAATAGTTCTGCCTCGTGGGTTATGGTGAGGATTGAGTTAATTTGGGCCAAGTGCTTAGAGGATAACAGTATTCAACATGGATTGGAAATAAGAGAATTGAGACAGTCTTACGATGATTCCATGTCCCATGTCCGTAGTCTTCGGTTTATTTATTTATTTACCTCTTATGAAACAGCCCTTGTGTTTGTCAGATGTAGATGATTATTATAAAGCCATTTATCAAAATTAGTTAGCTTTCCATGGTTATATATGTTTATGTATACTTGCCTATCATAAAAGAGCCTGGCCCATGATAAGCCCCTTGTTCTGGCCATTTCCTAAAGTGTAGACTTTCTGAAGTATGAAGTTTTGAATTCAGATGAATAAAAATGATTTTATTATAGAAATGACCATGGGTCTGCAATAATTGTTTTCAGAGTCATTTGCAAACTTTCTTACTGATCGCCCATTCCCCTTGTTGTTTTTCTACTAGTGGATTTCTACATGTGAGTTTGTGGAGAGCTTCTAGAACATAGGATGGAAATTGGACATCCTTAGTAATTAATTTTTATTCCTCTTAATGATTATATTCTGGCCTCACAGTTGGCTACTCACATTGCACCTGTGCATGTTCTTCTTTTTGTTTGGAATTCTGTCCTCTTGACTGTGCCTGGCAAAATCTAGTGCCCGTCTTGTCTCCTCTGTGGGTGTTCTTTGGTAACTCTAGCTCCTCTCCCTGATGCACATTCCCCAATGCCAACCCTCTTGCCCGTAAACATAGACACCCTATACAGATGTAATCTTTTCCTGGTTTTCAGAGCACATCATTCATTTTGCCCTCAATACACAGTTTGTGTCAAGCTCTCTAGATTGTAAATTCCCTGGAGATGTCTTTCCAGACCTTTTATTTCCTCAGCATAGAATTAGGCAGAATTTGGTCTCTGCCCTTGCAGGAATAGACCCAGAGCTTTATAAAAAGCATTATAAAAGTGAGACTAAGCCTCTTTATTCCTGCTTTCTAATTAACACTCAGACCAGTGATCCTCAACTAGCAGATGTATTTGGTGTCCGAGATGGAGGAGATGGTATTCAGAGTTCCAGAAAATGACTGTGTAATTCAAAGAGGTATATTCCAGAGTCATTATGCTTTCTTCATTTTAGCCATAATATTTTGTTTATTTTGAAATTTCAAATAGCATTAAAAAGAAGGGCAGGAGATTTTTGTCATGAAGGAAAACATAGATTTTTTTATTAAGAAGGTTGACAAAAATCCTGCTTCATTCCCCATAGAGAGATGCTGGCATTTTTGTTTGTTTATTTTGAGGCAGGCTTTTTTGTTTTTTTTTGTTTTTTTGTTTTGTTTGTTTGTTTGTTTTGAGTTGGAGTCTCACTTTGTCGCCCAGACTGGAGTACCGTGGCACGCTCCGGGCCACCGCAGCCTCGACCTGCTGGGCTCCTGCGATCCTTCCGCCTCAGCCTTCCAAGTAGCCGGAATTACAGGCGTGTGCTACCACACCCGGCTAATTTTTTATTTATTGTAGAGATGAGATCTCACCAAGTTGCCCGGGCGGATCTCGAACTCGCGGGCTCAGGCAATCTACTCACCTCGGCCTCCCAAAGCGCTGGGATTACAGGCTGAGCTACCAAGCCTGGCTGACTTTTTTGGATGAATAAGAACAATAGTAATAGTTCAAAATAAATGTGGTATGAGTGGGTTATAGGAATTTTCACAAGCATATGTTTTGTTGACCTACAGTGTCACAGAATAATTTTTATTTCATTATTTCCTTAACATTGAAGTTCAGATGTTACAACTTATGTTAAATCATATTTTAAAATATGTATAATGGCAAATCCAGTGGTGAGTTTGAAGCTAGGAGGATGAGTGACAACTTCATTAACAGCAAAATAACAACAGTGCTTCAGTTTTCTGCAGACAACCAGGTCCTGGCCCTGCCTCTGCCACTCCAGAACCTGGGCAAGCTCTTTGTCTCACTGCAGAGCAGGGGTGGAGATGGACCCGGGGCTACTGCACAGTCAGCCCCAAGCCCAGCACCTGGTGAGTGTCCAGTGGCATCACCCTGAACCTTAGAAGTCTAAAATCCTTCCAGACAAGATTTCCCAGAGACAGGACAGTGAACATTTTTGTCCTTTGATTGTTTTCACTTATAACTCTTTTATGTTTTAGAGAAGAACTATGAGATTATTAATTAAACATAAAATTATTCCAAAATGATAATTTTTAATGTACATTTGAATAAATCTCTGCTCTAGAATGAATTTTAAGAGAGTATTTGAGTAAAGTGGATTTGAAAATTTGAATAAATGTAATATTTGCAGTTTGTAATTTAGTGCTTTTAATTCATTTTCGTACAAAGAACTTCCCAATGTGTTCCAACTCAGATATCTTTTGCACAGCTCTCTGTAGCCAGTTTGAGCTGTCTTTACTGTCAGTAGTAGCTGCCCAGGGGAAGAACTAAATTTCAACCTGGGCTTCCTAGGTGGAGACCTGATTTTCAGACTATTAGTTACCACTTTTTAATAGGTCATGAATTCAGGGAGACCAGCATCGTTTTTTTAAAAAGGGTGTAGAAAATAGCCTATATTTCATAGAGTGAAAGTATTATTTTCATGAAACTTTCCCTTTTTTTAAGTGTATCAATTAATCTATATAGTGAATTGCAATGTAGAGTGTAATTTTTTTTTTGAGTGGGGGTCTCTCTGTCACTCAGGTTGTGATGCAGTGGCTTGCTCATGACTCACTGTAGCCTTGTCCTCTTCGGCTCAGGTGATCCTTCTACCTCAGCTTCCCCAGTAGCTGGGACTATAGGTGCACACCACCATACCCAGCTAATTTTTTTGATTTTTTTATGGAAATAAGGTTGCCTAGGTTGGTCTCGAACTTCTGGCTCTCACAGTCCTTACACCTTGGCCTCCCAGAGTGCTGGGATTACAGGCATGAATGACCATGCCCTGCGAGGAACCAGGCTTACTACACACAACATGAGTTTGAGTTTCTTTATATCTTTCAAGGATGAATGTTCTCAGGATTGCATCCTATGTACTTTTTAAGGAAATTTTCTTATTTTTATATGTGAGGAACTTAAAAGAATGCCTGCTGTGTTTTGAGAAAGCTTAACATCAGAACAATAGGCACAGTAATTGAGTTACATTTTCATATTTCCAAACCCAGAAAGAAATTTCTGTTTTTCTTTTGTATTGTATATTCTCACATATGTGAATGAGTTCCCTTCCTCCAGCTCAAGTTTCTTTCAACTGCAGCCATTTTTTTCCTTTCATTTCATTGTTGAGATCTACCGTAGTAATGAATCCAGGTTGTCCAGTGACAGAGCCAGCACACAGTATGAAGAGATGATTGCTTGTCCACTGAGTTCATGGAGCTGTTTAAATGTGAAGGGGAAGGCCCGTTAGACTTATGTTGCTATTGTTACCATAAGCAATATTAATGCACATTTCTCTAAACCAAAGAAAGATGACTGTACTCTCTATCCTTATTTTAAGAAACAGTTTTAGTCTTCGTAATTACTGCCCCCCACTGTGTTCTCGTGCATGCTTCTTCCACCTGGAAAGCTCCCTTCCTCCCCGCCCACCTCCTGCCATCCTCCCCTTTCTGCCCAGTCCACCCTCTCTGCGTGGCAAATAGCCTCCTTCTCCTCAGTAGTTGTTCAAGGGTCTCCTCTTCTCTGGAGTTGTTTCTAAGTCTCCCCAAGAGTGTGGCCATTAGGCCTCTTCTGTTTCCTGAATACTTAGATCTGTCATAGCAGTGGTTAACACTGCAGTCACCTACGTGCTGGTGTTTCTTGTGCTAAAATATGAATGAGCTTATGGAGGGCAGAAACTACTTCTTGGTGTCCTGTTTGTCTCTGTGCCCTTTGGGCTGAGCAGGTTACTTGGCCCATACTAATGGCTTAATAGATGTTCATCCTCAGTGTGAGCTCATGAAAGCTCTCCTTCCCAGCGTCCTGTCCTTAAGCATACACCCCAGAGTGCCTTCTGGGAATGTCAGGTTTCTGGTTGGTTCTGCCCATTGTGCTCAACCAGCAGTCAACCGACAAGCCGGAAAAGGTGTCTCATGTCAGGAGAGTAATAAACAAGGACCATAAACTTTACTTGGAACCAGCAGTCAACCGACAAGCCGGAAAAGGTGTCTCATGTCAGGAGAGTAATAAACAAGGACCATAAACTTTACCTGGACCCTGCACAGTATCCTGCATCACTCCTATGTTTGCAAAAAGAGAAAACGGTTGCAACATGGTTGACTCTCTGCTGTCAACAGAGACAGGATGACTGACAATCAGGAAGGGAGATTTTAAAAAATATAGTCTATGGCACATGACTTAGTATTTTATCATTGTACTTCCATTGTTCATAATGAGTCTAAATTATTGAAAACGAAAAAAGTTGTTAGGGTCTCTATACTCAGATTAAGAAATCTGGTGTGTGTGTGTGTGTGTGTGTGTGTGTGTGTGTGTGTGTGTGTGTATAAAGTATATTTTTGAGACAGTGTTGTCAAAAATTAATAAAATCTCTTCTTTCATCTAAAGCTGTATGTATGAGTTTCTTAGGGCTACCATAACAAACTACTATAGACCAGGTAGTTTAAACAACAGTAATTTATTGTCTCACTGCTCTGGAGGCTGGAAGTCTGAGATCAAGGCATCATGTTTTCTTTTGAGGTCTCTCCTTGGCTTGTAGATGGCCGTCTTTTCCCTGTGTCTTAATACAATCTTTTCTCTGTCTGTGCCTGTGTCCAGATTTCCTCTTTTACAAAGGACACTAGTCATATTGGATTAGGGCTCACTCTAATGACCTTTTTTTACTTAAACTTCCTCTTTAGAGACCCTGTGTTCAAGTACAATCACATTTTGCAGTATTGGGCTTAGAACTTTAACATAGGGAGACAAAATTCAGCCTGTGAAAGTGTGAGCTTTAATATATGTAGTTAAGATAATTTATTGACGATTAACATGGATTGTTGGGGTAGGGGCATTTATATCATACCATGCTTGTATGTCAGACATACAGAAAGTCACTGCTCTTAGAATAGCAGACTTTGGTAGTCTGGGTGTAGCTACTTGTCCAAGCCATCAAAAGACTTCACCTTCTTCTTGTAAAAAATTGTCCTAAATTTCACAAGTGAAAATGTCTAATGTTACCACAAAAAAGAAAGGGTATGACAAGTACACACACAAGAGGGGAGGAGATACATTAGCAACTAGTCCTAGAATTAAGAATAAGGGCTTCTGAGTGCAGCAAGTTTCAGTACGCATGAAATTGTGTTCAAGTTAGTGATCAGTTTATGTATTTTTAGCATAGATAATATTTTAACTCAATTTATATTCCAGTCTTTCCCATCAATAAGGTACTGTAATAAATAGGATGCAGCAAAATTATGAAAATTAAAGTTAAAGAGTTTTATCTAAACTCATAAAACAACAGATGCTGGAGAGGATGCGGAGAAAAGGGAATGCTTTTACACCGTTGGTGGGAGTGTAAACTAGTACAGCCTCTGTGGAAAACAATGTGGTGATTTCTAAAAGTTTTAAAAATTGACCTCCCTTTCAATCCAGTAATCTCAATACTCCTTCTGGGAATATACCCAGAGGAAGTCAGATCATTCTACAAAAGAGATACCTGCTCGTGCATGTTTATTGCATCATTATTCACAATAACAAAAACATGGAACCAACCGTGCTGCCCACTGAAAGTAGACTGGATTTTAAAAATGTGGTACATATACACAATGAAATATTATGCAGCCTATAAAGAAGGACAAAATTATGAACTTTGCAGCAACTTGGATGGATTTAGAGTTTATCATACTCAATAATCTGTCCAAGAAACAAAGAACTGAATGCCACATGTTCTCATTCATAAATGGACCCTGAACATTTATCATAATACTACATGAAAAGGATTGGCAGTAGTGGGCCACTGCCCAGGAAGGGAAGGGGAGGGGCACATAACACTACTAAGGGTATCTGATCCCAAACCAAGCAAAGTGAGGACCAATGGGAAACCCAAACTTCACCTGTATGATGACCACTTATGTACCTAATGCTAAATTGTACCCTATATCTCTAAAAATAAAGAGTTTTAACTTAAAGGTTTTCTGTAATATCTTTAAAGTTTGACTGAGGAAGTACTCAGAAAGGACGACAGATGTACCATTGCTATGGCCAAGGGCAACTTGTCTTTTGAGTGACTGACTTCTGTAGGTGATAAACCAAAGACTGAAGAAGTACAGACATGCACTTTGAAAAGAGGGTTTCATTAAAATATGGCTCATAAACACAAGTAGAATTATTAATCTGTTATTTCCAGAGCTAAATTATGAAACTTAATTTTCTATAACATTTAGAAATTCCCTGTTTGTTTGAATTTTCATCTATAATTACTTAAAGAATGTTTTGCTTTTTTTCTTCTTTCCTTTTAAAATCCAGCTGATGGTTTTTGGAATCTTTCTGTGCCTAGATGCATTTTTGTATGTGTTCACCCTGCTTCCTTTACGAGTTTTCCTGGCACTGTTCAGGCTCCTCACTTTGCCTTGCTATGGTTTAAGGTAAGTTTAAGATCATTAACTATTTTGAATGTCTAAGTTATTTTATTATTTTTACTACTTGTAGAGTTTACAGAATAAGAATAATCATAGTTTTATCTACACTTTGGCCCTTAATGCATAAACGAATTGATTGTCTTTTTAGTGGATAATATGTTTATATATTATTATACTTTTTAGATGCACTTTTTTTCAGAAGAGTTTTGAACCAAAACTTTGCTTTAGCCAATAAAATAATTTTAATGCGGGAGGCTGTGTAGCTGAGTAGAAAGGATGCAGGTCTGAGAGTCAAAATCCTACTTACCACTTGTGGAAGTGCCTGACCTCCTAGGCATCACCTGTAAAAGAGGACCAGATCTAGGCTGGGGTGCTATCAGACTCTCCTAAAGGGCTCTTACTACAAGAGTTTCTCCATTTCATTTGAGAATCACTGTTATAGTGGTCTATGGAACCTTAGTTATTGATTCTAGGTAGCTCCCTCTGATTTGTGAGTGTGGAAAGACTCTTGAAGACCATTGTCCTACCGGTAGGACAGCCTGGCACAACACTGACTAGCTGGTGAGTTGTGGGCAACTATCTAACTTCTCTAAGTATGTTTCTTCATCCGTAAAAAGGGGCTACTGAGAACTAAGCATCTTATATCACAAAGATTGGGAGATGTAAAAGCATAGGATCTGGTTCATAGTAGACTAGAACATATCATCAGTTTCCTTCCCTTTCTTCTCTACCAAACTAGGAATAGAAAGGTGAAAAAGTTAAACTTATGTGAAGCATAATGCTTTGTTGATCTTGAAGTTAGAAGGAAATTTGAGTTTCACAGTGTTATTTCTTTGTATAATTATGTCAGAATATCTCCACTCTATGCAGTCACTCTTTATAGTTCTTAGTATAGTAGTTTAAGTTATGTCTCTAGCATGTGTCACTTTTCTAAATACATTTAATTCTGAAAAAGTGTTAAAATGCTAAATGGACAACAATTTGAGAAACTATATAACTGTTGTAGTCAAAATAGAGAATTATATGTTTTGTTCTTAATGACTAATGTCCTAAGATATTCTCTTTTAAGGTAGTAAATGAGCATATACTTGATATTTAGTAACACATATAGTTCCTTTAAAAATTAGACTTAATCAGTTTTGATAAGGAAGAAATCCTTCCAATATGAATGGAATAATTTAATGATGATGATCATTTTATAAAAATATTAAAAATTCTTATTTGCAGGATTTCATGGAGTAAAACTATTATAAAAATTGAACTCTTATCATTGTTATATGTTATATTCTGTAACTATACTTCCAGGATAAGAGTGAATTAACGTTGCATATTTTATTAATCACAAGTTAATGAAACAGAAAGATGATTTTAGGAATTTAATCAGTCACTTTAAGATACTACCCATTGGGTACCGTGTACCATTTGGAGGATAGGCTTAAAAGCACACCTCACCGTCACACAGTACGTCCATGATACTGAAAACAAAATTTTTTTTAATTAAAAAAAGAAAGACATTTCCAGTGTATCATTTATATCTTTAGGACCTCTTTAAGAAGACCTTTTCTTAGTAACAGTCCTTTTTTAAAAAGGCATTTGTAGCATGGTGCTTTAATATTAGCCAAGTCTACCTTGGTATACTATTTTATTACTATTGGGAGCTTCATAAGGTCATGGCATTTTAGTTACCTTTTCAGGAGACCAAAATAAAATCTAATAAAACATCAATAAATATAAATATGTGTGACCAAATAGAGAGGATGGACACATGGAGATTTAGGTAAAGTCAGATGAAATTACATGATATAAAATAACTAATATGTAGAGATTTTCACATCCGCATCTTGTACTAGATTACTTTTTAGTTATTTTTACCAGCAATGTAGGGCAAGTTCGTGTTCTAGCCATCTTTGTGAGTGGCTTTCAAAGACATGTCATGTTCTAAATGGATGTTGGCATGATGAAATAAAATGTTAAAAGGATATATAACCTAGAGACTCTTCCTTCTGGAGTGGTTCCTTCCTTGTGTGTGGTTAGCACACATATGACATACACTGAGTAAACGTAATGATTTGCCAATATCCCACAGGTCTCTTTTGGGGGGCACTCATTTGACTTATCTTGTTGTACAGGCATCTAGAACTTGCACCCAAGTTCATTTTTCTTCACTTGGGGAAGCAGGATACCCAAGTATTATGAGAAAAGTCTTTCAGTATTTGTTCTGAAAACCAAAAGGTGTTGCAGGGAACTGGGAAATCTTAAGCCCTCTACTCCTATTTACTTTTGTGAGTGGTTGATGGTCCCTAGATCCAACCTTTCTTAGATATTTCAAGACCTTTTTGGCACATAAAGTAAAGGTGATTGCTGTCTTTATGTTAATTTGAAATATTTTCAGTTCAAATTAATTTGAGTAACATTTGAAAAGTTTTATAGCTAAAATGACTTATAACACTAGAGGGCAGCCTATTACACACATTTAAGACTCCATTAAGTTTTTCTCTTCAAAAATGAGATTAACTGAAAAACAGAAATGTAATGCTGTCACTAAAAATATTTATAATATATATAATGAAATGCAGTTAAAACTATTAACAGAATTTTAGTGATTTCAAATACTTTGTGTGAGGGTAGGCCAAATTACACATGATATGAAAACACTGCTATAATGTCTTAGTGCCTTAATTATGCTTTATCAAAATTGAGTAATTTGTGTTTACAGTAATATGGGTTGCAGTTTTGGGTTGCAATTTAGAAAATAATGTCTCTTAGAGCATTATTCTTAAAAGCACAAAACTTGAAATATTTGATAATGTGAAAAGTTATATTAAAACTATCGTTAATATTAAGCCTAATACCTTTCAAATATTTTAGGCATATAAAAATACTTTTGTTTGTATAAAGAGATTTAGAAATAGCCAAGTTCTACCTTCTTATAGCTTTCCTTCCAATGTTCTCTATTCTGTTGAAGATTATTTTATTTGTCTTGCCTATAGTGATATCATGTTCCATCTTTTTCAGCAAACAAAAAGTGCTCTTTCCTTCAGTCTGACTTTTTTCAAAAGGATAAGAAAAAAATTAGAGACTAGCAAAGAAGGCTGATTGTGGTTTTTTCTAACTATTGTTTTCTTTTCCTCACTCTCCTATATTTCTTTCCAAAAAAAAACTTACTGTCTTCCTAATTCTTTCCCTTAGTTCCTTGAAGTTTTTTTTTTTTTTTAAAGAAAGGGAAAAGTATGTTTGTCAAATTAATCAAGATGCAACCATGAAAACAGCAATTATTTACCATCTCTAGTGCTATTTGTTTCAGTATCACATCAATAATAATGTTACTGCATTCTTTTCATACTTGAGATTAGTGCTCTTACCTCCTCTGCTTGCAAAGTTATCATCTGGTACAGCACTTATGAGAGACTTTTAAAGCAGATAGACCCCATATCTTCTGCTTCATAATTTAATCTTTGAACCTATTTTTAGATCTTCGGCAGACTTGCCGTGGTTTTTGGCTTTGATTTTATTTTTTGCCAGTAGTGGCTACTGAGTAAATAGAGACCCACTATCTTTTGCTGAAACTGAGGACTGGGATGATTCTGCAGCACCTTAAGTAAACCTAGCCTTTGTTGTGATTGCTCATCGGTACCATGTTCTGCTAGCTTTTGATCCTTTTGTCTCAGAGCATTGCTGTTTTTGATATGTCGGCAAGGTAATTGCATTGACTCCGAAGTTGTGTGTCATTTGCCAAGGATGCACTCCTTCCCTAAAAAGTTTGCATCTTTCCTCAGTGATCTCAAGAATACCTTGATGAAATGGTTTTTGACGAATTAACAATCTGGAACAACTTTTGCTCTCAACTATTTTGTCATAGACTAAAAAAAAAATTTTAATAGAAAATACATTAAAAACATATTTATTTATGTACTTATTTCCTCTTTCTCAAAGTGTCTAGGGTAGTGTCATTTTGCAAAAACATTCAAGAAACTTTTTTAATTAGAATAATCTTTTTAATTATCAATGCAAACATGTCTTGTGGAAGAATGATAGGATTTTGTTTTTCAGAAGCAAATTGGTCTATAATATGTTACAGAGGTATCAAACATCATTTTTCCTAATTTGCTTGTAGAATAAATAAAAAGTAGACAGTTATGTAAATATTTTTTAAATTTACCCAGCATTTTTATGAACCCTCTTTTCTCCTAAAATTTGTGACTATTTTGTACTTTAGAATTCTCAGTCACATTTGAGTTAAAATAGGAGGAAGATTATAGAGAAAAATGATACAATGTAGTGCTAAGAACTGAGTTGTTGAAAAAACTTTATTAAAACATTTTAGACAGTGATAAGTGAGTTAAGTAGGTTTATGTAATAAATGCTGGAGTATTTTTCTTTTGTTATTAGAGCAAGTAAAATGTGTACAGGCAAATTTTCTAATCCCTCACCCCAGTTTTAGGCATAATTCTGAGGCTTCATAAACTTTTTTTTCTTATTTAAGAGGCAACGGTGTCTTTTTTGTTTTTGTTTTTTTCAGAGTTTATCTCATAGAAAAGCTCTTATCTAGCAGAATTATGAATTTCAAATGTTTGAGAGTTTCTTAACCTAATGAATTTTCTTCATGTATTTTACCTCTTTTGAGATAGTTCTGCCCAAAATTATATATATTATAAATAGGTTTTTCTCTTTTTAGACAAAATTAAGCCTTGATTTTGGCCTAAGTGATTAATGCCACCACCATAGCACAAATAGGGAGAGCTCTCAGTTCTCTGCTAGTTCCTCTGACTAGGGCTGATCTATGTAAGCTTATTTGTCGAGAGCCATATTTGTTAATTAGAAAGTCTTCGTAACGTGAGGTTTGTTGTCCCCTGTTTCCTCACCATGGAGCTCTAAGTAGCGTAGCAACATTACAACCTTCTCTCTTTCTTTCTTTCTCGTAAATCAGACCGAAGGGAGGAGCACTTTCACTTCCTTTATAGAATGGAATGTGGTGGCACAGGGACTCCTTGTGGTGAGTAAACCCTGATTTTTCCTTCTATACTCTTGGCCAAATTGACATCAATACAAACAAATATTAATTAAATGGAAGAGTTAATAGCATAGGCAGACATAACCATAGGGGGTGGAATCATGCTGAAGAAAATGTAGTTCCCTAGCTTTTTAAAAATAGCATCTTCACTTAGTCTTAAAGCTTTGTCCACTTTTATTTATGAAGGTTTTGACTTTGATTTGACTTGAAATCTCTCAATAAAATGATCTTTAATTACACATGTTGGTTTAGACTTCACAGCAGATACTTCATCCCCACACCACAGAAGTCAGCTGAGCTTAATTCCTTCTATATAAGCAGTTTTTATTTTGTATTACTTCAGATACTGAACATAGATTTATAAGACCACTTATTTTTTCTAGTATAGTTTGCAGTTATTTTAAAGTTCATGAAAAGGCTTTTATTCATTCAGTTTAAGTGTTACTTTCTATTATATGTCAATCAAACTTAAGATTAAAAATTTTCTAATTCAGGAAAACATCTTACTTTCACTACTTTATTCCAGTTTACTTTGAAATTATAAAGAGACTTCGAAGATATGAGCTATATTTAATATTTTACATTTTTATTTCAACAGAAATTGTATTTCTTCATTTTTTCAATTATACCTCAAATAGCTAAAAATGTTGAGGGGAGAGAGAGAGAGAGAGAGATCTAGTTCTTGTATTTCATAATGAAATAACTCATGCTGATACCCTGGCATGTTTTAACACTGACTTGAAATTAACTATGCAGGGTTTCCCCCATTTTTCTTGCTCATTTTTGGTGCTGCCTCTTTTTCCCTGATCTTCTTACCCACAGCCAGATTTTACTTTAATCGTCGTCTGCTTAGTATCTTCTGCTAAAGAGGGGGAGGAAAAAGCTTACCCTTGATCATCTTTCTCTACTACATAATTGTTTTTGTAAATCTGTGAGCCCTTTGAAACAACTAGAGATGCTCTAATTGGTAATTCTACAATATACAATTTTACAGTTGCTGAAAATACAGTGGAAGTATTTGTATAGATAAGAGATAAAATTGTGATAAAATTATAAGAGAAACATAGAGAATTTGGTTTCTGTTAGGATGATTTAACTTGACCTTTAAAAAAAATTCTGTTGAAGGGCTTATTTTGAAAATTATTAAGTTCTGTTGAATATCTTCTTTAATATTATTTGTCTTTTGACACACAGCCAAATCTGAAATTAAATTAGTTGGGTTTTCACTTTGCCCAACGGCATGCTTCACTTGTTTATGCTTTCATATGGGATTTTCATTATTTGTAAGATGAATTGCCAATAACTACCATTTAATGGCCATTTATAACAAAGAACTTAAGCCTGAAAGTATTGTTTAAAAGCCAATTCAAGGTTGATTGGCGGAGCCTTGCATAAGCATCTTATGGAGTTTGAAATGCTTAGCAGATAATCATCTAAAAATAGCCTGGCAGAGAAGGAACAAATACTGTGATTGGTTCAAGTTGTTTTAACCAGGTAAACTTATTTGTGAGGTTAGGACTTTTCTTAGAGAGAAACTGTGAAAAATATAGATGTCTTTTAAGATGCTGCCTTGGAAATAATTTATTTTCACAGCTTTTCTTTTCTTACAGGGACATTTGTAAGAAAGCAAGATCCTTGTTTCTTACAGCTTCTGCTTTTATTCTTTGTTTGGATAATGTTCCTTGATTTTGAAAACAGTAATCTCTATAGCAACCAATAAGATGTTAGTTAGCAATAGAACAATTTCACCAGAAGAAGGGGGATGCACAGGAAAGCAATGGATTCAATGAAATACAAGGGAGGGACTCCCCCCCAAATTCAGAATTTGTTTATAAAACATTGTGTATTTATTCTTACGTGTTTAACATTCAGTCACCTTCAAAGTACTCTCCTTTTGCTGTAATACACCTTATTGAGATGGTTTTTCTACTGCTCAAAAAATTTTTTTTTAATTTTAATTTTAAAGATGTGGGGTACACTTCAGGGTTAAGTATATAAACGGTCATTGTGCAGATAAAGTTTGGGCCTCATTTAGGTCCCCGCATTACCTGGTTTGAATTCAGGTACCCTTACTGATGAAGTGTGTCCCCCGCCAAGTCCCTCCCCTGGCAGTTTCCCACTACTGCCAATCTCTTTCTTATAGTATTATGATAATTGTTCAGGGTCTGCTTATGCGTGAGCGTGTCTGGTACTCAGTTCTTTGTTTCTGTGATAGATCACTGAGTATTACAGACTCTAAATCCATCCAAGTTGCTGCGAAGTTCATAATTTTGTCCTCCTTTATAGCTGCATAATATTTCATCGTGTGTATGTGCCACATTTTTTTAATCCAGTCTACTTTCGATGGGTAGCATGGTTGGTTCCATGTTTTTGCTATTGGGAATAGTGCTACACTAAACATGCGTGCACAGGTATCTTTTTTGTAGAATGATTTGAGTTCTTCCAGGTATATTCCCAGAAGGGGGATTGCTGGATCATATGGGAGGTCGATTTTTAGTTCTCTTAGGAATCGCCACACTGTTTTCCAGAGGTTAACTCCAGTCAGGATGGCCATCAATAATTCAAAACATAAAAGATGCTGGAGAGGATGCGGGGAAAAAGGGAACATTTTTACACTGTTAGTTGTAGTGTAAACTAGCACAACTTCAAAACAGTTTTTGGACTCATCAATTCTGATGCCTTTTAGTGCTTCTGCCGTTTATTTGTTTTGTTTTTTCTACCTCTTCCCCAACAGCAAAATGTTTTCCTTTAAGAATTTTTTCATCCTGAGAAACAAAAACAAAGTTGCTCAGCGTGAAATCCCATGAATCGGGAAGGTAGGGCACAGAGATCAGGCTAATTTTTGCTCAAAAGCTGCAGAACACTCAGCACTGTGTGGGCGGGTATGCTCATTAATCACCCATCATGAAATGAGCAAATACACTGAAAGAATCTCCCCCCAAAATTTAGTGAAACCAGATGCAGCCTCTCACAACAACGCTAGCTGGTACTGATGCTAATGAGTTCCTAGAGTACTCACCTAGTTGGGGAGGCCTGTACTACAAGGGGTCCACCATCCAAAAAAATAATTCAGGGATTTTTTTGTGTCTCCCTGGTATATATGTTCCTGTTTGTTCCTTGCATTTTTAGAAGTAACAAACAAAATGATAGATTTTTAACACCTTAATTTTTCCAAGTGAGATCTCAGTACAGCGATAGATTATTCGGCGTTAAATTTTATTGAAAAATAAAAGATTCTGAGTTGTTGATTCATGTAAGTTTAAAAGTTATTGTTTTAAAAAAATCTAGCATGTAGGTGGTTGTGAAGAGCATGACTTCTGGAGCCATACTGCTTGGATAGCAATCCCTACCCCACCACTTGGGAACTAGTCACTGTACAACCACAGGCACGTTCTTGACTACCCCTTGGCTCATCTGTAAAACTGACTTGGTGATTAAATAAAATCATTGTGAACACTAGAAGGAATTTATGCTGAGTGCCTAGAACAGTGTCTGCCACATAGTCACTGAATTGTAGCATTTGGTGTTTCTACAACTTGTCTTAGTTAACTTTCCATCTTGGTTTAAAAAGTGTGATATATTATTTGGGGATATATATTTCCAATGTTTGGTAGATATAATTTCTGACAGTGACTTGTATTAAATATAATATTCCTTCACTGATACACTATAACATCCTACATTGGTTGTAAATATGTTTCTAAAGAAACACAATTGGAAAAATACCAGAAAAAAAAAACCCTTTTTCATTGCTTTGACTGAGATTACTTAACTAAGTAGATAGCATCTAGTACCAAAAGCTCTAATAGAGTTTTCTACTTTAATTGCCAAAATTATTTTAGTAGTTAATGCAAATTAAGTCATGCCACCCTATTTTTGGTTCTGTCACTTTTTAAACTCATAAGTCATGACTTATAGTTCGTAAATACAAAGGCTCATGACTATTAATAATTTGTGGTTTTCAATACATGCTAAGTTATGCGCACTTCTGGAGGCAGGAAGATGCCTAAGTGAAGATAGTCACATGCAGGCCAGGATCTCAGGAGTGTTCAAAGTGTCTCTTCCTCTCAGTGTTTGCACAGAAATATGTTTAAATGATCAGGATCCAACTCTTAACAGATGTAATAGCTCTTTTATTTTCAGTCTTTGTTAGGATGGGAGCAAAAAATTACCTTGATAGGCAAATGCCCTTGGCAGAGATGTGTCCTCTGGGCTTGGTGGCTGGGGAATGAGAGATGAAGGTCACTCTGGGTTCCACATTTCTCTGGGAGAGAGGAGCAGCATTAGAGAAAAGAAAGGGTGATGGAGAAATAATGATAGGTTGATCAATTTTGTCCTTAATGTAGTTTTGTCCAAAGCACTAACTTCAACTACCAAGTATAATTTTACTTGGTTTTTTTGTACCCATCTCAAGCCATGTGGTTTGACATAGACAAATTCTGACCTGTCTCCCATGTTGGCTCTTTAGTTCAGCCCATGTACTTCCAGCCTCCTTTAGCCCTTCTGGGCACAGTCTTCATAGAATGTGTCTCTTTTCAGGATTTCTGCAGTATCCCATATTCTGTATGTAACCAGATCAGCCAAAGTCATACCGAGCTGAAAACATTGTACAGTGTATACATTGTTGAAAACATGAATGAGATTCTATAACAGCACACAGAATTAATATTATATCACTGTTAATCTTGTAAAGGAATATTTCAGGTAACAGTTTGAAAGATGTATAGATTCCTTGCTGAATGCTGTAAGGATCTTTGGAAGAAAAGAGTTCCTGATTTGAATGTGGACAAGGGTTAGGAAAGAACTCTAGAAAACGGGTAGCCAAGAAATACCAAATATGCAGACAACTGAGCTGACCAATGCCAGTGAGAAAACAAGCTCACCCCTATATTGTTGCCTAGATATTGGTCACTATCGATGGAAGTGAAGAGATTCTACAGTTCCTAAAGAAAATACTTGGGCTGTTTTATTGATTGCACTATGAATAAAAGCTGCCAAAGCAGGAGACTGTGTGTTTTCTGTCTTGAGAAATCAGTCTGCAATAGGTAGAGAGAAAGCAGCTTGCCCATTCTTGTCTCAGGAATTTTAAGTCCAGTGAAAGAAATCTTAAATTTCTTCTCCTAACATATTTTTTACTGTCTTAATTAAGATGTTTCTTTCACAATTTAGGTTTAGCTCTTCATACTGTGGCCTCAGAAGTAAGGAATGATTCTTCATACTAATTAATAAAGAAAATATTTAAACTCAAGTCACAGAGGACTAACTTCTGTAACATAAAAGCTAATCTGTAAACCAGTACAAAAAGAGAATTCACAAGAAATATAAATAACTATTAAATATGTGGACAAGATTTACAGTTTCCTAATGATAGAAATTACATTGAAACTGTACTGTGTAGCATTTTTCACCAAAGAGATTGGCAAAGATCCAGAAGTTGATTAAACACTATATTGATGCACTGGGCTACAGGCTTTTTCATAACTTAGCTAGTGGAGATAAATGGGTACACTCCCAACAGAGAGAAGTTCGACTGTTTCTGTCAAAATGTCAAGTGAATATAACCTTGAAATTACAATTTTAGGAATTTATCTTACAGATATATTTTCATATATGAGACATTATCTGTATATTATTACATCATGGTTTATAATTGCTAAAGACTGGAAATCTGTCAATGATATGTTAAGTAAATTATGATTTATCCATATAGTACAACACTATGCTGCCTTAAAAATATGAATTCCCCACGAGTTGATAATGTATGCTGTTAAATAATAAATTCAAGGTACGGAGCAATGCGCGGAGAATATAACTGTGTATAAAGGGCTGACCCAGCAGGTTACAAACAGGGCTTTCTGATCGGAATAAAGGCTTATGCCGTAGTCATGGGAATTCATGCCTTTAAAGCACCTGTCAGCCAGCACTTTCTCTCTGTGTCTATATGATAAGATTCTCAACTTCTACTAGTAATTTGACTTAACATCTTTATATTCTGTATTTTGGACAAAAATTTAACACGGTTGAGTAGTCATTCAGTATAACTTTCCCTGTTAGTTTGAAGTTTTTAAAAGATCAACAAAATTCTCACTGTTACCTTTGTATACCATTGTGTGTCAGTAAATTTTTTTTTTTTAGAACACATAAAGTAAAACTCATATTTTTATTACTTCTTGTGTACTTCAGGGACAGACGTTTGCTTCAGCCTGCCCAAGTGTGTGACATTTTGAAGGGCGTCATTTTGGTCATCTGCTATTTCATGATGCACTATGTTGACTACTCCATGATGTACCACCTGATAAGGGGGCAGTCTGTCATCAAGCTCTACATCATCTACAACATGCTAGAGGTAAGGGCCTGGCTTACCTTTTGTGTTCAGGCTAGCGCTGCCACCTGCATGGATCTAGTCGATATGTGCAGCTTCAAGTTTTGCAATACAGAAAGTCACTGGGAGTCAAGAATATTCTTCTGCTGATTGTGCTTCTTTAATTATGCTTCTGGCCTTTAATGTACATATCATCACTTGGATCTTGTTAAAATGTGAATTCTCACTTAGTAGATCTGGCCTGGGGCTGAAGAATCTGCATTTCTAAGGATGAGGGGCCTGTCTTGCTGGTCCTGGGGCACACTTAGAGTGACAATCCTCAAGTATGCAGGGAAGATTCCTGCTGCCTGTACAATTTGAGTCAGTACCTCCTTGAGTATGTAAATTATCAAATACTAGGAAAATTTGTTTTGCTAATTCATCGAAAATTCATGTGTATTTTTTTAAACTAGAACTTTAAAGATTATGAAGTAAATATTTGATTATGTATGTTTGGTAAAATAGATTTACATTTCAGTTGCTTTGAAATGTTTAAATAGAGCAAGTAAACGTTTCCCGATTTTTTTTCCAAGTACTCAATGTTTTTAATATAATATATCTCACTTTAAAAGCATTCAGTGTGTGAAAATGTGCATTTATACGAAAAGTAATTTGAAGAGATACACATTCATTTTTACCAGAAAAATGCCTTACTTTATAGGCAGTATATTAACAAGTTTTTAAAATAGTAAGTTACCCTCGGTTATATAATAAACTTTGAAATGCATTTCTCTATAGTTTTAGGGATACAAATAAGGTCTATCCATCCTTTAGGTTAGCCATGAAGCGATTCTTCCTAGTGAGTGGATAGATGGGTGAGTGGAGCTGCTGGCCTTTCTGCTCTGAAGCTGCATTCCTGTGATAGACAGGAACTTTCCGTCTTTTCACTGCAGCTCTGGAACTCTAGCCATCCTGGTTACACCTAAATTCAAGACTGAGATATTTTAAAACCATACTCCAGAGCTTCCTGATTCTAGGCTTGCTGCCTGTGTACTTGGTTTGCCCCACCTAGCAGGTTGCAGGGGTTGGGCAGTGGGGTGGATGAAGTTTGTGAAGCAGAGTCATTGGTCTTGTTCTGCCCCCCTCCCCGCTCACAGAAAGAAGAACCTGGGCCTCATTCCTATGTCCCTGCTGCTGTTTGGGTGCTCTTCATGCCAGTGAGGTCTCCTTTATCTCTTAGGGGATTGCAGGGACAAGGGCCTCTCCCTGCCCCCAAACTTAGTATTTATGTCTCCTGCCATACAAAGCCCTCTACAAGGTAGTATTACTATTGCTGTTATTAGAAAATAAACCAGGAGAAAGAATCCATGAATTGCTGATTTAAATATGTATTGACTTGGTAGAGTGTAATTGATGTTGTGGCTTAAGAATAGCAGACAGCAGTCCAGGCTGTAGTCTAGTGACAGACTATCTCCGATTAAACCCTGGCTCCTTTGTTTATTACCTGGTCATCCTAGACACAGTTGCCAGTTGCTCAGTATCTCTAATCCTCAATTTCTGATCTGTAAAGTGGAGACACTAGGAGGATTATGAGGATTAAATAAACAATACGTAGAAAGGACTTAGCACAATGTCAGGCATATGGTAAGAGCTCCCTAAGTATTTGCTATTTACTCTTTCAGTAAAATTTTAATCGGCACATCCTGCTTGTCAAGCACTGTCAAGCACTGTCTTAGACCCTGAAGATCCACAGGTGAACAAGCCTGTTCTCTTGGAGCTTATATTCTACAGATGGAAGGTAGACAATAAACGAGATATTAGGAAATGCAAGTATTATGATGAAAAAGAACATAGTAATACAACAAAAACCATACAACCACAAGAGATTGGATGGTCTGGGAAAGGCCTCTCTTAGGATAACAGTAAAAAGAGGCAATGAAAAAGAAAAAAGGAGGGCATATCATTCAGGATTCAACTGGAATGTATGCATATTATATGCCATGAAATGAACCCTAAACAAAAATACAGCTACCATTGTTTACAAGTCTTAGGCATGGGTAGAGTGAATCAAATGATATATTTGTCCTAAAGAATTTGAGTTTGAATCCTGAGCATAAATTTAAAGTGCTAAGACCAGAGGAATGGTGATTTTGATGTGCCCACCTCTTTTTATTTTCATCACTATGTAAGACTTTCTTTGTTACAAACATAGCTAATTAAACGAAGTCTGATTTTAACTCTATAAATATTTGAGTACTTACTGTTAGAGAATAGCATGTGAGTGAATAAACACAGATCCTTGTTTTTTAGCTTACTGTCTACTAGAATTTTTTAAAATGAGATCTCCAGTATTTAAGTCACATCTGAATTTTAGTAACGTTTTTAAGTGTAATATTGAGAAACACATTTTCCAATATTTTTTTTTTTTAGGTAGCTGATCGTCTGTTTTCATCATTTGGACAAGATATATTAGATGCTCTCTATTGGACAGCAACAGAGCCTAAAGAAAGAAAGAGAGCCCATATTGGAGTGATTCCTCACTTTTTCATGGCCGTTCTCTATGTCTGTATCCTTTTAGATTTACTGGAAATTTCAACAGTCAGTGCATAGTCTTCCTTGTTTAATTTGGTTAGCTATTTCACGGATTTAAGGATATATGTGTATGACCTGAAGGTTAATGTGAAATGTCTCCTTTCTTTTGACAAATTGTGTGGTAGTAATTGTGATTAATTTAAAGTGCCTCAGATCGCACTGCTCTTTGAGCTGCTAGAAAACGGTTCCATTCTCATTGTAACTGATTGTTAGGAAGGATTTTATAATGAAAGGGACTGTTTTTATGCATCCTTTACATTTATGTAGCTCTGTATAACTTTTTCATACTTATTAGAATTTTTTGGAAGTTATCTTTAAATCCATGAATTCTTTGTTATAACTTGTGGCTTAAAATGTATAGCATCTATCTAGAAGTAAAATATGAAATTTGATTGGGAGGAGTTTTGGAGGGGAGTTGGTGTGTGTGTATGTCCATCCATGTCTCCAGCTTAAAACTTTTCTTTTGGAAATTTAATGCTTTACTATATACTCAGGATGTATGTCTTTGTATACTCGTACATATATATTTGCACACCTATATAAACCTTCTCTTCAGTTCCATACAGAATCAGTACTCATTCACAGGAATATGCCATTTTTTTTTTCTTACCGTCTCTGGAAGGATGATACTTGAAAGAAGTTGGGTTAATACTTGAGAAATTAAAGGATTAAGTGGGAAGATATCTATGAAGATAAAAGCTTGTTTCAGTTTTAATAGAATAAATGTTACCATTCTTAGAAATAAGTTAACTGTTCTGTATGTAATATGAATATAATTCTTCCAATTATGGATATCTTCAAAATGACACATGAAGAAGAGTCTTGTTTATCAGACATTTCTTATTGTCTTACACCAGACTTTTGTGTTCTTTTCTTTTTTGAAATGCAAATTACCTTCATTCAGAACGTATATTTCTGAATCTCTTCTTTCAATATTTACCATAATTGACTTTATGTAACAAACTTTGTTTTTTGACTTGGGGTCTTACTCTGTCATCCACCCTGAAAGACAGTGGCACAATCACAAATCCCAACAACTTTGACTTTCTGGGCTCAGGCAATCCTTCTGACTACAGGTACACACCACCATACCCAGCTAGTTTTTTAAATTTTTGTAGAGACAGGGTCTCATTGTATTGCGTAGGCTGGTCTTGAACTCCAGGCTCAGGCAGCCCTCTCTCCTCAGCCTCCCAAAGTGCTGGGATTATAAGCATGAATCACTGTGTTCAGCCAACAAACTTTTCTGAAGGCCTATTCCCCAAGCACTGTGCCAAATGTCAGGGATAAAAAAGGAACAAAACAACCCTGTTCTGAAGGACTCACAAGCTAAATTAAATGGATGCACAAAGGTTCATTTCTACTTTTGTTTTTTTCATATAGATTGCATACATCTTATCAATTTTACATAAACTATAGGTAATAGGAAAATTATGCCGATAATAAAATACTTATGTAAGACTTAATTTGGAAAGCATGGTCATTTTTTTCTCCATTCCCTTTCGAAAGTTTTTTTCCTTGACACAGTATTAGTTTTACATGCAATTCTTATAATGGTTCAAGCAACAACTCTCAATGTAGCTTTTAACTCACACAATAAGTCACTCCTTACTATCATGATGTCTAATAATGTAAGTATGAGATTGTATTTTACATTTTTGAGATTTTATGGGCACTTTAGCAGCAGCCTTTTGGATGGAATAAAATTATTTGCTTTATATGTTACTTATTCTCTGGGAAGTTTTATATGTAGCAAGTCCAGTTTGAAAACTGTTATAATAGTAAAGATGATGTTTCTATTTATTGTTTCAGTTTGTTGAAATTAAAGGAAGTGTTTTCAAGAAGTTTGAAAAGAATAATCTCTTTCAAATGTCAAATAGCGGTATGTACAATTAGATTCTACTTGTAGCTGTATGCAGTATTAGTTTGCAATTCATTCTGAAATCCTAATGTCACATTTCCTGTGGCCAGTGTTTCTTTGGCTTAAGCTGTATTTCTTACACTATCAACATCTTTACTAGGTTTCCTTATCACTTTTAGTTATTGTGATTGCAAGGTGTTTAAAATAATAAAACATTAAAACATTCGTGTAGCACCATACCATACTTTGAGAAGCTTTATTAATCCAGAAATTTATCTGAAGCAGGTGATATTATTACACTTTATGGATGTGAAACTAAACAAAGTAATTTGACTTCCTTACAGTCACTCACATAGCTACTGAGAGGAGAAGTATAACGATAAACCTCAGGTTGTCTCTGAGCCCTCAGCTTTTTCAGTATATCTTGCTGCCTCCTTTCTGATCCTAAGAACTTTGAAGGTACAAAATTTGTGTCTGGAGACAATTTCGTTACATAGTTACAAAAGTCAGAGTAGCAAAGTGCAGTGGTCTGTGGAACCCTCAAGAGGAGTCCCCAAGCCCTCATACTCAAAACTGTTTTCACAAGTGCATTATTGAAGATGTTATTCATCTTTTCTACCATGGTGACATTTGCACTCATGAAAAAGCTGTGGTGCTTTGCACGAATCCAAGCAGATGTAGGAGAGAAGCACAACTGAAGGAGACTGACTTGGCAACGACCTAGAGGTAGCTGAGGGTGTCCTGGGGAGGCGTGAGAGATGGATTTGTATAAGAACATGTGACTCATCTAGAGTACCATGTCTCAGACTTTCCAGTCTTGGGACTCATTTGCACTCTTAAAAACTATGATAACGGAAGTAGACTTCCATTCATATGGCTGATGCCTATCTCTGTTCACCATATTAGAAATTAAAATGAGACTCTAAAAAAAATACCACACGCTAACATAAATAACATTTCTATCAAAAATATTTGTATTGTCTAAAACAAACTAAAATGTAGTGAGAAGAGTCTTCCAGTAAGTGATGCCGGAACATCTAGATAAAGGTTTAAAAAAAAGAACTTTGATTCCTTCCCTGCCCAAAAGAGTAATATATAGTGGTTCCTAGGCCTAAACTTACATGCCAAAATTATAAAACTTTTAGAATAAAATATAGAAATATATATTCACAACCTTGGTGTAGGCAAACATTTTTAGAGGCCACATTTGGCATTAGCTATAAAAAAGAAGAAATTGGACTTCTTCAGAAGTAAAAATTTAAACACATTAAAAACATTAAGAAAATGAAAAAGGCAAGCCACATTACTAAGAGAAGAGATTTGAAATATATCTGACAAGAGATTTTTTTGATTGTTTGTTTCCTGAATATATAACAAACTCTACCAATCAATAATAAAGGAGCAACCCAGTTTAAAAATGGGGAAAAGGCTTAAACAGACATGTCACATCACAAAGTGTGTGTGTGGATAGATAGATAGATAGATAGATAGATAGATAGATGAGCACCATGAAGTGTGGCCAGCATTATAAGGGAAAATGTCATGAGGGAAATATACAGCCATAATCAGAGTATCACGACACACCCAACCAGAGTGGCTCCCTTATAGCCTAACAATGCCAAAAGTTAGTGAAGATATGGATTAACTGACACTCAGGCTTTGATGGTGTCAGTGTAAAATATTAAAACTGCTCTGTTAAATGTTACATGTTCACCTGCCTTATAATTCAGCACTAATAACATATTTTCGCAGTAGGACTTGTACAACAATTATTATGGCAGCTTTAGTCATACTAGCCAAAAACTAGAAACAACCCAAATATTTATCAATAGGAAAAATAAACAAACGGTAGTATATCTACACCATGGAATGCTACTCAGCAATTAAAGAAAAAAGAATGAACTCTGATATAGTCAGCTATGTGAATCTTAAAAGCAGTATGTTGAGAGAAAACAGCCAGACACAAAAATGTACATACTGTATGATTTCATTTATATGAGGATGATCAAACAAAATTCAGAAATAAGAGGGACTGCTTATTGGAATGGGGATTGATTGGGGGGATGCAAGGGAGCTTTCTGGGTGATGGAACTCGTCCATATTTTAATTAGGGGATTGGTGATGCAGGCTTTGCGTTGATCAACACTCATATCGTGTGCTTACAAGTTGTGCGTTTCACTCTATGTAAATTTTACCCCTGTCTTAGACAAGGAAAATAATGGCATATGAATATATGAAAACAAACACATTATAGGAGACTGAAAACCAGGCAAGGAGCAAAAAGAACAAATGGAAAACTTTAGCTTGAAGCCTAGACGATGGACCCTGGATTGCAGAATTCTGAGGGGCAGTTGGTACTCTGCCTTGCTGCGTGTTGGCACACCTCTCCTTTTAGATGCATGCTGCCATACACTGTGAATTTGAAATAAAGAGAGGAGCGAAGGGAAGGAACACATAGACATTTTTGTCCACTTCAGTAGTTAGCCATAGAGAACACTGATTCAACTATAGGCATTTCATTTGCTGAGAAAGCATGTTATTTTTACTATATTAAAATCCTGCTTCGAGTGGGTGCTCTTTATAGAGCTTTAAACCAGACATGCAGATCTTAAGTTTAAAGGGTTGTTGGTCCTTGTGTATAAGAGCCTCAGAATTAAGAGGAGGGCATCGTGAATGGTTTCTAACTTTACTACCAACGTGCTGATGTAATTAAATACCCTTTTCTCTCTTTTATAAACAGATCCCCAGAATTACAACCTCTTAACTTAGATATTAGGGATTCAGTATTTGAGTTTTAAGAAATTTCTGAAAAACAAATAGCGTATTGATCAGGTATGCATATCAGTTCTTGGAAAATTCAGTTTACTTTGGCCTAAAATGGTTAGTAAGCGGCACCAAAAAGTATGACTTTTTGTTGTAAATAAAATAGTTCATGTTACAGTGCAAGGTGGTCTGCCTTGTATGTACCCTTTAGGTTTTATAGCAAATTAGTTTATTCTGGGGTAGATTTTAAAACCCATTCCCAAGTAAGAAAAAAATCTAAGCAACCTTGCTAAAATTGCATATGGTACTCAGATTGTAAAGGGAAAGGTCGGCAGTCGCTGAGAGCTGCTTTTACTCTTCAAGTGAGTAGTTTTCCTCCTTTGTACTCCCCAGTAGCTACTCAAGAAGAGCCAGTCAGCAGGAGTACTCATACATCAGCTTTTTTCTCTCATGAGTTTTACTCTGAATTTTTTTCTCCCTCAGAAATTGACTTGCTATATACATATTGTAAGGTTCAGCACATCAGGCTGACTTGATGTGGAAGACTTTGAAAATTTTAGAGTAACTTTATCTCTTTCAGTATTCACTGACTGTACATTTTCTTTAGAGGAATTACCTGAGGACATGTGAAATGGAGTTTGATTAATAAAACCAGACTTAACAATTTGTCCTTTTCTTCCTCTTTCTTTTAATGCAAGCACCAGCTGAATGTAGAACTCAGAGCTTTCTGATTTGCATCATTAAGATGAGATATTTTTATTTGGGTAGCTTTTTTACCCATTGGTAATGTGAACTGTGCATTCAGAAAAACCCTTCAGGAGTTAGGTTGCCTGAAGTAAGACTAGCTCAGGATGACTCTATTTAACACTCTTAACAGAAGCCTGTGTACCTCAATAAAGTTGGGTGACTGCTGGAGACAAAATAGTCACATGTTTAAGATGTGACTAGACCAAGCACAGTGGCTCATGCCTGTAATCCTAGCACTTTGCAGGATTGCTTGAACCCAGGAGTTCATGAGTTGTGCCCACTGTGCTTCAAGAGAGAGAAAGTACAGCTCAGACCCATCACAGATAAGGAGCTGAGCCTCCCTGGAAAAGTAGGTACCAGCAACTGAGGGCTTAAGGATTTAGGGAAGGGACAGAGCATCAAGGCCAACCACTCACAGAGACCAAGGTTTTGCTGTGGAATAAAAATCCAGTCATTTTGTTAGAGAGTAACAGGAAAAGGTGGAAGTAAGAAAAAAGGAACAAAGTCCCACAAAGTACACCAGGTAAAATGGAAATACTTCTCTCACAGGAAGTGCTGCAGCAGAGTGGTATGGGTGAGACCTGGAATTACTGAGGCAGCAGGCTAGTAGGCAGATGACAGCAAAGTCTATAGATGCTTGTGAGATAATTACTTCTGTGATTGTCTCTAGCCACAGTCCTCACGGTACACAGATACACGTGGACGTGCCACACTTACTGAAGACAGATTTATTTCATTCCATTTCTTGATTACATAGTATCTTAGATTCTGTGAGAATACTAGTTTAACAGGTGAGATGTGTAAACTGATCTTTAGCAGGAATTCAGTCATTTGCCTTTATTTGTTCCACCTAAACTCAGAATACATCGTTATTTATGGTAAATATTACAAAGCTTAATTTGGGGGGTTTTTTTTCACCCAATTTCTACATACATCATAAGTGCTTTTATAATACCAGTATTCGCTCAGCTAACGTACTTGTCAGTTTGATACTTGTATACTTACTGTTTACCAGATCCAAAATAGTCTGGGATTTTATGTTACCCAAAGTTTTGTATTTTATTCTCTGCTTCTATTTTTTCTTCTTCTGTAAGATGAAAACAGTTGTCATATGTCCCCACTGGAGGTCTAATGACTTCATCTGAGCAGTCTGATGGTTTGAATATTGGAGTTTGTGGAAAAGAACTGGAATTTCCATATAGAATTATCTTGTCAAAAGATGTCAATGGCTTACCAGCGTAGCACCTGCTACTTATGTATTTATTTTATAGATATTTATACATAGTATACTAACTATCATGTGCTGACTAAAATAATTATTTTATGTATGTACTTTATTATTGCTGCATATATATTTTTACTAAAGTACGTACATTGAATTTTTTTCAGATATTAAGGAACGATTCACAAATTATGTGCTTTTGCTGATAGTGTGCCTAAGAAACATGGAACAGTTTTCTTGGAATCCAGGTAACCCTTAATAAAACAATGTCTTGTAATTTTACTCTTAAACCAAAATCATTCTTATACATGGAATCAAAGGAGTATTGCAGAAGACTTCAAAGGACTTTGGCTGTCCTCTAATTGGGTATTGGAAAAATAGTCATCTACCACATAATGACATTTCAGTCAACAACAGACCGCATATGTGGAAGCATGTCCTAAGTTTCCAGGGCCATTAACATAAAAATAATACTAGACATTTTGTATGCCAAACACATTGCTATGTACCATTATCTCATTTAATTCTCATAATGGTGAAGTAGAGACACTTTGATTATCCTTATTTTATAGATAAGGAAACTAGAATGTAGATTATTAAGAAACTTACCCTTTGCCTGTGATGCAGATTCAAAGAAAAGAAATTTCCCCAAAGTCATATAGTAGTGGCAAGTTATTAACGAAAAAGGTCCCCAATTTCCAAACCCTGCCATGATGCCAGACTCACAGAAACTGTCTATGCCATTGGCACATATAGTCCCGCTGTGTGGTCTCCAGCCCACCCTCAAACACCCAGGTCTTGAGTGGCCATAGGTCCTTATCAGCATTTCTAACCATCTTTTTCTTGCTCTGTCCCACTAATAACATCCTTCTACAAGATCTTAGGATGTTATCAGAGAGTGTTTTTTTATAGTACTTGGTACCCCAATAAAATCAATTTAAAATTTCTTTTTACTGATGCATAATGTACATAGTTTGGGGGGGACATGTGATAATATAATACATTTATACAGTTTGTAAGGCTTTAATCAGTGTACTTGGGGTATCTATCAACTTAAATATTGGTCTTTCCTTTATGCTAGAACCATTCTAGCTTTTCTAGCTATTTTCCAATATACAATAGATTATTGTAAGCTGTAGGATCTACCTAATACTAGGTCTCATTTCGAGTTCATGTTTTAATGTTGCAAAGGTGAGTGAATTTAGCAAGTTAACATCTATATGGCAGTGAAATAAATGATTGATCCATATCTTTAAATTATAGTGATCAAAGAAGGAGAACATTGCTCCATTGAGTATAGCACATCTCTACTAACTTCACTGCCGTGTTGAGGCAGCTATAGAATTAAAGGATTTTCTAAGGCACCTGCTTAATCTGCCAGCATGTAGTTAGCTAGGCATGCAGGCTTTGCAAAGTCAGGGCACTGCTCACCACTGTGGCCCACACTTAAAGCAGTACCTGGCACATAGAAAGTACCGAATATAATCTGCGTTTAATCCTTTAACTTGATAAAGCATAGCTTTTTTGATAAAGATTATAATCAGTTGAATGCTAGGTCTGTGACATCGTTTATTGGAAGTATTGTCGTTTTACTCTGTAGAGATTTTAGATTTCTACAGTAGCCTATGATACGGATTCTGTTTATATTAAGAGATTTCATTGTTTTTCCTTTCTTCTGTACTTTGTAGATCATCTGTGGGTGTTGTTTCCAGATGTCTGTATGGTAATTGCATCAGAAATTGCTGTGGATATTGTAAAACATGCCTTTATCACAAAGTTCAATGACATTACTGCAGATGTATGTAATTTGATATGCAATTTAATGTTTAAAGTTTACTTATACTTCTTAAAATTGTAAAGTTGTAGAATTATAAGTTTGTTTATGCATTTATGAAGATAATAAATTGCTAAACTTTAAAGTTAGAATTAAAACTTTGTTTCTAAAGATCATTAGACTACTGAAGGCATTTTAATATTCAACAGTCTTAGTTCTATACTTTTAAGCAGGAGTTTAGATAAGCCAGTAGTTGAGATCAGTGTGTCATTAACTTAGAATCATGATGAACTGTTAAGACTGTCCTAATCTGTTTACTTAAAGTTTTTTTAAAATCACTGTTTTTATTTTAAAACTTAGATCATCAAAAATTTTCTCTCTGGCTAGGTTTTTAAGATAGCTTACATTTTAAAATATCTTATATTTTAAAATTTATTTTTTTCTGCAATTACAAATAGGTTCCTGCTAAGTTTCAGAAGACAGGAGACTTATATTTGATGAGACTTTAAGAGATGTTTTATGTTGTAACCAGATATTCTCTAGAATTTCCAGAAATAGATACGTGACTATAGACTCATTGTATATAAAACATAAGTGTTTTCCTAGTGCAATCCTAATTTATACCTCAGTCCAAAAATAAATAGTAGGTCAACAGTTTTCTAGATTTTTTTTGATTGTTCTTTTAGTAAGTGTTTCTCTGATATTTGTTTTATTTCAAAGACAATGATTTAAAATAGAATGCAGGTGCAACAGCTGCAATTTGATGATTTGATTATGGATTTCTGAATGCTTTAATATATGTAAAGAAAATATGGTTTTGTACTTTTTTATGAAGCACTGATTAAGTAATTTCACTATTTACTTTCCAGCTTTCTCAATGCAGAATGGTTCCCTTTTCATAGGATCATTTTTTCAGCAACTGAAGTCAAAAGTAATAGGCTTGATTCAGATATTCGTGTAACTTTTAATGGAAATAACAACTTGCAAGTGCCTTCATAACTACTCTGTTCCTTACTCAGTTTTATGTATATTTTTAGCATCCATTATTCTTAGAAGGCATTATTATGGTTAAATACGCAGTAATAACTTTTTCAACTGTTCATTTAATTTAAGATTTCAAAAGTAGTATATGTTACACACACACATACACACACACACACACACACACACACACACACACACACACACACAATACTACTTAAAATAGTCACTCTTCCCAAAATTCTAAGCTCTCAGGATTATAATAATTGAATATTTATTTATTCCTTTTTGAAGAGAACCCTTTAGAAGTCCTATGAATTGCAATGGTTCAGGGGAATTGAGGTTATGTTTTACTGATACTGTAGGAAAACAAATAGAGAAATCATACCCAGATGTCTGCTTGGTTATTAGCACTTATTTCTGGCTAATTAGTAAACATTTTTTACTGTAAGTCTAAATCTTTTCACATGATATGTCTGTACTATATTACTTAACATTTTATTCTTATTTGTGTTTAGGTCTACAGTGAATATAGAGCCAGTCTTGCTTTTGACCTCGTTAGCAGCCGACAGAAAAATGTGAGCATTATTTCAAAGGCACAGTCTGAAATTAACTGAAGCATGGCTTAGTTTAGCATGCAATATTAGTTAAAGGAAAGCTACGTAAACTTAAACCTCCTACTTACCTATATTGTAAACATTTACAAATTAAGAATAATAATCATACTTAACATTAAATAGTGTGTGTGATTTTTGCAGCATTGTAACAGTTACTCAGCTTTGTATTTAATTTTTAAATTTTCTTAGAAACATTTGGATTTTCACATCATTCTACTAAATTACATAATAGGTGCCGGATTCTCTTCTTGCTCATAGCCTCACCTGTTTAGAACCTTTGCTGGTGGTGAGTTAATAGTACTTTTTAAATGCTGTTTAAATCACATAAATCTGAATCCTTTTCTCCTTTCTCTATTCAGGCATACACTGATTACAGTGACTCTGTAGCACGGAGGATGGGGTTTATTCCTCTCCCATTAGCTGTTTTAGTAAGTTCATATTTTTTTAATGTTTTTTATAATGAAATCGCCATTTTTATGAATGTAAATGTAGTATTACTAAGATTGTTGTAAAAGGACTTGATATAAAAATTTATGGTAAATAATTTGGAAAAAAATTTGGCTTTAAATTATATAGCATTATACTTTAGAGTGTTGAACTAGCCAATAGATAAGTGGTGTTAAGCTGTTTTGTGTAAATAGCTTCCCTAACAATGAGGCTGCTATTTTTTGTTTAATCCATTTAGCAAAGATTCTTTTTTTTTTAATGGAAATATCTGGGTATTAACATGGCCACTGTAACTCATATGGGCGAAATGTAAATAAATCCAACATTTATTTTTTTGTTGTTTTTGTAGAGACAAGGTGTTTCCCAGGCAGCTCTTGAATTCATGGACTCCTGCCTCAGCCTCCCAAAGTGCTGGGAATATAGGCGTGAGCCACTGTGCCCTGCCAAAATCCAGCATTTCTAGAAGGCGGTATGACTGTGTCATGGTTTGATACAGTCATTTCAGTTCTAGGAATTATCCTAGATAAATGGTTACAAAAGGCACACAATGACCTGTGCATCGCAGGGGCATTTATGATAGTAAAAACTTGGAAACAAATGAAATAGGTTAAAGAAATTATAGTATGCCCAAATGAAGACATAATCTGTATCCATTGTAATTACTACTTTTAAAAAATTTCTCAAATTTTTTTACAATGAAAATTTCTACTGTTATATTCAGAAAATATGTATTTTTAAAAAATAAAAATAGTATTAAAATTTACTAAATCAACCCCAAAAGAGTTATCAACTTTAAATATTTTAATGAATTGCTCAGAACAGCCTTGCAAATAGTAACTAGCCACATTGGACTATAATAACGTTAAGAAGATTTGCTGGCTGCACTTGTATTTGATTATATTCCTTCTTGACTACCTGTTCTCACATCAGAACAAATTCTTTGATCTTTTCTGTCAAAGGACATCTAGAGTTCCATAGCTGCAGTCTCGTGCAAGTCAACTAAGAAGTATATAAAGAAGTTGAAGGGCATACCAACTGTACTTTAAATGAGCTTTCTTGACTTTTTTAAGATGATGGATGATTAATAGGTTTAATGTTATTTAAACTTCACTGTCTTTTCCAGATAAGCACATTCTAGACATTTTAAATTATATTAATAGCTTATTTATTATATAGTAATATAGCTTTCTTTTGCATGGGAAAAGGGACATCTAAATTTGGGAAAATGGAGGATTTTAAAAAATAAAATTATTTCTTAAAGGTTTAGGAGGTTGACAAAATAGAACGTTAATTTTTTCTATATTTGTTTCCTATAACTGGAAACATGATACATACAAGTGTGAGGATAAATCTAGACTGCCTGACTGATTTTTCTTTTTTAAAGGACTGCAAACGATTGGATTTAAATATGGCCCTGCCTTGCCAAATTATAATTGACTTATTTGTCTAGGTACTTGTCAGGAAACTCAATTTATAATTAGAACAAATTTTTTTTGTAATTTAGCATTTGACAATGTTCCTCTGGTCTTTATTTTGTTCTTTAAATGAGTTTTTCTGGCTATTATACCAAAAGATTTTTGAGCAGTTAGTGATTGATTAGCAACACACTTCTGGAAAGCCGCCTGGGTGCTTGAAGTGGGGGGATTGTATAGTCAGGCCATGACCCAGTGGGCTTCCTCCTGCAGCACTTTCCTGCCAGAGCTTCAGCATATGCCGCAGCTTCTGCAGACATCAAAGCCTTGAGCAAAATACCAAGTCCTCTGGAACAAGTTAGTTTTTTGATTAAGACACAGGATGACAGTGTTTTCTTCTAAGTGTTACCTTGGGTCCTAACGTGAATTCATATCTGAAAAAAGGAAAAGAAAACATTAAAGTCTCATGGAAATTAGACCTTGGGTGCATCTATCTAAGTAGTTACCGAATAATATATGAGATAAAAATGAAGTCACTTAAGCCTTAAATGTGATCACTGGTTTGCTTTTCTTATTAATGGATAAAATCTTAGAGCCACATTAACTTCTGTCACAAATATCTGTACAATAGTCATTTTCCCGTTAGAGACTGACACAATTGAGGACTTCTATTGCCAGTTTTCTCATAATGAAACTTTATTGAACACATGGCAGTCCATTGCCCTACCTCCTCCCAGCTGTTCTTTCATCAGAAGCATTTTTAAAATGTCTTTTAAACGTGTATTATGATATTTATTTAAGACACCCTAATAGACATTTGGTAACTTGATGTTACTAAATAAGGCCACTTCTCCCTGGTTCTCCATTTCCACAGAGCCAACCCCCCAGACCATAATATATGGGCACAGCTGCACCTATAATGTGTAAACATTTTTCTTTGACTGGTTTCACCAGATTTATTCAGCAGACTTATAAGGATAATGCTATTACTCCTCTATTTCTTTGAGAAATGTAAGAAAAAATTAGCCATAACTATCCAAAGGAGAAAAATTTTTTTTAACCTTTAAGTAATTTTTTAATAGTGTTTAGTTTTTTTTTGTTGTTTTTTTTTTTTAACAGTACAGGCTTCTTAAAGTTCCCTTTCTCTGTGCTCTCTGCAAGTTACTGGGGCTTCTTAAAAGAGTCAAAGAACAAGACGGGGGAAAAAGTGGGAATAAGGAAGGAAAATGGCCACCAAACGATAGTAGGTGTGATAGGGACACATGTAGGAAGAGGAATCCATTTGAACTTCCCAGAATAGTTTTTGTTGTTGTAAAAACCAACTGATTTGTATCTCCAGGAGTAAACATATGTGTCATTTGTGTACTAGGTATAGCGTCTGATGTCAGAGAGCCAACAGTAGTTACTTGTGCATTAGCCACATGTGTCCCAGATTTGCCTGAACAAACCCAAATCCACCACACACAGTTTCACAAGCAGGCAGGTTTTAATATGAAGTGACAAATCTGCATTCTTGGATTTAGAGGCCATAGGTGTATACCTAAAATGTTAAAATCAGCATGGAGAAATCTTTTATTTAAAATTAACTAATAATTCTGTGGTTGTGTGTTCTGTTTGTATGTTTTTGTTGTTTTGGTCTGTTTCTGGCTAGCTCATCAGAGTTGTAACAAGCTCAATTAAAGTGCAAGGAATCCTGTCTTATGCCTGTGTCATACTCTTCTATTTTGGGTAAGATTATTCTTGAATATGTTTTTGGTTATATAGTAAAATATAAATGCAAGATGCAATGGAATCTAATAGCACCCCAATCATGTTATTCGCACTTCATGTCAGGGGCTCCCTTTTAACAGCTTGTACCTCCAAGTGTATTTGTAAGTTGGTTAGATTAACTACACTGCTATTCAGTGGTAGTAGTAGTAACAGTACTTTAGATTTTTTTTTTTTAATTATTAGTGAAATCTTTTACTTAAAGCTCTTTTTGCTTAAGATTTAGTTTTGACCCATATTTTCTTTTATGAAAAAGGTCTGCCATTGTAATCAGACATTTTTCCATATTTAAACTATCTTTGACCTTCTAGTGTGTTGGCCACATTTAATTATTTAGCACACTTTAGGCCTACATTGTGTAAATCCACAGATAACACACAAATGTAATTTCTCTGCCTATGGCCTGCTGAACTTAATCTGCATGTTTGTTGGTCTCATGAGCTTATATTCTGGTTGGGGGAGATAAACAGTAAATGAACGACTGAAACTAGATAGTACTATAAAATGATGGTTTTGCCATTGTTAGTTTTCTCAAGAAGTGAATTAATGATAAAGTAGCCTGGCCTATCTTTCATTTACTGAAAAAGAAAATCAGGAAACTTATCCTGATTGTGCGTCACTCCCTTAAGTGAGATACACAGGAGTTCCCTGGGAATGGTAGTCTGGAAGTGGGTCTGAGCCGAATACCGCAAGAGGAAAAAAGTAGGGAGAGAATGAGCGAAGCAGTAACCACTTGAATGGTAGCTTCGCTTGTCTTCCCCTAGGGCAAGATCTGGTTTGCAGAGACATCTGTACTATTCCAACCTTGTGGTTTGAGTGTGTTTTCTACGTTGTTTTTTGCCCAGATCTTAGCACACTGTCTGGCAGGTGCTCAGGAAGCTTCTGTCGAAGCAGCTTGGGAACAGTCACTTCTTACTGTCTGCACTGCCTGATCCTCCACGGGCATCCTGAGTGGGGGACCGGCAGTGCCTGCCTTGATCCCTCACCCTGCAGGACAGTGCTGGGTGATGCTCCTAAAATCGGTGACACCCACAGCAAGATTTGATTCTGATCAGCTTTCTCATCATTTCCTATTTCCCATTTGAATGAATACATAGATGGTTACGAGATTAAGGTAACTTCAGTTTTTTAACATTGAAAAACACGAGACCCTGCCTCTCAAAGTTCTTATCTTTGTTTAACAAGCTAATTGTTCTAGTATTTTTTTTTTAAATCAGGAAATGAAGCATGTCCCAGCTACCTGAAAACCTTTGTTTGGTTACAGTTGTCTGTGCATAATTCACCAAAGGGATGTGCTTTAATCTGAATTACATACAATTCAGGGCTTGGATCTCCACCCACCCCAGCATCACTTCACTTCTCCGCCTGGGTAGGCCAGCCAGACAAGTCTGCTCACTGACCTTTCCACTCTGCTCACACTCACCTAGTCACACTCACCTAGTCTTAATTATCCTCATTTCGGGGTGATACCCAAATCGTCCTCTCCTCCTTCGGAAATTTTCTCAAAACCACTTTGGCCATGAAGCCTCCTCAGTCATTAGCTGCCCCAAACCCAGGAGTCTGTCTTCAGCAAAAAACAAATCAGAATTCCGTTGGGCTTCCTGACATCAAATGCTATGCTTTCCCCCCGCCACACCCAGTTTCATCTCTTTCCTTCCAGACTCTTCAGTTGTAGGGAGACGACTTGCCAGCCTCTGCCTTTACTGATCCAGCCAGCACTCCTCAGGGAGCAGTGCTAGACATTGGGGCTAGGCTCAAGGTCAGCCTAGAAACCGACAGAGAGATGCTCTGCCTTGGTGTCGCTGAAATTCTACACAGCACCCAGAAAAACAAATCGCTCTAAGTTGACCGTGGGTAGCAGCATTTGGAACAAAAGCGTGCTAGTGTGAGGAGGTGGAGAGTGGCAGAGGAGCTGGGGGAGAGAGGGTGGCCAGTATCTGTGGTGAGCCAGGACCCAGGTGGAATAAGGGAGGGAGTCATGTAGCCACCTCACATGAGAACAGGTTCAGCAAAGGGGGAACAGGACAGATACACAAGCCTGAAAGAGTGGTAGCAGGTGCCAGGGAAGCTGCAGTACAGCAGTCCACAAGGAGGCGCGGGGGTGGGGTGGGGCGGGGTTGGGGGCGGGGGAGGACCTGGGGAAGGGCTGAGCAGAGGATGGCAGCATCCGGTGGGTTTTTTGCAAGCTGCAGTGTGGAAAATGGATTGGAATGTGGGGAGGGAGAAGCTGTAGTCAGGCTAAGTGGAGGAATGGTGACCAAGGCCAGAACTGAATGGCCAGCCGTGGAGCGATGACATTTTGTCAACTGAGTGTATATAGTACAGGTAGAGCCAGATAGGACTTGGTAGCGAATTGGTGGGATGCAAGGGGTGAGGGAACAAGAAGCATCAGTATGATTGCAAAGTTTTGGGCCCGAGCAGTGTGGGTGGATGGAATTGCCATTTCCTGTGATGGGGAAGCCTGTGAGAGAAATGCACGTGGAGGTGGAAGATGAGACTCTGAGAAGAGGGTAGGGCTGTCCTCAAGAGTTGTGGTCTGGAGTCGGTGAGTTTGGAATGCCTGTTGGACATCCCCGAGGTGGTGTCCGGGAAGCAGGGAAAGGAGAGTGAGCTTTAAGGGAAGGTGGAAGGTGGGGATAAATTTGCAAGTGTCTCGCCCAGAAGGCACCTGGCAGCGCAGCTCTCTGTGGACTCTTGGACGTTCACATTCTTTGCTCCTGGAGTGGAGAGTCCTCTTGCTCAGATCTCTTTCCAGTCTGCACCTCAGACTTGTCCTCACTGACTTGTAATCTCATGCCACTGCCAGGATTTCACCCCAGGCATAAAAACCACAGTCCACTTACTTATTGGCCTTGGTCCTTGATTCTGTGTCATTTAAGGTCCACTGTATGTGAGAAGATACTAATGTGAGATTTCTTTTGTAATTTTTTGCCAGATTTATATCAAATGCCTTAAAATATCATGTATTTGATCCAGAAATTTTATTTCTGTAATTATAGGTATCTAGGAATTTATCTTAAGGAAATACAGATTTAGTCAGAAACTTTTAATAGAAGCAAAATATTGTAAATAATCTAAACATCCATAAATAGGGGTGGTTTGGGGCTTTGTTATTTGATAACCTATACTGTGAAATGTTATAAAGCCATTTAAAATAGTGTCACTGAAGAGCATTAACTAATATGTAAAAACACGTATGATATATTGCTATATAAATAACAATACTAAAATAACAAAATAGCTTGACATTTCTGTGTGCTAAGCACTGCTCTAAGCCCCTTGCCTGGATCTTCTCCTTCCCAGATTAGCTGGCTAAGTAGCTTGCCCAAGGCCACATAGATTCTCAGCGGTGGGATCAGGAATCTATGCAGACACTTGACCCTAGAGTCAGTGCTCTGGTTCCTCACTCCGCTCCCCGATGCCTTGTCAAATAGCCCTCACTTTCTAACCAACAAGAAAGTACAAGTAGAAGTATATTCAGAAAAAATGACTAAAAGGTCATTACCAAAGGCCACAGTGATTAATTGTCCTTAGGGTGTGGAATTATGTTTTTTCATCCGTATGCACTGAATGTGTTTTTTGTGTAATAAGAGAATAGCATGTAAATTATTTAGTACCAATAAAAACTTCCACCTTTTCCACCTTCTCCTCCTAACTTCTAACTGGTATAATTTTTTATAACAAGAACTAAGGAGTTTAACTAAAGTTTTCCCTGAGTTATACAATCTCAGGCTTTGTATAAGGTCCTCTAACTCCTGAGCCTGTCTCCTGCCCTCATGCCCCCAGCTTTCTCATTCACAATAGCCGTGGATGGCATTCACAGGGATTTAGATTAATTTCAGGAGTGGTGGTTTGTTATGTTTCTTGTTTTAGATTGATATCCCTGAAAGTACTGAATAGCATCGTGCTACTGGGGAAATCATGTCAGTATGTGAAGGAGGCCAAGATGGAAGAGAAGCTGTCGAATCCGCCCCCAACCGGCACTCCAAACAAGCCATCCAGTAAATCACAGAACAAATGCAAACCCTCCCAAGGTGAGTTTGGTCCCTCCTGTCACTTCCCTGAATCGTTTTCAAAGAGGTAGATCGCGGTTCAATCAACGTTGAGCAAGGCTGTAAAGATTTGGTTTCACTTCACTTAGTTTTATTGGATGTTTTAAATGATTCTGTTTTAGATATCACACACACACATGATACAGTGCTCTGAGTTTTTCCATGTAATTATCCATCGTTCAGTGGATGAGTCTTAAGCATCTATTACATGCTAGGTCCAAGGGACACAGTGGTGGCATCAAAGCAGTGTATCTACTTCCGTGGAGTTTATTCTATATTGTTGGGAGGAGGGCAGAGAAATCAATAGGCACTGTGTCAGGTGGCAGCAAGTGCTGTAGAGAAACTAAAGCAGGATTGAGAAAGGGAAGTGTGGTGGGGATAATCCCCCAAGTCTGAGGAGATGGCATCTGAGCAGAGCCCAAGGATGGGCGGTAGCCAGCCTTCCAAGGGAAACATCACAGGCAGAAGGCCAGCCCACCCAGCGAAGGCCCTGAGGCAGGAAGGTGCTTTACGCATCGAAGGACAGCCAAGACCAGGTGGCTAGAGTGGCCTAGTGCCAGGAAAAGAGACTGAAGAAGGGGCCTGAGAGGCCATGGAAGGCTGCAGGCTGTTGTGAGGACCTTGGCTTTGACGCTTACTGGGAAAGGAGCCCTTGCCGGACTTGGAGCAGGGGAGTGGCACGATGTAGCTGACATTTTGTTTAATAGCACCATTCACAAGCTTTGTGCTTGAAGGATGAGAATAGGCCAGGGAAGGCTGGCGGAAAGGACACTTCAGGAGAAGGGCCAGCATGAGTTATTTCACGGAGGCCTTAAAAAGCACCCAGAGAACCAGCAGCTCAGTTTTCAAGAGTGCAGAGTGTGCTCTGGAAGGAAGCAGGAGAAGAGACGCGGGCTGGGCTGAAGTCTAACCTGAAGGGCCAGCTGTCCTCATTGTGTGTGAGCAAAGTGAAGTAAATAACAACGTACTTAACCACTAGGAAATAAATTGTTTCATTATAAAGAACACAAGTACTATTAGTAATATGAGTATTGCATTTGTCTTAATTAACAAGATAATTCATAGTGAGCCTGTATGTGTTCTGTTGTGCATGTTAGTTAAGATGTTATCGCGTGTCGGTCTTGCCTTCCAGGAGGATCCAGTCTAACGGGGGGTAAAACATTTAAGCACATACTGCAGTGCAGAGCCATTGACTTGGGGGTCCTGTAATGCAAAGTGTGTTCAAGATGCAAAGTGTGTCCACACGGAATGTCTTGGAGGTCAAGAGACCAGAGACCATTTGGGAGGGTGTTAAGTCAAGCCAGAAAGAGGGGGCTGACTCTCTCAAGGCAGCATCAGGTGCATCACATTCTAAAAGAGACGAGAGACAGCAGTTGATGGGAGACCGAAGGGAAGAGGGAGGAGTGACCAAGAGAGAGATGGGTATGTTAATCACCTCCATCATAGCAGGGGTGTCACCAGGTAGATGCACATGTCAAAACTCATCCAATTACATATTTTAAATATGTACACCTTATAGTCTGTCTTTTTTGCCTCAGAGAAGCTGTTTCTATAAGGATTGAATATGTGATTCAGATGGTGGCTCCAGGCCCCATCCCCGCTGGATCCAGGTTCCAGGATCCCTGTGGCCTAAAATTTAAGCATTGGGAGTTTTGCTCATTGGCTTGTTTTTACTTCTGATTTGGACTTCCTAGAGGTGATGATGCCAAACCAAGCCTACCTAAAGTGACTACAAGTAAGAAGTAGAATGTAGTAGAGGCTCCTTGGCTCGCTCCTTGATGTCCACGTGAGGGAGCCAATGTTGATTTTTCAGGGTTAACCACAGTCATATTACGTCTTGATCACATAGGAGGAAGTTGTGATGCAGGCATTCTGGTCTTTCCACAATTGGGTGGTGGTATTATTACTGTGAGGTGATCAACATAACATGTTCTTCCTTAAAATTTTTGATAGAGATGGTTAGCCTCTAAATTTTATTATAAACATGGCTGCTTGTACAGCTACTATTTGGTTATTAGTTGCTTTATCTATAAGTGTGGATACTTTTCAGTGTTATTTTTGGTAAGTTTGAATTTATTGTAAACTAGGGAAAATATTTTTCTAATTCAGTGGATCAATTTTATCACAGGCCTTTCCATGGAAGAAAACCTGTCTGCTTCAGTCACCAGCCAGCCTGTTCATCAAAAAGAAAATGTCATACCATTACTTGTGACAAGCAATTCTGATCAGTTTCTGACAACTCCAGACGGGGATGAGAAGGACATAACGCAGGACAGTTCTGAATTAAAACACAGATCTGCAAAGAAAGATTTGTTAGAGATAGACAGGTTCACAATTTGTGGAAACCGAATTGACTGAATCTGCGGCTCTGTGTGCTGAAGAAGCTGGTCCTGGGTTGCCAGGACGGACAAACGCTGCCCGTGGCACTTAAATATTTATTTAAAAAGATAAATTATTATTGGCAAGCAAATCTTAGTATCTTCCAGTAATATGGTCTGGCCGAAAGTCAGATCATGGAACAGCAGCAACCTCCGGCCTTGACTCTCTGGGAAACTTGATGGATTATAAAAACTTCCTCCTGCTTGGCCAAGCAGTGGCATCACTTCGGGGACCTGACCGAAGCAACATCAGGATCTGTTTGGTTTGTCAAGCTGGGCTTCCAGAATGTTGAGTTTTGCCTCAAGGCCTCTTCAGTATAAGGATATACCTGGGAAACTGTGAAACTATTACCTTTCCAGTCTCATACTATTTTCACAAACAGTTTTCAAACTTTACTTCATCTGCCAAAGCATTAAAGAAAATTAGTAAACGTAAGTCAAGATAAATGTTCTTACCACCAGAATCATCTTTGAAGATTTATCTGAATTAATCAGAATAAAAGCCTACCTTAAATAAGACACAATGAACAGTAGCATTGTATAGGAAAAAACAAATGCTAAACCGGTTCATTTTTTTTTTTAATTAATGAAGGTTATGCATTACTGGAAAAATGTTTCATAATTTTTAAGTTTACTCTTTAAAGTAAAATGTGAGCTATGTGTCATTTAATGGCAGTGGATAAAATAGAAATTTCCTTATAAAAAGACACTTTTTATACCAAAAAGCAGAGCAGTGTTAACTTTAAGGTATACTTAACTGATTTTGCTTTAAAACTAATTGCTTCATAAATTATTACAGCTCAAAGGATTTGGTGTTGAATAGGCTGGAAATCTGTCAGTGCACAAAATTTAAAATTGTTGATTTTCCCTGGATTTTTGAAAGTAAATACTCCAAGTAGATTGGGCAACATCATCTTGCTTGGGCGTATAAGATGCGTTGGTCCTCCCATGTGGGTCATCGGCATGTGCTCCTGTACTGGGGTGGGGTGTGCATTCTGTGGGGGAGTGACTGTCAGGGCAGGCCTGTGCCTGGGATCATGTAGACCTGGGTCAGGAGAGGACTTTGTGCGAAAGCAAGTGGGTGCTGGAGGCGTGTGGGTGGCTGCCTGGTTGTGGGGAGGCATCTGTGTTTGGCTCTTGGGAGCAGCAGCCAAAAGGTGCTTTTCGGTTTTGTTGGAGAGCAGGATTCCAATTCTGCTTAATTACTAGTTGGTGGCCTGCGCCATAGGACAAGTTATTTTCCACCCATTTTGTCTTGAGAATCTTGTCTGTGTTTCCATAGAAACTTTACGACTTCTGATTTCAGAACTGTCCAGAAGATGGTACTGTTAACTCTTATTTCCTTTGATGTTTTGATTTTAAAGTTCAGCTCTTGTGCTGATGTTTCAGGCATATATGCACAGAAGGCAAATTTTAGGTGATTTTTCTATTTTCTGGATGAAATAGAAAGCAAGCCTTAATGCTTTGACTTGTTCATTTGAAATGCAAAAGTGAATTTTAATGTTTTTACATTCACTAAAGAAAGAAATCTGAAGATTGATGTTGAGGAAACTGTACAGACATGCCCCCGTGAAAACAGGAAGTATTTTAAGTTAAAAATGAGAAGACTTTTAATATGCTCGGTGTGTGTTTCAATGGAGTCACATTTTAGAATTATTATTATTTTTTCCATCCCCTTTTCACCAAAAAAAGGATCAAAGCCCACGGTGAATGGGAATAGTTTGGAGAAAGCTTTGCCAACACAGCCCTGGTCACAACAAGAACATGGCTTGGCTATATTTTTCAATTCTGCTTGAATTACTCTGTTATCGTGCTGTCATTTTCAGAAGATTTTCATTTCCTTTGCAGATGCTGTTGGGAGTTTAGGATGATGTCCATTTCTTCTGTTATAATGGCATTCAATACTAATTTTATAAGTGCATCTTGTGTGAAACTCAATAAATTCAATTTTGTAATCTTTTTTTAAAAGATCACTGAATTTATTTTAATAATGTTTACCGTCATATTTGGTGGAGTGTATTTTTTTATTCTATAATAAGAATTTATTTCTAATTTACAAATGACAGGACTATCTTAATTTGAATTATTCTTTTGGCAAAATGTTTAACTTTGTTTTTGAAAAAAGTAGGCGGGGCCTTTATCATAGACCACTTAATATCTCTCAGCATATAAAGTTAACTGCATTTTACAGGTCACACCAAGTACTTTTCACATCTGGAAGTCAAGTTCAAGACAATGCCTTGGTTTAAAAAAAATCTAATTAAAGCACAACATAGGTCAGACCCTTCGTTTTTCATTTGAAATCGAAGTATAAAGGTCAAGTGTCATTCATGAGTTTGTCCAGACTGCCTTGTGGCCTTTGGCCAATGTTTAGACTTTATATTCAGTATACAGAAGCATGAAAGAAACTGCTGTAATTAGATCATCAAAATATATCCAGCCATTCCTGGTAATTCAGCAGGAAAAAAAAATCTATTCACAAAATAATTTTAAAGTACTACATTTTTATATATTTTGATTTCATCTATTTTTCCCAACAAAGATTTATTAATCACCTCCTGTGTGTCAGAAACTGTTCTAATGGTGGGGTCAGCAATTAACAAGATATAGTCCCTGCTCTTCTGTGGAAGACTGGTAGTAACAAGCCAATGAAATAACATCTGTTGGTCACAAGGTGTCCAATGAACAAATGAGCTCTCAGGCCTATTTCAGTCCTAAACTGTAGTTCTTTAACGTTTTTATGTAGATCTTATTTTTTCCTATTGAATTTGCTTAAAATAAGATCATTGTATAGTTTTACAGTGCTTCCATAAAATTAGAAAGAAGCAAGAAATTATTTTTCTCTAAAGACTGCTAGTTGTCCATCAGAATGTGTGCTGTTCCACAGCATAGAGTTCTGTTCCACCTGTTGGGGACTGCATTTTCCAACCCCTCATTCTCCTCAAGCAATGTAAGTTCAAAAGGTGTATGCCATTATTGGGTCAGGAGTTAAGACAGTGGATGAATCCCCTCCACCTTCTCTATCTCCTTCCCACAACAGAGAAGGTGATAACCTTGTCCCAATCACTCTGATAAAAACACAATGCCCAGAGGGTGGCAGAACCATCCAAGAGAAGGAGCCTGGGTTCCTGAATGCCTCTGTGGAGCAGAGTTGCCAGTTAACTTGGAATACTCATCTTGACTGTACCTAAGAGAGAAATAAACTTATGCAGTGCCTTTCTTTCTCAGCCACTGAATCTAGAGGGTGTGTGGTCATGCAGTTTAAACTCATATTATTATGCTACTGAAAGAGACTAGAGATGTTTATGTAAAAGGAGTGAGGTGTTAGACCAAACTCTGAAACATAATGCTTCTGCTGGCCAGTAGTACCGGCACTCTTTGGAAGACCGAGGCAGGAGGATTGCCTGAGCCTGGGAGTTCAAGACGAGCCTGGGCAACATAGCAAGACGTCATCCTTATACAAAATCAAAAAATTAGCCAGGCATAATGGTGCCCACCTTTTAGTCCCAGCTACTTAGGAGGTTGAGGCAAAAGGATCACCTGAGTGGAGGAGGTCGTGGCTGTGATGAACCATGACTGCACCACTGCACTCCAGCCTAGGTGACAGAGTGAGATCTCAAAAAAAAAAAAAAGCTCCTGAAAGCACTCTTTGGATACTCACATATTTATTTGTTTGTAGGGAAAAGGTAAAGATTGCTTTGCTCCACTTTTTCAGAGGCTAGACTTCCAACACCCTTGGCTGCCTTTAACTGAACATTAAACATGCTCATAAGTGGCAAAGTCCTGTTTTCCCATATACTCTACCAAACAAATGTTTTCTGTCCCTCTTCTTCCACGAAAGTGTGTACAGTGATAGAATGAATTATAAGTATAGCTTAACAGCAAGAAGTGGAAGCAAAAGAAGTTTATAAATCAAAAGAGCAATAAGTCAGATCAGTGCTGCCATGCAAATGATCATGGAAGATAACTCGAGTTATCATTCAGTGTGATGCATGACATTCATTAAGTATCTGAGACCTCTGTGGTAGTTTAAACTGTTTAATGCAATTAAAGAGGAATGTATACAGTTGAGCTGGGAAGTTAGTTGTTAGGAAGAAATTGATGTTCTGAGAAAATGTGAGTGATCTGAAAACTTTGCTTACAGGGAGTAAACAGCCCGCTCATGCTCAGGAGGGCTGAGCAAACAAGACATTGCTGTTCTAAATGTTCAGTGAGAGTAAACTTTTCGGCAGGCCGGGCACAGTGACTTGAGCCTGTCATCCCAGCACTCTTGAGAGGCCAAGGTGAGAGGTTTGCCTGAGCTCACGGGTTTGAGACCAGCCTGGGCAACTTGGCAAGACCTCGTTTCTACAGTAAATTAAAAAATTAACCGGGCATGGTAGCGTGCACCTGTAGGTCCAGCTACTTGGAAGACTGAGGTGGAAGGATGGCCTGAACCCAAGCAGGTCAAGGCTGTGGCAGCCATGAGCGTGCCACTGCACTCTAGCATGGGCAACAGAATGAGACTCAAAAAAAAAAAATCATATCAGCAAGTTGGCAAAAGGCACAGTTATACATAGTGTAGTAAAACTGTACTTGAGGTTGTCTGATATTAAAGTAATGAAAAAGAAGGGTAAGTATCAATACAATGTATTTCGCTTGTACATGCAACTTTATTTTGGGCCTGTGAGGAACCCATGCCAAAAAAGGTGTCTTGAGTTTGGCATCTTTTTAAAGGAGTTGGATCAGGAACTACAGAATGAATAAACTCTCGCTGGGTGAATAACCTACAAAGTGGGTAGTTTTTGAAACTGATTCTTTTCAATAGGCACATTCTCATTTTTGATACATCTGCTTAAAGAACGTAAACACTGAGCAGGTCACAAATGGCTATCATGTCAGTGCCATCAGATAAGTTAAATTCATAACAAGGAAAAGTCATACATAGCTTGTTGGACTTGATTTCACAGATGTGAATGGCAGTTGCCGAGCCAGAAGTGTGGAAGCCATGCTCTCTGCTCATGGAGTTTATCTGTAGCCCAGGGGCACTGACGGTTACCCTGGCCCTGCAAATACAGCCCTAGCGATAAGTGCATCCATACACTAAGGCTACGGTTGCGGTGGTGGGCCATGTGATCCAGACAGGTCCCACCATACTCCCCGCGGTAGCCCCAGCACCTTGTGCAATTCCTGGCACATAGAAGTCACCAATACATGTTTAACGGGAGTGTCAAACTTAGGAGCCATTGCAGAGGATATAAACTTGGGCCGTCCTTAAAAAAGTAGGAATCGGCTCAGCCTTGGAAGGCAAATCCGCCAAGCCGGTGCCGGCACGAATAAATGCTGCTTCATGGTTAAAATCAAAAAAAGAGTAGGAATTCAGTGGATAAGAAGGGAAAGGCAAGGCAAGTCATGAATGGATAAAGGAGGAAAGGGTTCCAGCGCGGGTTCATCCACTCCTGGAATGAACATCAGAGCCTATTTAGTGCCCAGCCACCATGTTGAGGACACGCAATGCCGAGAACATTCAACTGGAGTGAATTAGAGACCAAGGCAGGGGCTAGGTCTCAGCTGGCAATGCCTTGCTAAGAATCTTGGACTTAATCCCATAGGCAAAAGTGTTGCGGGGGTGGGGGGGAGGTGCGTGAGCAGAATTTTAAGTTGAATTCTTGCAACTATCAAATGAGAAGAGAAATGAAAAAATGACTTTGTAAACAAAGTGCTGTGATCAGTTTTAGAAAAGTTAGCCTGGTGGCCTTATAAAGTCTTACTGTCCAACCGCTGTTACGTTAGTTTGAAAGCAGTCCTGAGCTCATTCTCTACATTCTCCTCATTGAGTCTTTACACTTCTCTAAAGTAGAGACAGGAATCCCATTTTATAAGAAGAAACTGGCTTAGAAAGGGTAAGTAGCTTGTTCGCGATCACACAGGTAGCTGGGGGGGCACAGTGAATCAGGCCTGTAATCTCAGCAATTTGGGAGGCTGAGATGGGAGAATCACTTGAGGCCAGGAGTTCTAGGCCAGACTGGGCAACATAGCGAGACCCTATCTCTACCAATACATAAATAGATCCCATCTCTACTAATAAGTAAATATATAACACAGGTAACAAGTCACAAGACAGAAAGTTAAACCCCGTTCCTGAACCAGAAAACCTGCACTCTCAATAAGCGAGGCAAGGAGACCTGCTAGGGAGGTGCCTGCAACTTCAGGGCTGTAGGGGTGACCTCTGGGATGTTTACCCCGCTAGGACACTCAGGGCTGGTCAGCTGGCTGCATGGTATTGCAGCCAGACACTTCCTCTGTGCAACACTGCAAACCTCAGACTCCTCTGCAAATCAGGGTTGAAAATGTCCATTTTTCAAAGGATGGGCTCAGAGGAGCACATCAGATGGTGCATCTGAAACTTAATTTGTGAATGGTATGGCACTGCGTGCGTGTACGTGTGCTGGCCTGATATCACCGCCTAATACCTCGTAGCCCAGATCGGTGGTTCTCACAGACCAGCAACATCACATCACCTGGCAGCAGGTTAGAAAAGCAGGATCCCCAGAACCGCTAAATCAGAAACTCCAGGGATGGAGCCAGGCGATCTGTTTTTACAGGCCTCTGGGTGATTCTGATGCCTGCTGATATATGAGAACCTGGCAGGTCACACTTTAGGATCTGGACCCAGGATGTTGGGTCCAAAACTCAACTGTCTACTTTTCCCAAAGTAAAGACCAGAGAGACTGAAACAGGATTTAGGGGCCGGAAGTTCTCCAGCGTGTGCCTATGTCCTATTTAACATCCGTATACGATTGCTATCACCTGCTTAAGGCCAAGCAGGCAGACAGAAACAACATGGTTAGGACCAGGGGCTTCTGCATCTTCCTCAAACCCTTGTGTGCCTCCTACTGCACCCTCAGGGATCCTTCCTAACCCTGGCAACAGTACCTTCCAGATGAGTCCTGCAGAAATCATGGAGTACTCAGTCAAGATACCTTGTGATAAGCCAAACCTTTAGTCTCCAAAGAGCTGAAGGAGGAGGACAGGACCGCCGAAACACTTTGTGGGAGGTCCATTCACTCTTCACTGAGCCTCCCCTTTGTTCCAGGTACTGCTGGTACAGCCAGCAAAGCAGGCAGGCTCCTCTCTGTGAAAGCTTACATTCTAGGGGAGAAAACAGACAATAAGTGTGTGAACAGTTGAGTATTTCAGAGGGTGATCTGTGCAGGAGAAATAACAAGTTAATGTGATAGGGACACAATGCTTTCTCAAAACTGAGAGAAAAGCATCCATCCCTTTTCCAGGGAAGACCTCTAAAAAGGGATGTGAGCTGAGACCTGAACCAAGAGAAGCAGCCTTAGTCGAGCAGAAGCCCCCCAGTTCACAGCTGCTGAAGTGAGAGAGAACAGGATGTAGCCAATGAGTGAAAGAAGTTCAGTGGGACTGGGGGTCGAGGGACACGGCATGGGGACAGGTGGCAGCTTAAAATGAAGTGAGGGGTGGGAACCGCTAGGCGGTAGAACATTACTGGTCCTAGGAGCAGGTGAGGGGCTCGGCTATTACTGGTCCGTCTTCTGCTGTGGGAAAAATGGGCTGTAGGGCAGCTCACATGGAGTCAGGGGGACCATGGGGAGCTGTTTTGTGATACAAACTGGACTCGGGCAGGCCAACTTCGAGTCATGCCAACGAAGTGCCAGGAGCCTTCAAGCTGACCTGCCTCTGTCTCCACCTCAGAAGGGCAAAGCAGAAAAGGCCTCTACGGGAAACATGAAGCCTCCCTTGGTAATACGGACCCGGGACAGACAAAGGATTCTGAAGCGATGGAAACCACATTTTCATGAGGGGAAGCAACGCATCTCAGGGGCTGGACTGAGAGCTGGAAAGTAGAAGATAAGGGATGTATATATTGACAAGATAGTCTGGGCATGGTGATTCACGCCTGTAATCCCAGCACTTCAGGAGGCTGAGGCAAGAAGATTGCCTGAACCTAGGGGTTCGGGACCAACCTGGCAACTTGGTGAGACCTCATCTCTACAGTAAAACAAAAAATTACCCGAGCATGGTGGCACATGTCTGTAGCACCAGCTGCTTGGAAGACTGAGGCAGAAGGATCATCTGAGCCCAGCATGTCAAGGCTGCGGTGGCTATGAGTGTGCCACAGCACTCCAACCTGGGCAACAGAGTGAGACTGACTCAAAACACACACACGCGCGCGCACACACACACACACACACACACACACACACACACACACACATTCATTGCAAAGGTTGGATTCTAGCCATCTTTAAATTGCAAAACACGGCAGAAAATATATGACTTCCCCTTGCAAATATCATAGATATAAATGCACCATTTATTTCTCTTCCAAAGATGAGTTCAAAAATGATTTAGGTCCTAGCGTGGTGGAATATTAGCATTAAAGGCATCCAACCCCTCTTTCGGGGCAAACTTCTTTTGTCCTGTACCCTTGATTATCAGATAACTTTGACTTGAAATAAGTACTGTGGTGTTATTAATAATTTTATAGGGGTTTTTTTGTTTGTTTGTTTTTTGAGTTCCAGTCTCACTTTGTTGCCTAAGCTGGAGCTGTGATGCAGGCATGGCTCACCGCAGCCTTGACCTCCTAGGCTCAGGCTATCCTTCATCTCAGACTCCCAAGTAGCTGTGACTACAGGTGCAAGCCACCATGTCCAGCTAATTTTTAAATTTTTTTGTAGAGACAGGATCTTGCTATTGATTTGGATTTTTCAGGTCAACCTGGGCTTCGAGACTGTCAGCTCAATGGGTCAGCCAGCCAAGCCCCAGAGAGGGTCATCTCAAGGAGCTGGTAAGCCTAGCCCCAGAAGTGTTGGCTCTAATGGACTGGCAAGCCAAGCCCTGAGAGTGTTGCTGGTTTAGTGGGCTGGCAAGCCTAGCCCCCAGAGTTCCCAGCAGCTCTCCTGGTTCAGCTAGCTCCATTCACTAGCAAGCCAGCCTCAAGGGTGCATGGCCCTTCGGCTCCAACAATCTTCTGCAGCTCTTCAGGTCAAGGTTCTTGTCTCAGTGCCCAGGAAGAATGAGGGACACTGGATAGCCAGAAAGTGAGAAAGCAGGATTTACTGAGAGGACAGAAAAGCTGCCACAGGAGGAGGGGAACCAAAGGGGTTGCCCATTGGGGGCTGAAGCCTGCTGCTTATATAGCCCTAAGACCAAGCCATTAGCTAGCACTAGCTGTGACCTGATTGGTCAGCACTAGCTGTGTTGATTGGTCAATACTAAGGACCAATTGGCAGGAGGTAGGGGCCTAATGGCGGTCTGATAGGTCGGTACTTGGCAGTAAGCTGATTGGTCATTTTTCAGTCCCAGCAGTGAGTACTTAAGCTCTAGCTTGAGAGGTTCGCAGGGAACTTGTTTAGCAATGCGAATGTATCAGCCTAAGAGGACAACTGGTTTGCTACATTGTTTCTGGAGGACCCGCCCTGTCTGCCTGCCTAGCTTTTCTCTAGCTATCTCCTCTCCCCCTATGTTGCCCAAGCTGGTCTCAAACGTCTAGGCTCAATCAGTCCTCCCACCTCAGTCTCCCAAAGTACTGGGTACCACCATGGCTCTCCAATAATAAAAATTTTAAAGCCAGTACTCATTAAACATCTAGTACAAACCATCATACGAGGCCCTTTTCATTCATTGCTTTATTTAATCTGTACAGTGTCCCTAAGAGCCTCTATTTTACAGATGTGGAAACCAAACTTCAGGAGGCTCTTTTCTTAACAGTCAGGAATGACAGAGCCAAGATTTCAGGGCCATGTGATCACAGTGCTCCCATCCTCACCCAACATGCTGTCTGTAGACCTCAAGACAGTCTTGCATAAGAGCTCTTGCCAACACACACAAGATTTGCTCCCATCCTCACCCAACATGCTGTCTGTAGACCTCAAGACAGACTTGCACACGAGCTCTTGCCAACACGCACAAGATTTCTTTTTCTTAAATCGTTTTTTAACAAAAGCATGCATGGTTAACAGATTTTCCATTCTTCTGCCCTACTTTCGATTCACATTTTCCTGGCACCCAGATGACTCTAATACTCCATAGATTGGCTTTGCTGAGTGTTATTTGTAGTATTTGGGTTATGAATGGATCGTTCTGGTTATCCTGCTTATATTGTTGAATCACCTTTTTTTCTCCCTAAGGAATTATGACAGGTGAGGCATAACAACATGGATTTATGTGATATGATGCCTAGCACTCTTCTGTTCTTTTCTATTTTGAGACAGGGTCTCTCGCTCTCTCTCGTCTCCCAGGCTGGAGTGCAGTGGCATGATCATGGCTCACTGCAGCCTAAAACTTCTGGGCTCAAGCAGTCCTCCCACCTCTGCCTACCAAGGAGTTGGGACTACAGCCATGTGCCACCATGCCCACTTAATTCTTTTCAAAATAGTCTCTCGGGCCGGGTGTGGTGGCTCAAGCCCATAATACCAGCACTTTGGGAGGCCAAGGTGAGAGGATTGCCTGAGCCCACGGGTTCAAGAACAGCCTGGGCAACCTGGCAAGACCCCGTCTCTATACTATATCAAAAAAATTTAGCCAGACATGGTAGTGCATGCCTGTATTTCCACCTACTTGGAAGGCTGAGGCAGAAGGATAGCCAGAGCCCAGCAGGTGGATGCCAGGATGGCTGTGAATGTGCCACTGCACTCCAGCCTGGGTGACAGAGTAAGACTCCAACTCAAAAAAAAAAAAAAATAGCCGGACTCGGTGGCTCAGCCTGTAATCCGGCGCCTTGGGAAGCTGAGGTGAGTGGATTGCCTGAGCCCGCGGGTTCGAGACCCACGTGGGCAACTTGGCGAGACCTCATCTCTACAATAAATTAAAAAAAAAAATGAGCCGGGCATGGTAGTGCGCACCTGTAGTTCCAGCTACTCGGAAGGCTGAGACGGAAGGATCGCTGGACCCCAGCAGGTCGAGGCTGCGGTGGCCAGGAGCGGCTACTGCACTCCAGTCTGGGTGACAGAGTGAGACTCCAACTCAAAAAAAAAAATAGTCTCTCGATTTCTAATTCAGTCCTGCAAGATGAGGACCATAGGGATGGAGATGTCCATGTGCCAGTCAGGAAACCGAGGCCCTGGTTTTCCGAGTCTGGGTGCAGTGCCAGGAGAGGAAGGAGGGGTCTCCACTGTAGGTCAGCTCCGGTTTACTGAGCAAGGGCTTCCAGCACTGCTGTCTCCATGCTAAGGATGGGACAGTGGGAGAGCAGCCCCCTCCTGGCTCAAGCAATGACAATTACCACACATTTTTAAAGTTATCATTAGTGTTGATTAAGTAACAAATGTTTGTTATTTAAAAAAGAAAGTCAGAAGACACTTAAGAAAAAGGTGGTGGCAGCGAGAGAAATGTATGTAATTTTACCATCTAATTTGACTCATGTTCCTTCAAGCTCATTCTGATAACATATACATAGTTATAGGTTTTCACATGTAAACAACTCTCAATGAGACTCTACCATACATACTACCTTATAACATTCTCAGTTTCATTTACATGTGATAGGCATTCTTCCATGTCGGTATCTTTAAACACTTTCAGCCTGGGCAACATAGCGAGACCCCCATCTGTACAAAAAACTTAAAAATAAAAATTAGCTGGGCATGGTGGTGCACGCTGTCATATCAGCTACTCAGTAGGCTGGGACAGGAGAATCACTTGAGCCAGGGAGTTCAAGGGTGCAGTAAGCTGTGATCACATCTCTGTATCCCAGCCTGGATGACAGAGTAAGACCCTGTCAAAAAAAAGTATGTGTGTGAGGTCGGGAAGATGGCGGCTGAGCCAGTCGGACTATGCGAGTCCCCATGTGAGTGAGGGAGTGAGTGTATGGAAAATTCTGTGTACGTGCAGTGAGCGAGTGGGCAAGTGAGTGGCTGACTGAGTGAGGGCTAGGGAGGTGGTGGCCAGGGATCTCCTGGGGCAGTGGCTGGGGCCACAGTGGCTGGGCTTGGACCTTAGTGATTCCTCAGATGCAGAAACCAAACATCATTTTCTTTTTTTTTAAATCAATAAACACTCCCTGGGAAGAAAATGCTGGGAGAGACAAAGTGGGGGCTTGTGAGCAGGTGGCCAGGCCCCTGATGCAAAAGCTGTGCTGCAGCTCCTCTGCTTTGTCCCAGGCTCTTCCCATGACCCAGAAGCCAAGTGCCATCATTTATTTTAAAATGGACAGAGGTTTTCCTGTGAAAAAGCGGTGGGGAGAAACTATCACTGCAGGCTCTCCCTCACCATTGAAGCAGGAGAGAGGCTGCCGGCTTCTGGCTTTGCCTCACCACCGCAGCCCCTGGCAGGGCTCTGGCAGGGGCTGCAGAGGGAGTCTGGAGGCAAGGTCCCACGGAAGAGGACAAGAGAGGCACCCCACCACCATCCTGAAGAGTGGGCAGGAAAGTGGCTCCCCACTTGAAGGGGGGCAACCAGAACAACCCCCGCCTTGTGACTGGCAGATAAACCTGCTCAGGGATTGATCGTGGCCCAGAGGGAATATCCTGAGAGCACAAACTTCGGAGGGACCTGACGAATGCTGTGTTCCAGGCGCCCCACCCCTCACCTCGATCCAACTGTGGGACAAAGGGTATGGCCAGAAAAGGATGAGGAAGAACTCCAAAGAGATCAGGTTGTGATTTCTGCGCTGACCAAACCCCTTTCCTTCCCAGCAATCCTCTGAACCAGACCCACAAAAGCTGGACCATGACTGAGAGGGACAAACCCAGGCAGAGTCTGAACGCCAATAGCCGAACGCCATTCCAGGAATGGGCCTGGCTGGGGCACCCCCAGATTTAATACCGGGGGAAGAGAGGATCCCTACCTCCCCATGGAGGAGATCTCCCTGCCATATGAGAGTGGGAGGGGGAGGACTGCAGACCCACCCACTCCCCACTCCCCCATCCTTTTTGGTTTTCTGAGGAGAGAGTAAACAGAGGGGGCCCTTTTGCAGGAGAGCCCTTGATTAGAGGAACAATTACAGACCCTTGCCAAAAAGAGGCGGGGGTTTTTAAAAATTTTTAATTCTTTAAAATTTTTGGACTGTTTGTTAGTTCATCTATTATTTAAATATTTTTCCAATTTGTATGTGAGGGTTTGATCTGCATTCCCACAAAAAAAGTATTTTTTTTTTTCTGTGTTTCCTTTTTTTATTTGCCATTTTCTATTTATGTGTGTATGTGAATGACTGAGTGTTCATCTTTTAATTTTGTTGTTGTTGGTGGTTTTTGCTCTTTTGTTCTTCTGGGTATTTTTTATATTTACTTTTTATAGTTTAAGGTATGTGTCAATATTTGTGTGAAGGTTCTACCTGAATTATTATTTTTTTCCTCTGGTATTTCTATTTTTCATTCTATTCACTTTTTTGCTAGGGTGTGTGTGTGTTTGTTTTCTTGGGGTTTTGTTTTATTGTTTTTTTTTTGTTTTCAAATTCATTATTATTCCAAGTTTGTTGTGGGGGTGTGTGTATGTGTTCAATTGCTTTGGCATTAGGGTTTTTGCTTTGCATCATCATATAGAGTGGTGGTGGGGAGTGGGTCTCAGGGAACACATACCACAATAAATGAACATGGTTTAAATTTTCAAGTAGTTTCTGATTCCTAAGCCCTCATCCCCTACTCTTTTTTGAATTTCAAAAACTGCAAGAGAAGCAAAGCTTCCCATCCACCATCCTATTTCAAAATAGAACAAATCCAGAGCCCCGAAACAGGGAAGAATAGAGGACTGAGAAAACATCAGAAGGGAAAGCCTCTCCCACTGACACTGAATAACACAACTAAAGAGAAAAAAAGAGATCTGTCACAAATGAGGAAAAACCAAAAAAAGACCTCAGGCAATTTCAAGTGAACCAAAGACAAAACTCCTGAAAAATCAGACCATGGTGCTGAAACAATGGAAGTCACCAATGACTGGCCCCAGTAATATGACAGGAAAGAGGGAATGGATTTATGTTGTGATGTGATGCCTGGCACTCTTCTTCTTTCTTTCTTTCTCTCTTTCCTTCTTTCTTTCTTTCTTTTTTTTTTTTTTTTAGACAGTCTCTCTCTCTTATCTCCCAGGCTGGAGTGCAGTGGAATGATCATGGCTCACTACAGCCTAAAACTCCTGGGCTCAAGCAGTCCTTCCACCTCTGCCTACCAAGGATCTGGGACTATAGGCATGCGCCACTAAGCCCACTTAATTCTTTTCAAAATAGTCTCTCTTGAGTGAATAAGACTCAACAAAGACAAGATGCAACACTGAAAGAACTTGTAACAGAGATTTTGGCTATAAAAAACTTCATCCAGGAAATAAATAACAAGATGACAAGCATGGAAAGCTGAATTAATCTAGCTGAAGAAAGAATCTCAGAACTTGAAGACCAGAACATGGAATTAACCCAATCTGTAAAAAACAGGAAAGAAGACTCAGAAAGAAAGTAAAAAGACTACAAGAGATGTATAATTATATCAAGATACCTAATCTATGCCTGATTGGTATCCCCGAAGAAGAAAGGGAAACAGATAATAATTTGGAGCAAGCATTCCAGAACGTAATCCAAGAAAACTTTCCCTATCTCACCAGGGAGGTGATCAGCCAAGCAAAAGAGATACAGAGAACCCCCACAAGACATCATATGAGAAGACCAACCCCTAGACACATAGTAATTCACCTACACAAAGTAGGCATAAAAGAAAAAAATCCTAAAGGCAGTAAGAAAGAAAGGTCAGACTACCTACCAGGGAAAACCAATCAGAACAGCAGCAGATCTTTCTGCAGAAACACTATAAGCAAGAAGGGACTGGAACCCTATATTCAAAGTTGTCAAAATAAACAATTTCAAACCAAGAATTTCCTATCCAACTAAGCTCAGTTTCATTAGTAATGGAGAGTTAAAATCCTTCCCAGACATCCAACCACTAAGAGATTATGCAGCTTCCAGACCAGCTCTACAGGAGACACTAAAAAAGGTATTAAGCATAGAAGAAAGAAGAAAAAGAATGACCACACACTTCCCAAGAGAAGAGCAGAGCACAGAATCAACAGAGACTACAGTGCAACAAGGAACTTGAAAACACACACATACATTAACCCCAAAGCCAAAAGAAAACAAAGAAAAAACTTTATAAGAACCTCATGACAGTGACAAACAATCACATTTCAATAATCAGCCTGAATGCGAATGGACTGAATGCACCACTGAAAAGACACAGAATGGCAAACTAGATAAGAAACCATGACCCAATTATTTACTGCATCCAGGAGACTCATCTCACTACAAGGGATGCACACAGACTCAAAGTTAAAGGATGGAAAAACGAGTTTCCAGGCAAATGGATCCCAAAAGAAGACAGGAGTTGCAATCTTACTGTCAGACAAAACAACTTTTAAGCTATCAAAAATTTTAAAAGATGCAAAAGGACACTACATAATGATAAAAGTTTCAATCCATCAACAAGAAATATCCATCCTAAACATATATGCATCCAACAGAGGAACTCCAGCATTTATAAAGCAACTACTAGGTAAACTAAAAAAGGATAGCAGGGGACTTGAATACCCCACCAACAGCCCTAGATAGATCATTGAGGCAAAACGTCAACAAGGATATCCAGAAACTAAACTTGACACTTGACCAAATGGATTTAAAAGATACACAGATTATTCCAACTAACAACCACAGAATATACATTCTACTCACACCACATGAAATGTACTCCATGATTGATCATATCCTTAGCCATAAATCAAGCATAAACAAATTCCATAAGATTGAAATATTACCATGAACCTTCTCAGATCACAGTGGAATAAAAATAAATATCAACACCAACAACATTTCCCCAAAGCCCACAAAAACATGGACACTAAACAGCATGATGTTGAACAACTACTGGGTCAACACTGAAATCAGAGCAGAAATTAAAAGATTCCTGGAAACAAATGAAACTGAAGAAACATCTTACCATGACCTCTGGGATGCCGTGAAATCAGTTCTAAGAGGGGAATTTACATCTCTACAAGCACACATCAAGAAAATGGAAAGATCACAAGTGGAGAGCCTAAAAAAATCACCTAAGGGACCTGGAAAGAGAAAACCACCAAAACCCCAACTTTAGGAGAAAAATCCAGATCACCAAAATAAGAGCCCAAATACAGGACATAGAAGACAAAAATATCATAGAAAACATCAACAAAACAAAAGGCTGGGTTTTTGAAAGAATTAACAAGATTGATGGACCCCTAGCTAGAATGACCAAGAAAGAAAAAGTCCAAATAAACACAATCAGAAATACAAAAGATCAAATAACAACTGACTCCAAAGAAATACAAAAGAATATCAGAGAGTACTATGTACACTTATATGGAAACAAACTTGAAAACCTAAATGAAATGGAGGACTTTCTGACATCACACAACCTTCCCAGGTTGAAACAAGACGACATTGAGACACTAAATAGGCCAATAACAACCCAAGAAGTTGACTCTGTCATACAAAAAAAAAGCCCTGGACCGAATGGCTTTCCAGCAGAATTCTACAAAACATACAAGGAGGAGCTCATACCAATCCTATTGAAAGTATTCCAGGCAATTGAGAAGGACGGAATTCTCCTCGAATCATTTTACGAAGCTAACATCACACCGATACCCAAACCGGGTAAAGATCCAACAAAAAAAGAGAACTACAGGCCAATATCCCTTATGAACATAGATGCAAAAATCCTCAACAAGATTCTAGCAAGTCGGATCCAAAAACACATCTCAAAAATCATCCACCAAGACCAAGTAGGCTTCATCCCCAGGATGCAGGGCTGGTTCAACATTCACAAGACTGTAAATGTCATTAAATACATCAACAGATGTAAAAACAAGAACCACATGATTATATCATTAGATGCACACAAAGCTTTTGATAAAATCCAGTATCCCTTCTTGATCAAAACACTCAAACACCTAGGAATAGAAGGAACATGCCTCAAAACAGTAAGTGCCATCTATGATAAACCCACAGCTAACATATTGCTAAGTGGACAGAAAGTGGAAACATTTCCCCCTGAAAACTGGAACAAGACAAGGATGCCCACTCTCACTCCTCTTTTCAGCATTGTGTTAGAAGTCCTAGCTCAGGCAATTAGACCAAAGAAGGAAATCAGGGGTATCCAAATAGGAAAAGAGGAAGTCAAGGTATCCCTCTTTGCTGCTGATATGATCCTATACCTTGAAAATCCAAGAGAATCTGTCAAAAACCTGCTTGCATTATTAAAGGACTTTGGCAAAGTCTCAGGGTACAAAATAAATGTGCAAAGACAGTTGCATTCCTATACACCAACAACAAGCAGGCAGAGACCCAAATTAAAAGCACAATCCCCTTTGCAACCGTTTTTTAAAAAATGAAATACCTCAGCATCTCCTAACCAGAGAAGTGAAAGAACTTTACAATGAGAACTACAAAACACTGCTCAAAGAAATCCAAGAAAACACTAACAAATGGAAAAATACTCCATGCTCATGGATAGGAATAATCAACATTGTTAAAATGTTCATCTTACCAAAGGTAATCTACAAATTCAATAATATATCCATTAATTACCAACATCATTCTCAGACCTGGAAATGGCAATACAGAAATTCATATGGAAACATAAATGACCACAATTAGCCAAAATAATCCTTAGCAAAAGAAGCAAATCAGGTGGTATCACGCTTCTAGACTTCAAACTTTACTATAAGACTACAGTAGTCAAAACAGCCTGGTATTGGTACAAGAACAGTCACATTGACCAGGATAGCGATTCCAGAAGCAAAGCTTCAATTTCGCAATCAACTCATCTTTGACAAAGTCTCCAACAATAACCACTGGGGAGAGGAGAACCTATTATTCAGTAAATGGTGCTGGGAAAACTGGCTGTTCACATGCAGAAGATTGAAACAGGACCCCTACCTATCACCATACACAGAAATTAACTCTGCATGGATCAAAGACCTAAATGTAAAACCTCAAACTATAAAAATCCTAGAAAACGCAGGAGACATCCTTATGGAAATTGAAACTGGCAGTCAATTCATATTCAGAACACTAAATGCCAATACCTTAAGAAATAAGATAGAGAAATGGGATTTCATCAAACTATCGAGCTTCTGCAAAACAAAATAAACCATCAAGAGAGGAGGGAGACAGCCCACAGAATGGGAAATAACATTTGCCAACTGTATATCTGACAAAGGCCTAACATCTAGGATCTACAAGGAACACAAACACGCCAAAAGGAAAAAAACAGCCCCATTAAAAAGTGGACAAAAGACATGAATAGTCATTTCTCAAAAGAAGATATACAGGCAGCCAACAGACACATGAAAAAGTGCTCAGCCTCACTCATCATCAGAGAAGTGCAAATCAAAACCACATTGAGATACCACCTAACCCCAGTAAGAATGGCCATCATTAATAAAGCAAACAGCAACAGATGCTGGCGAGGAAGTGAAGAAAAAAGAATGGTGGGAATGCAAACTAGTGCAATCTCTTTGGAAAACAGTGTGAATATTTCTGAAAGAACTAGAAATTGGCCTTCCATTTGACCCAGGAATTCCCCCATTGGGAATATACCCAGAGGAACTCAAATCATTCTACAAAAAAGATACCTATATGCTTATGTTTTTTGCAGCTCTATTCACAATAGCAAAAACATGGAACCAACCATGTTACCCATCGGAGCTGAACTGGATAAAAAAATGTGGTACATATACATAATGAAATACTATGCAGCCATAAAGAAGGACAAACATATGGACTTCACAGCAACTTGGTTGGACTTACAGTCTATAATACTGAGTGATCTATCACAGAAACAAAGAACAGAGTACTATATGTTCTCACTTATAAGCAGACCTTGAAGAATTGTAATACTATAAGAAAGGGACTGGCAGTAGTGGGAAACTGTCAGGGGATGGGGGGATGGGATTGACAGTTGAGGGAAACTGCTAGGGGAGGGAGGGGCATACCTCGTCATCAAGGGTACCTGCATAATCAATGTTTGTATACCTAACCCTGAATTATACCCCACATCATTATAATTAAAAAAAGAAAAAAGTATATGTGCATTTTTCTATATATACAGAATATATGTATACACAGATTTTTAATGGCTGCATAGAATTCCATGTATGGTCACATCCTAATTTGTTTAATCAACTTTTTGTGTTGGGCATTTTTCTGACTATTTTCTTAGGATACATTCCTAGAGCTGGAATTACTTGAACAAAGTCTTGATGTATGTTGCCAAAGGGCTTTTCAGAGCCACATGGTCTATGTGCATGCCTGAAGCTCCACACCTCACTATCCCTGTGTTGAATATGTCCTCCTAATTCTTGCCAAACTTACAGGCATTTTAAAAAGGTGCCTAGCAGCTGGGCTCGGTGGCTCAGCCTGTAATCACGCACCTTGGGAGTCGAGGTGAGTGAATTGCCTGAGCCCGTGGGTTCAAGACCCGCCTGGGTAACTTGGCGAGACCTCATCTCTACAATAAATCAAAAATTAGCCGGGTGTGGTAGCGCACACCTGTAGTTCCAGCTACTTGGAAGGCTGAGGCGGAAGTACCGTCACAGCCCAGCAGGTCGAGGCTGTGCTGGCTGGGAGTGGCCACTTCACTCCAGTCTGGGTGACAGAGTGAGACTCCAACTCACACCCACACTAAAAAGGTGCCCAGTTTTAAGAGTGTGATTATATGTATTAGATATGTTTCCGTTCATTTTTAGTTCATATTTTTAATTTTTCTTTTTGGTGTTAATATTTTTCTTGATGATTAAGAAAAAAATAGCTGGCTGTGGTGGCTTCCAGCATTTTGGGAGACTGAAGCGAGAGAATTGTTCAAGCCCAGATGTTTGAGACAAGCCTAGGCAACATAGCAAGACTTCATCTCTACCAAAAAAAAAAATTAGCGAGGTGTGGTGGCATGCACCTGTAATCCCAGGTACTCAAGAGGCTAAGGCCAGGAGTTCGAGGCTGTGGTGAGCCATGATCGTGCCACTGTACTCCAGCCTGGGTGACAGAGTGAGACCCCCAACTTGAAAATAATAAGAATAAAAAATTAAAGTTCAATTAGCCTTTTAGGAGATTCAAATGAGTCCATAAGAAGGTGCAAATAGTGCTGGATCATCTTGGAGAGAGCTACGTGTCATTGCTTCTTCCCTTTTCGCCCTGTGAGTCAGTAGGGAGGACACTGGGACACCCAGAAGCTGGAAGATGATTTTCATGATGACAGCTCTGATGGCCATTTCATAGGAATTGAAAATAGCTTTGATCAGTGGCGTAGGCACTAACCACAGCCCATAACGTCTGTAAGTGAGCACTTTGATGGTGACCACAGTGATACTCAGCAGTGAGGGACCAAGACTACATACTGCAGAATGGACAGATTGTAAGGCAGAGGGAAATAGGTTCCAGTGTACTCATACACCTGTTCGTGGGTTCATGGATGCTAGAATCAGCATATACATTCTGAACCACAGCTTCCCCTTCAATTAAACCTCAAAACTGCAAAAAGTTCAGTGTGCAGCCCACACTCCAACCTCAAAAGTGAACAAAGCCAAAAGACCATCATAAGGAAGAACAGGATATTGCAGAAGAGAAACAAAAGCAACCTCACCTTCCCTCAAAAACAGAATTAAAGAAGGGGAGGGAAAGAGGGAGAGAGAGAAAAATATACACAAATGAAGAAAAACCAAAAGAAGAGTATGGGTCTCTCCCAGCCCCTGGGAGGGCAGACACTGAGAAAGCTGACTTTGGAATGCAAACAATGAAGAGCCCTCAGAATGAAGGGCCTAAAACTACAAACCTAGATATCAAGACATTAATGGAGAGATTAAAAAGAACTGAGGAGACACAAGAAGAAACTAGGAAGGAGCTGATATCTGAGATAACAGTAATAAAGAATACTGTGATTGAAATAAATAACAAACTGATAAGCATGGAAAGCAGAATTACCCAAGCAGAAGAAAGAATCTCAGAGCTTGAGGACCAAAATATAGAACTAACCCAAACTCTTAAAACACAGAAAACAAGCTCAAAAAGACAGAAAAAAACCTTCAAGAGATGAGCAATTACTTCAAGAGACCGAACCTAAGAGTAATTGGCCTTTCTGAGGCAGAAAGAGAGACAGAGACCACACTGGAACAAACTTTCCATGAGATCATTCAAGAAAACTTCCCTTTTCTAATCATTGATGAAAAAATTCAAACACAAGAGATTCAGAGACAAGACAACAAATGAGAAGACCAACTCCTAGACATATAATAATTTGCCTAAACAAAGTAGGCATAAAAGAAAAAATCCTAAAGGCTGCAAGAGAAAAAGGCCGGATCACCTACCATGGAAGACCAATCAGAATAGCAACAGATTTAGCTACAGAAACCCTGCAGGCTAGGAGAGCTTGGAGCCCTATCTTCAAAGTCCTAAAAGATAAACAATTTCAATGAAGAATAACCTACCCAGCCAAGCTAAGCTTCATCAGCGAGGGAGAATTAAAATCTTTCCCAGATATCCATTCCCTAAGAACTTATGCTGCCACAAAACCACCTCTACATGAAACACTTAAGAAAGTACTAAACACAGAAGAAAAGGGAAAAAATAAAATAAAAACAACGTTCTTCACGAGTACAGGAAAAAGAATAAAATACATATGAACCAACTCCAAAACCAAAAGAAAGACAAAAAAACCAAGTGGAAGAACAACAACTCTATAAGAACTCTATGATAGGGATGAACTCTCACATTTCAATAATTAGCCTGAATGTGAATGGACTATATGCACCACTGACAAGACATAGAATGGCAAAATGGATAAAGTATCACCAGGCAACAATATACTGCCTTCAAGAGTCCCATCTCACTAGAAAGGACATACACAGACTCAAAGTAAGAGGAGGGGAAACAAATTTTCAGGCAAATGAAACACAAAAGAAAGGAAGAGTCACAATCCTAATTTCAGACAAAATACCATTTAAGCTACCAAAAATTAAAAAAGATACAGAGGGCCACTACATAATGATAAAAGGTTCACTCCACCAACAAGAAATATCTATCCTAAACATATTTGCACCCAACATAGGTGTGCCAACTTTCATAAAGCAACTTCTAGGAAAACTAAAGAAAGAAAGATATTGACTCTAACACCATCATAAAAACTAAAGAAAGAAAACTAAAGAAAGAAAGAAAGATATTGACTCTAACACCATCATAACTGGGGACTTTAATATCCCACTCACAACCCTAGACAGATCATCAGGACAAAAAATCAGCAATGAGATCCGGAACCTCAATGTGACTCTCGACCAAATGGACTTAATTGTTACCTACAGAACACTCCACCCAAAGACCACAGAATACACATTCTACTCATCACTGCATGGAGTGTATTCTAAGATCAACCACATAATTGGCCATAAATCAAGCATAAGTAAATTTAAAAGGACTGAAATTCTACCATGCACCTTCTCGGACCACAGTGGAATAAAAATAAACATTAACACCAACAAGGTCCCCCCAAAACCCACAAAGACATGGACATTAAACAGCATGATGCTAAACAACTCCTGGGTCAATGATGAAATCAAAACAGAGATCAAAAGATACCTGGAAACAAATGAAAATAAAGAAACATCTTACCAAAATCTCTGGGATGCCTTAAAAGCTGTAGTAAGAGGGGAATTTATATCCCTACAAACACACATGAAGAAAATGGAAGGAACACAAATTAACAGCCTAACAAGCCACCGAAGGAAGCTGGAAAACCAAGACCACAAAAACCCTATTTCAGCAGAAGAATCCAGATCACCAAAAAAAGAGTCCAAATCCAGGACATAGAAGACAAAAAGATAATACAAAAAATCAAGGAAACAAAAAGCTTGTTCTTCGAAAGGTTAAACAAGATCGACCGTCCCCTAGCTAGACTGACCAAGAAAAAAAGAGAAAAAACCCAAGTAAGCACAACCAGAAACACAAAAGATGAAGTCACATCTGACCCTGAAGAAATACAAAAGATCATTAGAGACTACTACATACACTTGTATGGAAACAAACTTGAAAACCTTAAGGAAATGGAGGACTTTCTGACATCACACAACCTAACTAGGTTGGAACAAGAAGAAATTGAGACCCTAAATAGACTAATAACAATCAAGGAAATTGACTACGTAATAAGAAAACTACCTACAAAAAAAAGCCCTGGTTCAGATGGCTTTCCAGCAGAATTCTACAAGACATTTAAGGAGGAGCTGATACCAATCCTACTGAAGGTATTCCAGGTGATTGAAAAAGATGGAACTATCCCCAAATCATTTTACAAAGCCAACATCACATTGATACCCAAGCCAGGTAAAGATCCAACAAAGAAAGAGAACTACAGGCCAATATCTTTGATTAACATAGATGCTAAAATTCTCAACAAGATCCCAGCAAACCAGATTCAACAATACATCTCAAAAATCATCCATCATGACCAAGCAGGCTTCATCCCTGGGATGCAAGGCTGGTTCAACATTCATAAAACCATAAATGTAATTAAATACATCAACAGATGTCAAAACAAAAACCACATGATTATATCATTAAATGCAGAAAAAGCTTTTGATAAAATCCAGCACCCCTTCTTGATAAAAACCCTCGAACATCTAGGTATACGGGGAACATACCTCAAAATAGTAAAAGCCATCTGCAAGAAACCCACAGCCAGCATACTCCTAAATGGACAAATATTGGAACCATTTCCCCTGAAAACTGGAACAAGACAAGGATGCCCACTTTCACCCCCCCATTCAACATAGTATTGGAAGTCCTGGCTCGAGCAATCAGAGAAGAGAAGGCAATCAGGGGTATCCAAATAGGAAAAGAGGAAGTCACGTTATCTCTCCTTGCAGACGATATGATTGTGTACCTTGACAACCCAAGAGAATCTGTCAAAACCCTCCTTACACTGATAAAGGCCTTTGGCAAAGTCTCAGGATACATAATAAATGTGCAAAAGACAATCACATTTCTTTACACCAATAATAAACAAACAGAAACCCAAATAAAAACCACAATTCCATTCACAATAGCCACAAAAAATATGAAATACCTTGGCATCTTCCTAATCAGAGACATAAAGGACCTTTACAATGAAAACTACAAAACACTGCTCAAAGAAATCAAAGATGACACAAACAAGTGGAAAAATATGCCATGCTCATGGATTGGAAGAATCAACATTGTGAAGATGTCCATCTTACCTAAGGCAATCTACAAATTCAATGCAATACCCATCAATTACCAGCAACATTCTTCTCAGACCTAGAAAAAACAACACAGGAATTCATATGGAAACACAAACATCCAAGAATAGCCAGAACAATCCTCAGCCAAAAAACCCAAAGCAAGTGGTATCACATTACCAGACTTCAAACTGTACCATAAAGCTACGATCATCAAAACAGCTTGGTATTGGTATAGGAACAGGCATATAGATCAATGGAATAGAATTGAGATTCCAGAAGCAAAACCTCAATTTCTCAATCAACTCATCTTCAACAAAGCCTCCACCACCTGCCACTGGGGAGAGGAGAACCTATTCAGTAAATGATGCTGGGCAAACTGGCTGACCACATGCAGAAGATTGAAATAGGATCCCTATCTATCCCCATGCACAAATGTTAACTCCAAATGGATCAGAGACCTAAATGTAAAAACTTCAAACCATAAGAACCTTAGAAAATGATGGACATACCCTCATGTAGATCGGAACTGGCATCCAATTCCTGAACAAAACCCGAAACCCACAGGTCATAAGAGAGAAGATAGACAAATGGTACCTTATTAAACTGACAAGCAAAGCCAAAGAAACCATCAAGAGAGCAGGGAGACAGCCTACAGACTGGGAAAAAGTATTTGCCAACACCAGGTCTGACAAAGGTTTAACATCTTAGATCTACAAGGAACTCAAACATGCTGAAAAGAAAAAAACAAACAACCCCATTATAAAATGGGCAAAAGATATGAACAGACACTTCACAAAGGAAGACATCTGAGCAGCCAACAAACACATGAAGAAATGTTCAACCTCACTAATCATCAAGGAGAAGCAAATCAAAACCACACTGAGATACCACCTAACTCCAGTCAGAATGGCAATTATCAATAACTCAAAAAATTACAGCTGCTGGAGAGGGTGTGGCGAAAAGGGAACACTTCTACACTGTTGGTGAGAGTGTAAGCTAGTGCAACCTCTGTGGAAAGCAGTGTGGTGATTCCTAAAAGCTCTAAATATCAACCTCCCATATGATGCCGCAATCTCCCTACTGGGAATATATCCTGAAGAACTCAAATCACTCTATAAAAAAGATACCTGCACACATATGTTTATCGCAGCATTGTTCACAATAGCAAGAACCTGGAAGCAACCGTGCTGCCCACCAAAAGAGGACTGGATTTAAAAAATGTGGTACATATACATGATGCAATACTACGCAGCCATAAAAAGGAACAAAATCATGAATTTTGCAGCAACCTGGATGGAACTAGAGTCTATAATACTGAGTGACCTCTCACAGAAACAAAGATCCGAGTATCACAAGCTCTCACTCATATAATGGACCTTTAACATCCAATGTAATAGTATAAGAAAATGACTGACAGTAGTGGGAAACTATGGGGGGGAGGGAGATGGGATTAACGGTAGCAAATATCTGTCTGGGGACGGTGAAACACCTCTTATCAACAAGGGTGTCTGAACGAAATGCATGTGTATACCTAGCCCTTAACTGTACTCCACAATACCATAATAAAAAATACTGATTATTTTTTTTAAAAAATGGTGCAAATACTTTACCCCAACCAGATTAGGCCAGGTCCTCTGTGGGTTGGGAAATCAACTTTCTCTCTCACAATATGCCACCTACTAAAAAGAAAGAAAGAAAGAAAATGTTAACATGTTAAATACTTACAAGACCTTTGGTAGGAAGAAAAAAGACAAAAGGGGAATTAATGAAAAATCTCTCATGTGGTGTGTCTACGACAAAAGACTCCCATGGATGGAGAGAGAAATTGCATTCAAGGTTGCTGAACTGGGACTCAGAGAAATTGTATTTTAGTGATGCTCCACTGTGAAGTATCGGAAGGATCCTTTCACTATTTTAGGGCTCTGCTTTCTCTGCTTTGAAGTGAGACTCGATGCTTGGATGCATTCACCAACTCATTTACTTAAGGGTTTTTCCAGTCTTTCATTTCATGGTAATATATATTTTTCTTGCTCTCCCCTCCGCTCCATCTTCCAGTTAATCACCTCTCTGGCCAGTTGGGCTGATGCTGGACCTTGGACTCCAGAGGAATCTATTGAGGCTTCTCTGCTATTAGGAGTCAGGCCAATGAGCCCAAAGGACTAAGACTTTCCATGAACAGATATTTTAGAAAAGATGAGATAAGGTGGAAATGTGACAGACCCTGACAGAACCTAACTGTACCTTTTAGGACAGAAAGATTAGGTGGGCCGGGTGCAGTGGCTTACACCTGTAATCCCGCACTTTGAGAGGCCGAGGTGGGAGGATCACTTGAACCCAGGAGTTTGAGACTACCATGGACAACATAGTGAGATCCTGGCTCAAAAGGGGAAGGAAGGAAGGAAGGAAGGAAGGAAGGAAGGAAGGAAGGAAGGAAGGAAGGAAAGAAGGAAGGGAGGAAGAAAGGAAAGAAGAAAAGAAAGAAAGAAAGAGAAAAGGAAAGGAAAGAAAAGAAAAAAAAAAGAAAAGAAAGGCTACATGGCCACTTGGATGCCTTCTCATCCTAGTGTCCTGTGAACAACAGTCCCTCTTGCTAGGGGTCACTGAGTGTATGGGCCTGAGGGAGAGTTGTCCTCTAGTTTACTTTTTGTGGGAACATTTCAGAAATCTTGGAAGTCTATTTGCTAAGGAACAACCCAGATGTTGGGAAACTTGGTTTTTTTTTCTCAAAAACTTATTTCCTGGCAGATTGCTGGAGAAAGTAGAAAGAGCATGAACTTTAGAATCAGAAAGACCTGAGTGTGAATCCAGGAGTCACCCCATCCCAACGTGTAACCCTGGCCAAACTATCTCGCCTCTCTGGGTATAAGTAAACTATCTCGCCTCTCCCCTATGAGCAAATGCAAACAATAGGCCAGGTGTGGTGGCACACACCTGTAATCCCAGTCCTTTGGGAGGCTGAGGCAAGAGGATTGGTTGATCCCAGGAGTTCCAGACCAGCCTGGGAATCATCTCTACAAAAATAAGATTAAAAAATTAACTGGGTGTGATCGCACACACCTGTAGTCACAGCTCTTTGGGAGGCTGAGGCAGAAGGATTGCCCAAACCCAGGAGGTGGAGGTTTCAACCACCCATGATCATGCTACTGTACTCCAGCCTAAGCAACAGAGTAAAACCCTGACTCAAAAAAAAAAAAAAGAAAGAAAGAAAGAAAAAGGGAGAGGGGTGTAATATAATAATACCAATCTCCCAGGATTACTGCACATTGGAGTGAAAAACTGTGAAGTGTCTCAGCAAAGGATACTTCCTTTCTTCCTTCCTTCTTCTCCAATTAAGAGGTAAATAGTGCAGGTTTTCTTTTTTGATAACCTTGCCCATGGCCGATTCATGACAGAAAGACCTGCATCTTCCTTTTTTCTTCTCTTCTTCTTGCTAATAAACTCTGTCTGAAAACTTTAAAAAAAAGGTAAATCATTTCACATTTTGGCTATTTTATCATATTCACCCACCAAACATTATTCTGCAGTATTCAAAACACCATGCTAGATACTGATGGGGGGACACAAAGGTGAATCAAACATGTCACCATAATGTTAATACAGAACACAACCAGTAAGAATCACTGGGTATACAGAGAATAAGTGCTCAAGTGGGCCAGAGCTAAGCTTCATGGAAAAGAAGTCAATTGAACCGAAATTCTATTAGGGGAAATTCACCTATAAGTTACAGGGCAAACAACCTTGAATAGGTAGGTGTCAATTCATCTCATATAGGTGTCAATTCATCTCACGTAGCAAGAAGCCTGGAGGTGGTCATCTGACAGCCCTGGCTAGTGACATGACAATGTCAAGTTCGTTTTTCCCCCTTGGTCCCAAGAGGATGGCTACCACATTTCCAAAGCACCACAACCTGTGTTACAGATAGGAAGCAGAGAGAAGGAAGATCGCAATTAAAGTGGCAACCACATCTGCTCCTTTAATTCAGAAAGGAAGAAGCGTCCCAGATCCCTTTCACCTGCAGCCGGGAATCACGGTCACACCAACTAGAAGCTGCAAGTGTGACTGGGAAATGAGGCCATAGGAGCCTTCTGATTGGTTTGGACCACGTTTTTTTTCAAAACTGACCCATAACAAGAAGAAAGTTTTACATTGAAACCCAGTGCACTCACATTTATATAACTGAAAAATAAACTTGGACAAAACAGTACTTATTTATATAAATATTTTGCACACATATTTTTAAATGCTAGTCATAACATACTAAACTGATGTCATACCCTGGTGATGGATTGTGTGCCATAGTTTGAAAAACAATGGCTTGGACCATGCATCATCACCTACCTGGAACATACTGGCCTCAAACAAAATCAGTGTTCCACCAGCAAAGAATAAAAAGGAGGTAGATGAGAGGTAGACACATAGCAGAGCCAGCATCAGACCTGAAAGGGTAGGTAGGGGGTGAATATGTGAACGGGAGAGAATGGTGTGAATGAGGCAGGAAGGCGTCCGTGCGCCCAGGGCTAGGTCAGCTGAGCCCTGGGATGTCTGGAGGGATGTGTGACTGTGATACGGAGACCCACTATTGTGTGTCCATTTGGCCACAGCCCCTAGAAAGGGGCATGGTGAAGGATGGAGCAGTTCAAACATACCCACATTCCTAGGAGCTAACAAAAGATGAGCTTCCCTTTTCTCCTATGCACTTCCAGTACCTTAGAGAATCCTTAACTTCCCTGCAGATTTTGCCCAGTTAATTGAGAGAAGTAAATTCGTATTTACTCCCTTTTCTTAGTAGTTATAAGTTTGAATAATATAACATCAAGGTAATCGTAAGTCTCGTGATTTGCATAGCTTTTGTATCAATGTAATCATAAGTCTTGTGTATAACAACGTGTAGTAATGAATGATGTCTTAGGCCTTGTTAACTCCCTTCACTCTATGGCAAGCTTGATTAACACCTCTGCCTGGTGTTACTAATAAAAAGCTGTGAGATATCTCTGGTAACTGGCACCAGGAAATGTGGGCCATAAAATATTATTGTTGATCAAATGTGGCTGTAACTCAAGTACTATACAATGCTCTGCTGGTCACATAGTCAGTGTTTAGGTACCAACAAGCATGAACTTATAAAGGTGGACTGTAAAGTCTGAAGGGCGAGCAGAACCATTTTACAGAGAGCAGGAGCCAAACTCTGCACCTTGAACTCGAATTCAGAAATAGATTTCTTTCTACCAGGTTTTCTGCCTGTTCATTCATTGGTGTAGAGGGTTAACAGCCAACCATTACTCAGACCATAAGAGCTGGAAAAATTGTCTGAGCCCTGTCTGCCATGGAGAGCCTTGACTGCCAGACTTCAGAGGAGACTTTCAGGAGAGTGAATTCTGGGCAGGGTTCCCAAACCCTCAGGCCTTTTCCCCCAGGGTTCATTTCTCTAACAACAGGCCTGGCACACCCAAGGGCTGTTCACCTGGCCCTGCGCTGTTTCTCCAGGTGTGTTCTGGTTACAACGATTTCTCTGCATTCTTTTTCTCAAGTAGGATAAAGTGTCCTAATGTCTTTCCAGGAACACAGTCATCACAAATGTTCCCCCAAGGTTCCGTCTAAACTCATCATCTAGATGTTTTTCCAAATGACTTTGGACAACTGTTCCATGCAGAACACACATCATTTTTGACTGGGCTCACATCATTTGAACCATGGTGTAGAGAGCATCCAACATATTGGACCCGCCTCTGGGATCCAGCACTCAACTTTCTGTCATTTCCCTCCACTGCTGTTGCCCCAATAGGCTGGGTTGTTAGTTAGGAAATTTCCTCGTTCCCACCCCAAAAGGGGCTTTATGTGTTGAAATAAAGCATCTTTGTGTTCAGAAATAAAGCGTCTTTGTCTTTTACCAGTGGTTCTTTTCCACTCTTTTGGATGCATGTGCCACCAAATCTTTGATCACGTCACATACCGATCTTTATTTTTTATGTTTTGCAAAGATGGGGTCTTGCCATGGCACCCAGGCTGTCTCAAACTCCTGGGTTCAAGTTATCCTCCCTCCTTGGCTTTCCAAAGTGCTGAGGTTTCAGGTGTGAGCCCCTGCACCTGGCCCTGATGCATATTTCAATGAAAGTTCTGGCACTGACTCCTGACAGTTTGGAGAGTCTGCTTCCTCTGTCATAAAGGGGACGGCTGGTGACGGTTAGAGTGGCGGGTGGGAAGGAGGTCCCATGCCCATGAAGTAACTGGGTTGTGCTTGTGAGGGAGGGACTATCTAACAGGTGATCATAAGCACTGCAAAACTACCTACTCTTCGAGGGGTGAAGAAGTAATCTTACTTGAAGAGGAACCCTAGCTAATTATCTTCCATTTATTCATTCATTCAACAAATCAGGTGGGAAGAAGAATCCCAGAGGATCACTTTGACTGCTCTGTATTACATAAAAGAAGCAGCTATCTGAAACGCCTTCTGGGAGTTTCAGACAGCCATTTCTTTCTTATGTATGTATGTATCTATGTATGTATTTGTTTATTTATTTTTAGAGAAAGGTTCTCACTTTGTTGCCCAGACTGGAGTATAGTGGCACAACCATAGCTCACTGTAACCTCGAATTTTGGGGCTCAAGTAATCCTTCTGCCTCAACCTCCTGAGTAGCTAGAAGTATAGGTGAGCGCCACCTTGCCCAGCTCAATGTTTTTTGGTTTTGTTTTTGTAGAGACAGGATCTTGCTATGTTGCCCAGGCTGGTCTCAAACTCCTGGCCTCAAGTGATCCTCCCTCCTCAACTTCCTGAAGTGCTGGGATGACAGGTGTGACCCATCACCCCTGACCTCAGATGGCTATTTCTTACATGTAATTTTAAAAAATAGATGCATATATTTCTGCATGTTACCTTAAAGTCTAGTTGGAAAATGGTGGTTGATAAATAATTAGTGAAAAAGGAAACAAAATTTCCATTATCTGGTAGGATAGGGCTCCCCCGGACTGAGAACTGAGAAATGATCAAGAAATGTTGATGATATATCTTTGCATTTTTGTAGGGCTTAATGCTGTCCAGATTGTGTTCTCATCAGTTATCGTATTTAATAGATGGAATAGGCTTAATTATCTTCATTTCTTCAGAGCAGGAAAACAAGACCTGAAAGGTTAGATAGCTTGCCCAAGGTTACAATCCACACACTCGCAATGAAGGCAAGACACACCCAAATGCAGGACTCTGACCCGAAGTTCTGGATTTGTCTCAGTATACCCCCTGAGGAGAGTCCTCTACTGCCACTGTCAATTAAAGTCCCGGGATTTCCTAATTAAATGATGGTAATTAGCTCTGTTATTTTAACATAGATGGCTGATACTGATGTCGTCTTTTCCTCCACTTTGCAAAAGTCCTTTAATTCCAACTATTTAACTAGGCCACCAGATAATCTCCCTGGCAAGCTGCTGACCCCATTTGAAAAGTTAAGACCTTGTCTCACTGCAGAAGTAAGGTCCTAACTGGGAATCAGAATCTCCCATGTAACTGTGAACTCTAAATTCACAGAGGCAGCCTCCCAAATCCATCCTACAGTGGTCCATTTCCCCTTTCTACTGTACGATCAAATGACATCAAGTTTTGTGTTTGTTTTTTGTTTGTTTGTTTGTTTGGGGTTTTTTTTTTGAGTAGTGGTCTTACTTTGTGGCCCAGGCTGGAGTGCAGTGGCACGCTCAGGGCTCACCACAACCTCAACCTCCTGAGCTCAGGTGATCCTCCCACCTCAGTCTGTCAGTAGCCACCACATCTGGCTAATTTTTGTATTTTTTTTTGTAGTGACAAGGTCTCCCTGCATTGCCCAGGATGTTCTCGGACTCCTGGACTCAAGCAGTCCTCCTACTTCAGCCTCCCAAAGTGCTGGAATCACAGGTGTGAGCCGCCACACCCAGCCCAAAGCTCTTATTTTCAAATGGCCATTTATCAAGAGCCAGCATATGCATGGTTTCATTGGTTGTTCAGCGCAGCCCCACGAGCTTAAAACAGACAATACTAGTTTGTGTTTACATGGGTGCTGCTTACCATGTCTGGACTCTGCCTAATTACGGTGTTAGGTTGTTCCTTCTGCACAAATCCTTTTTGAGCTAGGTACTGTTATAATCTACCCCACTTTTATAAATAAGTCTCTGAGATTTAAGCAGAAGCTGCAAGTTTAAAGTAATACCGTGAGTGGCAGAGGCAGGATTCAAGCTTAAGCAGGCTGGCTTCAGACTCTGCTTGAACAATTGCCCTGTGTGCTCCCTTTGAAGCCTTACTGCAGCACTGAGGGCCATGTTTGCCATTGGGGACGTGGCCCACAGAGCAGACAAGACCGGCAGAGCAGTGGGAGGTCATAGGCCTGTCCTCTCCTGTGGACCCCTCCAGACAACATGCAAGTCAGCAGGTTCAGCACAGGGACCAGAGCGTGCAGAGAGAGGAACTCATTTCCACTGAGGGATGGGAACTTGACCCATACTGTCTTCGTCCTCTCAGCAAGGATGGTCTTATCTCAAGTGTATAATTGAGAAGCCTGATCCAGGGAGGCCCAGTGAATCCCCTAAGATACCAGGTAAGAATATGACAGTTGAATTCATGTTGCCTGAAGCCAAAGGCCATTCCCCTGTGGCCTACTGGAGCGAGGCAACGTCATCCTATTTGGGATCAGAGAAAGCAATCTCAGGCAGGGGTGGTGCCTATCAGAAGGAGCCATTACCGGCTAAGGTTGTATCTAGCCGTGTAAACCAGGCTCAGGGGGATTCAAAGACCCCTTAGTAAAAACCTCGATGATTCCAGGAGGCTTCTTTCCCAGGGATCAAGGCTCAAAACACATGACCGATGAAGTGTGCTTTCCCTAGAGGAGACCAGACTCAGGCTTGTTTCTAAGAAAAAGCAAGGCTCACATTGACATGTCCTGCTTCCTTCTATATCATAGAGAGTTCAGCCAGTTGTCTGTGGCAGAAGATGGAACCAAACTCAGGAGACCCTGCGGTCTCCCTTTCATGAGTCCTGAGAGTTCAGTGGCAGCAAGATGACAAAACACACAAGGAGGGGAATTTGTGAAAGAGGATGGGATAAGAACGCACTCCTCTGTAAGGCCTCCTCCACCCACGAGATCCAAGGACCAAGGAAGACAGGTCATGTCTGCACCGCTGCCCTTACCCACACTCACCCTCTGCCCCACCATGGGAACCACTGACTCACCCTTCAGTGGAAGAGCTGTCTTCTTGGACTGGCATGGAAGGAGCTGGGATGGGATCCATCTTGAGGAGATTGGCATGCCTTGAAGGTCCTCGGGGAAAGGGCAGCCACCGCTCCTAGGGGTTTGCCAGGGTGTGTGTGAATAGAGAAACCTCTGGAATGCCTTATGCCCCTGCTGAGGAGACATCCCCCTGGGGCTGGAAGGATGTAGAGCTGGAGGCTGGCAGGAGAGCCAGGAGGTCAAGTTCTCCAATTCCCCCTTCTCACCCCACCATAATAAGGCTGGTCTCTGAAAGATCTAATTATGGGAGGCCCAGCTGTTTACTACACGCTTTAAACTCTTGCAGGAAGTTTTAAGCTCCTCCCCCCACGTACCTTGGGGATGCTGCAGGAGGCAAGGAGGGCAAGGACGAGTCAGTGGCACCAAGGGGTGTGTTACGGGGAGCCAGGTACCAGGCATGGGAGGAGTGACACAGGGAGCTGAGGGATCCAAAGATGGCTCAGGTGTCTAGGGCACGGCGGAGTTCAGCAAGCAGGTTCTCCTCTTCCACCACCACTCAGAAGGAGAAGCTCCACTTTCATCAGTTCTCCTGGAATGCTGGTCAGCCAGTGTGCACTAGCCAAGCTGCTCCTGGGGGACACCTGGACACCTTTGTATGTCTCCCGGTTGCCAGCATTCAAAGTGCAACACCTGGCAAGCTAAGGCCAAAGTCTGTCCCGATTGGCCAGTGCCTGTGTCTTTGGGTTGGGAAATATTTCACATCTCACCCAAGGTTCGAATAAAATTTTGTCAGACAAAAAGTTTCTACAGCTTTTAAACGATGAAAGACCTTTCTTTCCAATTGGAGCCCACTGTGCCTGGTGAACCCTACTGTTGAGTGATCATATTTGTTTGTGGTCAGACTCTAAATAGTTTTTTTTTCTATTATGTGATTTTAATAGGCTCTTTTGATATTTGTATTGCTATATTATTATTATTGCTGTACATATGACATTTTGACACATGTATACAATGTGTAATAATCAAATCAGGGTAATTGAGATGTCCATCACCTCAGACACTGATCTTTTCTTTATGTTGGACACATTACAATTCTTCTAGCTATTTTGAAATATATCATAAATTATTGGTAGCTATAACAATAATAAATTATTGGTAGCTATAATTTTCCTACTGTACTATAGAATACTAGAACTTATTCCTTTTATCTCACTTCATTTTTGTCCCCATTTATGTTTAGACGAGTTTTAGGTTCACAAGGAAATTGAGCGTAAAGTATCAAGTTCCCATAATCCCCTGCCCTACACAAGCATAGCCAACTCCATCAACATTTGTAACAACTGATGCACCTGCAGTGACACATCATTTTCATCCCAAGTCAATAGTTTTTGTTAGGGCTCATTCTTGGCATTGCACATTTTTGGGGTTTTGACAAATGCATTATGGCATGTATCCACCATTGTGGTATCATGTGGAATCGTTTCACTGCACTGACAATCCTCTGTGCTTCACCTATGCATCCTTCTCTAGCCCAATCCATGGCAACCACTAAACTGTTAACTCCATAATTTTACCTTTTCCATAATGTCAGATACAGTAGTTGGAATCATACAGCACATAGTCTTTTCAGACTGACTTTTTTCAGTTAGAAATATGCATTTAATCTTCCTCCAAATCTTTTCATGGCTCGACAGCTCATTTCTTTTTGGTATTGAATAATGTTTCATATTTTGGGTGTACCAAATTACCCATTCAGCTACTGAAGGACATATTGATCTTCTAAGTTTTGGCAATTATGAGTAAAGCTGTAATAAACATCCACATGCAAGTTTTTGTGTGAATATAAGTTTTTATCCATTTCCTACCAGATATATTGACATATAATTCACATACTATGCAACCCACCTATTTAAAGTGTACAATTCAATAGTTTCCAGTGTGTCCACAGAGTTGTGCAACAATCACCACAATCTATGTTAGAACATTTTTGTAACCCCAAAAGAAACCCTATATTCATTAGTAGTCACTCTTCATCCCACCCACCCCTGTCTTAGGTAAACACCAACCTACTCTCTGTCTACAGATTTGCCTATTTTGGACATTTCACAAAGTGGGATGTCATGTGGTCTTTTGTGACTGGCTACTTTACTTAGCATAATATTTTCAAGGTTTATCCGTGCTATGGCACATACCAGTACTTTATCCTCTTGTTTTGTTGAATAATATTTATTGTATAGCTATACTGAGATATGGGAAAAAAATAGGAATTAAGCAGGAAAACTGACCTCAGGGTCTTATCTTAAGTAAGCAACTGCTTGCCATCTCTGCTTCTGTAAATATGCTTTAAGCAAGCAACTACATGCCATTTTCCTTAACTGTAATCTCTGTTTCTGTAAACATGCTTTATTGCACCTCATAATGAAATGTCCATAAAAATGCTTCAATGCTTGTTGTAGAAGTAGAAGCAACCATTCCTGGTCCTAAACTTAAAATTGTAAGCCCACCAATGGCAAACCTATGTATGTTGTAACCAAAAAATTGCAAAATGCCAAAAAACAACTTCAAGAAAAAGAATTTATAATTCTACAAAACGAACAGGAGATAAGTCAACTAAAAAAAGAAGCAGAAAGGACAAAACAAAGGATGAAAGAAATGGAGATTGTTATGAAAGAACAAGAACAGTGCATTGCTGCTCAGTACAAGGAGACCATAGATTTGGGCAAGAATTGAGGCTGACCCGGGAGCAGATGCAGAACTCTCATACAGAATTGTTAGAAGCTCATCGTCAACCAAGTCCAAGCAGAGAGAGAAGTAGAAAGGCTTTCTAGTGAGCTGGAAGAGATAAAGCAACTCTCTCAAGAGAAAGAAGCCCATGGAAACCATTTAGCTGAAGAATTGGGGGCTTCTCAAGTACGTGAAGCTCATTTAGAAGCAAGAATGCAAGCAGAAATCAAGAAATTGTCAGCAGAAGTAGAATCTCTTAAAGAAGCTTATCATATGGAGATGATTTCACATCAAGAAAAACATGCAAAGTGGAAAATTTCTGCTGACTCTCAAAAGACTTCTGTACAGCAACTAAATGAACAATTAGAGAAGGCAAAAGTGGAGTTAGAAGAAGCTCAGGACACTGTAAGCAATTTACATCAACAAGTCCAAGACAGGAATGAAGTAATTGAAGCTGCAAATGAAGCATTTCTTACTAAAGAACCAGAATTAACCAGATTACAAGCCAAAATTTCTGGACACGAAAAGGCAGAAGACATCAAGTTTCTATCAACCCCATCTCCAACAGAAACTGAGTCTGATAACCTAGACCCAAAGTTTGCTGAACGTTCTCACACATCTTTTTTCAAGTGTAGAAAACTACGTCATTCTATTAGTGCCTGTGACCTTAGAATCAAAACTCATGGTGATGAAGATCTTTCTGAAGAATTACTACAGGACTTAAAGAAAATGCAATTAAAACAGCCTTCAACACTAGATGAAAGCCATAAGGATCTGACTTATACCCAGTCAGACTCATTTAAACCTCTCACATACAACCTAGAAAATGATAGTTCTGAGAATAATGACTTTAGTACTCTTAGCGGAATGCTAAGATACATAAACAAAGAAGTAAGACTGTTAAAAAAAATCTGTGCAAACAGGTGCTGGTTTAACTCAGGGAGAAAATGTATAATTAAAAGAAGATATTGATGTGATGAAAAAATGGAATTTTTGGTACTGTGCTAAGTTTACTTATTATATGTAGCTCATACTTCATAGAAGCTGTTATTTTATTGATTTTGAATAAACTTTATATTTCAATATTTAAAAATAAATAAATTAAATAAATAAATAAATAAATAAAGGAGCTTGAAACTGAGGGTTGGGGCTCAGGTTTTGGGTGGCTGTTCCACCTGAGACTTCTGGAATAAACACCTTTGATTCTTCTCTCAGTCTCTGGTACCAGTTATGAGTGTATTCATTCCTGTTCCCAGTGAGTTACTGCAATTACTGTAACATTTTCACATTTTCTTTATTCACCAGTTAATGGACTTTTAGATTGCTTTCACTTCTTGGCTATCATGGAGGATGCTGCTATAAACATTCATGTACACACTCTTGGGTGGACCTGTATTTTCATTTATCTTGGACATATTCCCGGGAGTAGAATTGCTGAGTTGTATGGCAACTCTGTCCAATCATTTGAGAATCTGCCGAACTGCTTTTGCAAAGCAGTTATATTGTCTACCAGCATTGTATGAGGGTTTCAATCTCGCCACATCCTTCCCAGCACCTAGTGGTGGTAGTGATGTGTTTTCATACGATGTGCATTTGGTTTTACAATGCATGTGTGTCACTTTAGAAGTTGTGAGGTGTGTGTTATTGAAACCGACCATAAAAGCCAAAATCCCTTCTGGCTAGGATTTTCATTAGCAAAAAGGCATAGAAATGCAGTTCCAGTTTGGGAAGTTGGGTTGGGTGGAGGTCTGTAGGAGGACTGGAGTGGAGGACTTTGTGGTCTGCTATTCCTTCTGTTCTCTGAGGCTCTGACCTCACTCTATGGTTTCCCAAGTCCACATGGCTGCCCTCTATTCGTGTGGTGGTCGCAGCCTCCTCCACAGGTAATTGTCCATGCAGTTTGTTTGGAGTGTGGCTGCAACATTCCTGGCCTCTAGAGTCAGGCAGACCTGGGTGTGAACCTGCTGTTGGACTCTTGCTGGTACATAACCTCTTGAACTTTGGCATTGAAAAGTAGGGGTGCTTCTAGTCCGTATCTCTGAGGCCATGCAATGTGATGCTCATTGAAACCCAGATGCTCTGGAAGGACAAACTATTCTAGCCATGCATTTTATTTACCAGTCAGCTCCAGATATTAAACGTAAGCTCCCCAAATGGGAGAAAGTCCCACAGACCTCCCCCAGTTGGAACTTTTAGACCTGGCTTTCAAAGTCTTTAATAACCAGGAGGAGGAACAAAGGGAAGACAGGAAAGCAAAGACTCAAGCCTTCCAGCTCATAGCCTCGGCTCTTACCAGAGCTGAGGAAAGGAGAAACAGAGGCTCCAACCCTGGCAGCAGTTAGGGTAGGCAACAGTCACTGGGGAACTGTTTCAAGTGTCATCAATCCGGACACTGGGCTAGAGACTGCACCAAGCTGCCACCCCCACCCCGTGTCCTAAGTGCAGACAGGCCAGACATCGGGGAAGTGATTGCCGTGTTCACCCAGCCAGCCAGAGGAGCACTCCCCAGCCACTGGCACAGCCGCCAAACTACCACATGGTGGATTCCCTGGCGTCAGCCATACACTATGCAGTAAGGTCAGTCTCTGAGCCCAACCTACTGGGTCAACTTCAATCTGATTGACACACCATTGGTTCAGTTGCCCCGTGCTCTCCAGAGCATCTTACACAGCCATCTGAACTCAGAGTGGAAATCTCTGTAGCTGGTAGACTTATTTCCTTTTTCATCGATATTGGGGCTACCTGCTCTGCTTTAACTGAATTTCCTGGTCCCCTCCTTCCTTCTCCTGTCTCTCTAGTAGGGGTCAGCGGCATTCTTTCTAAGTCACTAACCACTCCACCCCCTTCTGTGTTTGCTAGGAAATCAAGTGCTCCATCATTCAGTTTTGGTCACCCCCACTTGCTCTGCTCTCTTGCTAGGCAGGGACATTTTGTACAAGCTGGGAACTCAGATTACTCTCTACCATGAACCTCCACCAGTTTATTTTAGAAAAGTGTTCCACAGGACTCTCGACCCCCCTGAATCCTCCCCAGACCAGGGCCCTGACCAGGACACTGCATTATCCCCTCCTATCCCTCTTTACATTTGAGAATAGTCTCCTAGTTTGGGAAACTTCTACTCCAGGCTGAGCTTTCCCTATCATACTCACCTCTATTCAACTTAACATCTCAAGTCCCTAATTACGAAGTTTCTCAAAGCTGGATTTCTTAAACCAACTAGTTCCCCTTATAATTCGCCCATTCTCCTGTCCTGAAAATCTGATGGAAGCTATCACCTAGTACAGGTTTTGCAAATCATTGACAAGACGAGTCTGTGGTTCACCTACAGCCTACGGGTCCCAATCCATACACTCTCCTCAGTACTGAGCCACTGGACACACAGTACTCCGCAGTCCTAGATTTAAAAGATGCATTTCTTACCATTCTTCTGTCTCTGGAGTCTCATGATATTTTTGCCTTCACCAGGCAAGATTCAGATTCCAATAGATCTCAGCAGCTAACGTGGACTGTTCTACTTCAGGGCACCCACCTTTTTGGTCAAGCTCTAGCTTCAGACCTCTCTCCTAGCTCTCCCTTAAACATAGTACCCTTACACAATATGTGGATGACATTATTATGCAGCCCTTCCCTGGAGGCATTTCAGTAGGACACGGGTTACTCTTCTTACCTTCCTTGGTAATAAGGGTTACTGGGTCTCTCCATTCAAGGCTTTGCTCAATTCACAGCAGGTCACTTATTTGAGCTTTGAGCTGAACCTGGGACACAAGAGCCATAACTGTTAAAAGGAAGCAACTTATTTCCTCCCTGCTGTTTCCTCATTCAAAGAAGGAGATCTCCGTGTTCTTGGGGCTCACAGTTTACTTTAGAATTTGGATTCCTAATTATGGTCTCAGGGCAAAACCTCTATACAAGGCCACGCAGGGTGCAGGGTCTGGAACACAAGCTTCTCAGTTGGCTTCCACCTGCTCGGACGGCTTTCAATACTTTGCAGCCGGCTGTCACGCAAGTTCCAGCCCTGGTCCTGCCTAATCTCCAAAAGGATTTTCTCCTCTACACAACAGAAAGGGGAGGAATAGCACTAGGAATATTAGGACAAAAATTTCTTTCCTTTATTCAAACCTTAGGGCTGTGGTTTTTCCTGTCAAAGCAGCTGGACAGCACGGCAAAGGGATAGCCACCCTGTCTCAGAGTGCCGGCTTGCAATAGCGCTGCTCACTGGGGAGGCGAGAAGACTTACTCATGGTCAGCATATGAACGTGTATTTCCCACACCAGGTTATAGACATTTTGAACAATGGTGATTTTAAGTTTCTCACCAGCTCTCGTCTTACCAAATACCAGACTCTTTTCATGGGAAATCCTAACCTTACCATTCAGAAATCCAATATGCTAAACCGGGCTACCCTTCTCCCAATGCCGAGACCAGTAGAACACGATTGTTCAGAAAATTTGGAAGCCTCTAGAACAGTCAGAGTAGATCTGACAGACGCGCCTCTCTCAGACTGGGAGCGCGAATGGTATACAGATGGCAGCAGTTTTATTATGAAGGAAGAAAGAAAAGCAGGTTATGCTATTACTACTACAACTGAGGTCACAGAAAGTGCCCTGCTACCCCCAGGAACTTTGACCCAAAAGGTAGAATGTATTTCACTAGCCATAAAGAAGGACAAGCCTGTGAACTTTGTTGCAACTTGGATGGATTTAGAGTCAATCATGCTCAGTGATCTATCACAGAAACAAAAAGCAGAGTACCACATGTTCTCATTCATAAGCGGAACTTGAACAATTATCATAATACTATAAGAAAGGGATTGGCAGTAGTGGGAAACTGCCAGGGAAGGGGGATGGGATGGCAGTTAAGGGAAACTGCTAGGGGAGGGAGGGGCACATGTCATCAACAGGGGTACCTGCATAATTGTTTGTATGCCTAACCCTGAATTGTACCCCACATCTTTAGAATATAAACGATTTTTAAAAAAGAACTTATTGCACTAACTCAGGCACTTATCCTAGGCAAAGATAAAAGGCTTAACCTTTACACTGATTCAAAATATGCCTTTCATATTTTGCATTCTCATGCAGCTATTTTGGAAGAAAGAAGAATATCAACTATTAAGGGAACATCTATTAAGCATGCTTCTTTTATCTTACAGCTTATTAAAGCAGCACAGCTTCCAGCTCAGGTGTCAGTAATACATTGCAAAGGACACCAAAGGTCAAACAGCCTGGAAGCCTTAGGAAATGGCAAAGCTGATGGAGAGGCAAAAAGGGCAGCCCTTGTGCCATACCCGGCTACTGAAGCTATTTCCTCAGTCACTCCTAAATACTCACCAGAGGAAACACATCCTGTGAGAAATGAACACGCCTGTCCAAAAATCAAAGAATGGACACAGAGACATGGAGTGCAGCAGAAGCGGTGCTTTAATGATGGTCTTGCAAGATTAGGTGTCTGGTGGGCAGGCACACCAAAGCAGGAAGAATCAGCATTTTATCCCTAAAATGCAGGCTCCTCTCTTGCTTCCTCATTGGAGGAATACTGCAGAAGTTATAGATTCTCCCATACAATGCCTATATGACATATTTTGGTTGTCTTACAGAATCATTTCATTTGTATGTCCTATTTGCTGATTGGCTTACAGAATTATCATTCTGATTGGATCCTGCCAAAAGTTTAAACAAGAAGCCCACCAAAGGAAAGAGCCCGAGAAAAAGAAGCAGGAAGTGAATCAACAAAAGAAAAGCACAAAGCATTTAGACACCATCTTGAGAACCTAAGATAAGCTAGTCTCCAATTTGAAAATAAACCACCATTCTTATTTCTCACAATCACCTTCTCTTTTATTATTCAATCCTTTTGATTTCATTTTCATTATGATCCACATTTGTTTTAAATTTCTTTAGTCATTTTTTATTTTCTTCTTCAAGATTTAATTTAGTTTTCATCACCATGAGGTTATTTTGGGAATAACCAATGGGCATTTGTTTATTAGTGGCAGCTTCTATGAGTCTGAGTTAAACCTCTAACATAGGGAATTATACAACATCCTACAGTCATTAGTATTCCGGCCACAATTACAAGAGAGGTTAAGATTGAAGCTACCATTCCTTTCCATGTTCCAAACCAACTTTCTAACCGATCTGTAAAAGGATCACTGATTCCAGAATTCTCGGCTAGTTCATTGGTGAGGGTGCCCAGTCCCTGCAATGTCTTAGTCATAGTTCCATCTGGGGCAGTGTTATTTGGGATACAAGTGCAACATCTCCCCCCAACATAACATAGATCCCACCCTTTTCTGCCAGCATCATATCCAATACCATACAATTGTCCCAAGTTATTCTGTTCATTGCATCTAATTGTCTAGCTACTCCTTGAAGAACATTTCTAATATAGTTTATGAACCTTTGTTGATTACAGTAAATATAATTAATCCAAGCTACATTTTTATTAATAGTAGACCACCAAAAGAGTGCAGTCTCAAACCCTGTGGCTATCGGATTTTTTTAGCCTTGAATTCATTAGGGACTCCCTTGGGGATCCCTATGGAGTCGATGTACACATTTGAGTCAAAGGATGCTTGTAGTGCTCTCTGAAAGTGGTGGGGAGTCTGAGTGCTTTTGAAGTGGGACAGAATGCCAGGGTAAATGATATAGCCAACTGGACCAGTTCATAAATCCCAGTCCAGTTGGACAGCAACAAGTCATGCAGGCTTTTCCCTCCACAATGCCACCATATTTTTGCTTGAGAGATGTGTAAGCTCGAAAAGTTGCTGCTGGATTCACCAGAAATTTAGGAAGTGGATACAAGTCAGCAATTGTCCCACAGGAGTTGTGAAACCTTCCCCTTGTTTAGAGAGACATGAGGAGTGATTTATAATCCCAATGGAAAAGGAGAGGATTGCCCTCTGATCTGACCTCTACAGTGCAGGAAAGAGCAGAGACAAGCTCTTACAAGTCTTGCTTCCCCAAGGCAAGCATACAACTCGTCTCAGCGGAGTCTGTGTCCCAGCCGAGAGGGAATGGGACCGCCTGTGCTTGTGGCCATCCCACAGCACATGCATAACAGTTGCTTTCGTTCAAAGCTAGCATCGAAAATTTGACCCATTCTACCCAGGTATGGGTGTCTCCATAACCCATTTTAATTTCTAGAGTTTGTGAACCTTTATATTGGAGTTGTAAACAACTCCATCCACTCGGATCTTCAAATGGAGTAGTAGCAGTCTACCTCTGGTGCTGCATGGTCCACCACACCTCCCCTCAACTAGAACAGGGAGCTTCCTGATTACCTGAGATATGTTCAGGACAGAGATATTTATCTGTCTGTGACAGCTGCCTTTGATCTTTTAGATTTCCATAGTGTAAGCATTAAACTTTACAGTTAGGTTTTCTGGGCAGCTTGGGCACCTTCCACCATTTTTCTTCCCCTCCCCTTATTAAGTCCTTTGTTGGTCCTCAACACATGTATAATGAATCCAACCCTTTTCTGCTGTCTATTCATATTGTGGTCTCGGTGGTCAGGAGTACTTGATAGAGACCTTCCAGCTGGGCTGAAGTTGATCTTTCTTGCGGGATTTAATTAGTACCAGCTCTCCAGGCTGGTCTACAGGCAGTTCAAGTGGAAGGTGTGGGATAGATATGGCCTCTGAAGCTTGTTTTTTTGCTTTGTTTTGTTTGTCTTGTTTTGTTTACGCCACCCTAGAGAGGCTGCATTAAGTACTAGAAGGGTTTAAGTACAACAACAGGTCATTGTAAGTTACTTTTTTCCACAAACCTTTAAATTCCATTTTTTACATATTTATGCCATTTTTTAAACATGCTTGAACCTTTTTTTTTGTCCTATGCTTTTTAAAAATATATAACCAGTCATTTTATTATAGGACAAAAATGTACCATGCAAGATCTTTTTCTGTACAAAATAATGATGTTTTAAAAAGACCAAAACATCAATCCTTTTAAAGCTTAGCTTCCTAAGTAATTAAAAACCTTTCAAGTCATAACAGCAGTTAGGACTGGAGAAAAAGTTATAGTCAACTTAATCATATACCAAGATGTCTTTATAGATTCCCCTTCATGAACCTAATCCTGACTTCCACATACCATTGATGACATACTTGGACTCTCTATTTTGCCCTGTATTTCCCTCTTTCCCAAATAACCAGTCATTTTACTTTAGGAGAAATTTTATCATACAAAATTCTTTTATATTCTTCAAAATTATTCTTTTTCCTTTATAACTTTCCTTACCAAAAATACACCTTTATGTCATAACTATTTTTACATCTGTTTCCTACTCACTGATTTTTAAAATTTTTTTATAAATAACCTTTTAAATAATCTCCAGAGTACATAAAATAACCTAAAATTTTAGTGAAAACCTAGGAAATAAGAAATTCTGAACTATCTACTAGATATTACTATTTTATAGATAAGACCGTTTACATAATATTAGAAACATTTTTCCATATAATAACTTTTTCTTAATTAAAAGTAAACCAAACATTTAATGAGCTAATAAAACAATTTTAAGATTTACAAATTACATGAAAAGCTTATCGATAAGCATTATTATATTCATATTTACCTGTTTTATTTATTTATAGCAGTTTGCTTTACTTTTTTTTTAAATCAATATTTTTTATTATGATATTGTGGGGTACAGTTAAGGGTTAGGTATACAAATATGCTTCATTCAGGCCCTCTTGTTGATAACAGGTGTCTCCTCGCCCCCAGACAGATGTTTACTACCATCAGTCGCATCCCCCCCCCATAGTTTCCCACCACTGTCAGTCATTTTCTTATGGTAGTGCATTGGATGATCAAGGTCCACTATATGAGTCACAACATGTGACACTCAGATCTTTGTTTCTGTGAGAGGTCACTCAGTATTATAGAACCCAGTTCCATCCAGGTTGCTGTGAAATTCATGATTTTGTTCTTTTTTATGGCTGATTAGCATTCCATCGTGTATATGTAACACATTTTTTTAGTCCAGTCCTCTTTTGATGGACAGCATGGTTGGTTCCAGGTTCCTGCTATTGTGAACAATGCTGCGATAAACATTCGTGTGCAGGTATCTTTTTTATAGAGTGATTTGAGATCTTCAGGGTATATTCCCAGTAGGGGGACTGCAGGGTTATATGGGAGGTTGATGTTTAGAGCTTTTGAGAATCACCACACTGCTTTCCACAGAGGTTGCACTAGTTTACACTCCCACCAACAGTGTAGAAGTGTTCCCTTTCCACCACACCCTCTCCAACAACTGTTATTTTTTGAGTTATTGATAATTGCCATTCTGGCTGGAGTTAGGTGGTATCTCAATGTGGTTTTGATTTGCATCTCCCTGATTATTAGTGATGTTAAGCATTTCTTCATGTGTCTGTTGGCTGCTCGGATGTCTTCCTTTGTGAAGTGTCTGTTCATATCTTTTGCCCATTTTATAATGGGGTTGTTTGTTTTTTTCTTTTTAGCACATTTGAGTTCCTTGTAGATACAAGATGTTAAGCCTTTGTCAGTTCTGGAGTTGGCAAATACATTTTCCCCAGTCTGTAGGCTGTCTCCCTGCTCTCTTGATGATTTCTTTGGCTTTGCAGAAGCTTGTCAGTTTAATGAGGTCCTACCGTCTATCTTATCCCTTATGGCCTGTGGGTTTTGGGTTTTGTTCAGGAATTGGATGCCAGTTCCAATTTCCAAGAGGGTATGTCCTTCATTTTCTAAGGTTCTTATGGTTTGAGTTTTACATTTAGGTCTCGGATCCATTTGGAGTTAATTTTTGTGTATGGGGATAGATAAGGGTCCTGTTTCAATCTTCTGCATGTGGTCAGCCAGTTTTCCCAGCACCATTTACTGAATAGGTTCTCCTCTCCCCTTTGGTAGGTGGTGGAGGCTTTGTCAAAGATGAGTTGATTGAGAAATTGATGTTTTGCTTCTGGAGTCTCAATTCTATTCCATTGATTTATATGCCTGTTCCTATACCAATACCAAGCTGTTTTGATGATTGTAGCTTTATAGTAAAGTTTGAAGTCTGGTAATGTGATACCACTTGCTTTGGGTTTTTTTTTTTTTTTTTTTTTTTTTGCTGAGGATTATTCTGGCTATTCTTGGTCATTTGTGTTTCCATATGAATTCCTGTGTTGTTTTTTCTAGGTCTGAGAAGAATGTTGCTGGTAATTTGATAGGTATTGCATTGAATCTGTAGATTGCCTTAAGTAAGATGGACATCTTCAAAATGTTGATTCTTCCAATCCATGAGCATGGTATATTTTTCCACTTGTTTATGTCATCTCTGATTTCTTTGAGCAGTATTTTGTAGTTTTCATTGTAAAGGTCTTTCACGGCTCTGGTTAGGAAGACGCCAAGGTATTTCTTTTTTTGTGTGTGGCTATTGTGAATGGAATTGTGGTTTTTATTTGGGTTTCTGTTTGTTTATTATTGGTGTAAAGAAATGCAATTGTCTTTTGCACATTTATTTTATATCCTAAGACTTTGCCAAAGGCCTTTATCAGTGTAAGGTTTTTGACAGATTCTCTTGGGTTTTCAAGGTACACGATCATGTCATCTGCAAAGAGAGATAATTTGACTTCTTCTTTTCCTATTTGGATACCCCTGATTGTCTTCTCTTCTCTGATTGCTCGAGCCAGGACTTCCAATACTATATTGAACAGGAGGGGTGAGAGTGGGCATCCTTGTCTTTTTCCAGTTTGGGGAAATGGTTCCAATTTTTGTCTGTTTAGGAGTATGCTGGCTGTGGGTTTCTCGTAGATGGCTTTTACTATTTTGAGGTATGTTCCCCATATGCCTAGATGTTCGAGGGTTTTTTAACAAGAAGGGGTGCTGGATTTTATCAAAAGCTTTTTCTACATCTAATAATATAATCATGTGATTTTAGTTTTGACATCTGTTGATGTATTTAATTACATTTATGGTTTTACGAATGTTGAACCAGTCTTGCAACCCAGGGATGAAGCCTACTTGGTCATGATGGATGATTTTTGAGAGTGTTGTTGAATCTGGTTTGCTAGGATCTTGTTGAGAATTTTAACATCTATGTTTATCAAAGATATTGGCCTGTAGTTCTCTTTCTTTGTTGGATCTTTACCTGGCTTGGGTATCAATGTGATGTTGGCTTCGTAAAATGATTTGGGGATAGTTCCATTTCTCAATCACCTGGAATACCTTCAGTAGGATTGGTATCACCTCCTCCTTAAATGGCTTGTAGAATTCTGCTGGAAAGCCTTCTGGTCCAGGGCTTTTTTTTGTAGGTAGTTTTCTTATTACATAGTCAATTTCCTTGATTGTTATTGGTCTATTTAGGGTCTCAATTTCTTCTTGTTTCAACCTAGGCAGGTTATGTGATGACAGAAAGTCCTCCATTTCCTTGAGGTTTTCAAGTTTGTTTCCATACAAGTGTACATAGTAGTCTCTAATGATCTTTTGTATTTCTTCAGGGTCAGATGTGACTTCATCTTTTGTGTTTCTGATTGTGCTTATTTGGGTTTTTTCTCTCTTTTTCTTGGTCAGTCTAGCTAGGGGATCATCAATCTTGTTTGTCCTATTGAAGAAACAGCTTTTTGTTTCATTGGTTTTTTTAATTATCTTTTTGTCTTCTATGTCCTGGATTTGGGCTTTTATTTTGGTGATCTAGATTCTTCTGCTGAAATTAGGGTTTTTGTGGTCTTGCTTTTCCAGCTTTTTTAGGTGGCTTGTTAGGTTGCTAATTTGTGCTCCTTCCATTTTCTTCATGTGTGTTTGTAGGGATATAAATTCCCCTCTTACTACAGCTTTCATGGTGTCCCAGAGATTCTGGTAAGATGTTTCTTCATTTTCATTTTTTCCAGGTATCTTTTAATCTCTGTTTTGATTTCATCATTGACCCAGGAGTTGTTTAGCATCATACTGTTTAGTGTCCATGTCTTTGTGAATTTTGGGGGAACCTTGTTTGTGTTAATGTTCATTTTTATTCTACTGTGGTCCAAGAAGGTGCATGGTAAAATTTCGGTCCTTTTAAATTTACTTATGCTTGATTTATGGCCAATTATATGGTCGATCTTAGAAAACATAACATGCGGTGATGAGTAGAATGTGTATTCTGTGGTATTTGGATGGAGTGTTCTGTAGGTATCAATTAAGTCCATTTGGTCGAGAGTCACATTGAGGTTCCAGATCTCATTGCTGATTTTTTGTCCTGATGATCTGTCTAGGGTTGTGAGTGGGGTATTAAAATCCCCAGTTATGATGGTGTTAGAGTCAATATCTTTCTTTAGTTTTCCTAGAAGTTGCTTTATAAAAGTTGATGCCCCTATGTTGGGTGCATATATGTTTAGGATAGATATTTCTTGTTGATGGAGTGAACGTTTTATCATTATGTAGTGGCCCTCTGTATCTTTTTTAGTTTTGACAGCTTAAATGGTATTTTGTCTGAAATTAGGGTCATGACTCCTCCTTTCTTTTGTGTTCCATTCGCCTGAAAATTTATTTCCCATCCTCTTACTTTGAGTCTGTGCATGTCCTTTCTAGTGAGTTGGGTCTCTTGAAGGCAGTATATTGTTGCCTGGTGATATTTTACCCATTTTGCCATTGTATGTCTTTTCAGTGGTGCGTTTAGTCCATTCACAGGCTAATTATTAAAAGGTGAGAGTTTGTCCCTATCATAGAGTTCTTATAGAGTTGTTCTTCCACTTGGTTTATTGTCTTTCTTTTGGTTTGGGGGTTGGTTCACGTGTATTTTATTCTTTTCCTGTACTCTTGTGAGGAACGTTGTTCTTTTTTCCCCCTTTTCTTCTGTGTTTAGTACTTTCTTAAGTGTTTCATGTAGAGGTGGTTTGGTGGCAGCGTAAGTTCTTTGGAATTGGATATCTGGGAAAGATTTTAATTCTCCCTCGCTGATGAAGCTTAATCTGGCTGGGTAGTTTATTCTTGGTTGAAATTGTTTATCTTTTAGGACTTTGAAGATAGGGCTCCAAGCTCTCCTAGCCTGCAGGGTTTCTGTAGCTAAATCTGCTGCTATTCTGATTGGTCTTCCATGGTAGGTGATCTGGCCTTTTTCTCTTGCAGCCTTTAGGATTTTTTCTTTTATGCCTACTTTGTTTAGGTGAATTATTATGTGTCTGGGAGTTGGTCTTCTCATTTGTTGTCTTGCAGGGGTTCTCTGAATCTCTTGTGTTTGAATTTTTGCATCACTGAATAGATAAGGGAAGTTTTCTTGAATGATCTCATGGAAAGTTTGTTCCAGTGTGGTCTCTGTCTCTCTTTCTGCCTCAGGAAGGCAAATTACACTTAAGTTCGTTCTCTTGAAGTAATCACTCATCTCTTGAAGATATTTTTCTGTCTTTTTGAGCTTATTTTCTGTGGTTTTAAGAGATTGTGTTAGTTCTATATTTTGGTCCTCAAGTTCTGAGATTCTTTCTTCTGCTTGGGTAATTCTGCTTTCCATGCTTATCTGTTATTTATTTCAATCACAGTATTCTTTATTACTGTTATCTCAGATATCAGCTCCTTTCTAATTTCTTCTTGACTCTCCTCAATTTTTTTTTTTTTTTTTTTTTGAGTTGGAGTCTCACTCTGTCGCCCAGACTGGAGTGCAAGTGGCCGCTTCCGGCCACCGCAGCCTCGCCTGCTGGGCTCCGGCAATCCTTCCGCCTCCGCCTTCCGAGTAGCCGGAATTACAGGCGCGCGCTACCACGCCCGGCTGATTTTTTGTAGAGGTGAGGTCTCGCTGCCCAGGCGGGTCTCGAACCCGCGGGCTCAGGCAATCCACTCACCTCAGCCTCCCAAAGGCGCGGGATTACAGGCTGAGCCACCGAGCCCGGCTCCTCAATTCTTTTTAATCTCTCCATTAATGTCTTGATATCTAGATTTGTAGTTTGAGACCAGTCATTCTGGGGCCTCTTCATTGTTTGCATTCCGAAGTCAGTTTTCTCAGTGTCTGCCCTCCCAGGGTCTGGGAGAGACCCATATTCTTCTTTTGGTTTTTCTTCATTTGTGTATATATTTCTCTCTCTTCCCCTTTCCCTCCCCTTCTTTAATTCTGTTTTTCAGGGAAGGTGTCATTACTTTTGTTTCACTTGTATAATCTCTTTTTTTTTCTTATGAGGGTCCTCTGGCTTTGTTCACTTTTGAGGTTGGAGTGTGGGCTGCAGGCTGTACTTTTTGCAGTTTTGAGTTTTAATAGAGGGGAAAACTGTGATTCAGAATCTATATGCTGATTACAGCATCCACCAACAGGTGTATGAGCACAGTGGAACCTATTTCCTACTGCCTTACAATCTGTCTGTGCAGCCAGGTGTAGCTTGGGTCCCTGGAGCAAAATGAGGTACAAAAGAGGAAAATAATGGAGGAAGGTGGGGTCAATAGGAAGTTAGAAAGAGAGAAGAGTGAAAGGGAAAACAAACATACATGCCAACTAACAGGTGAAAAGAGACACAAGGCCAGAGAGAAGTGAAAAAAACACAGAAGGAAAATTCCCTAAAGAATACTGGTAGCTACACAGAGACAAACCAATGAGATCATGAAACAGATAGTGTAAGTTAGAAAGCATACAATAGTGAGCAAAACATACAGTTAGAATGATAAAACCAAAGGTCGAAATAAGAGATCAGACTAGTTCTGTAATCTTTCCTTAATGGCTAAAGTCACTTGAGCTCTGATCTCCAGCCTCTCCCATTTGTTTTTGTTGCAGGCAGCTAGCCTGCTGCCTGGGAGGTCTGTGACTCTTAGTTGTCTCAGCCTGTTCAGCGTAGGGGAGGGGCTTTGTCTCCTGTTTAACCACGCTACCGTGGGAACCAAGGTGGAGGCTCTGATAGGTGGACAGGGCAATGCAAATCTGCCTGGAGAATGGTGGAGGTGGTAGCTTCACTTTCACTTTCATTCTCTCCTCTGGAGCTAGAAGCCATCTTGGGGTTCTGTTCCCTTACACAAGTTTGAGGCCGCATGCTGAGTGCCTCAGCCAGGGTGGGTCCAGGGCTCCAGAGCTCCAAAGCTCCAAAGGGCAGGTGGTGGCCCTGGGTCCCTCACAGGGCACTTCAGCCAGAAATGGGACCAGTATCTTTGAGGGGCGGGCACCCAGAGCCTCCCTGGGTGACCAGCAGTTTGGTGCTGGGTGCTGTGTGAGACGATGTAGCCAGGGAGGGAGCTGAGACCCGGGACTCCTGAGCAGATGGGAATCACATATAGTGGAGCAGCCGCAGCCAGGGGCCGCAATATTTGACCCTGCATGGGACCAAAATTCCCCGGGCCTCATACCAGTGCAGCTGGCAGTGAGCAGGGGGCTGCAGGAAGAAAAGTAAGAGGCTTTTTTGGAGTTCACGTTCGAAGCGTCTCACAAATCCACCTATGCCGTTGCCATCTTGTGTCTTCCTCTCTCTGCTTAACTACTTATGAAAACTGAGATCTTAGACAAGGCCAATTATTATTTTAAGTTATCCCTCCTGGCTAATCATTTCTAAAGCATGTAAATATCAGGTGTTACCTAAGTAAGAACTTTAAAGTTAAATACATGAACATTCTATTGATAGTTCAGAAGGTTTAGCTGGTTGTTTTTTGTTTTTTAGAACCAACAATTTTAAATTAGTTATACTTGTAACAAAAACATGCATACAAATAAACATCATTTTGGTTTTGGCTAGGTCTATAGTTTTATAACTTTCATGTCAAATTCTTATACTTAAAATATCTAGCAGAGGCGAATGCAAAGGTTACTTAATTAGTAGACTCAGACAAAAATATGTGCTGACAATTCCAAAGACACTTTTCATTTTATTAATAATATTGTGGGAAAACAGAGAGACCACAACACCAAGGGCTGTCTTAAGAAGTAGAGGTTTATCAGTGCTGGTACAACTCAGCAGGCTAATGCTCCAAGGCTGAGCAACCCAGAGAAAGAGGAGAGGGGTTTTATCTGTTAGTTTAGATAAGGGAGGATGTTGGGTTGTATGGCTATACATTTTTCTTTGGAATTTGCAAGGTGGTATTTAGCAAAACCAGATTTTCAAACAACAAATTGTCTTCAGGGTATACATGACAAGCAGAGGTTGTAAACCAATAACTTTGCAAAGAGAGGATGTGAGGGTAAGCATGTGAAAGGTTTACTATCTTGCATTTCCAGGAAAGCAACCTTAGACTATTTGGTTTTCTCAAACCCCATGTTTAGCAGGTCTGGAGCTTGCTGGTTGATTTTCAAAAGGCATGATTTTAACTGTTTTCAGCCCCTCCCTGCCACAATAATTTTAAACCCATCTTTATTTAGCAAGGATCCTTGGAACCTGGAAACTTGGAAAGCATTTAAATTTATTTATTTATTTTATGAGTACTCATTTACTTAGAAGCCAATTTGGTAGCATGCTGGACAAAGCACATAACATGAACACACATGCAAACACATTCAAACATACATATATACGCACAAAGATTTAGCAACCTTTACCTCCAAACTTCAGTCATGAAATAGCAACAAGCTTGCCATTTTACAAAAGACGCCCAAATTCAAGCTATATTTCTGAAAAAATTGGAACCTGTTTTCCTGGCTAAACTTTGTTTGCCTCAAGAGGCAGTCCAACAAAGGCTGTGGACCAAAATTGGGGTAAAGCAGTTTCCATGGCAGTTTAATTTTTTAAAACATTTTAAACCCCTTTTTTCAGTTTTAAATGAGTTTTCAATGTTTGTATTTTAGTTAGAACTGGCTGAACTTTACAAGAAAAACCATTTTTTAAAAAATTGACTTTGAAATAGTGAGCTTATCTCAACACCAGAAGCTTAGTTGTTAGAAGATTCAAAGCAGGCTGAAAAGTGAGAAATAGAGTTTAGAAGCCTCTATTGAACCATGTAGATGCAGATTAACTATTTGGACTCTGAAATTTGTAATTCCAACATAGATGTCCAGGACCAAATGACTGGCACCTGTGTTAATTAGGAAATTAATTTGGGTTCCAGTGCCCTAACATTCACCTGGGGGGTCATCAGGTTTATTTTTATCATGTTTATGATGGGCAGTTGGATATTTTTTCTTCCCTTGTTGAGCCTCAAAAGCCTTAGAGACATCCTGAGACCTCGGGACTGATTCTCTGATTCTCTTAATTATTAACTGTCTCATTTGCATTTGCATTTTTGTTGTATCCTCTTGATCATTGTTGTCCCACCCAGGATCTACATGTGGGTACTTTTGCTCAGCTGGCTAAATACCCAGCCCTGGAGGGTGTTACCATTTCCATATGGACACTGCAGCCTCCCTGATTATTCCCCTTGATCCCAGTACAAGAGCTATCCCCTCAAGACCTCAACATTTTCCCAATGGACTATCTGGGGTAATATTAGAGGGATAATTTTTATTTCACCCTTTCTTGGGTTCCCTAGGCCTCGAATTTTTATTCCCCATTCTCAGCTAACTTGAATACTTAACTCTACTTACTAGAAGTTTCTTTTATTACTTGGTTGATGCCCATGTCTGAATTTCCCTATGCACTCAACCCCCTCTTACTGGAAGTTTCTTGTGTACCCTGCCTCATCCATCTTCAGCCATTTCCCTCATGGGAGGATGAAACTGCAGATTGGGACTCACTTCATATCTGTGATACATCTCAGTCACACATACACTCAACCTCCGAGAATGCCCCAACCACCAAGGCAGTACTTATAGTTCAGTTTTTCCTACCTTGGCTCATGCACGAGGTTGCCTGGTTGCCACGGTGCCTGCTTTCTTTTTTTTTCTGTGTCGCTTCTGCTGCCTCTAGAACAATAGTCTCAGGCTTATCGGCAGTCCTGCGAGCAGTCGAGATGTCCCCAGCAGAGTAGGCCACCCAAAATCAGGTGGTATGTGTCTTCCCCTCTCTCAGGGTCCCCCTCCTGCAGATGCAGAGTATCCTGGACGAGCCCTCAAATTGGGAGAAATGAACTCACCTGACCAAAACCACAGGATGGACAGAGGTATTGAGTGCAGCAGAAGCAGGACTTTAATGACAGTCTTGCAAGATCAGGTGTCTGGTGGGCTGGCACATCAAAGCAGAAAGAATCAGCACTTTTATCCCTAAAATGCAGGTTCCTCATTGGAGGAATACTGAAGAAGTTGCATACTATCCCATACAATGGCTACATGATATACATATGTATACTTTTTTCTCTTTATTCTAAAGATGTGGGGTACAATTTAGGGTTAGGTATACAAATGTTCATTATGCAGGTACCCCTGTTGATGAGGAGTGTCCCTCCCTCCCTTAGAAGTTTCCCTCAACTGCCAATCCCACTTCTCCCTCCCCTGGCAGTTTCCCACTACTGCCAATCCCTTCCTTATAGTATTGTGATTATTGTTCAAGGTCCACTTATGAGTGAGAACATATGGTACTCTGTTTTTTTGTTTCTGTGATAGATCACTGAGTATAATTGATTCTAAATCCATCCAAGTTGCTGAGAAGTTCATATTTTGGTTCTTCTTTATGGCTATATAATATTCCATTGTGTATATGTACCACAATTTTTAAAAATCCAGTCCAGCTTTGATGAGCAACATGGTTGGTTCCATGTTTTTGCTATTGTGAATAGAGGTGCAACAACATGCATGTGCAGCTATCTTTTTAGTAGAATGACTTGAGTTCCTCTGGGTACATTCCCAATAGGGGAATTGCTGGGTCATATGGAAGGTCAATTTCTAGTTCTTTCAGAAATCACCACACTATCTTCCAGAGAAGCTGCACTAGTTTGCATTCCCACCAGCAGTGTAGAAGCATTCCTTTTTCTCCACTACATGACATACTTTCATTGGCTCACAGAATCATTTTATTAGTATGTCCTATTTGCTGATTGACTTACAGAATTACCATTCTGATCGGATCCTGCCAAAAGTTTAAACATAAAGCCTACCAAAGTAAAAAGCCCATGAAAAACAAGCACAAGGAAGCAGCAAGTGAATAAAAAAAAAGCACAAAGCATTTAGACACTATCTTGAGGACTTAAGATAAGCTAGACTCCAATTTGAAAATAAATCACCATTCTTATTTCTCACAATCTGCAGCAACAAAAAGGGATTATAAAGAATGGAGCTTGGCTAACTCTTCAGGGGAGACTTGTCCTGCCCTCTTGTCAGGAAAATGAGATACTGAGGTGCCTTCATAATTCGCTGCATGTAGGAAGGAAACCTTTATATAAACTTCTAAGTCCACACATTGTATGTCCCAACTTAAACTCCAAATTAAAATCTATTACTATGGAGTGCCCTGTTTGCAGAACAGCCAGCCCTCAAGGACATCTAAGACCTCCACCTTTACTCCCCACCCACCAACTATGGGGACATATACCATACCAGGATAGGACTGGCAACTTGATTTTACCTATGTGCAAGATACAAGAAATATAAGTATCTATTAACTTTTATTAACACCTCTTCAGGCTGGTTGGAAGCATTCCCTACAACTTCAGAAAGAGCCTCTGAGGTTTCACAGGTCCTTATAAATGAAATAATTCCCTGGTTTAGCCTTCCTGTCTCCCTGCAGAGTGATAATGCATGACCTTTACTACTCAGATAATGCAGCAAGTTTCAGAAACCCTAGGTGTAAGACTTTAATCTCCATACAGCTTATCGTCCCCAATCTTCTAGCAAATGCTCATTCCTAAACTCTTAAACAGCACCTAACCAAACTAACTCTGGAATTAAACTAAGATGACCACAATTACTGCCCATGGCTCTTCTGAGGTTCAGGGTCACTCTCAAAGGACCTTTGTTCCTCAGCCCCTTGAATAAATGTATGGCAGGGCCCTTCTCTTATAGCCAGGGAAATTCTTCCCCTAGTAAATTATCTCCCAGTCCTAGAATTAGCTAGAAAACTTTTAAGAGACTATGTGGATCAACATCTTCCAGCTCCCTGTGGGATCCCATTCCCAGAACTCAACTACAACCAGGAGACTGGGTATTTCTTTAAGACTTGCCATGTCAAACTAAGCCCTTTCAGCTACTATGGAAGGGACCCTTTCAAGTCATTTTAACCACTCCCACTGCAGCCAAACTCCTGGGATTCCCTTCTTGGATACATCTGTCCAGATTCAAAACAGCACTCTCTCTGACCTCTGGCATTCCTGCTCCAGACCAGCCAACTAAATTGTACATCTCAGAACTGCTGGGTAATCTCAAATACACCTTCAAAAATGTAAATTCATGATGCCTGTGGGACTTGACTTAGTGAAAACTTTTAAATGCAATGTTTATGGTTCTTCTCAAACACTGGTGGGGACCAGAAATAATACAACTATTTAAAAGATTAGCCCATAGAATACTTTCCCCAAACTGCCCTTGGTGTAAATAAATCATGGTTCTTCCCACCTGAATTCTTCCCTCTTGTTAATTCAAAATGAGCAGACAGGAGCAGGCAGGGACAACTCAACACCCCTTGATCAGCAGGAAGCAGTTACAGAAGTCTGATCTTCGTCCCTAATCCCTAGTTGCAAATAAGAATATTTTTGCAATAACAAGAGGAGGGAATGAAAGGTAGGAAGCCCAAGAATCTTAGAACAGAAAAACTTGGTAAAATAATCCTAGCAGTAGTGCAGCCATTTTTTCTCAGCCCTAGCCCTGTTACCAAATTGTTGAGCCTCTCTGCTGACCAGCCTATTCTTTTACCTCATAATCATTAGCAAAGTGTAAAACCGGCCTTCCAGAGTTAGGACTTGCTAATTATTTCTAGCCCCTTAAGCAAGACTAGCCCTCATTGTTCTTCTAGGCATCTATGTTTCTGACAATGACGTATTGTTATCAGTCTCTGAAACCAACCTCTGGCCCAGCCTCCAGCCTATCACCTGGAATCAGGAGACACTGGTGCCTGCAAATGTCTAGAAATAAGACCTTTGTGACTTCTTTGTTATCTACATCAAAGAATACAATCTCCAGACTTTTCTCTTAGCCAAAAAAGCCTTAAATATACCAAATTCTCAGCCCTCCAGCCCCCTTTCCATCTGTGAAAGGTGAATAATAAACTTTATTTCCTTCTATTTCCTTCTTTGTTGCAATCTTGCATTATTTCCATGGCACTGGCCCACCTTGCCTCAGTTTACCCTTTCAGGCATCCTCTGTACAACTGAGACACAGGTCAGTCTCACAGCATTGCCAATGATTAAATGCAATATGGCATCCAGGGTGCTCACGAGAGACATGTTCCCTGCTCTCTTTTTCTGCATCTTTCTCTCTATCTCCTGCTTTGTTCATATGGGGATTAGCCCTCCCAGGGTGGATTTGAGGTTTACCTCCTGGTTTGGGTCTTGTTTACTCTGTTCCTTAGCTAATGGGCAGCAAAAAGTATATGCATGGAAGACCTCGGGGTATTTCAAGAAGGTGCTGGAAAGGGTACTAGAGCTTTGTTAGTCCCTCTTGTAGGCAATAGCACTCCCAAGAAAGTCCCAAGCCTTTATGAAAAGATGAGGTGAGGCCAGGCGCAGTAGCTCAAGCCTGTAATCCCAACATTTTGGGAGGCTGAGGTGAGAGGATTGCCGGAGTCTAGAGGTTCAAGACCAGCCTGGGAAACTTGGTGAGACCTTGTCTCTGCAATAATTTTTAAAAAAATTAGCCTGGCATGGTAATTCTTGCCTGTAGTTCCAGCTACTTGGAAGGCTGAAGTCGAAGGATCACCTGAGCCCAGCAGGTGGGTGTTGAGGTGGCCATGATCATGCCACTGCACTCCAGCCTTGGCGATGGAGTGAGGCTCCAACTAAAAAAAAAAAGGAAAAAAAGAAAAGATGAGGTGCAGAAATATTCTCTTACCATCCCATATGTGCTCCAGGTCATCAATTTAACTTAATGCATCAAGTGCTGCTGGAGTGCCTTTGTGTGATCTGAACTGTACTCTTGGGAATATTGTATTGATAATCCTACACTCCAGCTATCTCAGAGATAATCAAGTGACAAGTTTTTTTTTCTTTTTAGGTACAAACCAAACATTATGATCATTGTCTGTACAGTCCAAATTTCAGACCTCAAAACAATAGCAAGAATGTAACAGTCATTATTAATTGAGGACTTCATACCTTGAACGCTGCTAGCAGTTATATACATTATATACATTTTCTTAACCTCTTACTCTCACAAACTTCCTCACAGCCTCCTGTTTCCTTGCTTTGCTGAATGTTACAGAAGCCATTCCTTGCCTAACTGGTCCATTCTTCAGTAAGAAGGAAATTACTCCTTGTGTTAATCTTGTATTTTTATTCTGTAATTTTGATATTTGTCATCTTGGGGTTTTGCCAACCCAAGAAGGACTGCCCCTTGCCATAGTAGCTAATTCCTAGGGATGTTGAAAGTCTGGCCTGTGGACAATGTGTCTTTCATATGCAAGCCAACCAATCCACACCATACCCTAACCGTCTCCTCTATTGGTTCCCACGTTCTGGGCCACTACCCACCTGCCCTAATCACCCCAGGGCCAGGTACCAAAAAACTAGGGACAGTCTTTATGCCCTAGAACCTACTAAAATGATTAAAACCAGCCAATCCTAAGCCTGCTTACCCTACCTTGCCTATTTCTTTTCATGGAAACCATGAGAAAGCCTCTTGCTCACATTTCCCTCTGCTTCCTCTGTACCCTGACCAACCCTGGTGCTTCCCCGTGTGGCCCTGCATGCCCTGCTCCACTTCTAGAGATCTTTGAGTAATAAACGTTTCTTTCATGACAGTCACTTTCATGTCTCACCATGCCTAATTAAAATAAGTGCTGGGTTGGCACAGTGGGCTCATGCCTGGTAATCCAAGTACTTTGAAAGACCAAGGTGAGCCAGGAGTTTGAGAAGAGTCAGGGGAAAATAGGAATACAAAATTTTTAAAAATTAAAAAAAGTGAGATATAATTAGCCAGGCATGGTGCATGCCTATAATTCCAGCTATTTGTGAGACTGAAGTGGGAACATCGCTTGAGCCAGGAGGTCGAGACCGCATACCACAGTGCTCCAGCCTGGGTAATAGAATGAGACCTGTCTCTATAAAAACAACAACAACAGCAGCAAAAAACAAAATTGGGGCACACTTTAAACACTCCTAGAGACCCAGTCTAGTACTCCCCGACAACCGTCGGATGAATTTGGCAAGCATCTAATTGTCTGTTTTAATCGACTGTTTGCCTAAAAGCCACTAGGAGACTTCTGTTTCCTGCAGTTAACTGATAGTAGAATAACTTACACCTGACTGCAGAGCTGGCCATGGACAGTGACTCACAGTTTGCTTTGAGTGCCCAAGTCCTTCACCAGGAAGTTTTACTCTATTTACACTGGCTTATATATCATAATCTACAGTCCCAAAGGTTTGCTTCTCTCTGAAAGCATTGCTCCAACCATAGAATGTTGCCCTGGCCATTACCTGACCTTTGCTGGCCAGCTTCCAGGAAAAAGTTGTTGCCTGAGTAAGTATGTTGAAATTCCTTGAGGTCTGGATCATTTCCCTGTACTGACCTGGGCTCCAGGTTAGATTTCAGTCCCTGGAGAACAGAAATCCAAGACTTCAGTGAAGTTGAACTGAGCATTCTTTCCTTTAGGAAAAGCCCAGGGGATGACAGGAATCTAAGAAAACTTCCTTTTGCCTCCTACAAAGTACCTTCAGAGAGGTACTTTGGCTCTTGGTGAGGTTTAGGGGAAAATTTTCCATCAGTGCCCATCAGATATGTCTACCTGCATGTTTTCTGTGGATTCTTATTTTATTTTGCTATTTTAAAGATAAAGATGTGGGGTACAATTCAGGGTTAGGTGTACAAACACTGATTATACAGGTACTCAGGTTGATGAGATGTATCCCTCCCACCCCTAGCAGTTTCCCTCAGCTGCCAATCCCACCCTCCTTCCCTTCACAGTTTCCCACTACTGCCAATCCCTTTCTTATAGTATTATAATTGTTCAAGTTTCGATTATGAGTGAGAACATATGGTACTCTGTTCTTTGTTTCTGTGATAGATCACTGAGTATGATCAACTCTAAATCCATCCAAGTTTCTGTGAAGTCCGTATGTTTTTTATGGCTGCATAATATTCCATTTTTTAAGTCCAGGCCAGCTTCACTGGGCAGCATGGTTGGTTCTGTTTTTGCTATTGTGAATAGAGCTGCAACAAACATACCTGTGCAGATATCTTTTTTGAAGAATGATTTGAGTTCCTCTGGGTATATTCCCAATAGGGAAATAGCAGGGTTATATGGAAGGTCAATTTCTAGTTCTTTCAGAAATTGTCACACTGTCTTCCAAAGAGGTTGTACTAGTTTATATTCCCACCAGTAGTGTAGGAGCAAATCAATGTGGTTTTGATTTGCATTTCTCTGATGATGAGTGAGGCTGAGCACTTTTTTGTGTGTCCGTTGGCGGCCCATATATCTTCTTTTGAGAAGTGTCTGTTACATCTTTTGCCCACTTCTTAATGGAGCTGTTTGTTTTTGTCCTTTCAGAGCATTTGAGTTCCTTGTAGACCCTAGATATTAGGCCTTTGTCAGATATACAGCTGGCAAATATTTGTTCCCATTCTGTGGGCTGTCTCCCCGCTCTCTTGATGGTTTATTTTACTTTGCTTTGCTTCGCAGAGCTCATCAGTTTTATGAGGTCCCACTTGTCTATTTTATTTCTTATGGTATGGGCATTTAGAGTTCTGATCAGGAATTGGTTGCCAGTTCCAATTTCCATAAGTGTGTCTCCTGGATTTTCTAAGATCCTTATAGTTTGAGGCTTTACATTTAGCTGTTTGATCCATTTAGAGTTAATTTTTGTGTATGGTGATAGGTAGGGGTCTTGTTTTAATCTTTGGCATGTGATCAGCCAGTTTTCCCAGCACAATTTACTGAATAGGTTCTCCTCTCCCCAGTGGTTGTTGTTGGAGGTGTTGTCAAAGATGAGTTGGTTGAGAAATTGAGACTTTGCTTCTGGAGTCTCTATCCTGTTCCATTGATCTATATGCCTGTTCTTGTACCAATACCAGGCTGTTTTGATTACTGTAGCCTTATAGTAAAGTTTGATGTCTGGAAGTGTGATATGTCTTGCTTTGTTTCTTTTCCTAAGGAATATTTTGGCTAATCATGGTCATTTATGTTTCTATATGAATTTTTGTATTGTCATTTCCAGGTCTGAGAAGAATGATGTTGGTAATTAATGGGTATTGCACTGAATCTGTAGATTGCCTTTAGTAGGATGGATATCTTAACAATGTTGATTCTTCCTATCCATGAGCATGGAATATTATTCCATTTCTTTGTGTCTTCTTGGATTTCTCTGAGCAGTGTTTTGTAGTTCTCATTGTAAAGGTCTTTCACTTCTCTGGTTAGGAAGATGCCAAGGTATTTCATTTTTTAGTAACTATTGTGAATGTGATTGGGCTTTTTATTTGGGTCTCTGCCTCCTTGTTGTTGGTGTATAGGAATGCAGCTGTCTTTTGCACATTCATTTTGTACCCTGAGACTTTGCCAAAGTCCTTTATCAGTGTAAGCAGGTTTTTGATGGATTCTCTTGGATTTTTAAGGTATAGGATCATATCATCAGCAAAGAGGGATACCTTGACTTCCTCTTTTCCTATTTGGATACCCCTGATTTCCTTCTCTTGTCTAATTGCCCAAAATAGGACTGCCAAGACAATGTTGAACAAGAAGGGTGAGAGTGGGCAGTCTTGTCTTATACCGCTCTTCAGGGGAAATGTTTCTAGTTTCTGTCCATTTAGCAATATGTTAGCTGTGGGTTTATCATAGATAGTACTTACTATTTTGAGGTGTTTCTTCTATACCTAGGCTTTTATCAAGAAGGGATGCATGCCGGGCTCGGTGGCTCAGCCTATAATCCCAGCACTTTGGGAGGCCGAGGTGAGTGGATTTCCTGAACTCGTGGGTTCAAGACCTGCCTGGGCAATTTGGCGAGATCTCATCTCTACAATAAATCAAAAACTAGCCGGGCGTGGTAGCACGCGCCTGTAGCTCCCACTACTTGGAAGGCTGAGGCGGAAAGATCGCCGGAGCCCAACAGGTCCAGTGGAGCGACCACTGCACTCCAGTCTGGATGATAGAGTGAGACTCCAATTAAAAAAAAAAAAAAGAAGGGATGCTGGATTTTATCAAAAGCTTTTCCTGGATCTAGTGATATAATCATGTGGTTCTTGTTTTTATATTTGTTGATGTAATTAATTGCATTTATGGTCTTGTGAATGTTGAAACAGTCCTGCATCCTGGGGATGAAGCTTACTTGGTCATGATGGATGAATTTTGAGATGTGTTTTTGGATTCGATTTGCTAGAATCTTGTTGAGGATTTTTGCATCTATGTTCATAAGGGATATTGGCCTGAAGTTCTCTTTTTTTGTTGGATCTTTACCCAGTTTGGGTATCAGTGTGATGATAGCTTTGTAAAATGATTTGGGAAGAAGTCCATCTTTCTCAATTGCCTGGAATATTTTCAATAGGATTGGTATTAGCTCCTCCTTGTATGTTTTGTAGAATTCTGCTAGAAAGCCATCCGGTCCAGTGCTTTTTTTTTTTTTTTTTGTATGACAGAGTCAACTTCCTGAGTTGTTATTGTCTATTTAGTGTCTCGATGTCTTCTTGTTTCAACCTGTGAAGGTTGTGTGATGTCAGAAAGTCCTCTATTTCATTTAGGTTAACAAGCTTGTTTCCTAATAGGTGTACTTAGTAATCTCTGATAATCTTTTGTATTTCTTTGGGATCAGTTGTGATTTGATTTTTTGTATTTCTGATTGTGTTTATTTGGGCTTTTTCTTTCTTTTTCTTGGTCATTCTGGTCAGGGGGTTCATCAATTTTGTTAATTCTTTCAAAGAACCAACTTTTTGTTTTGTTGATGTTTTCTATGTTATTTTTATCTTCCATGTCCTGTATTTGGGCTGTTATTTTGGTGATTTGGATTCCCCTGCTAAAGTTGGGGTTTTGGTGGTCTTTTCTTTCCATCTCCCTTAGGTGATTTCCTATGCTCTCAATTTGTGATCTTTCCATTTTCTTGATGTGTACTCATAGACATATAAATTTCCTTCTTAGAACTGCCTTCATGGCATCCCAGAGGTTTTGGTAAGATGTTTATTCATGTTCATTTCCTTCCAGAAATCTTTTAATTTTGTTTTGATTTCAGTGTTGACCCAGTAGTTATTCAACATCATGCTGTTTAGTTAGTGCCCATGTCTTTGTAGGCTTTGGGGAAATTTTGCTGGTGTTGATATTTATTTTTATTTCACTGTGGCATGGTAATATTTCAATCTTATGGAATTTGTTTATGCTTGATTTATGGCCAAGGATGTGATAGATCTTAGAGTACATTCCATGTGATGATTAGTAGAATGTATATTCTGTGGTTATTGAGTGGCTTAATCTGTAGGTATCTATTAAGTTTATTTGGTCCAGTGTCAAGTTTAGGTTCTGGATCTCCTTGTTGATTTTTTGCCTTGATGATCTATCTAAAGCTGCTAGTGGGGCATTCAAGTCCCCTGCTATAATAGTGTTAGAGTCAATATATATATTTTTTAGTTTACTTAGTAGTTGCTTTATAAATGCTAATGCTCCTGTGTTGGGTGCATATATGTTTAGGATGGATATTTCTTGTTGATGTATTGAATGTTTTATCATTATGTATTGTACTTTTGTATCTTTTTAAATTTTTGATAGGTTAAAGGTCATTTTGTCTGATATAAAGATCACAACTTCTGCCTTCTTTTGTGATCCATTTGCCTGGAAATTCATTTTCCATCCTTTAACTTTGAGACTGTGTTTGTTCCTTGTGGTGAGATGAGCTTCCTGGATGCAGCAAATAATTGGGTTATGGTTTCTTATCCAGTTTGCCATTCTGTGTCTTTTCAGTGGTGCATTTAGCCCATTCACATTCAGGCTGATTATTGAAATGTGATTGTTTATTCCTGTCATGAGGTTCTTATAATGTTTTTTCTTTATATTCTTTTGGCTTTGGGGTTAATGTATATGTGTGTTTTCAAATTTCTTGTTACATTGTATTCTCTGTTGATTCTGTGCTCTGCTGTGCTCTTGGGAATTGTGTGGTCCTTCTTTTTTTTCTTTCTTCTGTGCTTAATACCTTTTTAAGTGTTTCTCCTGTAGAGCTGGTCTGAAAGCTGCATAATCTTTTAGGGATTAGATGTCTGGGTAAGATTTTAATTTGCCATCACTGATGAAGCTGAGTTTAGTTGATAAGAAATTCTTGATTGGAATTGTTTATCTTTGAGGACTTTGAATATTGGACTCCAGTCCCTTCTTGCTTGTAGTGTTTCTGCTGTTAAGTCTGCTGCTATTCCGATTGATTTTCCCCAGTAGGTGGTCTAACTTTTCTCTCTCGCTACCTTTAAGATTTTTTTCTTTGGTGCCTACTTTGTGTAGGTGAATTACTATGTGTCTAGGGGTTGGTCTTCTCATTTGATGTCTTGTGGGGGTTCTCTGTATCTCTTGTGCTTGGCTGGTCATATCTTTGGTGAGATGGGAAAAGTTATTATTTCCTGGAATACTTGCTCCAAGTTGTTCTCCATTTTCCTTTGTTCTTCTGGGATACCATTCAGGAGAAGGTTCAGCCTCTTGATATAATCTCACATCTCTTGTAGGCTTTGTTCTTTCTTTCTGAGTCTTCCTACTTTTTTTACAGATTGGGTTAATTCCATGTTTTGGTCTTCAAGTTTTGAGATTCTTTCCTCAGCTAGATTAATTCTGCTTTCCATGCTTGTCATCTTGTTATTTATTCCTGGATGAAACATTTTATTGCCAAAAATCTCTGTTACAAGTTCTTTCAGTGTTACATCTTGTCTTTCTTGAGTCTTATTCACTCTTTCCATCCATTCCCTAATCCCTGTCATATTCTGTGGCCAGTCATTGGTGACTTCCATTGTTTGGTCACCAAGGTCTGATTTTACTGTAGTTTTCTCTTTGTTACATTTGAAATTGCCTGTGTCTTCCTTTGGTTTTTCCTCATTTGTGAGAGATCTCTTGTTTGTCTCTTTAGTTCTGCTATCCAGTGTCACTGGGAGAGGCTTTCTCTTCTGAAGTTTGCTCAGCCCTCTATTTGTCCCTGATCCATACTCTGAATTTGTTCTCTTTTGAACTAGAATAGTAGATGAGAAGCTTTGCTGTCTCTTGTAGTTTTTGAAAATCAAATAAAGTAGGGGATGGGGTGCTAGGATTCAAGAAACTACTTGTAAATTGCAATGTTCACTGATTGTGGTATGTGTTCCTTGAGACCCACTCCCCACCACCACTCTATATAACAATGCAAAGCAGAAACCAATGCAAAAAACAATTGAGCATATGCAAACAGAGACATACATACACACTCCGAAACAAACTGGAATAACAACAGAGTGAAACAAAATAAACAACAACAACAAAAACTAAGAAAAATGAACACCCACACACATGCCTAGGGCAAAGTGAATGGTGAAGAGAAACAGAAAGGCCGGGGAAAAAAAAAGGAATTCAGATTGAGTCCTCACACATATATTGACACACACCTTAAACTTAAACTATAAAAAATAATAATAATAAAAAGAAAAACAAAAGAGTAAAAACAAACCAACAACAAAAATGAAAGATGAACACTCAATCATTCACATACACACATAAACAGAAAACAACAAACAAAAGAAGATAGAAAAGAAAAAAATGAAAACAAAATTGGGAGGATGCAGATCATACCCTCATATACACATTTGTGCACAAAGGAAAAATTTTAAAAATAGATGAACTAACAAACAAGCAGGCAAAAGGTTTTTTAAAATTAAAAAAATAAGCCGGGCTCGGTGGCTCAACCTGTATCCTGTACCTTGGGAGGCTGAGGAGAGAGGATTGCCTGAGCTCACGGGTTAGAGACCCGCCTGGGCAACTTGGTGAGACCTCATCTCTACAATAAATCAAAAAAAAAGAAAGTTGCTGGGTGTGGTAGCGCCTGCCTGTAGTTCCAGCTACTTGGAAGGCTGAGGCGGCAGGATCACCAGAGCCCAGTAGGTCGAGGCTGCGGTGGCCAAGAGCGTCCTCTGCACTCCAGTCTGGGTGACAGAGTGAGACTCCAACTCAAAAAAAATGAAATATAAATAAATAAATTAATTAAATTAAATATAAAAAATAACTTGCCCCCTTTGGCAGGCCCTGTAATTGTTCCTCTAATCTGGTCTCTCCTGCAGAGCTTCCACCTCTTTCTCTCCCCAGAGTCCAGAGCAGGGAAGGAGGAGGGTCAGTGAAGGTGGGGGGGTTTCAGTACTCTCCTCCTACTCTCATATGGTCTGGGAGATCATGAGGAGGTTCAGGATTGTCTTTTCACAGATATACATTAGTGGGGAGTTCCCCTGCCAGGCCTATCCTGGAATGGAGTTCTCTTATTCAGACTGATGTCCAAGCTCTGCCTGGGTTTGTCCCTCTCAGTCATGACCCAACTGTGTGGGTCTAATATTCAGAGAATTGCTGGGGAAGAGGGGGTTTGGGTCAGCCCCAGACTCACCACTGATATCTTTGGAGTTCTTCCTCATCCTTTTCTGGCCACAACCTTTGTCACATGGCGAACCTGAGTAGAGGTGGGGCACCTGGGACTCAGCACTCGTCAGGTCCCTCTGAAATTTATGCTTCCAGGATATTTCCTCTGGGTCATGATCAGCCCCAGAGTAGCTGATCCATCAGTCACAGAGATCAGTTCTGTTGCTCCGTGGTGGGCATCAGCGCACTTTCCTGCCCAACCTTCAAGATGGTGGTGGGGTGCCTCTCTAGTCCTCTCAGTGGGACTCTGCCTCTGGCCTCCCTCTGCAGCCCTTGCTGCCAGTGCCTGGCCATGCGCTGAAGTGGTTAGACAAAGCCTGGAGTCAGCAGTCTCTCCTCTGCAGTCGTGAGGCAGAGCCTAGGATGGTATTCTCGCCCTGACCCTTCTTCACAGGAAAACTTTTGTCTGTTTTAAGAAAATGGCGCTTGGCTTCTATGACCTGGGAAGAGCCAGGGATCAAGCAGAGGAGCTGCAGCACCAGTTGTTGCATCACGGCCCTGACCACTTGTTCCTGAGCCCCTACTTAGTCTCTCTGAGCATTTTCTTCCCAGGAAAGGTTTTGTTGATTTTTTAAAATGGTGCTCAGCTTCTGCGTCCCGGGAATCACTAGGGTCCAAGCCCAGCAACTGAGGAACCAGCTACTTCACCAGGAGAGCCCTAGCTGTCACCTCCCTAACCCTCACTCAGTCAGCCAACTCACATGCCCACTCGCTCACTGGTACATACATACAATTTTCCATACACTCACTCACTCACACCGGGACTCACATAGTCCAACTGGCTCGGCCACCATCTTTCCAACCTCTTGTGGATTCTTTCCCTTCTCGGCCCTTTGAGGAAATTTCCCAGAGTATAGTCAGATCCTATAGCATGTTCTGGTCATTTTCAGGTAGTGAAAAGATTCCAGTCTAATCTAAGCCACTCAGATCATTCTTTTTTTCATTTCACATCCCCTTCAAACCAGTTGTCTTTCCCCCAGCTCAGGCAGGACAGCCAGGAATGGGACATGGCATGTCCTTCGACTCATCTGTTTCCTCCTCCTCCCGCATATGCCTTGCTCTATCTAGCACCTCTGGAGTTGGGGGAGGGGGCTAAAGAGGGAAGGGGAGGTGTGAAGACAAGGCAGTCTTGCCTAACTCTTGGAGAATCCAGTCATGGGTTCCTGTTGTGTGGCAGATGACCACACAGCAGTCCTTATGTTAATTTGCCAGGGCTGCCATGGCAAAGTACCTCAAGCTGGGTGGCTTACATCAACAGTAATTTATTCTCTCACAACTCTGGAAGCTAAAGTCCAAAATCAAGGTGTTGACAGGGCTATCCTCTTTCTGATGCCTCTAGGGAAGTATCCTGTCTTGCCTCTTCCTGTTTTAGTAACTGCAAGTTTTCCTGGCCTGTGGCATCATGACTCTTTGCCTCTGTGTTTGCATGTTGTGCTCTCTCTGTGTCTGTGTCCAAATTTTCCTCTTTTTATGAGGACACCAGTCATACTGAATTATAGGACCCATCCCATTCCACTATGGTCTCATCTTAACTAATTACATCAGTTTCAGCTCTGTTTCCCAATAAAATCACACTCACAGTACTGAAATGTTAGGAGTTCAACATATCTTTTGGGGGCACATAACTTAACCCATAAATCCCATTTTCTCTTCCTTCCATCGGAGGTACTTTTGTGGGTTTTCAGAGATATCCACTACCTTCTCACTTTCACCCTTTCCACCACCTGGGACTCACTGGCATGGGAGATATGCTCTCTGTCTGACCTCTCAAAGCTCTTTTTCACCTCTTCATCTCTTGTCCCAGGGACTGTCCTGGAGGTCCCCTCACCTGGGAGGCAGCCTTCTTAGGCAGGATTGTTTCCAGGATAGCTCTAGTCCAACTCCTTCCTTGATGTTCCCTCTGCCCAGCCAGTCTCTAAGAGGACAGGCTATTCCTCCTGGTTCATCCTGGGCAGCTCCAGGAGAGGTGGTAACTCTGGTATGGGACCCTTAAAGTTCAGAAAGCTGCCCTCAAAGTTCAAGAAGTCAAGCCATCATGCAACATTGTCACCATACTCTGCTCTGGCCTCCTGGTGACCAGGACTACACTTTAGCAACTCTGGAGGCTTTTAGCACTGACTCAAATGCCAGACTGTCCCTGGGCAGCACCCATCCCCTTTCTCAGGGATCATTTAAGATGAAGAGCTCTCCCTTTTCTCTTTCCCCTTGGAAGGGTGAAGGAAAAGCCATAAGATGCTCCACAACTGTGCTTTTGCTTTAAAGGGTAGTGTTCTCTGATCAATCTTCTCTGAATTTCTCATCTTCGCTTATATAGGTTGCGAGTGGTGTGGTGAGCCAGGGTCACAGGTTTTTGCAGATTTGAACATTCCTGTGGGGATGTGTCTTACTTTTTTTTAGAATGTGTGCGAATTTGATGTCTTCAGTTTTGGAGACTTAGGACTCAACAGACATGACAAATCCCATTCAGCATCCTGGTTGGTGGGTAACATGCCTCACTCATGGTAAGTCCTCAGGAAATGGCAGCCTTGAAAGTTCAGGTTCCAAAGACTATAATCCCAGTGCTCCTCCATGCCCTTTCACACATGCTACTGAGAGACATTTGCGACCACAAGGGTTGAGGAAAATGCTGTTCCCTTCTAGTGAAGTCCGATGAAAGACACACTACCAAGTTTCTCCTCTTTCCAGGGAAATGTACTGTTGCCTCCCAGGGCTCTAAACTTGGGTAGGTGGATATTTGTGCATGTGTGAATGACATGAGCCAACCAAGATCCCCTCTCATTCAATTGCGTTCTCCAAGAGAGCTTCTCTAACCACTTTATCCAAAAGGGTACCCATTCCCCACCCAGAGATCTCCCTTTTCTCTTCTTAACTGCACTTCAGAGCAGTTACCACTACCTGAAAGTATATCCAATTATACAAATGCCCTCAACTTACAATGTAGTTACATCCTTATAAACCCTCATAATTTGAAAATATTGTAAGTCAAAAATGCCTTTAATACACCCAACCTACCAATTAGCCTCCCTACCATAAGCGTGGCCAGAGCACTTACACTAGACTATAGTTGGGCAAAATCATCTAACACACAGTCTATTTAATAATGAAGTGTTGGATAGCTTATATAATTTATTGAATATGCTACTGAAAGTGAAAAACAGAGTAGTTATATGGGTACTCAAAATATAGTTTCTACTGAATGTGTATCACTTTTGCACCATTTTTTTCTTTCTTTCTTTTCTTTTCTTTTTTTTGAGTTGGAATCTCACTCTGTCGCCCAGGCTGCAATGGCATGATCGTAATGGTCATAGCTCACGGCAGCTTCAACCTCTTGGGCTCAGGCTATCCCTCTACCTCAGCATCCTAATTAACTGGAACTATAGGCATGTTTTTTGATTTTTTGTAGAGACGAAGTTTCACTATGCTGCACAGGCTGGTCTCAGACTCCTGGACTCAAGCAATCTGCCCACCTCAGCCTCCCAAAGTGCTGGGATTACAGATATGAGTCACTCTACCTGGTCTTGCACTGTCTTAAAAGTGAAAAATCCTAAATCAAACCATCCTAAATTGGGGGTCACCTGTAGTTTGTTGCTTCTCCATTGGATTATAAACTGTATGAGAGCTGGGTCCAGTCTGCCATGTTTTCTGCTGTATCTAGAGTTTGAAACAGAGTCTGATGCATGGCAAGTGTAGTGAGTTGAATGGTGCCAAAATACACCGGAAACTGTGTGTATGATTTCATTTGAGGAGAGAGTCTATGAAGATACAAGTTAAGGATCCTGAATTGAGAACATCCTGGACTAAGATGGGCCCCAAATTCAATGACGAGTATCTTTACAAGAGGAGAGAAGGGAAGAGACACAGAGGAGAAAACCATGTGAAGATGGTGGCAGCTTGCAGTCACACGGCTTCAAGCTGGGAAATGCCTGGAGCTTTCAGAAGCAAAAGAGGCGAGAAAGGCTTCTCCTTGAGATCCTTTGGAGGGAGCATGGCTCTGTTAACATGCTGATTTTGGACTTCCAGCATGCAGAATTGTATGAGTATAAATTTTTATAGTTTTAAGCCACCAAGCATGTGGTCATTTGTTAAGACAATCCATAACACACTCATACATTTAGTAAATGTCTGTTGAATGAATGAATGAGGTATTTCTGCAGTGTCCCCTGTGGCAGCATTCAGCTCCTTTCCATAGGATCCTGGAAAGCCCATTGCATCAAGAGGCCATCTCTGAAAAAAAAAGAGAGCTCTGGAGTTGATGTCAGGACCCTTGAGTTTAAGTCCCAGCTCTGCCATTAAATGTCAGTGTCTGCTCCTGGCCTCAGTTGCCCCAGTTGGAAGAGATGTCCTCATATTTCATGATGTGCAGGAACACTGCTGAGACCAAGAAGGTACTCTTGAAGCAACTCTCTTCAAGTGGCCCTGTGTGCCCCAGGTCTGAGGCCTCAGCTGGCAGAGGGCCTCTGGGATCACTCCAGAGCAGGGCATAGGCTGTGTGCCCAGCAGTGGCAGCTGCTGTGTCTGCGTCTGCCCACCCCTCAGGGCCTCATGGTTACCTTAGTGATCAACTCTCTCCCAGCGTTCTCAGCAGCAGATGGGACCAGCTGGCAGTAGGGTTGGGGGTGAGTTGTTCTCTGGCCAGAAGACAAGTCTTGCCCATCACGAAGGACTTTTGCTTCTAGATCAGGATGGGACATAGTCACCTAGGGATGTTGCCTATCAGTGATACAGTCTTCTTTTCCATTCCATGGATGTAGGGATGCCCTCTGATTTTGCTACGTTTCCTAGGAAGTCTGGCCAGCTTCCACAACAAAGAGAAGGAAGGCTATTTTTGGATACTTGTTAAACATCTACAAAAGGCTCTATTTATCCACAAAAACTGCCTTTGTATTCTCCTGAGAATACTGTTGAGGGCCAGCCCGGGGTTAATTTCAGCAGGCTTATGTGGGTTTTCAAACATTTGGATTCCCAAATATTTGAGATGAAGTTCAGCTGACCTCAATCTTCTGACCTTTCCAGCAACTAATTCCTCCTGGGCAGCTGCTGGTCTGTTGGAGCAATTATGTCCCTAACAGCTGAGTGGAGTCCAAAGGACACTGGGGCAAGTCCCAGGACATGTGAGCACTAGAACAACCTATGTGACTTCAGGGAAGTTTCTAGATCTCTCTGGGCCTCAGCTAACTCATTGGGAAAATAGAAATCACAGTGTCCACTGTGCTTACCTCAGGAGAGGATCCAAGCAGTCATGTGTTCTGGAAGGGCTTCCTAAGAAAGGACTAGAAGGAACAGATGGGAAAGCTGGAGAAGGGGGCTTGAAGTGCAGTGAAGGATTAATCTTATGCAGAGAAAGTGTGACCTCTGCTTACACGCCAAGGAGGTAACCCCAAAGCCCTTGGAATGTTCTGCCTGATTGAAGTGTCTTTGATTATCCAGAGGCTTGGACTTTGTCACTCTATGGAAGCTTTCTGATTTATGGTGAGGACCACAGCTCAACCTCCAGAAAGACTGGATATCAGCCATGTAGGAAGTCAGCTTTGTATTCACGGCTCACCCCCAATAAAAACTATGGATATCAAGGCTCTGATAAGCATCCCTGGTTGGCAATGCTCTACTCATTGCTGGGAGAAGTAATAGCTATCCACATATTTCACTGGGAGAGGACAACTGGAAGTTCATGCCCTGGTTTTGCCTTATGTGCCTTTTCCTGTTGCTGATTTTTTTTAAACTTCAATCACCATTTACTCTTGAAGGTAGGGTTAACTCTTTCACCCTCTTTCACTTAGCTAACAGCAAAAACAGCATCGCTAACAAGATCAAGGATGGAGGTGCAGACCCAGGAAAGAGTGTCTCTTTAAAAAAAGGTATATATCTGCAGAAGTAGTTTTTTAAAAAGCTAAAATTTTCCAATATTGCAGAAAAAATCATCCCAAAGGGATTTCAGTCCACAAAAAATAGCATTTGGCAGTCTGTATTGCCTTAAAAATCCCCAACTCGGGATAACCCTAGGAGAAAATCACCCCTCACTATTAAAAAAACAACAAAAAAGCCCTCTTCTTCTCTTTCTTGATCAAATCTCACTGCTAATTCCACAAAACACACGAAGAGTAACAGGATAAACAAGACCCAGATCACTTCCCTTGGCCACTGTGTATCTGTTAACGCTCGCACCAAGATTATTCCTTAGGAATCTTTCTCTACTACAATCAGGAGAGCTACCCCTAAATTTGGGTCCAGATTTCTAGAGACCCGCAGAACACCCTTGAAAGAGCAAGAGAGCAGTGTCCCTGGTTGAGACTGGAGTGCCTGCTGAGTAGAGTACAGGGGAGACTTTCGAACCACAAACAATAGCAGCAGATGCCAAACTATGGTTGTACCAAAAGGTGCACTTCCCTCTTTAACCATCAAACTAAGGGATGTGGAGAGAGCCAAGTATTAGGCCTCCCCTGTTTTCTGCGAAGTTTGCTTATTTTAGGCCGAAGTCACGTCACAGAAAAAGACATTCGGTCTGAGAGTGGCCTCTGTTAAGTCTGGTTGGATAAAGCTGCCATTCCTGGGAAGCCTGGGCCCTGGTCACTCTGTGGAAACTTTCCCCCTATGCAGAGTCCTTAAGATTTACCCTGTTGCTGATTTTAATCTGGATTCTTTCACTGTAATAAATCATCACTGTGAGTATGATAGCTTTGCTGAGTTCTGGAATCCTTTTGGTAAATTACTAAAACTGGGGGTGGCCTTAGGGACTCATATCCCCTCAAACTTGGACTTAGAGAATGGACAATAGTCAAGGAAGACTCAGCAGCAGAGAATGCAAGAGCAGGACCCAGAAAAGATGGAATGGAACACTACCTCTGTATCTCACCAGACACTCACTGCTCTTCCTGCCCAGCCTTCACCTCTGCCCTGCCTTCTTAATTTGATTCTGCTACCACCTCAGGGAAGTGTTTCTAACAATCCCATATATTTGCACCACTACATCAAGACTCAACATCCTGGGAGACAGCATCTGATCAGCTGAGCCTGGATCCTATGCCCACTCTCTGGTTGCTTGGGGCCTAGGAGACAGTTTAGATGGTGGAAGGGGCTATGGCTTCTACTTGGGTCAACACAATGTGGAATCTAAGCATCTCGCAAATAATGTTCTGACACTGAAGAGCTAGAAAAGATAGCCATTCCAAATGACTCGGATGCATCTGACCATCTCTAAAACTCATCTCTGAAATGAAAGAATAGAGGTAAACTGCTCGGAAGCAGGTGGGCTTCATGGGTGTGCAACCTGTTCAGTCGCATGGGACCCCACACCCAAAAGGTCTCTGCACTTGTTGGGGTTTTTTTTTTTGAGTAGGAGTCTCACTCTGTTGCCCAACTGGAGTGCAGTGGCATGATCAGGACTCACTGCAGCCCCCGACTCCTGGGCTCAAGTGATCCTCCTGCATCAGTCTCCCAAGTAGCTGGGACTACAGGTGTATGCCACCATACTTGGCTAATTTTAAAAATTATTTTATAGAAATGAGGTCTCACTATGTTGCCTAGACTGGTCTTGAACTCCTAGGCTCAAGCAATCCTCTTGCCTCTACCTCCCAACATGCTAGGATTATAGGCATGAATCACCACAACCATCCTCAGCACTTGTTGAAGTCCTGTTGGCATTGTCTTGAAATTCTTAATAATTTTTAAACAAGGGACCCATGTGCTGATTTTGCACTGAGTCCTGCAAATTACGTAGCCTGTTGAACAAGGGACCCACATGTTGATTTTGCATTGGGTCCTGCAAATTATGTGATGTTTTCTGCTTGGAAAGCATCAAGCATCATGCTAATGCAAGTTCTGGTTTTAACTTTTGTTTTACTAGCAAATGATCTGATCTATCAAACTTATTTTCACAGCCCCCTCTTCCTCTCTTTCTCTCTTTTTTTAAATATTCATTTTGACTTAGAATTAAGGGAACTACCATCTGTCCCACTCATAATACCTCAAAGGACAACACCCTCTGTGGGCATCAGTGACTTTCTAAACACCAGATCCATTGGCTTGCTGTGCTGTTGTCAGTCCCACTTGACTTTGAACTGTTGGTGCGCTGTTCCATTTCTCTCTTCCTTTCCCCCCAGCCATGCTCCTCTCTGGACCTTGATCATCCTACACTGCCCTGCTTTCCCCCTATTCCTCCAGCTGCTGCTTCTTTGTCTCCTTCATTGGCTCCATTTGCTAGACTTCCCCTTTTTCTTTTAAATGTAGATGTACACCCAAGGAAAGTTTCTTGGTGTCTATCTTCATTTCTAAACATGTCAGTTTTCTCTTGTGCCTTCAAGCAGAACTTCTCTGCAGAGACTTCCAAGGTGACAAGCCCTGGCTTCACCACGTAGATGTCTCAGGAGGTCCAAACCCAGGATATCATCAGCAAGAGCCACATCCACCTCTCCCTCTGGACCTTCTGGATTCTCCTTCCTGATTCTGCCCATGGAACCATCAATCTTCCATCTTATCTGGTCTCTTCTTCTTTTCTGCCTCCACTTTTTCATCATACATATCCATCAGTAATATTGTGTCTGTATTTCCAATAAGGTGGTGAGTGTATCAGAATCTCTGGACAGGGCCAAGGTAGGAAGGTATGTAAAGTTAGTAAAAGCTCCCTGGAGATTCAGTTAAGTAGCCTAAAGTGAGCATGACCACTTCTGCTTCCAACTCCCAAACTTCTACTTGAGACTTGATGTCCAGGCATTAGTAACCATCTGTGTAATAGTCATGTTGCTTGTTCAGCTGTTGTAACAATGGTCAAAACATGACTCACTAAAGATAGAAGTATATATCTCTCTCAAAAACAATCTGCATGGACACAAACCAGGACTGACAGAGCCACGATCAGGAGCCTAGGCTCCTTCTATCTTGTTATTCTACATCCTTAATATATGGCGTCCACTCCATGGTCCAAACAGACTTCTATGCTCTGGCCACCATTTCTGCATTGCAGCTAGCAGGAGGGAAGAGAGGAAGGAGGGCATGACCCCTTTCTTTAAAGACACATTCTAGAAGTTAGACATGACATTTCTGTCGCTTTCCTCTGGCTAGATATCTCAGCTGCAATAGAGTTATGAACTCAGCTAAAAATGAGGTGTGCTATATCCAAGGAGACAGGAAGCATGTGTTAGTGCATAGCCAGCAGTCTCTATCACAGGGATACAAGCAAAAGCCAATGTGAAACTTCCAGGAAGTTTTATTGCTAGGAAGAAAGCGTGTACCTTTTTGCTTCTTTCATTGTTTTTCCTTCTGGTCTTAATCCATTTGGGCTGCTATAACAAAAGGTTATAAAACAGAGTGGCTTACAAACAACAGAAATTTATTTCTCACAGTTTTGAAGGCCAGGAAGTCCAAGATCAAGATGCTGGCAGATTTGGTGTCTTGTGTGGGCTCACTGTTTGGTTCGTAGATGGTGTCTCTGTATCCTCCCAGGGTGAGAGGGATGAATAAGCTCATTGGGGTCTTTTATTATAAGGGCACTAATACCTTTCATGACAGCTCTACCCCCATGCCCTAATCACCTCCTAAAGTCTCCGCTACCTAGTACCATTATCTTAGAAGTTAGGATTTCAACATATGAATTGTGGGGGACACAAACATTCAGACCATAGCATGACCTCCAATGCAGATTTCATGTACTGGAGCTCTAATATCCTTCTTGGGTCAGGTGGTAGCCTTGAAGATATGATAGGATGAAGAAACAAACACACAAACAAAATAGAAGCCAAGGTCATAATGACCATGGATTCATCATTCTGCCCTGACCCAGTCATCTCCAGACTCCACTTACATAAGAAAGAGATAAACATATGTTGTTTAAACCACTATTTAGTGTTTGGATTATATGCAGGAAACCCCAGAATGTGAAATGAGTCCCCAACACTGCAGGCAAACTTCAGCTGTGATTTCCCTGTCCTTCTGTGAATTGAGGTTTGGTGAATTTACACAGCCACCAAAAGTTTGAAAATTTGAAAAAGAAGTGGAATTTTGGCAAAACAAGTCAGTTTTGAGACTTAGGGACCATAGGGGGACACTGGGGATCTGAAAATACTTTGAAAGCTTGTATTAGTAAATCTATTCTGACCCAATGAATATGTACTTTGGGATAGAAAAGTTCTGGTATGTAAACAAAAGAATTTCTTGCAAGTCATAAGGATTACTGTCAATGTGACGTAAATACAGCTTGGTGAGACCTGGAGACATTGTGATAATAAGACGTGTGTTTGTGTGTCTATATACTTGGGTGTGTATGTATAAGTGTGTGTGTGTTCATGTGTGCTCATTCTAAAGGTGCACTGAATATGGTCTTGATCAAAGCTAAGGAAAAAGCTGAATGTTATAGTCACAGAAGAAAGGTATGCAATGAAAAAATAAATCAGATATTTTATCCAAAATACATTAATTTTGCAATTTTTATTATTTAAAAAAACTTAATGGCCAATCTTAAAGCTTGAAATTATAGTACAGGGATCTTCATCACTAGGGGCTTATGTTCCACTGTTGATAAAGGAAGATCTGTTGGTCCAGCTTTGCCAGGAAGGATAAGGTATGGGTGGTGGTGGCATTGCCAACAAATTATCAGACTTTCCTCAAACTCCTTCCAATTTTAGCTAGCAATTAAAGTCATGATTTACCGCCTCTTTACCCACTCAGCTGCGCAAAATGATTCATGATGCTGGTGCAATTTCACTGATGTAATTTTGCAAACTAAAGCTTTGAGCACTTCAAGGAGATACATCCTCTTTGATAACGTATATAAGATGGGCTAATTCTTTGAAAGACAGAGACTGTCAAAAGTCACACAAGAGAAAAACACTGTGACTTATGCCTGTCATTCCAGAGCTTTGACAGGTCAAGGCAAAAAGATTGCTTGAGTCCAGGAGTTCTAGATCAGCCTGGACAACATAGCAAGCCCTCATCACTACAAAAAATTCAAAAATTAGCCGGGACTAGTGTCTTGCACCTGTAGTTCCAACTACTCAGGAGGCTAATGCAGAAAGAGCACCTGAGCCCAGGAGGTCAAGACTGTGGTGAGCCATGATCATTTTGTTGCACTCTAGCCTGAGCAACAGAATGAGACCCCCTACTAAAAAAACAAAAAACAAATACAGCTTTGACCTTGCATTGACCAGGAGAAACAGACAACCTTAATAGCATTATACCTAGCAAAGAAATTGAATTGATAATTAAAATTTTTAAAAAATAAAGCATTAGAATTTCACTGGTGAATTCTGCCAAGCTTTTAAAGAAAAATAATACCAATTCTCCACAATTTATTCCAGAAAATAGGAGCAGAGGAAACATTTCCCTATGTATTTTAAAACATTAGCATTACCATAATACCAAAGTAATATAAAAACATGACCAAAAATGAAAACCATAGACCAATTATCTTTCATGAATATAGAAGCAAAAACTCTTTTAAAAATATGGGCAAAATAAAGACCAGCAATATATAAAAAGCATAATACATAATGACCCACTAGGAATGCAAGAATCAGGAGTGTAAGGCTAATTCAACATTCATAAATCAGTTAATGTAATTTTTAGAGACTGAATGAGAAAGCCCATATAGTCATGTCATGATGGGAATTCTCAAATATCCAGGATTAGATGGAAACTTCCTTAACATAATAAAGCAACACAATACAAAAACCCTACAGTTAATATCATACTAATGATGAAAGACGAAAGATGTCTTCTCTCACCAATACTATTCAATACCATACTGGAAGGCCTTGCAATATGAAAATAAGAGGAACAAAAAGGCATGTAGTTTGGAAAGAAAGATACTTACTGAATATATTCAAAAGTGTTCTTCAACTGATGCCCTTTCTTACATTTTTAATTTTATATATTTTTGCATGTACTTGATCTTTTATATTATCTCTTGAGAAAAATGTGTTCTTGAACATTGGATGTAGAAAGGTAGTAATGAAACAATGTAGTTGGCTTTCAAGACAATAAAATTACACCTGAATTTCCAGTGTATTGTGGTTTTCATTGCACATACACAAATTTCAGCCTTTCTCTAGAGTAGAAGGATAAGAGAAATATTTCTATTAGCTCAGAGATGTCAGACATGACATTGAGGTAGGTATTTAGCTATTGAGCCGCCCAAAGGCCAAAGCCAAATCCAAATGTACATGTGAAAAAAACATTCAGACCAAAGTCAAAGTTCTGTGAATCCCTAGCATTTACCTGAGATTTCCCC